>JASVER010000011.1:13433817-14078300 GCA_030449065.1 Oceanodroma leucorhoa
CCCGTGAAGGACCAGCCCATTCACATAACTTAGTGGTGACTATATGCACTTCAGTGAAAAACAATCCAGTAACTTACATAGCACAAACGGAACAATGGTGACAACGATCAGGTTTTATTAGCTGGCATCTGTCACAGAACCGAACACCTGAAATTAAAGACACGTTAATACCAAGTAACAGAAAAGTGTTCTTTTTTTCACGTTAGTTAATACTCCTCTCATTTCCTAACTATTCATATTCTTTCCTCTATCAYGTCCAAAGATGAGTGCATTTGCAGCTGATTTTTGCTGCCAGGTCATAATCAGATAAGCAACGCTCGTAATTCTTCTGGAGACTTGCAGATGCGGGGAACAATCCTCACTGCAAAGCAAACAACCAGCTTAAACGCGATAAAACAGAATTGTACACTCCTCTCTGGCTACCACATTTACCAGACTTTACATATGTTCCATTTTGATATTTGCCTATATAGCAGTTCTTTACTTCAGAATTCTTTGGCTTGTCTGACAGAAATGAACASGTCAGAGCCTCCAATATGAACACGGATTTCCTTTAAGCTTTGAAAGGATTGCAGTTTGCATTTAGTCACAGAACAAGGTCCAGAAATCTGTTCACACAATTATGYCCTGCATGTCTAAGCTARGCTCCATTTTAAGTAAAAATGRCTACAGATTTTGTCATTCTATTACTATTACCGAACGCAGACAACATAAGTAGGCTTTGGAACTGTAAACACAAAGGGTAACGTATTGCTTCTCAAAGGCAGCACCTGGTACTCCACTGAAGATGAACCCAAGTGTTCGAGGCTCTTTTGTTTTCCCAAACATAAAACCTGACAGAAAAAGCATTCAAATTATTCACGCAAGAGTTACTCAGTGCCTGAGTGGCATTAGGAACGCCCTGATGGTCGCCAGTATCATCTGGATCGCCAGCACGTGCTGCTTCAGCGTGCTTGATTACATTGAGAGAAACAAAGCGCTCTGCTTAGCTGACCTCCATTCCCCGTTCTTGTGTACACCGGCAACTTCCTTGCAATTTCGGCGAGAATTTGCCTCTGCACCTCCGGCCTTTCTTCATTTTCATAGCGTTCTTTGTCAGCATAGGACATAYGGTACTGGAAGCAGAAGTCGTGAGAGGAGCAGTTACCCATGGGTAGCAGAGATAGTATTTCAAATACAGGCAAGTTTGGAAACTTCTTTTCCCCACTCCTTCTAATGAGACTAATCTAATGTGAAAATGTGTTTGTTAAGATGACAAAGGGAGATAGTAAGTGCTGGACAGCCAGAATACTATGCGACACATCAATAAGAAACGCAAAAGTGAAATCAAGGATCACAAAACAACATACCAGAATTGCTACTACTGCYCCTTAGATTACTGTTTTTCACAAAAATRTTACGAACCATGATAAGGACACTTTAAGCACTTCCCTTGTGAGCAAGAACCTGTCCCCAGCCACAGTTTTATATTTCTAAAACTGGGATTAGTTGTTATTTATAAGTTTACATTCTTGTAATTAGGATCCGATTACAGTCAYGTCTATTTGGAATGCCACACAAACATCGTCCTCGTCCTACTGCTCCAAACATGGTGTTTCATTAGTGTTTCATTAGAATTTCAGAAAGAGGTAACACAAAATGCAAAAAAAATTCCACCAATCCGAGCAACATGAAAAAGTAAATATTTGGTAGAAAAAGAATTGAAACAAATGTCTGCCTCTGACTGTCCTGTGCTCAAACCACTAAATCATACACTTGTCTTAAAATAAGCCACCTACGTTAAAAAAATGTACTTTTGTCACAGTGAACCCCAGTTTCTCTTTACCATAATGTATCGTTACATATCTCTGACTATGCACACAGCCACAGTCCTCACTGCCACAGACATGCCACATCAGAATCTCAGCATGTTTAAAAGGAAAATGATTCTTCTATCCCCAATTATCACAAGAAAGAGTCTCACAGATGAAGCAAACTTAACCACTACAGAGAGGCCTACTCCAGCYGGCAAAGGGCTCCCAGCAGAGCAGGCAGTGCTGGACTTTGGTGGGACACTGAAGTTCACATACGCACCACAACAATCTGCCTCCAGAGGTCAAGAAACCCCACTACCATTACAAATGCACCCGTTTCCACCTGCACTGTAACAGCTTCCATGAAGAGTGAAAACCAAAACTGAAGGTCCTTCCTCAGGAGACTCCAGTAAGGCTAGGTTAAGGAAGGTCCTCGGGCTTTGGCTTGCAACTTGTTAAGTGCTTAGAGATCACTGACACTATAAATATGTAAGTTAATAATCATCAATCCTATTATTCTCAACATGAAAAATCCTATTGGCTCCTGAAACACCTGAAAAGGCAGCTTTAAAAGWTAACACCATCTCTGACTTAMGTCATGCTCTTTGGGGAGTTAAAGGATTCTCAGTTCGGTAAATTACTCAGTTTTTATGGACAGCTCTAGGTCACTTTCCACCTCTTTAGGAAAKCCAATCAGTTGTCCAGATCAACTAGACTGGAGGATTTTTCAGTTCTCTTTAGCATCCCTGCTTTCATTCTGCAACAAATGAAAAGTGCTTGGACTCTTACCTTTTTGCCTGGCTGCACCGGGAGAGTAAAAATAGACTTCCAATATGTCCACACAAAGAGCACAAAGAGAATATGGAATATTATAAGATAGGCCACTACAAAAAAAAACAAAACAAAACAAAAAACAGAAGCAGAACAATGACTTCATAAGCAAAAGTTTCATTCATGATGGGCATAATTCCAATCTTTCACAGCAATGACAAAAAAATAAAGGAAAAAAGAAAGATTTACAGTAGCAACCAGTATTACAATACAGCTAAACCTTATGGTCAAAGCGTCAGTAGAATTTCAGAGATCTGTGGCTGCAGTTAGGCATTACCTATCTGACAAGCCTCCCCTTCTCCACCTGATCCAATTCCGTGGGTGAGGAAGAACACAGCTATAAGAGACTTCACCCACAGGGCAGGTGACAACCCTGTATCACTGGGAATGACAGGATTCTCTTCCCCACATCCTAGGCACAGGCAAARCAGAACTGGCTGCTGCTGAGCAGCATAAATGCCACAATACTCCAGCATCTCCAAATTTTGGGTTCAGTTGCTACTAAATGCACTTAGAATCACAGTACCATATTATCAGTGTACTGTCCGCTCGTGCAATGCATTCTTCAGCACTTGCGAGAGTTGAGAGAAATAACATGCTCTAGCAGAGCGTTACATCACCAGAAAAAATCAAATCTCTTATTAAACATATTTTAGATTTGCCACAGTTGACACAATAAAATAAATCAGGAAAACATCCCTCAAATTGAGCAAAACAGGTCTTGTGATTACTGAGAAAGAATTGTAATCCACTAGACACAACATATCACATGAAATCCAGCATGCGTCTGAGTAATCTTATTTCAATAGGCAAACTATTTCAAAGCCTTTGGGCATAAGCAGGCATACTGTGGTTCAGAAAGCCAAAGGACAGCTATCCTTCAGCTACACAAACTATTTGACTGTTATTTCTTTAATACTTGACTCACTAAGACATTATCAAATGGTTACAAGACAGTTTTATTTAAACACACCATTTAATCATAACAACAACCTCGTTTTCCCCATTTTATTTAAGCTCCAAATTCTAGAAACTAAGATTAAAGTAACTATACTAGTGGAAGGAGAAGTCTAAAATCCAAACACTTCCTAACTTCTCAGGCAAGACTGACTGTGTGAAAATGTAATTGGTAGAAAGGCCAAACACAGCTTTAGGACTTTCTAATGAGATGGCAAATGATCTGATATGCCTCACAAGAATGTGATGGATTGTGTGAATGATCTGCGAACCAATGATAATTCATTATTATGCTCTTAAGTTTGTTTGAGATGTTATCCTTACACTACATGCAGGTGGAGCTCAGTCATTTTTAAATTAGCATGTAAGGAGATAAATCTTGCAACAGGTTTAGTTTTGTTGATAAAGCAATACAGCAGCATGTTAGAGGAAGCTGACCTGGAGATGCACTAAAAGATTAGGCGACTAATAACTTTCTTCTGCTGAATAATCATTAATATCATGCTTTCTATAGTTTCTCTGTAACAGTTTCAAATATTAGGACAGTTCTATAGTGGAAAGATAATTCCCTTGATGCAGCAATCTGGAGGATCTTTAAAGTATCAGCTGGCATTGTTCTTCATGGAACAAATTGCCAGCTGAAAACCACTGCACCTACTTCTATCCTTCATAACCCTGGAAGAAGAAATGAAGGTAAGAGGCCATCTGTACTAGCCAAATGCCTCCAAAGCACCTCCAGGAAAGAAGAGGAGGAATATTAAAATGGCCACTAACCCCTTATTCTTAGAACATGACTGYGACCTCCAACAACGCACCAGTGGAAACAGTCTCATCGAGTGATCCTGCTGCTCTGCCCGACTGTGACCTCACGATACTGTGCTTGGGGCCTCAGAACAATGTCTGTCAGCCTGTGCTACCAAATGAATCTGAGAAGTGTTCAAGCCAAGTCATAACGAGACAGAAACCTTTGCTCTAACTCATCTGTGCTAGTAATTGAAAGTTACTGTGTTACCACTCAATATATGGTTAGTATAGTTTAGAAAACAAAAAAGATATAGTTTTCTGGGTCAACAGAACCAAGCAAAAAATCTTTTCCAAAAGCCTCCCTACAAAAAGCATTAAAAATAGCTTTCACTGAAAGATCAAATAAAACAGTGAAATAAAAAAATAGGTGGGCCGCAGAACAGAACTAGTCTTTTCTGTTTAGCTTGTAAAATCAGCTCTGAAAACGTAAAACAGAAAGGGAGAAAAGGTGCGTGGGTGTATACAGGTAGACATACATAGTTTTTTCTGAAAGAGTAAAAGGGATCAAAGCCTTTTCATGATATTCTGCTTATACTGCGACTAAACAGGGGCATTTCCCAATACATCCAAAAGTTATAGCATGTCTAACAATGCAAGCTGTATAGTTCACGAATGTGTAATTACAGGAAGGAAACACTGAAAGACTATGTAAGTTTAAAAAAATTGAGGGAAAGCATTCTTGATATTTTAACTAGAACATTTGTGAATCTTTTTGCACAATGACTGAATGTCAAATAGTAAATTGAATGCACATACCTTTTTCCACAGGGTTGCTCAGAGTCACTGAAAAAGAAGAAACATATGTCTGTACAGAGCGAATAGGATTCCCAGAAAAGTTTATGACAAATAATGTTTCTATTTGAAATACAGCCATTTTAGGAAAAAAGTTCAAATTCAACAGWCAAAAAGAGAGCCCACAGTTTAGCTTCAAATCAAAAGCAACCATATCAACTCCTTGTTTACTCACACAAATGACACCCGCAACAAGATATTCAGTAACTGTTAACTTATGCTGTATTTTCCCTTGTTATAAAATATATTTTGTATATTTATACATTAGAAATATGGCAAAAATAATCCACTGGTGACAGTGATGTGACAAGATTACCAGGGCTTCTCTAGCAACTGTCCAAGCAGCATCTCTATGCATGTACTTATAAGCAGGTACTTGTAGCCTGCTTTGTGCTAGTCTCTAGGTGGTCTTGATCCTCCACAGTAAGTCATGACCCAACGCATTTCTGCATCAGCATAAATAAAAAATTACAMATTGTCTCAGCTTTGGCCTAGTCAGCAACAAAGGATACACTGTAATGACTCAATTATTTTTACACTTCCTACTAGCAGAGCTTTTACAACCCCTCCTCACTTTACCGTAATCAGAGGAACAGTCCCTACTAACTGAACCACTCAGAGCAACCAGCAAAGGGTGCATTGCTCAATGTCTACTTCTACTGATTATTTTAAAATCCATCCATTATTTTAAAAGCCATCATCCAAGTTTAACAGAAAAGATGAAGACATCTTTCTTTAACTGAAAACGGAGCAGTTCTGTGATATCTTGACAGAATACTGCTGGGAAGACGACGATTGTTCATGGGATGGGAGCCCCTTATATTGAATCTATAGCCTTGAATCTAATGGTTGCAACTGAAATGTGTTGCTCCTTGGAGGAACAGAGGAATGAAAGGAAACTAGTGGCCACAGATCATCTCCCAGTGGCACAGCAATCTTACAAAAACAAGATCAAATTGCTGGAAGACTCAAAGATTTGAGAGATTGCACATACCAGCGGTGACCCCTTCAGTAACTCGGTTAGACCGTACAGAAAAAGAAGTGATTGAGGGATCGAAGCCTTTTACTTCTGGCCTAAAGCCAGCACCTGGAAAGAGACTCTATTCTTCAAGACTCACTCTCTATCATCTTACTTGAATAACGAACTTGGAAAATGTAAATCAGTGTAGGAACCAAGAAGTCCTGCTTTTACTAATGAAAGTAGCTTTTCTTAAAACCATGCTAACAAACAATTTTGATCTGCAAGCTCTATAATACAMAACAATGAGATGAAAAAAAGAGAACAAATATTTGCTGTGTCTCTGCCTATGCAATTTATGATGAACAAGACGGTTAGGAAACCTTTAGGTTTTCCTTTGGTTTGCTGCAAATCAAACTATGAAGAGTACATCAGCTTTTCACAAATACTGCTTGGTTCTCTCCTGAAGTCACACTTGCAGTATGGCCTTTCTAAGGATTTTACTCGAGAAAAGAACAAACTCCTAAATCAAGGTTATATGAAAAGTTTTATCGCAGGACACTGGGTCATTGTTCTTACTGTGGCAGCAACCACCAACCAGACATGAAATCAAGGCCTCCTCTGGAGTATGACTTGTTGGCCATACCAGTCACTGAAAGTTTAAAACCCAGTATCACGAGATACCCCTAGGACATCACCCCCACACTACTTTCAGTCCTCAGCAGTCTGCGCAACTAAAGATGAAAATCAAGAATCCAAACAGAGCGTCTACTATTTACGTGCTTGCAACAGCTGAAATGGCAATACACAATGGAAACCTGAAAAAAAAGGAAGCCAACTCAGAAAGCCTTGCTATGTTAGAAATCTGGAAGAGAGATAATGTCCCGCAAGCTGGTTTTCAAGTAACTGCGTATGCCGACAGTTAATGTTCAAATCCTAAAATAATTAACTTAGTAATTTCAACTTCTGTATAGATAACCTCCTCCACACACAAATAAAATGYGTGAGAGAGAAAGATGGGGCAAAAAAACATACAGATGTGGGCAAAGGAGTGATTTTAAGCTGTGATTCTAGGCAGTGAGATGAGCTTCTGCCAGCTTAACCAGCGTTTGCAGAATAACACAGGCCCAATCCAAACCCCACTTAAATCAGCAGTCTTTTCTAATAGCTGSACTGAGACTTCAAATTAGCCAGTGTTAAATATTACTGAATTTGCACAGCACTGCAAACAAAGCGTATTTCAAAAGACTGACAGCATTTCAGGAAAATAYGCTGAATTTTTTGTCACATGGTCTAATCGACAGTTACATGCACCTTGGAGATATTGTTCCATGTGACTTCTTSAAAGAAACAGCCCACAATCTTAGAGATGGAATAAAATGTCATGAAGTATTTGGGGGTTTTGCCTAGCTGCCAATTGAAAAAGATCAAAGAAGCTGCATTTCATTGTAGTTCCCATTGAGAAAAAACAATAGGTCTTACTGCATTGACAACCCTAACAAAAATCTGATTTAGATTTGCTGTGCCGTACCAGAAGGCAGCTCTTTTCACAGAAACGTCTCAAACTACCGTACTGAGAACTTTGGCTTCCTTTATCTGGCTTATCCTGTTCTGAAGGGAAAGAGCCACGTGCTCCTCCTCACAATTTCAGAAGTCCAAGCTACCAGCTTTTCTCTCCACCAGACCTAGAAATCCTTTCTTCTAGTAACAGGTTTTTGCACACACAGTAAACCAGAACATAATAAACACAAGGAAGTTTGCAATTTACTATATAGTTAAATTGCTACATTAAACTATACAATTACTAGCCAGTACCAAAAATTTTCCTTCTAAAATTTAGTGTTTTCCATGCTACTGTAACAAGTTATTTGACTCATGAGTGTGATTTAATGTAACCTATTTTTTCCCTTTTCAGAATATAAGAAAATTACTCCAACGCAGGGCATATACTGATTTTTGTTACTGCTTAAACCAGAAATCACATCTGAACATTATCATATGGCAACAATATGGACTTTCACTGTGGGTATAAATCTCCCAGTCTTCACAAACATCATCTCTCCTGCCTGACATAAGGACATACAATACACGGACTCATGACCAAGTAAAAGAACCCGCAACACCTAGCCAGCCCAGCTAGGATACAAATCTTATGGAAAAACAGGACAGCACACCAGAAAAATGCCACTAATTAATCCCGTCAGCGACTTGACTAGTAATAAAGTGTTTCTTCATATCCACCTGGTGACTTTTGGGTGTGCCTACTGCAGTCACAGGTGTGAGTAGAGCAGGTGGAAACCTTTGCCAGCTGAAAGTCTTGCTGGGTTGCAGCCTCGACAGGGTCAGAGGTCGGCAGCACCCGAGCACCAGCTGGGTGCGACCGCAGTAGCTGGCAGGGAACCTCTTCCTCTAGCACGCACAGACAAAAACGAGAGGAAAAAGGAGAGGAAGAAGAAGGACTCCCCCATCTCCGGAGATGGGCACGGGGTTACATGTCCCGCGGGCACGGTGCCGCCTCGCTCCCCCGGCCCAGCGTGACTCCCGCCTTCGCTTCCCTGACAGACCGACGGCGGGAGGGCAGCGCTGCCCCCGGGAAACGCGGGCTCCCGCGGGGAGCCCCGGCCCACGGCCGTGCGGCTGCTGAGGCAGGACAGGGCCCCSCTCCCCCCGCCGCCGGCCCGCCCCGCTGCCCCCCGCCCGGCCGGGACGCTCACCGAGGCACAGCTCGCAGACGTAGGCGTAGTAGGACCAGAGGACGACGAGGGCGATGATGAGGACGGGCAGCCAGGCGAACGCCCGCTGGCAGCACCGCAGCCCCCGCGACAGAGCCATCTTTCACCTCAGCCCGGCCGCATCGGGCATCGGCTGCGCGGGGCTGAGCGGCGGGGGGAGGCGTGCGGCGGCGCTCGGAGCTCGGCTGAGCGGCCTGGCGGGCGGCGGCGGGGCTGGGCGCGGCACTGCGGCGCCCCCTGGCGGGGCGGGCGCCCCGGCGAGAGGCGGGGGAGGTTCCCGCAGCACCGCGGCCACCCGCCCTGCCGCCGGCTCGCCAAGCTCCGGGCTGACCCAGGGCAGGCCGCCGGCCGCGGAAAGCTGCCGCGGAGCTCGGGTTTGCCTGGGTGGATAGGCTCTTCCAAAGCCGTTTACTACCCAGGTGCAGCCACGCGATGCGGCGCTGCCATGGTCCTACCAAAACCGCCCCCAGGAGCTGGTCACAAAGTCACCTTGTCCCCTCCCCGCCGCCGTTCGATTAAGCGGAACAAGCTGCTTTCCTGAGACAGAGCTGTCTACGTGAGAGATTGAAGATGCTCCTGGAATTCCCAGTTACATAGGCACAGGCCACGATACCTCGTTACTTGCCCTAATTTAGGCTCATCTGCGGTGTTCAGACGTCAGTACCCGTCCCTGGCACACCGGTAYTCAGCTGTCCTTGTCTCTGCCAGACGTACCCCACGGAGAGCCCACATTAGCCTTTTCTTCCTCGGTAGCATCCCTGTGGCAGTTTACATGTCTAATGTACTCTGATGTCTTTCCTCTGCGTTCCCTCTGACTGAYGAATCTATACAAAAATCTCTTTTTATCAGTAATAATACAATTTTGTACTTTGTTCTATTAAGCTCATCTTGTTTTTCTTGTAGGACAAGCCTGCCCTCCACACTGACAACACCAGCTTTGTATTGCTCTCAGATTTCCTAAGCACAAACCTAGGCTACTAGTGATACACAGGGAAGATCAGATTCAAGACAACCTGTGGAACAAAACGAGTATCCTCTCCAACAACCTGATAACATGGCATTTAATGTAAAAAAAGAAGGAAAAAGACCACCCCACTCCCCAGCCTGCTCCACAACCCTCTTTGAATTCCTGTAGGAATCCCCCTAATTTCCACATTCAGTAATGTGTTTTGAGTTAAGGCTTCAGTTAATTAAATCCACTATATTGCCTCTGTTAAGGAAATTAGTTTTCTCATCAAGAGAGCGATTTATCTAACAGAATGTACTTCTGATAAAACCCTGGTGTAATTTACCACACTTTCCAGTCACCTCTTTGTTCATCAGGTTTTTTCCTTGGAATTTGTTCTAAAACTTTCCTTGTTGKTGGTATCAAACTTGCAGGCTGTACTGCCTCTAGCAACTTTTCTCTCTTTTTGAGTATAGGTACCACATTTGCCATTCTCCTGCCCAAGTCCCTGAATTTAGACATCACCTACAAATCCGTAAAGCACACTTGTAATTCTGTATTTAGTTCTTTCACTATTTTAAGATGGAGATGATCTACAACCTCTGATTTTCTCAAAAAAATGTTCAGTAATGAAGTGACAGCTGTCTTAATCTCTTTTCTACCCTGCTCACAGTCTATATGGTCACTATTCTCTTCTTCAGGCTACTAAACTCTTTCTTTAATACAAAACTTGAACAAGTGCCACTTGTTTTAATTTTCTGTGTGTGGTCCAGCTTAACCAAGGTTTTGGATAGTCCCTGCTGTAGCAAAAGTGCTTTGCAGATACCATAACATATGTTGGCCTGAGCTGCATGTAACCCTAAACACGAAATCTCAGACATCTGACTTAGATATTGTGAAATCTACRGTCTATGTTTTATATATATATATATAGCTGATGGAAAGAGAAATGCCCCCTTCTGGGGCATTCAAGGAGGGGATTCAGGACACGTACACTCGATGTTTTGAGGATTTGGAAGAGGAAGATATGAATGCCCACTTGCTTTTTCCTCCTTCCCCACRCTGCGTAGAGCTGAGAAGCCAACGTTTTGGCAGCAATACGTTTTACAAACAATAAGATCTAAAAATAATTTTTGTGAGTTAAATCACTACCTGAAGCAACTCACAGAATCTCCTCTCCTAAAATCTCAAAACTGCTAATCATATAGATGGGAAGCACAGCACATCCACAACACATTTTTCCTGCGTGTGTGTATATAAAGCAGGAAGGCAACCTCTCCGACAGACAGCAATGGAACACTGTAAAAGTGAGCAGATGTTTTCAGATAACGCCTCTGTAAATAAAGTTAAGACTATTTTTTTGTTCAACATCCAGTTTTTCTATGTGTTCTAAGGTCCACATGGATTATCTTCAAAATTCTTTTGTTTCATGGGCTTCCAGGGGAGACTTAGTCATATAAACATGAGCTCATCTGAGGTAAGAGATTCCCAAATACAGCTCTTTAAACCAAAAATAATCATGCAACCTTGAAGTTTTGTGATTCTTATAATGTATTCTTTGCACTTGTGGTTCAAATGGTAGCTCCCCATTTGAAATTGTCAGCTGGAGTTAGATATAACTGTGCCCTTTTCAGAAATCAACACTACAGATGTTATTCAAAATAAATGTTGAATCTAAAGTTGAGCTTCAGCCAATTTTACAAAGTAAAGAAAGTCCTCTCTGGATGTGCAGCCTCACTGGGCTCCACAGCAACTACAGCAGTCACAAGTAGCCCGACTTAAGAGAGTGGTTTAGGAAGACGTAGGATTATCCTAAGTAATATCTATATCTTTAAGTTTCATTCTGACCATGAGCAGTTTCCTGCTAATACACATAACACGCAGCTCTTTAAAGAAAGAAGCAAACTTCTGTAAAGTTCAGAAAGCTGTGATTTCATCCACATGGGTAACTAGACTCTTTAAAGCTGCTGTCAAAGACTGCAGCACTAAGGAAGGCAGATAAGAAAACCAAGTACTAGCAGCTTTAGGGTAATTTAAATAAGGCTTATCATCATCTTTTTCTCGAAAAACATAACTTTTTGGGTGCTCAAAGAAAGGAAGGTGGTGGTGACTCACCAGTGCCATAGAGACTCTGGGCATCAGGAAAYGTATCATTACAAAGAGCTGTAGTCTGAAGACTGGAGTAAGACTGACACCAGCTAAGATAGCACTGGCTTTGTCATTGGTCCAAAAAATAGCTAAAATACATCAGGAAACAATATCAACTCAGGAAATAAATGACAGTTTTTACAACAATTTACCTATTGCAGAAAACCCCAAAGGACCACATGTACCAATTTCACCAAAATGCTGTCTATCATATGAGAAAAAGCTCTTAAAAAATTGCACATGGTAGAAAATGCTTAATTGTATTGTCCTGTAAAAAAACACAACTGGAAAATGCAGTTTATATTTCCAGTGTTGAACATGAAACTGTGCACAGACTACAGTATGCATTTCAAAATTATATTCTAATCCAGAAAATCAAAGTTGCGCAAGTGACTTTCCCCACTGTTCATTTCAAAATCTTGCTTAAGCTTGTAATATATGCAAGGCCTGAAGGTATGTGGAAAGATAGCTACAAAGCAGTCGTAAACAGTAATGAGCCAAACCTGTGAAGATCTAACTTTTCAAACTACTTTTAACCTAGTGTGTGTAAAATAGAGGTGTAACCTTTTTTTTTTTTATTGTCAGACATATTTAGATCTGGGTAGGTTACACATGGTTTTGCTTATCAGTGACAGAGTTATCCAAGAAGATGTGATAATTCATGACCTAAGAAGGGAACCAAAACCAACCCTGACTGGCAGCTGAGAGCCCTCGCTTCTGACCTCCCTGCTGATCTGACCTCCCTGCTGATCTCAAAAAGGCTTGTGGGCCTAAAGGCTGGCCCGTTTTGTCATTTATTGTAGGAAAACACAGCGACCCTCCCTACCTTGATCGTATCTTGGACCATCACATACCATATTTGTAGGTAAGTAGATAAATCTTACAACACATGCTAAATCACATGCGTATCAGATTTGGGCTTTGTATCAAAAATGCTGCACCCCAGCTCATGCAGAGGAGTTAGACCAAGCTTTTTCAGAAAAATGGAAATTAAACAGCTGATTGCAGAGGAAAAAAAGAGAGCTGGTGCAGAGATTGGCCATGCAGAGCTCTGTAACTACTGATTAATATCTTGGCTGTCATCCAGATTGCTGTGTGTAGTTATTGCAGCATGAACTGCAGCTTACACAGTTTTCAACAGCAGTGGCAGTTTTTGCTGGAGCTGAAGTTTTTCGGTAGCCTTCATGGTTAGTTTCAAACAGGCCAGAATTCAGCAATTTTGTTTGATTGCTGTCATATCAGAAAATTCAAAGGACTCATGGGCCAAAGAATCAGGATTAGGGAATAATTTTAAAAAGAAAAAGTAGATGCAACTGATCATCTTCAGACTTCACAAGAGATCCTATTATTTTTACTAGTGACTTCTCAGAGAGAGTCATATTTTATAAAAGCCTTCCCTTCTCTTCCCCATTTTTCCAGCTAAGTACTGGGAGATGGTGAAAGTGTAATGAGGATTGACTGGTACTAACCTATGAGCAAGCTGTATTTTTATTATATTCAGTAAGAACTCTCCACTACGTGTGATAAGCTGCCACATTTACACATTAACGCCTTCCCAGAAACCCCAGGAAAACCTATTTTTTGTTACTTTCGGCAGGACTTTGCAGCTCTGTACTGGGACTCCTGCATTTTACATAAGTTTGTGCACACATACAATGGTCCTATCACACATTTAGCCACGTAATCTGTGTACAACATCATGATACTATCTTGCAGGAGATAAAATAAATTAAGGAAACCGCACTAGAACATCCTCACTTGATGTAAATCAGCAGAGCTCTAACAAAGCGAGTAGAGCTGTGTTTGTACATACCAGTTTTGAGATCGATCTCTACAGCTCTGGGACAAAAGTTAGATTTAGACAATTATCCTACTACTACTATTGAAACTAAAGTGGATCGACTTTTCCCCCCATAGGTTTCCCAGCTTTCTTTGTCCTACACGGTAGAACCTGCCTTGCCTTTGACCGCAAGCCGCATGCATGGTGTTGTTGCTCTCAGTCATCACCTGCTTCCTGCTCTCTCAGATTTCTCAGTCATCCCATCCCCCGCTTTAAAATTTTATCATAACTTAATGTGGAAATATGGGCAGGGTATATGGAGTATGTAGCAGGGTCTGTCAGCATAGATTGCAAGTAAAGCTGTTTAAAATATTACAAAACTTTTAATTGCCACCAAGTGAAAAGTGGCCATTTGCAGCAAAATTTGTCTCATTATTACAAATGCAGTCATTTGTTTCTAAGTATATTGGAGCATACGGTGAGCAAGTGCTTGCACCATCAGAGGGTGCTGGAGTCCACACAATACCTCCAGCTCCAGTCCAGTCCATCCAGCTCAAGAGCTGATCATTCTCCATAGGGACAGGAGTCTCAGTGCTGGTAACTACAGAAAGATAAATCACTGGGGATGAAAAATCATAATCTTGTTTTCTCACATTTATAGCCTTGCCCAAATGTTGTTCGAAATACTTCCTCACAACTATTGTCTTCATATATTCCAGAGATATTGGAAATCTGATCAAGTGCACTTATAGTACAGACTTAGGTAAAAAGTCACATGAAACACCATAAATGTGACATTTTCTATTTTCTGMGTTCTTCATTTTGCACCCTAAATAACATCCTTTTAATTAGACAGTTGATATATGTCTTTCCGTATCTTTTAAAGGCAAAACATTAAAMCAAATTTCATTCTATATACCTACAGCAAACCTGTCTTCCCCATCCCTCTTCCTCTCCTGCAATTATCCAGTAAGTCCTGAGCTTTTGTCACAAACATTTGCTATTTGACACTGGACTAACTACATTAGTTGGCAGTAACTAAGTGTACTAACCTAATGGATGGGCTTTTTTCTCTTGCCTCTGCAAAACAGAGGGGGACCTTCCTCATATAGCACCTTTAGAGAAGAATAGACGGGGAGAGAAATATGCTACATCCAGGGAGATGCTTCTGTGATGTCTTAAATCTCTATCTTTTCAGCAAATGGAGTCCTTCTCCCATGTGTCACCCTCAAAAGAGGGGATGGGATTCTGGGGCAAACCCTGGGGAACAACCTGTTGCTACAGTGGTTAACGCAATCCCACGAGCAGCGTGTGCTGTGCTTCTTTGGTGCTACACAAACCTCTGTCTTCGAAATGTGCGTGCACCTAATAGTTGCAGAGCAGAAAATTTCACAAGGGGAATACAAATAAGAGAAAATGCTCCTTTTCAGTGGTTTAAATCAGCTAAGTGTCAGTGCAGTTCTCTAAAACAAAACAGAWGCACTTCCCAAGGCAAAAACCTTCACCAACCCAGAGCCCTACTGCAAACAGTGAATACGCTCAGAAGGTTTCAAAGGGGCATCCCATGGCCTCTTCTAATAGATCGGCCCACGTGATCCTGGCTAGCAGCCCTACGCAGCCAGCTCTSTCCTCTGACACGCAGACAGAAGTGGGAACCATGGCTGATAGAACAGACCTCTGATAGAAGGATGGTGGTTTTGATCCCTGGTTCTTATGTGGATCCAGTTCTTACGCTTATGTGAGTACTGTACCAGGATACACAGTTTCTGGTTTCTAAAACAGCTGTATTCTGTGATTACTTTTTTTAAAATCTATGTCTTTTGCAGTCACTCTCCAGTATCTTTTTTCCYCTCACACTACTGAACTTTGAAACCAGATAAACACACTTCTAGCCAATTCATTATTTCCTTATCTTTTAAAACAACATATTGTGGAGCTCCGAGTCCTCTGACCACGGTGAAGCTTCAGCAAAACTCAAGTTTTTTAATTTAAGTCTATACCATCTTTCAGGAATTAGAGGTACACCATTATGTGATAAYTTAGAGTTTTGTTTTAAACCATAAACATAAGTGTGTAGTCTCAGAGATGCACAGAAGAGAATGGCATTTTTGTATTCTCACCAGATTTTGCAAATTAATTTTTTGCAAATCAATTTACTTGATTTTCTTTGTACCTGGTAGACATGATTTCAGAGCTGAACAGCAGTGCTGAGTGTAGGCAGGCAGCATATGCCATGTGTAATTTTTTAATTTCCTGCTAGCACCAATTCTTACAGGCACAATAGCAGGTTTGTTTACTTTTTGTTCTTCATCAGACCTTTTATTAACATTCTTTTAGATCTCTTGACTGCACCTGGATTGTTAGTGACTGAGTATAATGGCATCTTTGCCCTGGGCTCTTGGAGACGGTGCATATGGATGGGGAAGGCAACAGATAATATGGATGCAAATTTCAAATTACTGGTTTCATCCCYGAGGCACTTAAAGAGGACAAATCTCAAGGAAGTAGGGAGAACAGCATGACTGTGCTTTTAGTTCCTACTGAAGGTATAGACTTGAAAACACTGTTCATGGTCCTTGCAGTATTTTCCTTTGCAAAATAATAGAACATAACTATTTCAGTCAGGAGTACCTGTAGTCTCTTGATGAAAGCTTAGTCCAGAGGCAGATCATGAAGAGCACTATATTTACCAGCCAGTGCTTGAAGAAGAGCCTGTCACTTGCCCAGGATCAAGATACCAGAAATCCATCAACGTGACGGGCTTTCTGATGAGCACCCATTAACGATCACTGGCACAGAATACACACTGATTTGGGCTAATCACTGCAAGGAGAGGTCTTCAATGAACTGAGAGGGAAGCATTTTCAACATTCAAGTCAATGTTCTCTTGCCTACAGAACCACTCATATGGAAAAAGCAACTGTCTTTTTCTATTTATGTAATTTTGTCTATCTTACTGGAGGTTTTTTTTTTTTCTTCTTCTTTTTTTTCTTTTACATGGTTTCATACTGATAAAACCCCTGCATATCCCACAGAACAGACCTGGTGTGACCCCGGCAGCGCAATGGTATTCAACCTCTGAAAGTAAAACACAAACTGAACCTTCTGAGCTGGGAAGATTTATCAGGTTTTGCACTTCCTAAGACAGAGAGCCCTCTCGAGCAGTAATGTACATACTTCTTTAGCTAACTGCCTCACATCTTCCACTGCATTCAAATGCATGATAAATGCCAGTGCYGTAGAAGTCTCTCAAACATACTGCTACCTCCTCCACAAACTGCCAAGAGAGGCTTTGTAAGAAAAATGAGCTTCATTTTTAGGTATTTTTTTAAATCAGTGCCATAATTACTGACTTGATGTATTTTCTTACTCTTTTCTCCACTGCTGCATACCCATCTCCTGGAGGATGCTCCAGTCTCATTTACATCTGATGTTTCTTCCAAACTTCAGAACCTGTGTCAGTCTGGTAATTAGTTTGAAGACAGAATTAATTAAATTGGATTGCTAGAATGAATTCCATAATACCCTGGGAAGACTGATATTTGTAATCAGCTATGTAAGTGTTGCTAGGATACTGGAATTGTTTATTTTTTGGAAAAAAGATCTATTAAAATATTTGCCTTTCTAAAGCTACAAATCCAAGATATACAAAAGTTTAGTTGGTCCTATGAACATTTTTTTGGTGCTTTCATATATAAGTAATATATTAACTCTTGACTCAGAAAACTTACGAAAAACCCCACAAGAATCTACTGATGTATCTATCAGATATATTCCTAAAAAGAAGCATGTTATAGCTGATGAATGTTTACTTCCATGATCTTTTTCCTCTGTTAGCCTATCTGAGCTGCATATACAGAAAGCACTGCAGAAGACAATAAACATCTATTAAGTATCTTAGATTTAGTTTGTACRTCTGACAGTAACAGATCATCCTCTACAGCATAAAAAATATGTAACTTTGAAATATAAAGGACTCAGTGATGAAGCTTATACCTCCTTAACTAGAATGACCGGACCAAATTTCAGTTTTTACCCTCAGGTTCTTTTTCTCAGTTTCCTACCTGTGTCCCTATAGAAAATACTGAATAGTTCTACTCCCTGTCCAGAGCTCAACTTCAATTACTTTTAGAAGGTTTTCTCATCCTTARTTGTCATTTATCCAAGTTATAATTATTTAATCCTTTAATCTCTTTTCAAAAGTCAATCATGAGCTTTTCCCTACTGTTTTTCTTCTCACAATGTTCAACCACCTCAGCAGTGACAGATTCCAGCATAATTGTGATTCATGCAGGGAATCATTTTCTAGTGGTAATCGTGTAGAGATGTGCCTTSTCAACTGTCCTTAACGGACTCCTTCAGTTCACTGCATTGCTCTCTAGATAGTATTCTAATGGATAAAATTGTTAATTTTACTATGTTTTAAAGATAATGTCCATTTTCTTCATTATTATTTTTACCTTCAATTCCAGTGTACATTTCCTTTGATTTCATTATCTGATAGAGACTTTGGGGTAGAGAAGCTGGGGGTATAGAGAAGTCTATAACTGATGAGATGTAATTAAAGCAATCAGAAGAAAAGACCATGTTATCCACATGGCTTTATTCCTAAACTTACTTTCAACTGCCAAAATGTTGGTGAAAGTCTGGTTGCAGTGAAATTGGTTTCCAAAATCATGATTTAATTCTTCACTGCCGTTTCTCCATCATTTATTTTTCCTTTTGATATTCCATTAATCAGATAGTAAAGAAGATGTGGTGGGTATTGTATAATTCAAATTGTTCTCTATTCCTAGCAGAGACTATTTCTCTCTTCTAATCCGGCATGTAATCTACTTTAGCTTCAACCCTCAGTAACAGCAAATTCTATTCCCTGGCACACAACTGAGTCTATCAGTGATGAACGTTCTGTTCACATTRTTATGAATCTCAAAAACACCCACTTCATATAAAACTAGGACACTTTAAAATACCTGCAATTGTCGCTTTGAGTCTTCAATGTACAAATAAAAAAAATAATAGTATAGTGACTGCTGCTGGTTAAACCCGCCTTTGACAGTCCATGTCCGTCTTTTCTTGCCTTAAACAAGCTTCAGCTAGTCTAGATTCTGACTGCTAAGGATGTAATGGGTGTTGTGAATTATAGCTGATGACCCTGAGAAAAATGCAATTTATTGTCAATTGTCCATTATAATCTGTGGGAAAAACAAAATACTTTTCTTGAAATGCTGTGTGAAAAACAAGTTTTGGCCCGAAATTTTCGGAACATAATATAACCACTAGATTCACTCTTCTCTTGTAATGCCGATGAGCCCCAAGAGTACTCATAAATATTGGCAGGCTGAAGTAGGTAGTATTTTGCCAGTTTTTTTCCTGCTAAGTTGTAGTTAGTGTTTTTAACATAGTGATACATAACAACGCCCTTAATGCTATTCCTTGGAACTTCGTCCTGAAATTCTGTTTCAACTCACTTAGGTCCTAGGACATGTAGATCAGCTAGTGATATTGCTGCCAAAAAATAGTTAATGAATTTTCTGATAGACCCTAAGAAAGGGGGTGGTCTGCATTTCAAACAGCTGCATTTCAACTGTAGCAGGAGGAAGAAAACTAATTTTTGTACTTCCAAGTTTTATTCATTTTTGTTCCACGTATATCAGTGAGACTTTCATTTAAATGTAGCGTGCAAGGTATCCTATTTCTAAAATTCTTATAAAACCAGTTTTTGTGTCTATACCAAGCTCTATTCATACTGAGATGTATGTGGAAGAAGGCAGCTGAAACACACTATAGACATATCCCCCTAAGACTTCACATGAGGCTAAGAGCCTAAAATGTCATTTCAACTCGATTGGTATTTGCCTCTTTATCTGGATGCTCTCTAGATTAACACTGTCACGTTATTTCAACAGAAGCCTTGTGAATGAAAAAATGAAAGTGTGGATATATAACTCATTTATCACTATGGCTATGTTACTTACAGCTTCTGGTCTGCTGTTTTCCCAGTAATGGAGTTTTATTTGTCAAGTCTGTTCCTGATGTTTGTATCAGTGGACAGTTTGCTTCTTTACAGTTTCTGCTAGGTTACCAACRTATTTTGGAATACTTGTAGAGAACCTATACAGAGTCAGTGGCTGCATTGCATCAGGGATGACAGATATATTATTAGTGCATTGAGTGTAATGATGTTTGTGAGATAGTAGCTACTGTGGAAATGGCACAATATCACAGCTGAGACCTGGGCACCAAACACAGACCTGCCTGGATCCTTAGCACCTTGAATCACAAGTTGTATGTTTAAAGTATTGGACTTCTCATGGTTGCTGTTTTGTTCAGGACAACAGCCCACACATGGAATATTATTCTGTTTTTCAACCTTCTAGTTTGGTTGAAGTTCTTTCTCCTAACAAAACCTTTTCATCCCAAATTGAAACCATGGCTAGCGCAGCCTTCTGAACCACTAATGAGATGTAGCTGTGGGAATCCTCAAGACCAGTAAGTTCGAATCTTAAAAGATATTTGTGTTTATGTAGTGGAAATATGAGAAAGCATATTTTGACTAATAGTATCACYCTAGAGAGAAACATACTTGTTATAAATATGTTCCATTGCAATTGCTGGAAATCTAACAAAATTGCCATAAACAGGACTTACATCAATGTTTCTGCTTGACCTTTCTGGGAGAATAAAAGTACCTTCTGGGAATGCAAAACAAATGAATTTTTTGGAAACAAAATGAGTAACACAGCCCTTCCTCTTTATAAAATGGAGCCCCGATTTAGCTGCTGCTGCTTAGTAACAGTTCCTCAAAACGATTCATAAAAGCACCAGATGTAAGGGTGCGCACGTGTGTTTCTTAACTCCAGGCTCTGATGCAAAACTCAGAAACACTCATGCTGTGGGTATAAGAATTTGAGATTTTAGATGAATAGCATTTTCAAAATGAAAACCATATCCTTCTAGACATGGATAAGCTATGCAATCAACTCCCCTGACATTCTTCTTTCTGCCAGTTGATGTGTTGTTGGAATTGCGATAGCTGTTGCATACCATTTCCTGGTGCTTCCCTACAACAGCTAGCTCTCTTCTACATTTTCCCCTTAGGAGAAAGATATCCTGTCTAGCACAGAAAACCTGCTAGAAACAGTGTGATAAAAACTGCAATTTTTGAGAACTTGGTTAACCTACAAAAATACTATCAGCACCACTAAAGTGGACTATATTTAATAGGACCAGAAGGGTACCAAGACACTTAACACAAATAATAATTAGTGTTTCTGCCCATAATTAAATATTATAGATAAATGTAAATGCAGAACAGAACTAGGACTATGAAAATTGCATTTTTCCCTTCAGACATTATTCCAAATGACCGTTAGTTTGGATTAACTATCACAATCTAAATGAAAGTATTTTGTAATACCTTATACAAATAGCCAAAAAGACTATCTAGTACTGCTACTAAACCCYATTTCTTTATACATTCCTAGTAGCAGATGCAGTATGTTCAGATAAGGAATACTATTAGCCTAAAAGTAAAGTGTAACAAAGCTCTTAGAAACACCCTCATCTCTTTCTTGCAGCCAGTGACTGCTGAAGCAGTTTGATTCCTTACCCAGCTCCTCAAGTCGGTGAAGTAAGAAACATGAATCCCTCATTGCAACATACAGTTCCCTCATATAGTTTCTTTTAAAGAGAGGAAATAATTTAAAGCCAATTAGAATTTCTGATGCATTTATTACTCAACAATCACCAAAAAAAAAAAAAAGAAAAATCACCATGTTTGTCTTGCAGAGCCTGACAAAGCAAAGTGAGCAACTCCCCACCCCACTCCCAAACCATCCGGAGCAGAACTCTGCTTTGGGAAGGCAGGTTTAAAACCAGGAGCCTTGCCAGCAAAAGTACAGAACCAGTGCATTTCCAGATTGGCTCTTCTTCTGTGGCCTCTGCCAACTGGCTCCCATCACCACGGCAGAGCAGAGACTGAGCTCCTTTGCTTAACCCTCTGCTACAAGCAGGCAGAGTCGAAAGGCTGACTCTCACCGTCTTGATAGGAAAATCTCATCTTTCATAAAAAGTCAGGGACTGGAGAGTGTGGGTTGCACAGCAGCATTGGTGCAATCATTAGCAAATACACGTTGTTCAGATTTTCGAAAGACATCAGTGGATAGAGTTATTCCTGCTCACCCCATCCTACAACTCTCCTCTCTTTCCTCTCTCTCCACACATCCACATGTTAAAATTAAGTGGGTCTTAGCAGATCCATAAGTGGGATATACCCAAGTGTTTCCAATTTACCCTCAGTGAACTTGAATGAAAAACATTTGAAAATGAAATTCTGGGTGAAATCTTACAGCATTGCTACAGCATATGGAGCTAATTTCAAATAGCACTTTGATAATGTCATGATCTGTTAAGAAAGTGTTCACCTTATACCGATGATATTATAAACTCAGTTGCCTCACTCAGTATACGTTCATCTTACGATCCATAAGAAAGCTATTTAGTGGATTGTGAAATACGAACTTTGGCCAGAGCTAATTTAGAAAGATCGTTATACTATGGATGGTGCAGCTTGTTTCTTCTGTGAGCTTCATATTATTCAACTGTTCACAGCTAGTAAATTCACATCTAATAAGCTGCAAAAGTTATCAGATGAAACACAGCCCATTGTAATCCCCACATGAAGTAAATAACTGATGAAAAATTAGTTCCAGCATGTGTAACAAATATTTTTGCAAAAGCATCTGATAAAGGAATTGGCTTTATTAACAACTAACTTATTCACACAATGGAGAAAATGCAAAAATCTGTTCTATCTCTACAGACCACAGCATTTCTCAAATGCTTACCAGGAAAGAAAAGGACTTAACTGGAAACAAAAGCACATATAGACCACATCTCCTGGCAGGCACGTAACTTGGCACTGGGAACACAATGGTGGAAATACGTTGAAGTAGAAGGGATTTGCAGGATGTGAAACACAGGCGAAAAGGTGCTTGTGCTAATGAAAGCCTTGTTGTAGGGCTGCTGTAAGATGCACTGACAACACCGAGGAGGCCATATTCCTAAGTTCAGCCAAACTATTCATTGCTCTGCATTTAAGGTCGAAGAAAGTAGTAAACTTACACCCGCTTCTTGAGACAAAACAAGGGCCAGCAACTCCTACCGTGAGTCCAACTAACTTCTGGTTCTTCTAAACCCAAACAGGCAGTAGTATCACCCAAAGGGCTGGTCCAGCAACCAGGGCAAATGTAAACGCAAGCACGATTTTGTGCTCGTGTCGGGCCTTCCCCTCTGCCGTTGGCAGGAAGGCGGGTGGTGTGAAGTTGGCTATGACAGATTCATGTTCCTCAGAAGATCCCCAATTTGYAGGCAGTTTTTAAGAGCCTCTTGACCCCATATGCAATACAGGGTGAAAGAGTCTAAAAATCCTCAGGTTCACCCTAGAACAGTAAGTTTTCAGGCACTATAAATTGCGTTTTCAGCAGCACTGCTTTAAATCTGGAGCACTCTCAGAAATCTACTTCTTTGCAATGCACCAAAATGAAGTCCGTTGCTGAATTTGTTTTAGAAGTCTTTTGCTGTGTAATACTTGAGACATCACCCG
The DNA here is from genome assembly GCA_030449065.1 of Oceanodroma leucorhoa. Lineage (NCBI taxonomy): Eukaryota > Metazoa > Chordata > Aves > Procellariiformes > Oceanodroma > Oceanodroma leucorhoa. Next base: position 13,457,166 of record JASVER010000011.1, read on the forward strand.
AGGTCCCCAATGTAGCAGCAAGCCTACTGCAGTTTCCCTTTCAGCAAGTTTCCAATAAACAATACATGAGCAAACAGTAACAACCAGGAGCTTACACAGTGGTTCTGGTATGATGCACCAGAAAGGATGCTCAAGAGTAGGTCTGACAAAAATCAAACAAACTCTTCAGAAGAGCAGGAAGCTCAAGCGGTTGTTTGGGGCTAAAGGTGTTAGAGAAACGTCCACCGTACGTAGTGATTGCTCCAAGCACTGAGGAGTCCACTGRGTGGTTTAAGTGAAAGGCACCAGGTACATGTAGAACTAGATAAATGTGCTGACATGAGAATGAGCACTAAACTAAACAGAAATCTCATTTCACTAAGTGCTGAGTCCTGGGAACTTCACTCCATTTTTCTCTTGCTCTTACAAACCTCCACTATTGTTAGAGACAGCTGGAATAAGAATTAAGAAAGGTCTTTCAAGATTTAACCCTCAGAAAATAAGCGTTAAGCCTTGTACTAACAACAACCTCATACACCAGAGACGGTAGAAATTTTTTTCAGTTGTGACAGATTTTCTTCTTTCCCCTTCTTTAAGTCAGTGCCTTGCAGCATTGCCTGCAGCAATACTTCTCCCTAACAGGYCAGAGGTTTCTCAGGTACCAGCAGGAATAGCCCTTTTCCTCTGCCTCATTCCTCCTTTACTCCAGCAGCAATTCCTCTGCCACTGAAGTCTGTCATCTTTTCTTGCCAAAGAGAAAGGAATGAAAAAAGCATTCAAAGAAAAAGCAAAAACAGAGAAATCCCAAGCCTCATGTGTGACATAAAGAAAACAATTCACATGATCTTTATTTTTGTAACCCTCATCCTCCTCTCACCCCCATGCCTGTTGTTATCACTCAGCATGTTATTGTTATTACTTGAAATTTGTTTTTARAAGTGCCTATCCAGCGCTGGAGGTGCTTGAATACACATTGAAAATATACAAAACATATGTCTAACTTAGACCCTATGTTCCCTGAGGAAGGGCTGGTATCCTCTGTAGTGCACTCAGCACACTTATGGCATGAACAAATTATAAACAATAATAATAAAGAATAACTTGTGCCTATTTATCTGTTTGGTCTATGAAACTGATCTGTCAATGACCCTGAAAACTCTCGGTGACACATACTGCGGTTGAGTTAAAACCAAGCTGCTCTCTCCATTATTTTTTTTCCGAATAGCTTGAGTCAAAATCCCAGGGTAGGTGACACAGAGCGACCCTCCTGCTTTTGATGTGAATGGGAAAGGATTTGTCTTTTTATATCAAAGCTAGCTGGGAAGAGGAGGTGGGTGGCCATGAAAGGGAAAAGCCATGAAATTATCTCCATTGGTTTATAAGAAACAGCCATTCGATGGGATTTTGGGAGGGGGAAACCTTCTGAAAAATGTGCTCGTGTGATTCCTCTGGAGGCCAGCACATCTGAGCCAAGCGCTCGTATCAAGTGAGGGGAGGCAGGAGAAGTTCTTCATTTAATTGAGAACACACTTGTTTGCAGAGTTCAATGTCGGGAACTCCAACATTGTTTTTAAAAGACAGAGTATTGTGTAGGTGTCGGAATTCAGAAGAGGCAAAACAAGAACGGATGGAAAAAGGCAGCTGTGATGATTTAACTCTCCGAACACCTTTAGCCGTTTCCCTTCCTGTGCCCCAACTGGATCTCGCTCTTCTCTCTTGGCTGCTGCTAAGAGAAGCAAGCCCGTCTCCTCTGACCCTCTCCCTGCTCGCCTCTCTAGCATGTTCTTCCTCCAGCAGCCTCCTCCTGCCTACACCCAGTTTACAGCATCGMGCCCTTTTTCCCTACTGCCTCCCACAGCCACTTCCCGGGCTGCTGCTGCCAAGCCGAAGCAGAGCTGCCTGCATGACACACCGGTACCTCCGTGTGCTGGTCCTGGCTTGGGAGAGGAGGCAGGGATCGGCGGCACCGCAAGGGCTTGTGCAGAACTGACAGTCAGAACAAGAGACAAGTTTCTGGCGGGTGACGTTCAGGTCAACAGTGGCACGCTCCCTCAGCAGGCAGGAGCCAGCCTGCCCCAGACAGCAACCTTCGGCACCGCAAGATACCTCAAATTTATATAGTTCTCATGAGTTAACTTAGGAATTAGATATGCTTCACACAGTCAAACCCAAATGGTATCKTCTTGCTGCACAGAGCCTATAGCCTACATCTCTGATGTTCTACCTTAGGGGTCTTCTGAACACAGAAGTAAAGGGGCACACTTCCATTGACTATCTCATCTGCCAGTTCTAACAGAATACAAACCCAAAAAATGCATCATTAAAACCCAAAAAATCCTTCACAAATCCCRATAATTTTTTATTACTAGGGCAAAGTTTCTGTATATTAGTGGGAGTCCTGTCAAAATACAGACAATCTGTAGAAAAAGGCTGAAGATAATTAGCATCCTCACATGTTTCAGAATTCAATTGCTGCTGGTCTGATGCAATGACAGTTTTGTATTCCTKCTTTTGAGATTGACAAATGAAGACAAGGTAGTTCTGCATAACTCAGATCAGGTTAAATTTACCTAAATATCACTCCTACCTGCTAGATGATGCCTTGGTCCTTTTAAATGCATTGCAAAACTGGAACAGAGGAAAAACATTGTAAGGCATAGGTCTTTTTCTCAAAGTTTATAATATTCCTAGTCCTAATCAATAAACTAATTGACCTATGTTAAGGTGATGAACTAGGATTYGTTTCCGTTAGAAATAATTAATCGTTATTGAAAGCCACTTATAATGCCTAGGTATGGCCAGTTGTAATGACTAGGTATGGTTGAAGCAACTGAACTACTGTAGCAACCACCATATAATTCTGATCAAAATATTCTATATAATATTTATTTTTCTAAAATATGTAATTTTGCCTGTTCAACAGTTACTTTCCCTTTACACAAAGAAAGCTATCTTTTGTCACAGCTGACCTGGCAACAGAACAATGATATAGTACTTCTGACTTCAAAAAGAGAAGGCGAGACAAGCAGGTACCAATGTGGTAAAGGAGTGAGAATAAAAGACACAAGGCAGAAAGCCAGATTCAGGTTGATGTAATGTATTCTTCTGTGTGAGTCTTTTTATCTCACCCTTTATATCTTGGCTGCCTTTAGAGTAACAAATGTAGCTCCTCCTTCCCATCATCGTATAGTTTAAATTGATGTACCACTTTTATTTTATCAGAGGAATTTTGCCAGGAGAGAGAAAACAGGAAGGAGAACATTTTGAATTTGAGGATAATTAGTGCGGTTTTACATAATAAATTAAATTACTAAAGTTTTTGAAAGTCTCAGTTATAAGGTGACCCAGCAGAATACTCAGTGCTCAGTGGCAGACAATTTTGCTTACAATAATACTGAAGGACAAGAATGTGTAAATCTCTCTGTGTTTTAATCACACTACTTAAATCACAACAGGGAACTGGAGTTGTATCATAACTAATACCTCTGGCATAACCACATTTTCTTATATAGTGCATATACTTCTTGACAACTCAAGACAGGCAGGATATACTGCCACCGAAAACTGCTTTCATATAATTATTATAACAATACTAATGTGAATCTTGCAATTCATGGGAAGATTTTTTTGTTTTATCTTAAATGTTGATATGCAGGAAGGAGAAATACTGTGGTACCCCAAAGAGATATGATATAACTTGCTCTCACCAAATGTCATCATTTTTAGAAATYGATTTAGAAATGAAAAGCAGTATCACAAGTTTCTGACATAAATATTAATTGTTATGGAAATCCAAATATTGGGGTTAAAGGGTTGGATTATTTAGTTAAACGCACCTTCTGGTATTATCTTGTGGTTGGCTTGGTTTGGAATCAAATTAGTTTTTCATACTAAAAACCCTCTAAGTTTCAGTCCAAAAATTGACATGTTTGCCTATCTCTTGCAACCAGTAATTTATTTTTTATCAGTTTAARGACCAGTGTGGAAGCAAGTTCTATGATTTTCTTAGATTTCATTTAAAAGCAGGAATAATCTCACGATGTTTTTGAAGGCAGCTCAGTAATTTAGGAGAACTGCCAATTTCAAACAATGCATTAAAATAATGGAAAAAATTGGAAGAAATTGCATTTATGTATAGTCTGATTGCAAATGCTATTGTTATGCTCAGGTATAACAATCAGATATAGGTATTGCTCATATTAACATTTATTAAGAGATTATCAGTATAAGCAGACTATGGAGAGATGGGTTGAAATAAAAAACTTAATCCAAACTTGTGGTATTTCAGTTCTGAATTCTTCATCCCCTTAGGGGTGAGGCTGAGGGATATGGAATCTGGATCTAGTTCTTAATTTTGTGGCTTGGTCTCTTTTCCAGTTCCCGCAGAAACATGTTCATCAAGATCTCCTGACATTTCTCTGCATTTTTTTATTTCTTTTAATGATAATTTGAAGCAAGCCCTGCCCTTTTCCCCATAACATTAAGCTTTTTACATGACTGCAGCATGTAAACACTAAAAAATGCAAGCATAGCAACTCTGTGAAATACATAGAAACAAATGTTAACAGAACAGCCTTTTCCACATTTTTATAGGAGTTCCACAGACCTGGGATCGCACATGCAAACCAAAGCAGAGTTACATATAAACCAGAGCGTTCCTGTCCTGGGTGAACAAACAGACTGTGACTCTGTTGGACTCGATGATCTTAAAGGTCCTTTCCAACCTTAATKATTCTATGATTCTCTATGGACTAAGAGTAAGGAATATGAGATTTCAGTCCTGGCCTGCCAATGAATCATTTTGCAACAGTGGGTCTGTGTAACACTACGTATTATGATTATGGAAGTCAATGCATTGTAGGTAAAAGCTTCACAGAAATGGGTAGTTTGACTSTCTTAAAAGATTACCAGTGCTTTAAAAATTGTTGCACTAAATGGAAAATATGGACTAAAAAATGGGCTCACTTCCAAAAGATGAAATCAAAGCCCCTGATACTTTTTACGATTGTTTCATCATAGCTAATAAAATTTCCATAATTATCTGAGGACACTGAAGCCTTTTATCTGTGATGAGTGATACAGCATTGTGTGTCTTGAGTTAGTAAGGTAAATACAATACCCGCCTGTGACAGCATCTCAAGAAACAAAAATAAAACAGAGATCCAATTACAGATGAATACTAGCAATCCTGAAATTGCCCTTCCATGCCGTGCACCTTCCCAACCTCCAAAATGCCTATTGACCTGCTTGCTTTTTCGTGTTCTTTAATTGCTGTCTACTTTACCCCAAGCTTCTGCAGAAAGTTTTGTTTAAACCAAAAAAGGTAAAACATACCTTTTTTTGTTTAATCACTGAAAGTAGCCTCATCATTTAATCAAAAGCCTTTGCTTTAATCAGTGATCTCCTTCCACTCCAGGCTTACAAGGAACAGAGAGCATTCTTCTGTAACAAGCCTCTGCTCCTGAAAAATGAGGGATTGTGTAGACATTGAAGGCTGAAACTCTCCCAATTTGCCCCAAGGGATGCCAAGTGTAGCTCGGAGAAGTACAAAGGGAACCTGTTCTTGCTGCTTTTCAACTGTGGCCCTACTGAAATTGCCAGGGGGTTTCACATTTCATTCTCCTAAGGTTACTGTCTCAGGCTTTTCTGTAGAAAACATTAAGGATGTAGGCCTTGCTTTAAACCGACTTCCCTGGGAATAAGATTGGGCTCATGATCTTATAGTAACTAACAACTCATACATTTGGTATTGTCTGTTTTTCATGTGTGAAACAAGCAGCCAGATATTTAGAAAGAGCTCCTAATTTAATTTGTTGATATATATACACACATAAACACACATGCACACATATACATGGAATGGAAAGAAGGTAAAATCAAATAAAAACAGCACTTTATACTTCACAGAGGCTTACAATCTGAAAATGTCACGTTCTTTTTAGATGTTTGATTAAAACTCTCACTACAATCTTAGAAGGCACAAGCCAGTAATAGATGTTAGGCAGGAGGATCACTTGATCTAYTGTTGAAATGCTGCCACTTCGGAGTGGAACAGAGCATCTGTTTTACACATTGTAATAGTTTGGGACATGAAATGAAGGTTCTTATAACCACCTGAAGCTGTAAAGGAAAATGTAGGTAAAAGGAATTTTAATTAGCTGAACCACTACAGCAAGAGCCCTGGGAATGCCGATGAATAAAGCAGGTAAGATTCTACTGCTAATGTTTTGACTCTTCTGACAAGCCGCAAAATCATTTCATATTGCCTCTAAAAGATGTTCTCACTTACCCCAGCTTAAATTAAGACCAAGTCTACTAAAGCTGTAGAATCACACCAGATTTAGAGRGGGGCAAGTGACAGCAGTACTGTATCTGGCAACTGCGGCGTTTAGTTGCATCCCCGTGAGGGGGGCCATGGCTGCACCGCACTCCCTGCGGCCGGCAGAGTCGAAGCAGAAAAGTCGTCCCTGCCCAGGGGAGCAGCAGTAATTATCGAGTACGTCTACGCAGGCAGGTGCAGACAGACGAGAGCTCCTCTGTCCGCTCTCCACGCCGGCTGTAGGCAAGCCTACTTCAGCCTCAAAACCCAAGCAGTTGCTGCGTTACCGGGCCTGGAGCGGGCTCGTGCCTCGCTGGGTCAAAGCATGGAGAGAAGAGCTCGTGTCTGCACCTACCAGCACAGAGCTGGCTTCAGCGCTGGGGCCCTGGTTGTTGACAGTGGTCAAGAATTGAAAAGGAAGGGTACTATTTACTGAATTACATTAATTTACATTAATTGTGGCACTGAAGGAAGAGTGACTGAAGGAAGTTGGAGACCTTTTCTATTCTGTCTCTTTTTTAAAAAAAATTAAGCGTTTGTGAGAAAGAAAAAAAAAGAGAAAACTGATTTTCAAGGGTAGGTAAAGTGCGGATACTCTTGTCTTCCCTCTCCTCCCTCCTCCATTTTTGACAGTCCTAATCTTTCTCCCCCTGAACATAATGATCCCATAACGGATCCCGTAACTCCAATTGGAAAAGGCTGTTGTTTCCAGCATGTGAGAAGATGAAGAAAAAATTACACCACAGCCTGCTCTGTCACAGCGCAAAGACAATAAATTGTGGATGGGGTGATCTGAGACATTTAATACGGTTTCCAACAAATTCAACTAGATYCCTGGGTTCTTATTGGCACTAGCAACGTGCAATAGCCAAATAAACAGAATATTGCCAACACGTCCTCTCACCCAACAGATGTGCGGTTCTTGTTCTTATTGCTAGTGAAGATACAATATAATACATGTGCAGAAGATGACTACAATTTAATTTACACCAGTTGTAGTATAGAAATATAAGCCACCACACAGAGCTGAAATCATGGGGATGGTGCCATCTGTATGTAATTGTTAGGGTTACGTTTTCCATTACATTTTCTTCTGGAGGAAGGGGAGGATATACAACTGGGTAGCAATCATAACAATCAGGCCTTACAAAATATCAGTCAGAAATCACACTTTCATTTGCTAAAGAGGTGATTTGCATTTCATTCTGACACATAAGAATGGTCTATTTCTAAACAATGTCACAGAAAATTATATGAAATTAAATTTTTATTCCAAATATTGTAAAGCAATAGGCCAAACAGATGGACAGGTATGGCATTACTTCATCTGTGGCATGCTAAGCTTGGCTAAGGGCCTATGGAGTACAAATGTTTCAGCAGTCCTTAGGGGTTAACAGGCATTACATTCAGCGAGGCCCAGAAATTAAAAGATCTGGGCAATTGTTGCTTTTTGTTTTAACCCTGGAAGAGGCTGCTAGACTGGGAAAATAGCTAGCTAGACAAATCAGCTTGTCATTTTTAAAGGAAAACTTAAGAAAATTTAATTGCAACAACTGAAAAACAACCTAAAAAACGTTAATCTTGAATTTATTTGTTCTGTTGCATGTATTTTCTTGGAAAGCGAATAACTTAAAAAGACCCTGAATACTCCTTATAGATCTATGAATATTATATAAAGACTATTCCAAGTCTTTAATCTGTTTGCATCTTCCTAAATAATTCACTAGTAGCTTACAACTAGAAACTGAGGGTGCAGTTCCATGAATATTTTCTGTAGCAGCAAAGGCGCAGAAAAAAGCTCCTGATGCCCTCCACACCATCTCCCCTTTACACCCTGTGCGTGCCCTCGTTCTGCAGTTCACCTCCGTCTCAGCAGTGCTGACATAACTGTCTGCAGGACTGATTCGTAAGCTCAAGCAGTGATCTGAGGGGATGGAGAAGCCTGGCACTAAACAGGCTGTTTGGGTGGAGATCATGTTTGCAGAATGATACTCTGAAGCACCAAGTTCCCTGAGTCTCCRCTAAAGACTAACCTGGAACAGAGTATTTTCCTTCCAGAGTCCCTGATGGCATCAGCTGCTGCAAGGGAGTCCTACATAGGGCTCTGTGGCAGGAGAGAGAAATAATTTTTATTTTAAATATACTTTTGCTGTGTATATTTATCTAACAGTTCTGAGTTATGCCAATGGAGCCAATAATTTTCCAGTCCCCTCTAAAGTTTGCCCAGGTTTTGTGAGGACATTTTTTTTTCTGTGAGCACTTTTCTGTAAAACCTCAGATTTACATATGCTATTTGCATTCGTAGCCAGAAAAGGGGAAAAAGGGATAACTACCCAACCGCGCAAACCGTGCACTACAAAATGTCTATGCTGTTTCATATAAAGACTCTTGGATAGGCCAAAACAGGGATTAATTTCTTTGAAACTCTGACCCCTGGCAATCCCTATGGGTCTGGAAATACAAACACTCTAGGAGAGAAAAGTTCTGCAAAGCATTCACACCTCCAAAACGACAATATACCTGTCGGCATATGGCCATTCTCCATCATCCTTCAAGATGAGCATTGCAGCYAACATGCTCTTTTACCAAGAAATAGTTAGAAAAATCTACATTAACCAGTTTAACCAACGTTTGCCCATCCATCATTCTTTGGAACAAAATCTCTGGCAAAACTGCTGCAGACCAAGACTTTGATGAATAGGGACTGGATGGCCTTCCAGTGAAATCCAAGAACTTCAGCTTAATTGTTTTAACTGTTAAAAGTGGCTTTTTTAGCAAGTGAGATAGTACAGTAAAATAATTTTTGTTATGTTTAGGTTAAAAATTTCTTAAAAACTCTTATAGACCTGTATATACATGCTMAAAAAAATTCAGGCCTGCAGAATGTAAGGGTTAAGCTTCTGTCCCATTGATGTTAAAGTGTTAAATGTTTCCAGAGAGCCTGGAACTACAACTGGGCAGCGCACACTTTAAGCTAACTAGCAAAGAAGTGTTGCTTTAGGCTTAGAAACACTGTCTTTTCACTTCTAGGGCCTGGGTTTATTCCAGCTTAATCCAGCTACAAATTGTTGTCTTGAAAAGCCTGCAGCTTCTTTTAAATGCTTCCCCCCTCCTTGTAGCATATAATTACTCAGCAATTAACATTCTTGTTTACCAGTGGTGATTTCTGAGTTGTGTCAGTACGTGTGTGTTTATGTAAGAGATGGAGCCTTTATGAAAAGCTACATGAACTGACCCAATGCTCTTGGGAAGGATAAGACAAATTGGTGTGGAAAACTGAAAGATCTTAATGATCCAAAGGGGAGTTGAGTATTAAGACAAAGCACAGAAGTAAAATATCTAATTGGTTTTGCTTCATTTTTTTGAAAGACCTACCACAGAGTTGTTTCCCCTACCTGATGTAAATAATTGCTTCTGCAACGTTCAGTCATTCAGAGGCTGCTGTGTTAGAATAGTTGCAGGATGATAAAGTACTTTGGAGATAAGTTTACATGAAGAGAAATTAGACCTATCCTGCCAGAATAGTGACTCAGCCTAATGTGCTAGTTTATAGGCTGCCCTGGTCTTGAAAACCATGGTTCAAGTCTTGGCAACAAGGACCAGGTGAACATTGTGTTCTTCACGTGGAGCATCAAGTTTCTGGGGCTTTGGCTGTCTGGCACACGTACTTGGAGAGAGGTGCTACTGCACAGTCAATTAAACGGTCTCACTGCCTTAAGCAGCAAAACCCATCTGCTGAGTTTCTGTGCAATTAAGGTGCATTCAGTGGCAGAAAAGATCCTTCAGGAATAACCACAGACTTTAACGAGATACAGTGTTTTCTAGGAGTATTATGGTCTAGTCTGTAAGAGGACCTCAGAGCATACAGGACCATTGCCGGATGGGATACAGTATAGGACGAGGCTGTCTCCAACACATACCAAGCAAGATTAGAAGAAATGGGCTGGCTGCATGAGTCACAGCTCCAGAGAGAGCAAAGAAGAACGTGACGAGGGCGGTGGTGTGAATCCGAGAGGGACTGACTGGCAGCTGATTCACATCAYGGGGAAGCCTGGTCATAACCTCTTGCTGTGAACTGGTGAAACGTTAGCACAGGACGGCACAAGACCAGATGCTGCAGTGCCCAAAGCAGTTCTGTTGATGCTTGTGACACACTCACAGAAAACCTCTTTTCTCAGTGTGAGTGCTGGTTCATAGATTTTCTGTGGTCTAAGATATTAAAATGTGCCCTCTGCTCACACCTCAGCATCTACTGCACGCCAATAGGGTGACTTTCCTGTCAAGAAGGAAAACAGGCAGTGACAGAAAGGAATTCTCAAACGAATGAGAAGGTGAAGAAGGAACATGCATTCTTTTCTGCTTTGTGAGTTTGTATCTGCCACATATTTAAACTCCTAATAATACACTGTATGTCTTTCAAATAACAAACCAGAGGCTGATGAAACCATTTTAGGAGCGTGCCCATAAATTGCTTTCTGTAACAGTTTCTGTGTTGTGTTTTTTCCTTTCTGTAGAATCTCGGCACCTGCAACCCCAGACCTCCATTGTGACTGAGAAAAGAGGGAGCAAATCCAGTAACATGTAACTGAAGACAGTACACATAGTACATGACATYAGTGCCGAAACAGCTCCCCACTGTCCACTAATGGTCCAGGTACCTGGGAAAGCATTCTGCAGCTCTCCCATGGCATGGTATTACCCTTGTTGCATTTTCAATACGCAGTGTAACAGTAAGTGTGTGCRGCAGTCTAAAAGGAATGCTGAGGTCTGACAACAGCTTGCTCTTGCAAGAGAAAGGTATCCCTGGCAAGAGTAAAGTAGAAAGAGCAATGGTGGAAGAACTATTGCAGCTTGTTAGCCAATTCAAAGGATTTGTTTGACTCTGATGACTGCCAGCTGGTTTCAGCCAAATAAAAGCAACCCGATATYAACCTGTGTTCCTCCCACTCACAGTTCCTCCCTTTTGTGCAGTTGACTTCGCAAGTGTTGTTGCAAATGAAAGGTATGAGAGTATTTATCAGGATAATATTTTCTTTGCTTAACTCCTGCTAGATGCATGGGCCCACTGACATTCGYTTGTGTCTTCTTATGCCTGGCATCTAGCAGCTATTCTGACTCTTTCTTCTAAAAACATACGCAGTGGGCCTATAAAGTGCAGTCAGTGTAATCTCACTTGTGCGTCACAACCAGCTACCAACAACTGCAGAATACCACAATTACATTGCAATGCTAGAAGGACGTGGAATTTTTTTTAGCTGCTTTATTTAAAAATAAATACAGGTGGCAAACTATGGGAAGCCACATTTAACAACTGTCTGTTCCTGCGGGTGTTTGGAGACTGCCCCAGACAGAGGTAATGTGAGAACTGTTTCATCCCTCTATCCATCCTCCACCAGCCACTGCTGCTCCCTGCCCTGCTTTGTGCCCCCAGCTGCATTCTTCCCCACCTGCCAAATTGTTGGTAGCAGCACTGTGATGCTCAGACCCATCTGCAGCCATTGGCACCCCTCTGGCCTCAATCTATTCCTTTTTTTTTTTTTTTTTTTCCTTTAATTCCTTTCTTCCTAAAGGCCTAGGAACCCCTCTCCAGTGCTGCTCTGCCCCTACTTCTCTTGGAATAATAAATTGGACTTCAGTGAATTGAAGAAATACTTTCCTTAGAAACTCAATGAGAAACTTGTAATTTCTCTAACATATTAATTCATGCTGGTTTTCCTATTTTCCTTCCTTTTCTCCTCACCTATCAGCTACACATAGGCCTGCCAGTACCGGTTATTTAAGCTCATCTGAGCAAACTTCCATAAGCTGTAGAAAGGCAGCAGAAGTACAGTGACTGCTCCAACTAGTCTTCTTCAGCTGGAAGATCACAAGTCAAATCATCAGGTTCTAAACCTCCAGTCTGATGATGCTTAATGCCCACACTGAGCTATTTTACAATCTTAGGGCATATTATCAATAATAAAATTTATTTTAAATTTACAGTATTCCAGGAAAAAACCAAACCCTCACATGACTTTAATGTGGGTGACAAAATAAAAACACACAAAATGAGAGAGAGAAAAGTAGTATTTTAGAGCCTGCCTCAACACCCTTTGCTCACATTAGATAAGGCTCAGTTGCAAGAATAGTTTACATGTTTAAGCAGTCAGGTTGTAAAGCCTTTTAAAAAGTTTGAGGTTTGTAAAGCCTTTTAAAAACTTGCAAAAGTTTTTTTGGGTTTGCTACAAATTTTGAATTAAGCTGTGCATTATACCCACACCAAAGACTTACCATGGATTTACAAGTCCATGAGAATTACTTTGTCCCTTACTATTTCTACTTAAAGTAGAAAGCACTATCAAAGCTGAGTTCTAGATGATGATAAAATGTTTATCTAAAGCTTGGTTTGGGATTCGAGCCATAAGAGTATTTGTTTTCAGGCATGGAGGTATAAAGAAGGCTCTGAAGAAAATACTTAGCTCAAGTAATAAGCTGAGATAATGTAATGGGCTTACAAGTTTTGTGCTGCAATTTAAAGCTTAGAAGAATTTAGCTGTGAGGCATTCTCTGAAATAATAACAACAATAACAAKAACAAATAATAATAACAACAACAACGACAAATACCTGCATTTCTACAGATTTGAATGCAAGTTTGCATGTAGGAAAACATTACCAAGCCAGGGAGTAGCAAACAAAAAATTTGAAACAGAAGAAGAAAAAAGCTCTAGATCTGTAGCAATATTTGGCAAGTAGAATTTGGCACTTTGGAATCAACATGCTTTTCTAGTTAAGACTGCAAACTATACTATTTGTACCAGAGAAAGTTGAATCTTCTGGATGCAGCTGAAAGGAGTAAGAATCTCTTGAACAGCCACGCGGGTTTTCAAGTCTGCCTTGAAAAAGACTTTTTCCTGTAGCTTAAATCATCTCATCTCCCCTCTCTCCAGCCCCTGCCCCTAGTTAATCTTCACTACTCTTGTTTTTCTCTTGACCAAAGGGAAAACATTAGTGTGCATTAGAGATAACAGCTTATCCCAGTTGTCACTAAGGTCACTTATCCATTCATAGAGTGGCAGTGCCTTTCAGACACTCCTGTTCCAAAAGCACAGGTTGCTATTACCTCAGCTGATGGAGAAACGTTACTGGTAGCACAGCACCTTTCTCACCCAGACTTCTTCAGCTCCTGTCCGTCTTTCAGAGGGCAGTATCAGATACATCCATGAAAACATCCCCCATTCCAATTCTTAAGTTCCCCAGAGCTGTGTTTTTATTTTTTGAGCTTAAGTACTTTAAAGGTTGTAAAGAGCTTTTTCAGCTGTGGGTGGAAGATGCAATAGAAGGTGAAATTATTATGTTTTTCAAGTGTGGGGTGCAGGTGAAGCCAATTACAAAGCAGAAAATTCAGCTGTGATTTAGTCATTATGAAACTCTATTGCAAATGCAGATGAGGGTACTCATCAGCGTTGCGGTGAAAGCATGAAACACCCCAAGAAACAAACTGGGGAACAGCTCCAATCATACAAAGGAAAAACCTAAGAGAAATTTAATAAAATAACATAATCTCAGCAGCAAAATGACTGAGGTGTTTCATAGGCGAATGTAATGCTAAAACCACCCTTCCACAGCCTCAAGAAAAACTGTGCGCTACAGCAATGATGAGAACTTGATTCAGTGTATTTTCCAAAGCGCAAAGAGCCAAGAATAATATAACATCACCAAGCAGACTTCAAAGCCCAGTTCTTCCACTCACTCTTTGCTCCTGTGCATCCCTCCGATGCCAAAGCACACACGGATCGGAGGGCTCTGCTCAGCAGCTGCTCAGGATGTTTGACAGATTTCCCAAACTCTTACAGCACTTGTAAAAGAAGTTTCCAATAGAGGCAGCGCTTTGACTGTAGCATTTACAAGAACCAAAGATAAAAACAAAAAAGGGGTTTGATTATTGATTGACTGACAGAATTTGCACTTATTTCCTGGAAAAGTGCATCACTGTAATTGTGCAGAATATTCTCCTGTGGGACTGCAGACGTTCACAGAAGTACGTGGAAAGACTTATTGCTCTAGAAGGGAGTAAAGTAATTTTGAGAACCATCTAGAGATAATGACAACAAAGACTTGTTAATTCAGTGCATTAATTACCTTACCCTGTGAACTATCAACTGAAAGCATCCAATTTTAAGAGCTACTGTATTTTCAACGCCAATAAATTCCCACTCCATCTACAAAGACTTTTAAGAAGTGAGAACAGTTGATATCAGACTGTATAAGAAGCATGTTGGCAGAATAAAGATTTACAAACAAAACTGAAAAAACATTCAGGAGTGTTAGCTGAAATCCTCGCAATGAGGTTTAACGGTGCGCTTCTGCTCTTGCACAGCGTGGGATACGGAGGGCCGGAGAAAGGGTGGAAGTGACCCTGCAGAACACGCTGCAGAGCTCCCGGCTCCTGCCCTGGCGGCGGYGGCCAGGATTTCAGAGTGAGATCACCAGTGGGAGCTCTGCAGACACACGAGTACACAGGTTTTAATTTGCAGGTTTTTAACGAAGCCTGAAACCTAAAGCAGATATGAGTCAAGATCATAAATTTCCATCTGGGTTGTTATTATGATTATTTATAATTTATTGAGTTTTAGAAGTGTGTCTGAAACTGTACGGAAAAGAAAAATGGTAGGACCCCTGACCTGAAAAATGTACTGTGAGCACTACTAGAGCCAGCTGGTGGTTTTGCTAGTTCCTGTGGCTGCCTAGTGAATTAGGGCTGAATTCACAATTGGTAGCAAATCTCAAAACCAGGTGACTGCCATATAGTTTGGATGAACAAAACATTCACCCTCATCATACCCAACACCCACCCCAAATATCCCATTTCACTGCCCACTCGGATAATTGGATGGGAAGTGGTTTCCATTAGTCTCAAGCTATTTTTTTTTCCAGTTTAATAAAAGGTAGCATCAAAAACTCATTCTCACCCGCAAATGCCACACATAGCCAGCAGCATGATCTGGCAACGATACTGGAGAGTAGTTGTGCTCCCTACAAGGCAGCATTTCCAAATATTCCATTAAGGCCATTAAGGTCAGATCAGTTCCTATATCCCCTGACAACAAAACTGGTGCAAAGACGACTGAACTTGGCTATCGTTTTGCTTGTTTGTTGGTTGTTTTGCCCATTTTCATAGGGTTTTATAACTTGGCCATAATCTTGTGAGCTCTGGGTTGCATGTAAAAGATTGGAGGCAGAAAGCACATTTGCTAAACAGAAGTTCACAAAAAAAATTTCTTTAATATTAAAGCCACTGATAAAAAAGTGAAATGCTAGAAATAATAGAAGCCATATGAGCTGAGGGAAGAACAGGGTACTTGAAGGTACCCTGATGTTCTATGCTCCAGAGTTTTCCTATCATCAGCTCTGCCACTGGCGTACTTTATTCATCAGTTTCGCTCAGCTGTAAAACAGAGAAAGTGGTACTCATGCTATGAAACTGTTCTGTATTTAATAGGTTACTGATTTTAAAATGCTTTAAACATGTAAGCCATACACATACACCACTGAGGCAGTTTCAGTTTTAAATAGACAATAAGTGACATTTGTTTAATGTGTGACAATTTACTTTGGCATTTTAGAAAAACCAAACCACTGAAGGCATCAAGCCTTGGAAAATAACTAAAAGCTTATAGCATGAACCGGTGTTATTAGGAATAAGCATCTGGCCTCTGCTATGTTGTTAAAATACGTCTTTTTTTTTGCAAAGAAATTAGTTTTATCAAGCACAAGACAACACAGTTGTGTGGCTAAAATGCCTATAGATCCTTCAGCTTGCTCGGACAAATGACCATCCATGTCCTGTTTGCAGCTAGTGCTTCTGAAAGACCTTTGAAGGACCTCAAGCTCAAGTGCTAAAATATTTTCCATTCACATCAAGAGGGCAAGAGAAGAGGATCAGGTCCAGACAAGATGCTTTTGAACTTTAGAAAAACACTGTAGCAATGATCATCCTTTCCTATGACTGGGACCACAAGACTGCAACACTAGGATGTCCTCACACAGTGACCATGTTCTTTCCATGCTATCTGTAATCTCCTCCTCTTAACCTTCAAAACTCAGAACAGCCGTAACCTTGCTCTCAGTCTAACAAATAACTCCAAGTGATCCCAGGAGTCTTCTGACACTTGTCCTTTATGATCTTTCATTTTCTTTAGGCACTTTGGAGTTGATAACTTGTAGCTTTCTGTTACTTAAACACCTCACAGGTGTTCAACTTCTCTATTTTTTGAAACTAACCTCTTCTGCAGTGTGTTTTTGATCAGATTCCTTCAACAACTACACATTAGTGCTTTGTGTTTAGGTAAATAATGATTTTACTTCAAACAGAAAGTTCAATCAGATTCAAACCCTGGTATACTTGAGATACAACTTGCCCTAAAATTAATTATCTACACATGTCCAGCTGGAATTTTACTCTTTTCACACAGTATGTTTAAGCATAATAGACACTGTAACAATTATTTATACCACAGACTGGAATGGCTTGGGTAGAACAATAAGAATCTTTTAAAAAACATGTTTTTAAAGATAAAGCCAACTAGCTTTTCGGCTTGAAATTTAGGTATTGCAATAAAAGACATTCTACAAAACATTATACCATTGGAAATACTTTAAAGAAATAAATTGAATTTAGAAAGTTCATAGTTATTTTTGTGAAGGGAAATGTGGTGGGGAGTTTGGATTCGAGATCGCACGACATCATAAGTCTTGGAATACTTGGAATTCTTGAAAGACAGTGGGCTAAAAGAAAGCTGATGGTGTGCCAGTTTTCTATAACGGCTAAGTTGGACAGCCTGGCCAAATACAGCCTGGTCAGCCTCACTTCGTAGACAAGAAAGTATAGTGATAATAGCAAGCACAGTGATTCAACCCATGCAACTCAATTAAAGAGCATTTATACTTAATCCAAATCAATACAGGTTTCCAGAAAACTATTCTGGCTGAACTTCAGCAAGAGCTGATCATTGAAAAGCCAGGAAGATAAAAAAAATCAACATAGCAGATATTAAGAGGATTTAAAATTAACTAAATGACAGTTCTCTGCATTTAAATGGGGAGTCAGAAAAATACCTGCCTACTGATAATCACAAAGTGATTTTGAGACTGCATCAAAATATTTTATTGGTGACCAGATAGAAACATAAAATCAATACTGACCAAGGAGGACTGTAAAAAACATTGTGGGAGCAGAAAGTGGAAAGAGCTTGGTCACTGGTAAAGAGTGATCTGCATCACGTGGTAAGCTGGCCAACAATATCAACTTCAGTATAGCCAAATATAATGTCATATTTTTAKCCTACAGCCTTACTGCGGGACTTTCATCTGCTCAACAGCGACTCCAAATCCTTTTCAGGGATCACAGTGGATAAGCAGTTAAACAAGAACTCCCAAATGCAACAGCACAACCAAATGCAGAATATCCAACATGGGAAGTGTGGTTACATCATCTCTGGGTATGGTACCGGTGCAGCTACTACCCCAACACTGTTACAGATTTGGTATTGGCAAATTCTGACTTCATCTTATTAAATTTCGTACAGGATTAATAACTAAATACGTCTGGGTAAAGGTGTCTAGGAGCTACATTGGTTTAACTTACTAAGCAGAGGATTCCATGCAAACTTTGTAAGTACCTAAAAGGAGAAGAGAAATCTAAGAAGAGAAACATTTCAGGCTAGAGACAAGTGGGTAAAAGGTATACAAATACAGACTAGGAGCTAAAGAGCAAATTTAAACACTCTGGTTACCAACTGTTGGAATAAGTGAAGACAGACTGTGATGAATCAGTGGAAACTGTAAGATCAGGATTCCTTTAGTTTAACAGGGATTAATTCCTGTGATCCATAACTGTTCTACATGACCACAGTAGCCCGCTTTTGACTATAACCTTTATGATCTATAAATCACCAGAACATATCACCTTCCCAAAACTAACAAATGGGAGAAATGCACAATCTAGCCACATCAGAGAAGCAGGGTGAACAGAGCATAGGCATCAAGGTTGTCATGGTTATATTGTATTTATTAATATGTAGTCTGGTTTGTGCCTCACTGTGTCTACATGGCACTGTTCTGTGCCATTCAGGCATCTATAGGAGGATCAAAGCGAAGCCAGTCAGAGCAGTTTTTGTTGTTACCATTTGAGCAAAATCTAATTCGGTATTACCTTCAAGGGAAAATAACATTACATGAGTTAAATATTCAGATTTTAATAATACAGAATGTTTTTATTACTAAAACGTGGAAAGAAAATATTGCAATGTGAAGTTTATGTGAATATCACATGCTTTTATAAACAGTGATAGAAGTTCATATTTGTATTCATTCTTGTCTGTAGAACAAATCTTCTATGACCTTTCTGGGATGCAGACTATTTTAGATTAATTTTTTAAAAGTTCATAGTTACCCAACAGCTTTGAGCTGGTATGAAGGCACATGATGCAGAACATGGACTTTATAAATTTTTATGAAAGATCAAAAGAAAAGAGGAAAGCAGCCAGCATCAAACCGGCACACACATAATAACAAATAACAAGGATAAAATTTTTTGACCAATACTAACCCAAGGGCTTGGATGTTGAACTCTTAGTCTGAGTGCCCAGAAAGGATGGAGTGAGGACCCTAACTTGGAATTTCCTGGCTGTTGTCAATTCTGTCACAACCGTAACGTGTTTCAACATGTTTTCAGCTTTTAAATTTTTCCCCTCCTCTTTAATATAGTCTAAACTAGACATAAAATGGAAAAAATGTACTATTTCCACTGAGCACTGATGCCTTTGACATCTGCTTCCAAGTGTTATTCATCACCACACAGTGTAACAATCTGAGAGCAAGTACAATATACCTTTTGGAAAAAGTGAGTCTCTGTGATTGCTTCTCATAACAAAGCCTGCCCTTTCCCCTAGTAATTAAAGCTCTATGTATGTTCATAAAAGGAAAGTACAACAGCCCACCTACATGTCCTAGCAAGCAGTAGCATTTGCATTGTTTCTTTTTAGGGTCAAACACCCCACCTCGCAGATGGCAAAAGGGATGTCCCCTACTCCCTTTTTTCATGCATAGTTTCCAATACTTTTTTTTTTTAATCTACTCCCATCCCACAGTGGCATAATTTTATGCTCACGACAAATTTTAAGTACAGAGCAAGGAAAGCACCAAACAGAATTTCTGAAAGAACAAAGGTCCTGATGAGTTTCTATGTCACGGAGTGGGCTAAACTGGGTGGCCTTGGGAAACCCACTTTGTGTTTCTGCAACAGGCAGCACCGAGGTAGCAAATACTACAGAGGACAGAATGCAAATTCAACATCAACATGTTGGAAAGATGATCCAAAATCAATGCACGAGATTCAACAAAAGGAAGTTCACAGTGATGCCTGTAGGAGGGAATCAATTAATGTGTATACCTGCAAAGTGTGCTGGGATGCTAGTGATCATAAAATTATCATGATTCAAAGGCATGATTGCAAACAATGMACCCTAGAGTGGGATTGGCTTTGGCAGTGCTGTATGTATGACATGGAAGGTCATTACTCTGCTCTATTTCGCACTGGTGAATCTTCAGCTGTGAGACAGACTCCAGTTTTAGTCACTGTACTCAAAGACAGATAAATCTCAAAAGAGAATTACAATAAGAGACTACCAGTTTGAGAGAAAGAGAATTGTATAAGAAATACAATAAAAGACTACCAGTTTAACTTGCATTGAAAACATTTTAGATTGGGTGTTAGAACATTCTTTCTGTGATATGGATAGTGAAACATTGAAACCAAATACCAAGCAAATAACCTAAATGTCCTTTACTAGAGGTCTTTATGACCTGGTTAGGTGAGCCTGTCAGGTTTCAGAAATCTCCCTTTTGGTTCTAGACTTCTGTGGTTATGAGTTTGGTTTCCATATCTGTGGAACAGGGTTACCAATACATCCTTCTACAGCATCAAAGTCTTTACTTGGAAAGTACTGATGAAAATGAAAAAAAAGAAAAAATTTCTGGGCCAAATCTCACCAGCAAGTTCCCATCCAAATCAATGGCTGAGTTACAAAGGCTTCAGAAAACTGCCATGCTATTGCTGTTAGGATACACAAAATGTAAAGGGAAAARAGAATACTAGTTTCAATCAGAACAGATGAACAACGATTAAGCAAAATCAGAATTACAATTAAATTATTTTTTTGCTTTAAAAACTATTTGCAGGRTATAAGACGACAGGTATTAAAGGGTCCCTTTTCAGGTCTTATTTGTTAACATGGTGCTTGTGGTACACGTCAAAGCTGGTTGGTTTTAGGGATGATTGACAGGATTCCTGAAAATATTGTTTAYAAATCCCACTGAGGTCCTTTGGACTAAGAGATGGATAGCGCTAGGACCTACTCCTCCCCTGAGTTGGCAACTCATGGGGCTATTTAAATCAGAACAAAGCAGATACTAGATATTACTATATTAGAATGCTTTAAACTTGTTTCATAAGGCATAAATAACTCTGAACAATACAAGGCAACCAAATAGTAAGCCTATTAAACAATATTTGGTATAATTTTTTATTAGATATGAAACATTGGGGAAATAAGCAAGCTAGCAGCATTTTTTTTAGAGTGCCACATTGCCCAAAACACCAAACATGCTTATTTTCCACCTGATCTCAGAAAATCTTATCTGCTTCTCCAGACTTTTGACATTCACAACATCTGAACTGCTTTGTCCTAAAACTCAGATCTGGGTAGTGAATATATGATGGTGGGGAGACACACATGAATCATACCCACTTTTTCTTACTCCTAAGAGCCAAGAAATCTTGTAAGTTGCAAATAAAACATTCTGCTTTGTCACCCGAATGTTTTTTTCTCACATCTTTTTTAGTTCAGCTCATGGGTGTTTTTGTGTGTCATGCATGGAAGCCTCACACCTAGGTTTCAGTGACTCAATTATTTTGTAAAAAGATTTTGTGGAGCACAGGTTTTAGGACCATGTGGTGGGTTGACACCCAGCCGCTCTATCACTCCCCCTCTTCAACTGGACAGGGGAGAGAAATTTAATTATTTAATTTATTATATTTATAATTAATTATAATTTGAAGTCTATTTAACTTAATAATGGGACACTGTTCCACACAGTGACATCTGGGTTCAGCTCTTTTCAGGGTACCACTACAATTCCAAGCTTCAGTACAGTCTAATTGTCCTTCCATCATTTCATACATTAAAATTTAAAATGACTGTGTCCCCTACGTATTAGGGAATTTTCTTGGCAGGCTAATGTTAAAATGATTTTAAATTTCTCTTCTCCATATGTTTGCTAAACATATGGCTGAAAACCAAATCTTCATTACAAGTCCATCCTCAGCACTAGGAGTTCTGAAGTCACATACTGGCAAGCAAACAGGTGAAGAACAAACATCRAGTGCATGCCTTGGACCTCTGATACTTAACTCCATCTTTTTACCCAAAGAAACCCAGGTTACACTTGGTCACAAATGAAGGAAGTTGGTGAATGGAAGCCAGAAGATTAGTGTCCAGAATCTGAAACTTCAACAAATTAAAGGAGTATTGAGAAGGCCACTAATGCACCTGCCTTATACAACGCAATTAAGCAGAACAGAAACTTATCCAAAAACATGCTATAAATCTAGTAGATAATACCCTTTTTCTTCCAACTATTTTTACTTATAAGCATCTTTTATCCTGAAGGTAGACTTGACAAAAAAGCACTTGATTTGACTTTTTTCTCCAGCTGTTCAGTTTTAGATAAGGTCACATTAGATAGATGAGTGGATCTGTTCTTAGCAACTCAGGCTTCTGTCTGTGGTGAGTAATAATTCAGAATTTTTATGTTTTGCCTAGATAAATTTGAAATAACCTGCAGCTGGAATTGGCTACTGCAGATATTGGTCCATCATGGCTTCATCAAGAAGTGCTTCAGCAAGAAGGAGGTGTGCATAGCTAACACTATTCTCCCTTTGAAATCTCCTCAGTGTTTCCATACAAACTGAATTGTCCTTTGTTGAATGCAGGCAATTAAGGATGATTCATTACAAAAAAGCAAGACCTGACTCTGCAGAATTATTTTCTCCCTTCAAGATAACACTTGTTTGCATCTTAGTTCTAAGCATCATTCTAAAGGGGTAAATGACAGGAAAATTAAACAAAGGTTACAGCAGTGATGTTTGTCATTGATTTTTACTCTCTGCAGAGCATTGTCATTCAATTTATGATATGAAGTCTCTGGCTTCATGTGTTTGACAGCAAAAACAGAGAAGTGTGGGAATAAATGTGGATCTCCTTTGTCATACGTAGCACACTGAAAAGAATGAAGTTCCAGGTAAGGAATTTTTTTTTTTAAATACAAAGCATCAGAAACAAGTGATTGCAATTACCACYGGTAATTTAGTAAATCTTAACTTGCTGATGTGTACAGCAGTAAGATTAATTTGGACAATTTCTGTGACTACTCACATAAGTCAAAAAACAAAGTCTGTGAACAGCTAGCTGCTATGATTTCTCATTGGTCTTTTATAGGACACTCACATGCACTGTGCTGCCAAGATCTTAATATAGATCTTAGCCAAGGTCTACAGAAATCCAAGAAGTTATGCTCAATGTCACTCTTTTGAAAGAATTTGGGCTCCGGCCTGGGGTGCAAATTAACTTCAGCATACTCTTTTACCAAGTGTTGACATGGAGACATTACTTAATTCTTGTACAGCAAGGGTGACTTGTATGGATCATTTAGGACTGTCAAAACAGACTGTTCTGTGACTAAGGACTTGCTCCATGTGAGCTCTGCTTGCAGTATCAAATTATTGGGGAAGAAACCACGAGCCTATTGCTCATACATTTAGGGAGCAGGTCAATTTAAAATCCTCTAACACAAAAATAATGTTCTTTTCAAGAAGAAAATATTTCATTGAAATATTAKGAAAAAAAAAGAAAAGTGAGGGTGTTGTAACAAAATCATTTTAGTTGCAGTCTGTAGGAAACACACTAGTCAAAGAAAAGAACAACAACTAGCTATGCCAGTGCTCATTTTTGGGATTAATTTTCCTTTGCATTRATTTTGAAATTAAGCAGTTCATTTATCCATATGTGGTCTCCACCCAGGAATAACGACGCCCTATGCTGGTAAATCCAAGTATATTCCATTAGTTCTGATGCTATTGTAAAAGCTACTGACAAACAGAGTGACCAAATTCAGAACAAGATGTAGGGAATGGACAGGTAYTTAAGAGTCAACACTGAAAGCTTTTATACTTGTTAAAGGGCAGGWAAAGGATAATTTAATTGTTTGCAGTTTGTCTGTGAGAGGAAAATAGCTGTAAAGAAATGGCTTAACGTACACAAATGTGTCTTACACAAAACGAGGCACTGCCGTCACTGTTCCCTGTAGCTGCTCAGTGCTCAGTGACAGAAACTGCAAAGCACGGGTAGGAAGCTGCTCTCCCCTCCCATGGTGAACACACAATTCTCCTGCTAACAGTTTCCAGGCAAATGCATAGGAGCAAAGGCTCATTTTGAAGTATAGATGGAATATTTTTGCTTGAAGAGCTTACCAGATTTTAATATAAGAAGGAAGGTGCTTGGCAAAGTGACTACAAGTGGCAGTGCACAGAACAGACTGGGAATTGGCGTGTTTTCTTTATTGAATATCAACAAAAATTTTGGATCTAAAAAACTCCTCCTTTCCACTAAACCCAAATAACTAACTTTGGCCCAGGGCATGTTTCAGGGAGTAGGGAAAAAATTAAAATAAATACATAAAAAAAWATCACCTTTCAGGTGAAAAGGAGAAAAGCTGCTGTCTCTCGTACACCGTTGTGGATGTAGCAGCCGTATTTGCTTTCTCTCATCTCCTSTGTGGGACCCAGCAATAATGATATCATGAACAAACCCATCAGCCCCATTATAGCCTCCCTTAAGCTGGTCCCCATCATGCCAGTACCTTATACTTTTATAAAGCAACATCACAAAGTTGGAGTCTGGTATAAAATGAACTTCTAGAAAGAAACACAAATGACATGCCACAAAACATACAAAAGAAATGTTTTCCTTCTGAAGACTAAAGTTCTAGGAAAAGTCCTATCTAGCTCTTTGCTGGATCTCATATCTTACGGACCTCAAATCACTCAAGAGAGAAGGCCACTATTCCTGTTGGAGTAACTTGTCTCCCCAGACCAATGACAAAGTTGGGAACAGGACTAAAACTTCCCGACTCTCAATCCAGCAGTCTAACATACAGACAGTCTGCCTTGGATATAGTCTATTCTGTCATGGACAGAGGGGAACAGCGATTATCAAATGCCACAAAGTCAAATAAAGATAGAGTCTAGGGAAGAGGACTCAGGGCGTAACGGAGCAGCAGTGGTTTGGTCCTTCTTCTGAATAGAAGGTAAAGAAGTCAAAAACTTCCTTCTAGGAAGATAAGCAAAAAAAAAAAGGCGATATATTTCAGACCAGATATTATGGTGCAGGCTGGGAGAGACAGGAACTTTGGCATCATTCTTTGGAAGAAATATCAAATCACTGTCACCACTCCCTGATGAAAAAGTAGTTGCACTAATGTTTACGCTGGCATTTTTAATTCTAGGACAGTTATTGTTCAAGAAAAAAATCCTTTATTTCAAAGTTTAGAAGTCATCTGTAAACATAAACTACAAATGTAACTACAAAATGAAGAATCACATGCTATCTAATAATAAAATCAGTTTAATTTATTTTTAATATGAGAAAAATACTTATTTTTCCAATTTTTCCATGTGGCTTTTTTTTCTTTGATGCTTTTTTCCTCCCCACCTTTTATTTTGGACTATTTTTGTCTCCTAAAGAAAAATTACTAAAGCATTTGAGATCCACTTTTACCTCCATAAACTTGACTGAGAACCACATCAAACCCAACAATGTATTCCTTCAGAAAAGAACAGCAACCCAGTTAAGCTGCACATTGTACTTGCTACTGAAAATATTCTATACATTATAGAAAAAAGGCAAATTATAAAAACATTAATTCCAACTTCCATACATTCATAGTAAACTCTCCTCCTGTGACAGAGGTACATGGCGAAAAGAAGAGAAAAAGGCATTTTCAGTTCTGGTTCAAGTAACTATCTCACTTTAGATATAGCTTATAAACCAGATCATGATGTTAGCCAGCTCCATTGTCTTCGTGATGTTAAGAGTAGCTATGATCATTAATACTTTTTTTTCATCAAATGCAAGATAACAGAGCTCAATGATAAGTCAAGATTTTAACAAAAAAAGCCGGGAGGGGGGAGGTATAAATTTAGATTAACACTGAATGCCAGCATGTAAGTAAGCAGAAAATTTTCAGAAGAGCTCAGGTCCGAAAAGCAGTGCCAAAGTGAGACCTAACATGAACATAGAAGACATATATAGTAAGGCTACCAATGAAACATAGTAAAAGTGACATAATGAAGATGTCTGCTTTAACAGAGGAATCTTTCTTTCAATGAAATATTGCTGGAGAAATACCTTTTAAAATGCTCTACTGTTAAACCATATATCAAATACTGCCCATGATCCCAAACCGACAGCATATTTTGTCAACTCAGTCAACAGCCTTTGGCATGTGTAATATTGGAACAGTTTTTTCATAGAGGTTCCCTACCTGAAGAAGAGAATAATTCTGGAAGAAAACAGCCTGCTAAGAAATATGAAGGAATGGTTAACTAGTGAGTACTACATTCAGAGCACCATATGAAATCGGTTTAGTCATCTTGATAGCTTCTGCCCTTCATAGCCATGATGTCTGTGAAAAGGAAAAACAGCAGGAAAAGTTCTTGACTAAAAGAAAAAAAAGCCATAGAAACACGAGGCTTTGGTGTTTCCCTTTGATACTAGGGAGCTTGTTACACCTGCACAAATGTCAGGGAGGAGAGGTCTCAATGACTGAAGCATTTCTGCTGGGATTTATTGACTTTAGAGAGAACAATCTGCCAGACTAGTTCATTGATGTGATGTTTTGGTTTTCCTCCCAGAAGATCCAGGCTGTTGATGATGCTTTGACAGTGGAGTTAACTGAACTCAAACACAGCTCCGCATTAAATCCTCCAAACAAGAAATTTCACTGGCTTGAAATGCCACTTGGCACACATGTATTCATCATACCCTGTGCAAGTCTGCAAAGGTCAAAATTCCCCTGTAGCTATAGTCGAAGACATTTGCTAGAAACAATTTTATTTTGCTTACTAATTCAGATGTTTTGTTGTTTTTGTTATTCTTAAGATATCCACTCCTATTGCATAGCTTAAATTACATAGATTAGTGATATGGGCCAATACTTCCTAATGGATACAGCACAGATCTTTGTTTCCTGTCCTAAGACAAAGTGAACATCATTTTTCTCTTGTGGGAATCTCTGTGTTCTGGACTATTAAGTTGCCTATAAAGCACAGCTGGATCAAAATGAAAACTTTCTTCATGGTGCCTTTTAATGGAAATTTGACGTTTCATTTCTGCACAGACTTAGTACATAGTCTAAATAAAATGGAGATAACACCCAGATGTGAAGCTCAAACAACTCTATACAGTTTTTGATAGGTGTTTATCCCAACTGGTTTTTGCAATCTACAATGATAGAGATTCTCCTTAAGTAATCTATTCCAGTGAATAACTATTTTAGAAAGTCTTAAAAATTTCTAAATCTGGAATTCTCTTACCTGTTGTTTCTTGTTCTGTTTGTTTGCTTGGAGCAGTACATTCACTGCCTTCCTCTCATAAACACTTACGCCAGTATTGTCTCCCCTCAGTCATCACTTCTCTAGACTAGACATCCCACAATACTTCAGTAGTTCCTCATAGGTCACTGACTTCCAGATTTCTAATCTGTATTCTTCTCAGGACTCTAATTGGTCCTTATTTTTTGTGATAGATCTCTCTCACATTTGGAGACAGTACTCTGCCAAAGACCAACGTCAAATACAGCAGTAAAATATCTTGTGTGTGTATCAGATGACTCTCCTGTTGATAAATCCCCAGTTTAACGTGCTCCTTTCTTGCGATAGGCTGAGGATCATTTGATTTGCACAAATCACTGTCTTACTACTACCATCCTTTCTGTCTTTGCTTCTTGCTTTGTTAGGGAACTGCAAGCTCTCCATCAGTCACTGTCTTCCTTAAATTTGTTGCTCATGGAAGCTTAGCTATTCAAATAGACTTAATTTTCAGGTTTTGAGCTCTACTTTCTTAAGGTTTACTTTCTTATTCTCCTATCTATCATAAAATCTCTTCACAATAACCCTTTTCTTCTCTCCATCTTCAAACGCTCTGTCAGTTATTCCTAATACATCACAGTCAAATCAAGAACTGCAAATCAATTTCTAAGATTCAAGTCCAC
This sequence comes from Oceanodroma leucorhoa, assembly GCA_030449065.1. Classification (NCBI taxonomy): domain Eukaryota; kingdom Metazoa; phylum Chordata; class Aves; order Procellariiformes; genus Oceanodroma; species Oceanodroma leucorhoa. The sequence goes on from JASVER010000011.1 coordinate 13,484,832, forward strand.
ACAAGTTCTAAACATTTTGCTTGTTGCTCACAAACGGCCATATTCATCCACTCTGTTCTAGTGGTTAACGCCTCAATGGGCTGCATCCCTGCTGTCCCCCTTCCTCCCCTTTTATCATCTTCAGCTAACATACCTGCCTCTGATCGAGACCTCAGAGTTAGCTCACCCATGATACACCAACATTGAYTTCAACACTTGCCAGATTCAGAAGTAGCATTAAGCCAGGCAGCTGCCTGGAAGGCATTCTCTACCTCCAGCAGCCCAGAGGAGCTGCCCAGCTAGTCACCCATTCTCCAAACTGTATCTTCTTTTCACTCTTGAATATGGTATCAAAAAGAGCACTAGGACCAAAACTGACCATTACACCTCATCCTCACAGTCCAATCATGTGTAGCAGGTCTTCAGAGAGAGAGAGAGTGTCTAAACAGGTGTCTGTTTTTCATGCAGCTGATGGTAATTCTGCTAGTCTCTTACTCATGACTCCAACGTTGTGCTCCAAAAGCCACAAGTGCATCAAAAAAGACTTTAGGACGTTTGTGAACTATGGTGCCAAGGACTGAGTTTCTTTGCTTTTGAAAAGACCTGTGAAATTAAGAACAGGAGAACTACTGTCTAGTTTAGCCATCTAAACCATTTCCAAAGTTTTCTGAACAGTGTTGTTCTATCTTTAAATGGGGGGAAAAAAAGAAGAAGAAAGAATTTCACTGTTCCTTTGCCTAGCAACATAGTGTAAGCATTATTGTATTTCTGTCCCCTTCCCCTGGAGTGGACACAGCAACATCCTGAGATGCAAAAAGGGAAAACCAAGCATGTGATTTCAGCTCTACCTATCCACTGCTGCTAGATACCAAAAAATCCTCTGTTGAGAGAGAGAAGAGAAGGAGAGGTTCTGCTTSGCATGGCATTAGAGGGATAAACAAAAGGCAAAACATCCCAAAGTGCAGCTGAACAGCTCTTTTAAACTCATGGTGTAGCCATTTAATCAGAAAACAGCTGGGATGGAAAATGTGATATTTCTTGGCAGTCTGTGTAACATTTTCTTCTCACTGGTGAAAAGTATGATCCCAAGGGTTTATAATTAGGCAATAATTAATCAGGCATACAAGCACCTCAGCAAATGACACAAAGCTTCAACATCTCTGAACATTCCTTCACTTCTTTCTGCTCTATCCAAAATACACTGTGAAAAATCAAACTCCAAAGTTAAAGACTGAGAGGCTGCCAGGTGGGCCGAGGAAGTTCATAGCACCAGTCAACAGTAACACTGAAACATGTGAGCATTTCTGCTCTATAGCTAATCCAGAAGGGGAAGATCCACACACATACTATGGCTTAGCAAGATTTTGCAGTTTGAAGGAGGATATGACAAGGACACATACAAAGAGAGTCCAGTGACTAAGTTTGAGTCCAGATTCAAATGGGACATCTTACTTCAAGCTCCAATTTAGTCTACGATGAAGGGAGAACTACCTGCACAGTCTGGACCCGAACCTTTCCAGAGATCAAAAGGGCCCAGAAATCGATTTTTAGTTATAGCTCTTGGAACGAGCTACAGTACATTGCATTGTGCTTGTGTCAAGAGATAAAGTTCAAAAGCTAAATGGCAGTAATGGCTTTTCTGTAGTTGTCTGCTCCATCCCATTTTCAGTACTTTTTCAGCACTCGAAAGATCACCACAAATTACAAAGGTAATTGTTGACACTGCCCACACCCCATCAGCCTGCATAAAAGGAATATTTTCTTTTAAGATTGCACRAGTAAAAAATATGCTGTCAAATCAGCTCCAAAGTACAAAAGAGGATGAAGGGATAGACTGCAACTGTCATTGAAGATAATGACGAAAGATCAAAAAATGAAACTTCATCTTTTGACTTAAAGGATAACCATTGCTTGGGATGACAAAATATTCAAACTATTCAAAACCGCTTCTCCCTTTGCTGGCATACTATCTCCATTCCACTTAGAGCTGTAGCAGATGGAACTTTTTTGTAAGGTCTTTTCTACCTTTTTTTAATAACATTTTCATGTTACCTTTTACAAGAGAGAGACCCACAGACAGAGAAGGAGAGTGCAGACGGGATTAAAACCTCCATGGCTGTGTTGTACAGGTAATTTCCATTACCTCTAATTTCCATTGAGCTCCAGTAAAAATGACCAGGCACRATGGGAATAGGCAGGCTGATAGCCAGAGAGATGGCCTAGGGTTAGGCTGCTTTCAAGTACAAAGTCAAGAAGGAGGCTTTGAAGCTCTTTTTTAGCAGTTGCTGTTTCTAACCATTAAATGGCTTTTGCCACCTCTCAGAAGTTTTGGTGATCTCTTCTGGTGACAAGCAGGTGCCCTTTGATTTGCTTATAATTTTGGTACTTTCTTTTAGGGGGTGAGGACATGTAGCCTGAAATAAAYAAATTTCATTCTTAAGTCCTTAGGAGATTTGAAATCACAGAAAGACAGATAATGATTTGGATTTCAGCCTTTGCAAGGAAAGTCAGTATTGCCATTTGCATCCCAAGAGAAGCAGCTGGGAAACAGAAGTGACAGAGATTGTGCTTGCTCTGGTAACTATATTCTTTGGCTCCCACACAGCCTGAAAGCAGGCTCTTAAATTAGTTGGCGTCCAGCGAAAATGGTTTCTCTACCTTGCTGGCAGTCTATCAGTGAAATGTTGACAGTTACAGAACTTCATCTACAAGCTTTATGTCTGTAACTACTCATTCTTAATAATCAACTCTAATGCTGGTGTGCTCTCACTCCTTCAKTCACAGTAATAAGAAAAGAGAACACGGTCAGCACAGCTGTCCCCATTACATGCTAGATGCCAGTGCCAAGGTAATAGGAGAGACATCCCAGTGAAAGCTGTGACTACAAAAAGCATTTAATGAAAAAATCTTTTGGCTCATGTTCACGTGATAATTACCACCCAGCAAAGTGCACTGGAAAGTGCAAAAATACCTACTGTAAAATACTGTACCTATAGAACTGGTACAGCATAGGGGACTGATAACCAGCTTCCCTTTTTGGCCYCATGGACTATCATGTTTCAAACCAGACACAGACATGTCAGCTGTTGGGACTGTCAGCTAAAACTAAGAAGTTTGAAAATGAAACTCTTCCTTCATCTACAGGTGTCACAGAGCAATTCAGCCAAAACAAAGGAGATTAAGCAAGAATTCTTGTAATGCCTTGATAACCCCCCTCCCAACTCAAATAAACACTTAAACCACACTATCTCCTCACTAGTACTGCCTTTAGCAAGAAAATGTGTGTAMCATACAAAGCTTTCTACAGACTGCATTAGAAACAATTGCTATAGAATATTTAAAGAAAATGCCTTCATCTTTATCTAAGTCTGGTGGCATAAGAATAGCTTTGCTAAAACTCAGATTGTCTTTGTCAAAACAGATACAAAAATTCTAGTGCCACGCAGCCAAAACCCAGCACACTAGTTGCTTCGTGTTGCTGAAACGTTACAAATTACAGAGGCATATAAAATGCCTTTGCATTTACCATGAGTGAGCGTGAACTGGCAATAACCATACTCCCAAACAAGTAGATGACTAATTTGACTGATGTCAAAAATCTTGTTTTTATAYGAAGCATTTCATTCCAACACTCATAAATGACTATGGTGCCACTGAAACAGAACCACTTTTGTGGCAGACAGTGGCAACTAAAAACACATCATACAACGTTTGAGGGAAATAAAATGTTGGCAAAGATAATGTTGTCAAAACTCCACTTCTGTGAAAATCGCTCTGGGAACTTTCAAGTGCATTTCAAGTACATGCAAGAATTTTCAATCTATGTAGTTTCAACTACATAAAGCAGAGAGAAGACCTCAAGATTACATTTCAAATTTTCTTCTTCACTCCTCATCCTAACAAACCACTCTTTCCTTAGAATAAACTGAATAATACTCAATTTGTACTTCGTCTTCTCCAATTCACTGTTAAGACCAGCTGCTATACATAAAGCTGAGGAGGAACTAAAAGTATTTTCTAAACATTTGCTTAACTGCAGGGAGGATTTGATCCAGAGAAAGGTGGAAATAACAAAGTTGTTCCCTGTTCACTGATGTGAATATATATGGCAGGAGTGCTGACACAGTTGTGCGCAATCACCATTTTGGACCACGCTCTGACATAAGACAATAGAAACTGCACACTCAAGTGCATACATAAATGAAAATACAATCTTRCCATTTGAAAATTAATCAACATATATAGTTATTCTGTAACCTGAATCTGGAAAGAAATTTAGAAGCAAATAGTAAATTGGCTGAAAGATGCATCTTTAAAGGAAAGGAGAAGGGAGTGTCAGGATAACAAAATAAAGTATTTTGACTTTTTATTGTCAAACATACTTTTGCTTTGAGCTTGACATAAAAAGGATTAGGTCACTTAAGAATATAGCAAAATTTATTGCAAGTTTATTGCAAAACAACTGGAGATGCCCAAGAATTCTTCAATTCTTCTATTTGATCATTCCACCCACTGCACTCGGTGGAGTCAAACCCAGTTATCAAGAAGCACATCTGTGGCTAATACTTAGTGAACAGTTCTTTTTAGCTAGAAAAAAACCTGCCGACAAAGCCTTTTGGAGAATATGGAAAAGAGGAATGAATACTCACCAAGTAAAAATCTTAAGATCTTTCTAATGCACATTCTGTTGGAACGAGTAATGAATAATTCTCTCTGCTTGGTCACAAAAGAGCACAAACAAAAACCGAACAGACTCCAGGAAACTAGATCACTAGTTTTCCATATGCTATATGTGTTGGTATTGTACTTGGGCTGCTTCTTTCTACAGCTGCTAACACTTTGCAGAAGGGCTGTGACTTCTCACTCTGAGCTATTGTCTTCCTGCTCTGAACACATGGGCTCTATGGTGATTAGGCCTGAACAGGACAGCAGGCTATGTTCAAAAATGTTTCTTTGGGGAAACTGGTATCTGCTGAAGATATCAAATATAAACAGCATTTAAAGCCATTACAATGACCCTTTTGGAACTTCAGTGTTATCCAGTTTCACCAAGTTGCCAAGAAATGCTATTAAAATTTGGCAGAAGCAGTGAAGCAGCACTATAGTGCCATGTCTTGTATTCGTGGCAGTTTTAGAGTGCAGCGGGCCTCCTTCTGATCTTGCTTATGATGACAGAAATCCAGTAACATCAGTGGAATACTTCCTGGTTTGCACCCATCTAAACAAATCAAAACAGGCTTAACTTTACACCAAAAGATAGGCTTAAAGCTATTTTGCCACTTTCTAGGGTGGGAACACCCCTTCTGAAGTTTTGTTGATTCTCTTGAAGAACTATTAGAACTGGAAAACTCAAGTCCCCTAATGCAAATGGGGTGCTACCAGCAGTCTTATATCTTTTTTTTTCATAAAATCAAAAATATTCAAAAATTTTGAATGGCACATGTGCAGGTTACAGCAGACACTCAGACACCTGACAATCATAAGAAGCATATTCCCACACCCATTTGCAGGCTTTCTAATGACCAAGCTGTGGTCAAGGATTTTGACAAGAGCCCACATGTAAGCTAACAGCAACAATGAAGGTGACAGTTACGGAGTAAACAGAAATTTGTGTCTAAAAACCCAAAGAGAGAAAATTCTATTTAAATAAATTTTCTAATCAGTTCAAGACTTAACTACATATACACTAGACAAATGCTGCTGGCTAAAAGGTGTGTTTTCAATAGCTAAAATCAAGAAGTTTTCAATATAAATCAAGGTATAGCTACTTATTTGCAGCCAATCACTCCTATAAAGCAAGACATAAGAATTACAATGTAGCAAGTTGACATAATAAAACCACAAAACTACAGGAACACAGATGACAGCAACAGATACACAAATTCAGCTCAAAATAGTGAAAAACTAACTATAAAACACCCAGCATGTAATAAGAGATGCAATCAGAAGTGGGTAAAAAAAAAAAAAAAAAAAAAGGAGAGATATGAAATGATGAATTTGTAAGAGTTAAAAATCTTGGTATTAGAAGTAAAAGAACTGCAAAAACACACTTGAAAGTTGTTAATTTGGAAGGGAAAAAATATTTGTCATGATAGAATATCTACCTGGTGGTTTGCTTGTATGTTGGGAACTTAGTTAAAAGATAACTAAATCCATGGCAACAATACATATGCACTTTACTGGATTTATATAATGTATATCTATAGATAAATTTTACATTTTTAATGAATTCTAAAATTCTACAAGCAATAGAATCTATTTCTCCTGCTGAATTTCTCTGCTGTCCCTCCCAGGAGTTAATTGTTTCTTGTGACTAGTCAAACACGAAGTAACGTGCTATAAATATACATATTTACATGTAAATGTTAGCCAATTGCTGAGTCTTATACAAATGAACTTACGCGCTCTTGAAAATGGTTTTATTCCTTAATAAGGAATAAGTTGATATGAGAACAAATCCAGACAAAATGCTCAGAAAAGGTGAAACAGCTGTTTTAAAGGTTGAATAACAGTATGACCTCAGAAACAAATCTATGATACATGCATCAGAAATTTCTCTAGAAATAATGATTTAAAACCAGGTAAATAAAACACTAGGCTACGTCCTTTCTCACCACTTTTGCTGGTGGGATTATCAGTCCTCTAATACCATCCGCCACCAATTTCCTTCTTTATGCTTCTATTTACTTCAGTAACATAAGCAGAATCATAGAATCATAAAGGTTGGAAAAGACCTTTAAGATCATSGAGTCCAACCGTCAACCCAGTACCCATGCCCATTAAACCATGTCCCGAAGCGCCACATCCACACGTTTTTTGAATGTCTCCAGTGTTGGTGACTCCACCACTTCCCTGGGCAGCCTGTTCCAATGCTTGACAACCCTTTCGGTGAAGAAATTTTTCCTAATATCCAATCTAAACCTCCCCTGGTGCAACTTGAGGCCATTTCCTCTCATCCTATCGCTTGTTACTATAGAGAAACACTGAGGATTCCTGTACTTTTTTATGAGCCAGCTGGGCACATGATCATATGCATGAGCAGAATTAACAGCAACATCTCCATTGGACAGAATAATTTGTAAAAGGTGTGTGAAGACTATGGTGCTCATGCTTACACCTGCGTACGTTCTTAACCAGAAAACAGGAATCTACAATAAAAGAATATGAAGCTCACTGTAATTCTAAACTTTGTCTAAGCTTGGTCATACCTATGAGAGATCTACAACAATAACTGAGAAGCAGTATAAGCCATGAGCTGAAACATCAGTTCCAAGGCCTTCTGGTAAGCATGTTTTTCTGGAATATCCCCTTAGAAATGTTTTCCTTAAGTTTGTTAAAACAAGTGAGGCCTGCCCACCCTCTTATGTCTTGTTTGATTGGTTTCTTTCCAAGTATGACATGATCCCAGTCCATATGGTTTAAATTAGGGTGAGGCGCTTTGCAATGCTGTGACAAAAAAGAGTAAGTCATAACAAAGCCAACCAACTGCATTAACATGTTTAGCAAGACCACAGTTATGATTGCTTAATTCTACAGACCGGAGCCATGTGAACCACAGCCACGGATAACATGCAGCAATGGCTAATGCAAGTTTTTCCTTCCCTGTCTCAGCACCATCCAGGATATTCCTTTGCCACCGATGATGGTATCATTTGCTTCCACAGTCATTTAAATGCCAATTTACGCTCAGATTTGGTAAACATCTTTGATGCTGCCTCTTAGTCAATGAAACACCAAATGGTCTGGCAAGACCCAAAGATGTTTAGGCACTTCTGTACTGTAATTACCCTCCACACTAACTCAGCTTTCATGTCTCAAGATCTGAAATTATTAAGTAAGTTACTGATACCTTTTACAGATGACTCCAAGTTCACATAAACTGAAGTTAAGAAGTGTTACAACTYTGGCAGCCAGGCCCTGTAGAGCAGCACAGAAATTAGTACATCCAATGAACTGAATATTGTCTCAAGACATTAGCCATAGGAATTGCAGAATAATTTGAAAACTTGATTATGACAGAATAAAAGAAACACTCCCCCCCTGCCCCCCAAGCATCCAAAGACCACAGCTCCCCAAACACAACAGCCATGGGCTGAATTCTCATGTAAGCCTACGACAAACTTGAATTGCAAGGGAACGGGAATGATCTCCAAAAGCATAACTTCTCCGAGCATGGCTTCACAGAAAGGCAGAAACTTCTCAGCAATACCTACACTGTCATCATATAAATAAGTATCTGAGATGGACAGTAAATGGCCCTCAGATAGATTTGGGAGTCTTTATCATAGCTGAACATAGGCTACTAGCATTTGTGCTGTGAGGGGAGCTCTCTGGAAGTTAGCTGGTGTCGGGTTCTGTCTGTGTACAATCTGTCAACTACCAACTTCCCAGGGGGAAAGGTATCTAATAAAATGAGGCCAGACTAAACAGGAGCTATAGGCTGATCAGTGGACTTGACTTCTTGTTTACTCCATTATAATACAAAACTAGCAGTTGTTATTTACTATTCACCCTACCACATTAAAGTAGCTGGTCTCTGTTGGCTGTTCTTCAAAACCTGGCTCCTATCCTGCTTGCTTTCTGCTTTAAGTGCTGGATCAAACTTGTACCAGCTTCCCTCCATGCGTTGTTCTGTCTGCTGTATGGATTTCCTGGTTTCCTAATCTCTGGGCAACCACTCACAATGCTCCTGGGAAATCGCAGTTTGGTGCAAATATCAATATCTTTGGTTCCTACTGGTTGATCTCCTTCCTTAGGGTATGTGCCTCCCAGTCTTTCACCAGATGTCCTATCTTTCATTGTTTGCCTTTACAGAACATCATCAAGCATTTCCATGAAACTGTACTGCAACAGCAATGGCATTTACCGTGGTTTGAATGAGCACAACAGAGTAACTGAAAACAGCATCACTAGACAGCTCAGCAACTTGTCAATAAGTTTAACCACATCACAGACCCAGAGTCTGTTTTTACACTGCCAGCAAAACTAYGTGTGACTTTTCTAAGAGGCCAGATACAAGCACTGGAATGGATCTTTACAGCTTGGCATTGCTGCTGCCCTCTGAGGAAGAACAGTGTGATGAGGTGGGAGAACAGCACCACAGCCTCTTTTGGTCTAATGGATAAAAAATGTAGGCAAACTATTTTAAGATGAAAGCATGAAAGCATTCTGCTTGAATTAAACTCAGAACCAACTTGAAAAAGCAAGAATAAGATGCAAAAATACTTTTAGTAGAAAAATATGTTTAAAATTCTCTAAAAAGAGTTTGGAAGATGCAGTTCCTTGCAGACTTACACAAAGTTTAAAAATGAACCGACAATCACCACTGTAACCTCCAAACACTCTTTGAGTCTGTCTGRGCTCCCACAGGAGTTTTGAGAACGCTTTGAATGAGCACAGCGATAGCATGAAGCGGCACCCACGTAAATGAAGATAGCAACCACACATTGGCAAACTGGAATAAATCAGTGCAAAGAAGAGATAGTCACAGCAAGAGGCTTTTCAAGAATGGTCATTTAAAAAAGCCCATCCTCCTTTTACATCCTTTTAATTATCCTTTGTCAACTACAATCTTTTCTTTCTATACATATTCCTAGGCTTCATTCAGGATAAAGGTCTTAAAACCTGAAGCTGAGCAGCACAGCAGAAAGGGGAGGGCTGAAAGGAAGCCAGCCCGTGATTTCTCCCAAAGGTTCTAGTCCAAACCAATTGGTTGTGCCAGAGATCACCCCTCCTACCACGTTACCTCTGATCTGATGCCTCAAACTGAGTTTCAGATTGACATAACTTAGAGATAAAACTTTTATTTAAAGAAAAAAAATGCCTACATTAAGGTCTGCAGAGACAAAGGCTGATAAACTGCACAATGTGAGTTTAAAGTACTTAATAATTGCTAGGGCTATATTGCTTATCCTTAGATACTTYGTTTAAATAATGCTATTTTTTTAGCTCAGAAAATATCACAGTGCTATTATTTCATCCTATGCAAGATTCTTCTCATGAAAAATATGCTTGCAGAAGTGTTTTCAGGAGAAAAAACAGTAGCAGTCTAAATACCAGGTTAATCTCCAGGTTATTCAAAGTTACACTTACACGAGTACTAACACCAGGTCATGCACTACCAGATAACCCAGTTTGATCTGGATCAGGTGTGGGCACGTGATCATATTTTTCTAAAATTAGCCAGAACGCTCAAAGTGGAGTTTATGCCAGCTGTACATGGCTTCCTGCCAGCAGCAGGGCAACAGGCAATATTGGACCTAGCATAAAAGCACACCAGTACCATAGAGAAAACCTGAACCAGAATAAAGTCAATCAGTACAAATTTAATCTAGTTGAGATATTCTGAACACATCTCGGTGAATTTATACTAGAAGGATACTTTCTTCTTACCAGGTACTGGGAATCTTAAAAACAGACTTAGGGTACTTTTAAGCTATGGTGCAAGTGCAAAGTGGAAGGGCCAAACTGAGAAACACCTATTTTGGTGTTTGGCACTAGCAGGAAACAAATACACAGCAGGAATGGAAATGCAGCTTAGCAGAGAAAGCAATTAACAGAAAGCTATAATAAAGCAGAGCTTCCCATCACAAAGYGCTGCTCCTCATATCCACGTGATTCTTGGAAAAAGGACAACCTATTAAGCCAGAGGGAATGACACTCTATATAATGACGCCAGTTATGCTTATTTTACACACTACCGAGTGTGTAAAATTTAGTCTGAGTTAAGAAGTGTTAGCAGTAACATAGGTTGTCGGACAAATAAAGCTGATAAAACTCGCACTTAGGATAGGCTGCTGCAGTCACGTCAGGGGCTGTTTTCCTTCCCTCACCCTGGACCTTTCACTCACAAGCTCATTTGCAATGGAACAGGAGCTTCTTACACTGAGGCAACAAACATTCATTGGGAAAGTGAGAAAAATTATCCTTATTTTTGAAGCAAAAGGAATTTTTTTGACAGCTGTAATTTAATCACAAAAGTACTGGGAGAGTATAATAAGCAGTACCATTTTGTTTTTATGTTCTTTCCTAAGCACTGCCTTTTGGCCCCTGGACATAGTGTCTGACATATGGAGGTCACTCTTGCGTTCTAATGAAATATATATATACACCACATATAGAGCCCTAGGATAAAAGTGATAGCATCTCTACAGGCAGGAATCTAGTTCATCTGTCATGCAGAAAGGAACACCTTTCAATTGCTTTAATGTCACTTGGCCACATTTTGGAGTGCTGGCTTCTTACACGCTGGTGCTTTCATTTAAATGGATGGCTGGTGTGTCACAATCAGGAGTTAAGTTTACAGAAAGCAGCCTCATGCAGTGAGATGGACAGAAGTAGGTTATAAGCAGGAATAAACATAAAACTCTCAACTCTGGCTGGAGAGCTCATGAAAATAGCCTGCATTTTCTTCTAGTGAGTTTTGAATTCAAGTTTTGCTTTCTTTTTTCTTYCCTTAAATCTGTTTTCAATAACTATGGAGCTAAAAAATATGAAGATAATTATAGCTGTCTGTGCAAAACAGAAATGTCAGACCTCACATTTCCCAACTGACCTTTCATCAGATGAAAATTCCCACAGCAACCTTCTCCAATCACAGAGTTGGGAATTATGAAAATTTGCAAAACAGCATTCTGTCCAATAACCTTGTTCACATTGCAGATGCACAGGTGGGTGTTTGTACGATTTACATAGAAGGAATAGCATTAAGGTAGTAAAAAAGCAATCAAACCTTAAAGGCTGTTCTATAAGAAAGCCTACTCTGAACAATCAGAGAATAGCCTTGCTGAGGTACTGGTTGTGAAATCTGGTATGCTGGTCTTCTGGCTGCAGGAAAACGAATGACAGAGGGTGCCGAGAAAGTCTGAAATAACAATGAAAATGGTGTATTTTTACAACATGGTTTGCCTGGCTCCATCCATTCATTCTGAAGTGCTGCACCAAAAGTCACCTGCAAGGAGAACATCCCCAAGAAGGAACAAGGGAGAAGGTTCTCAGTAACTAACATTGTGATAGGAGAGTTGGCTTGGGTCAATAAAAAAATGAGAGAAAGCCACACAAAATCTCAGTCTAGCTGGAAGCAGCCTAGCACTGGGTATCATAAAAAGATTTTTTTTTTTTCTCCCCCAAAGTACTCTGTTGGCTAGATGTGCAAATATCATATAGTTCATGTGCAGACGGAACAGAGCACAGAGGAATGTATGTATATATTTTCAATTGGCTTGGGAAGAGATTTGGTAGCTCCCAAGTTCTTATTTCATACCTGACTACAACTCATGCTGCAGCCACAGGTCTATCATCCCATTTAGTTTTCCCAGGTGTATACAGGTTTCTCCCCATAAACTGCTCCAGGCAAGAATCAGACACAGCTACAGTCCCTACAGTCCCTTCTCCCTAGAGCACATTCAACCACCCAAAACAGTTTAGATAACTGTCAAGTGTGTCAAGCTGTCCTTCACCACTCCCACGCTCACTCAGGCATCGGGCAGCAAACCCAACTGGCTGACTGCAGAGCTGACCGCTCACTACAGTGTCCTAAAGGCTGCTGTAAATAGCCGATTGTCACTCACATGGGCATGCCCCGAGGAAGCTGAGCACTCTGCACCGTCCTCAGTTTTCACGTTGCTTGTATCACGATACAGCCTGACCAGGAAGACTCGGGAGCCRTTTATAGGAAACTCAGAACTAGTTTCAGTCCTATAGTCATTACAATATCTGTTATTCATTGATTCTTTACGAGAGGACTGTGGCAATTACTAAGTCTTTTTCTTGTTGTAACAGATTCTCAGCTGTTATGAATTGACATAACTTCACTGATTTAAAGGCAGCTATAATGATTTACAGCTGAGCATTGGGCTTACTTTATAAGGACAATGCTTCCTGACTTCCCCTAAGAATTAGTCTTCAGATACAAAATTCTTTTTCCTATTTACTGTATAAGAAATTAAGATCTGTTAGGTACCATGCAACTGCAGCAGTTCAGTCTGAAGGACTACAGACTTTCCCCACACATCCTACTTCATATGGAAACCTGATTTGTCCTRCAGTCACCGCTCAGCTGTAATACAGCCAGCCACTCACAGGCTCTATCACAGTCAGATCTCCTCAAAATTCCAGTAAGAAATGTAGGTGGGTTTGACCTTTTCACACACAGTTACATGTTTTTGATGCTCTTAAATTTTTAATTAAAAATAGTATACGTGTATTGTTCCGCCTGTAAAATGCAGATGCTGCTCTCAAGGGAATTACCATCCCTTATGGAAGTGTTTGGCTTTCATTTCGTCGTTGGTCATGACAGAAAGGTTGTTCATGAATTTGCCTTAAGTAGTTAAATGACAAAATTTATTCCAACAAAATGAGCCAGATCTAAAGAGAAGTGGATCAGATTAGATAAAGTAAGAATAAATAAAATAAGAAAGTTAATTCCTCTCACTCACTCTCTAAAGGCAAGAATATGGTTGAAGACAAGCGGTTTTTTTCTTCATTTTAGATTTTGCACAAGCTTATCCAGTCATTATGTTTCTAAGGGTAGCAAATCACATTTTAGTTACTTCTTACTCTTCAGTTGTATTTTCATAGTGTCTAAAAAGTACTTTCATGCAAGAGAGCAGGAAGATAAAGTAAAGTGCGTATTGGGTTTGAAAGAAGAAATATTAAAATATTAATTCACCATTATCAGTTTTGCCTGCCACACTCACAAACATCCCAACAACACTTTGTAACATTTCCCAGCCCATTTTCAGGTAAATCACAACCAGAAAGTAAAATCCAGACTTCAAGTGAAATAACTACAGCTGCCCATGACTACACTTTATATCCATGTCTTTCTAACTGATTTTGATTAATTGCATTCCTAAAGGTAATCCACTGAAATCAAATGGAGCATTTGCCCAGATCCGTTGCCTGAAAATAACAAAACTAAAATGGAGCATTTACTTCGTCACTTAGTAATCAAACTTTCCCCTCACAATTTTACAGAGCAATGTAATTTCCAATGAAAAAATAAGTAATTTTTCAAACATGGCTTTCAACAAAGTGTTGAGTTCTGGAAAGATTTTGCTGTTAAAGAAAAAGTTCTGCCAAAATGTTTTGGCTGACAGCTGAGGTTAAAGAAAAATGGGCTGGTTAATTTTTTGCAAGACTCTGACAAAATTTTTAAATTCCTACCATTTTCTGACAATTGTGATGAAAACTTTTACCATGTTTCAGCAAACATATTTTGATAGAAGTGTCACATAGTTCATATGAGTATCCTTTGGGGAAAGTGACCACCGTGGGAATCAGCTGATGCCCTCCTTGACGTTTAGTATTACCCATCTTCATGTGTATGAATGTGTGATGGCTGGTTCTAAACCTAGAACACCACTTTTTSCTATGTTATATTTTTATCCAGGAGTCTCGAAGCATTTATAAACTGTCTCACCCACACGATTCTTCTCCTTCCTTGTCACTGGAATGCCAAGCATGGCTGGAGCTTGATTAACTCTTACAAACCCTGGATAGCAGCATACCAGTGCAAAGGAAACCAGTTCTTCTGAGATCCTCCATCACAGGTCTTTCAGCATAAAATGGATAAAACAGACCACTAGGCCTTTGACTCATTTTCTTTGGTACAGAAAAAACTGTAAATTCTATCTGCTGCTAGGTAAAATATTGTGATAGATGTCATTCCAGTAGGTTTTCCTAAGTCCATAAACCAGTTATGTAACACTAAACATGGGCTACATTAGAAACAATCATGGCAGCAGAACAATAATTTTAAAAAATAATGCACTTGCCCACTTGTATACTGCTGTTTACATTAGACAAGGTACAAATCTGTTTGGAAGTATCCAAAATAAAAGGTGATAGAGGATGGAGATAAAAAAAAAAATAAAGGCCTTAACTTCTGAATAGGGTTCCTAATGCTCTGTCATCYTTGCCAAAAGTACAAGTCTTAATAATCACATGGCTGTGATTTATTATCAGTGTATGGCCACATTTTGAAAAAAATCCCAGGGGGTCTGTAAATTGCAGATGTAACCACAGATCAATGCTCATAATCCCTGGTAAAAACTCTGCAATAACACTTCTATAGCCTACAGAAATTCTCCCACTAATATTCCTAATCCTTTCCTATTGGACTTTATGATACTTCTGTGACTTTCAGGCAGTCCAGCAGTGACTAAACAATATTTATGATTTAACTCTGCTGGTTTTCATTTCCAGACTAGAGAGGTTTTTAATTTTATTTTAAGTTACACCCACACACATAAATACTACCCCCTATATATCCAGGAAATGACAAAAAAAAAGATAAGAAAAAAGAAGCTGCCTGTGTGTCCTTTATTGCCTCTCCTACCATTGCATACCCATTTGGAAACTTGTATTTCTTGTCAGACACTTGAAAACAGACCTGGGAGCATTAGTGACCTTCCACTGCTACTACTCTAGCATCACACCTTCAACTCCATACTCGCAAAGAGCATATGGGGGGCAGGACAAATGGAAAGAAGGGCCTTCTATTTTCTTCCCCTTTCATTACATCATACTTAGTCTTATTCTTTCTTCTAAGACTGAAAAGCTGCCAGTTTTCAAGTGTCCCTCATTAACTTTTAAAACCTAAGCTCTACTAAAGAGGAGTTATTAGTTTTTTTCCTGGCACTGCCTGAAATTGCAATACCCATATAAGAGCACTAAATCCTAATAGCTACTCCAGGCAAACCAGGAAATACTGCTTTAGGTGAGATGTGAAATTGAATATTTGTACACAATAGGTTCTAATGTGCAGGAATTTTAGCTGTAGGTGATTATGTATGCTTTTGGAAAGACAAATGACCAAGCTGTTTTAAAAGAGAATCACCTTTTAAAAGTCAAAACATTGGAAAAAATATAGTAGATAAATAACATTTCTGTACTGCTTAAGGGAGAGGATTTGCTTATCAGATATGCAGAGGTGAACTTCTGGTTGTCCTTCGTCAGCTGAACCATGATAGCCCCATGTCCAGTCCACACCGTACATTGCAATCTGCACCAAAATCATTCAAATCACACTTTATACACTGGGAAACAGTTCTAAAACTTACGTCAGAGAACTGTGCGTCTTTCCTTCTGGTCCTATCTCTATGTGCTTTAAAAACGAGAAGTAGAAAAGGTTCAGAATTCAGAAGCTGCCTTGTAGGATTGTTGTAGGTAGACTCCCTGTGCTCAAGAGCTTTACGACTGGATAAAGCCCCAACATCCTGCAGAAAAACATTGGCTGCAAGGCAACCAGGGGAGGAATAAGTTTCATACTAGAGACTGGCTGAAGGGGTTTACAGTATCRATGGCTGGCAAACACAGGGTTGAAAATATCTTTAAGGTGAACCCTAAATAGCAGTATAAGCACAAACAGAATGTCCCAGCTAGAATCTGTTCCTCCATAAATCACTCAAGTGCTCTGCACTTCATCAGTTTGACATCTGTACTCTCATACTCTATCAGGATTCTGGGATTTAATTAATAATTGTTTGGGGGATCAAAGTGAAAGATGCCAAGTCAAATACATTTAAATCTCATTTTGACATACTGTAAGACCAAAAGATTCTAAAAATTTCCACCAGAAAAAACTACTTATTTGCTCTTCCTTTCAGAGTGGAATTACAGYCACAGAAACTCAGACTTTTTGATATATACGTATTTGTAGTTTCAGTAACAAGAACATAAAGTCCTAATATGAAGCTTTGTAACCAGCTTGTTTTGCCTAAGTGCAATTATGTATTTAAAGTTTCCAGGAATCATATGGATTTCAGAATTTTCACTTCAATTTACTGTTTTCTCACAGCTCTGCTGAGCTACAGAACAAATAAAAACAAATTTCTATTGTATAGCTATTCCATCAGTAGCACAATACTGCTTTTCCTACATTTGGGAAACAAAAAAATCCAAAAAAACCTGCCTTCAGGGAAACTGCAACTACAGTCTGTGCTTGGTTACATCACGGTAACTCAGCTGATTTAAAGGGGATTATTCAGGATTTACACCATTGTAATGGAGCAGGGTATTAAAATTTGAATTTCCACTTTAGTCTCGATGAAACAGGATGGAGGGGAGAGCTAGAGCTAGGGTAGGGTGTTAGTTCAGTGTAATGAAACTTTCACTGGGGCTCTGTACCATATACTTGGCATACTGTTCATTTCTTGAATTTAAAAGATCTCACCACCATTAGCAGACCAGGAACATTATTTTCAGTCGATGGAGGTAGGATCCTCAAGCAAAGAGAAGGTGATCTTGCTCTGACTCCCCAGCATGATATATACTAACTTAATGAACAACCCTGATTTCATAATAAAACTATATGTTTTAAGGAGAACCTGTCAGATTGGCTAGATTCTGTGAATGTGTTTTTTTGTTTTAGAACCTGAAAAATAAACAGGATGTGTTGTTTATTTTTATTTAATTTCATGACATGATAAGTATTGCTTACTGCTATTTATGGGGCAAACAGTAACAATAACATAGTCAAATAATGTTTGCATAGATTTATCTTTAGGCAATTGAACTCAGCTCTCATACAAAGCACTGTGGATCAGTGTCCAAGCCTCCGATTTTATTTTGTCCTAGACCTGTCCAGACAGCAGATGAAAGTCAAGGATAACAAATGCACTTCCTTTATTCTTCTGTATCTGCACTAAATCAATTGAGTTTTAAAAGCAGAGAGAGAAAATATTAGGTAACAAATACAATGTGTTTTGAAATTGAGAAATTTTTTTTTTTTTTTTTTTTTTTCCAGAGGCATGGATTCAACAGATCTGAAAGTTATCTGTGAACTAAACTTCAGATGGATGCTTCTACCTCTTTCTTACACTCAAGCTGTTTAACTTGCACTTTGTGACAAACAGAATGGCAGTATTTATTTACTGGACTGATTTTCACATGACCTTAGCATGATAAGGAGACACACCACCATTCTCAACCCCCCATGTTCAGAGCTTGAGTTATACTTAAGTTTTGTAACTAGAATTTAACTGAGTACAAAAATGCTGGTCTTGAGCACCAGCCAAACATTCCTGAACTCAAGTTCTGTGATTTGGCCCATCTGAACTTGTTTCGTGAAGACTAAAGATCTCTCTACACCATCAGCTTATACAGGCTGGTATAAGGTATTTATAAGGTATTAGGCTAGTCGCACTTTCCTGCCTAATGGAACACAGAAAGCAAGAAGCATAAACATCAGCAGAAAAAGTAATGTTTTCAAATTAAAGGTCTGGCCATCAGCTTTTTAAGAAACTGTACCTCATTAGAGCCAACAATCTCTACTCCTTGTGCTTGTAAATGTCAGCATGTGTACATGCATCTCTTGAATAACTACTGTGCTGGTGATGAAAATAACTTCTGCGGCTATCGTGCTTTTCTTCAGTTAGAAGGCGGCTGTTAAAATGTGCAGCCAAAGAATGATCATGCTGAAAGGTAGTTACCCACCTTCCACCCAGTCATGTAGAATAACATCAAGACTGATTTGCAGAGGATGTATTGAAAAACAAAGTATTAGAAGTCCAACTTCTAAAAAATCCAGGAATTCATGATGCTGTTGAATGAAGTCACAGAAATAATTCAGTATTAATAGGACTTCAAACCTTTCCAGATGTACCGAACCTGATAGAAAATGAACTCTAGCACCTGATTTTCACTTTCAAAATAGTAATGTATCTTTTTCCTTCGTTTCCTCCTTAAGCTGATTCTCTTTCCTTCCTCTTACTAAAGTGGTGAACTGCCAAAATACCTGGAGTGAAGTCCCAGATCAATATTCTACAGCCAGTTCCCTGGGACTGATGTCCTTAAGCAGGAGAAGGAAGGATATCTTCTAGATGCTCACAGCCACTTTCACAGTGCTTTCAATTTCAAATATAAGCTCCTGAAGCCTGTAGCACAGCAGCCTTCTGACTAAGTCAGTTAGATCCAAACACACCTGAGCACCTGCCAATGTGAAGATGTGTACTTAAGTTCAGGAGAACACTGGGAATATTTAAGAAAATAAGAGGTAAGCTGAATGTCTCAAAATACCTCCTACAACACTTACATTTTGCACTTCTCCCTGCTATATAAGGGAGGTAGGAAGATTCATGAGCAGAGACAGAAACTTGGAATTGCAAGAAAATACAGATGTTCTTGGAGAATTACCTTGGTTTCAGTTCTGTGGCACAGTCAGTAGCAGCACAGATGAAACAGCAGAGTTCTGCACAAYGCCGGCCAGGGAGTTGCCCTTTCAAACGTTGTTTGCAATGTACAAATCGATCCCAAGCAGTTACGTAACTGGCTACCCTGTGCTTCGAGCTGCACACATACCTGTGCGTACACACACACTTTATATTAATAGATCTTATTTCTGGAAAGTTGCTTGAGAAGCTGAGTGCCTAACTGGGTGTGCTGGCAGACTGCGAATCACAGGATCGTTAGGCTTGGAAGGAATCTCAGCTGGGTCAACCCAATCCATCATTCTGCTTCATAGCAGAAGTGATCTCACTATCCCTAAACTATCCCCAAAAGATGGGTGTCAAGCTTAGCTTTGAATATCTCAACTGATGGGACTGGTCACCTCCCTTGGAACCTTACTGCATTGACTAACTCTTCTTAGGCAGTTTTTCCTAAGTCTTCTCTGTTCTGGCCTTATTGCCTAATCAAAATAATTGGTCCCTGTCCTCTTCATAACAGTACTTAAATATGTTTGCAGACGCCTATGTTTCCCAACAGTTTTCTTTTGGTCTAGACTGAACGTGACCTTTGAATTTTCCATAGAGATCTGAATGGTTGATGATCTCCCTGGGGCTGAGACTGGGGCCTAGCCATGGCAGGTAACACAGCTGTTAGGAGGACTCTACMATGCATTTGAATAAGCTATCAACATAATTCTGTCACTCACAGAAACAGGTTCAAACATTCCTCTCTTTCACCACATTATGGTGAAATTTCAGTTTATCCAGACCCACAATCACAGCTTATTTATTGCTGCTTTGCCTTTTGAAGCAGTCTACTCTTACAGAAAAGTAAATTTGCTTCTGCTCTAATATGTGGGCTAGAATGCTGTCTACTGCGGCTAAGTGCAAGAAGCTGGTCCAGCATCAATGTTTAAAAAGGAGTTTTAACAATTAAAGAGAAAAACTTCAGGGAAATATACCTAATAAAAGACCTGAAAGAACCTGATCTATTTAGTTTATCACAGAAAAAAATGTAAGAAACAATCTGAACACAGTCTTTCGGAATTATTTCTATAAGGAAAAGATAAGAYGTCTTGAACTTCACAAAGGTATAACAAGATCAAATGCTGGAAGTCAGCTATGTTCAAACTAGAAACAAGATGGAAATTTTTAACAGTGAAAACAGGTTACCAAGGAATGTGTCAAAGTCTCCATCACACAGGGTTCTTCTGTCGAGACCAAGGTCTTTCTAAAAGAGGCCAGTTCAACCACATGTGGAATTCTAAGGACTGTATTATGCACAAGAGATCATAATATTCATTTCTGGGAATCAAGTCCCTATTATACAATTTGCAGGYTTCCTTATGGGAAATCAGCTACAGAATATTTGAAGAAAGACTAGACTGCTGAGCTGTGAATTAGCTTAGAACGAAACAGCAAACAGCAATTCCATAAAATTTTATGAAAGGTACTGCAATCTTTTCTTCTCCCATTGGTAACTGAGCATACTGCAGTTCTGGTAGGCAGACAGAAAAGGGAGGAGATGAAAAGTAGAAGGCTTGTCTAAGTAAAACTTAGCCTGAAAGAAAAAAAGCCCATGGCATATTTAGAAACTTTCCCCAAATCTTTTTGTTTCCTTTTTCTCCCCTAGGTTTGCTCTACTCCTTGAGGAGGGTCTGCTGGAATGTCTCTTATTCCCATTTCCCTATCAGCACAGAAATTATGCACTAATTGTAATTCTCATCTGATTAAGCACAAGAGCTCCCACTTCCCTTCTGTTGCTTTGTTTCACTTTGTCTCTTCTCCCCTTCCCCCTCCCCAGTGTTTCAGATCTGCTGTTCTACCCCATCCAGCCTGCTCTTTTCCTCTCTAAATGTCTACCCTTTGGTTTTATGGGCTGCTGCTTGGCAATCACACATTTCTGTTATTAGAAAGGTTTTCCCAGTTCTTGAATGAACACTTCAGGCAATGGAATTCCTTCCTTAACCTTATTAATGTCAAGTACTACAGTTGGTATGGCGACTACAAGGTAAATTAAATYAGGGTTTTTTTGGATCTAAAATTGGATTACAGACTAAGTATCTGTTAGCGTAATAAATAAATAAATAAATAAGGCCCCATGCTGTAGTAATTTACAAAACATAACAGGGAAAAATTGGCTTTTGCTGTTTGAAATCAAAGTATTAAAAGGGTGCCACACTGCAAAAGGTTAAGGTCTATTAAAACATTATAATTTTGCAGCCTTTAATGTTATTAGTATTTTCCACTTGACGCTGCCAGATAATAACTAACAGTGGACAGCAAACATCCTGCCTTTACTGTCATAGTATGTGTAGAAACTATCCTCCAGCTTTAAAAAAAGGAATTCCCTACGTGTAAGGCTGAGTGGCGAGGCTGCCATCTTCTAGCTGCCGTAATAAAGCGAGGGTTGCCGCACTCCAACAGGTGCTGCTCAGAAGTGCCCCTTCCCCTAGACAGCCAGACAGGCGGGCAGACACTATAAACTACGCCTCATTTTGTCTTGTCGAGCCTAATTCTGGTGGCGTTGTCAGTCAAAGAACAGTGGGATGGATTTCAAAGTTAAACAATAATCAATGCTGTGATGTCTGGCAGTTGGGATTATTTTTTTTCCTTGAAAAGKTCTCACAGTCACCCTTGCCTTTAACTGAAAGCTGGCTTCAGGCTCCCATTTAGCTCACACACTGCTCCTTTGGTTAGGAAATAATTTTGATGAATGTTCTTCCTAAAGTTCAACCAGAGAGCAGAGGTCTGACACATATCCCACCAGCCAGGATATCTGAGCAACATACACTGCAGTAGTCCTCTGACAAGCTTGCTAACCAGAAAAACTGACAACTTCACATTTTCAGAGGTTATTCCTAGTGCTATGGAAAGTAACTTCAYCAGCACTTGTGCTCAGAGCTGTAGGACAGGCAAGGCACAACGTATGGAGTCATCGTCATGGCAAAGGCCTTGATAGAGTTAATACCCAAGACCATCTAAGGAGGACCCACCCAGCGTGCCTACGCTGCCTCCAACCATGCTTGCTGCGACCGGTATTTGACTTTATTCAAAAGAGCCCTGGTCTCAAGGCTCCACTGTACCTGTGACCTCCAGGCATTAGGTGAAGCTCCTGCAGGAGCTAAGCATTTTATACTCCATCAAAGCACCCTTCTGCTGGCTCGCAGGACTAGGTTGCAGTTTAGGTAAAGAATCGGTGAAGCTATTCACGTTACTGACATCTAGTAAATGAGAATAGAGYAGCAGTTCCCAAAGAAAGTGGGATATGTAAAGCAACCTATGAAAAATCTTTCTAAATTTACTAAGATTTTGCATTTATCTTCTTTCTTCACAGTTTTGTGAATCCCTTCACAGATACTGAAATTCCACAACATCCCCAGAAGATGGAAACATTTATCATGGGAAAACTGAGAYAGTTGTTTAAACAATATCAAGGACTAACAAGGGAATAAATAAATTAATGACCCTGTGCTGTGCTGTAACCACTAGGCAATGTCGCATCTGTATTAGATGGATCAAGCTGCTGCAGCACTTGATAGGGAGGGGCTGTTCCTTGGCAGAAAAAGGCAGCAGAGGGTGTAATGCTCAGGAACTCCACTATCCCTTGCCCAGCACAACACTATAGTTGAGGAAAAAAAAAAAAAAAGGATGGAAAAACAAGGCAAGAAAAGATGATCTTGGCTGAGCACGTAATGGGTATCTTGAATAACTGATATTTAAGTCATGTTCCTGTTTATTCTTCTAAACATACTTGTGGTGAGTAATCATTCACCTGCTATAAATTACAAGCAACTGATAAGTCTCCATTTATGAGTCTCCAGTCAATAGCACTTCTACTAAAAAAAAGCGCAAAAGAAAAGCCATCCATAACCAACAGCATTTTTCCAGAGCTGGACCACATAGAAAAGTTCCAAAGCAGATACGTAGCAGATTTCTTGAAAATTTAGGCCATCAAAAAAGAGTCCCAAAGGGTTAGGCAGTTCAAGATAATGAGTTTCAGTCTCCATCCATTAGGTTGTAGTTCTTTGCTAGATGTAACTTTAATATTAAAAAAAGATTAATCTGTATGCTTGGAGACTGTTCTTTTTAATCTTAATGAGTTTTGATTTTTCACAGTGTAGAACCTTATCCAGAATAGCTTTAAAAATTGAAAGGAATAAGATCAGAGAGTTGAGAATATGAAGTGGGGTTTTATCCAACGTATGACTAGATGTTTCCAASTAGTATACCGTGTTAAGGAGAGGAAAACGAGCCATTAAGAAGAAGTATTTTTATAGGAGATCTTCACAAACATGTTACCTCTGCTGACCTTTAGATAAAGGTAAAAAGGTTAATGCAATAATTTGGAAATTATTAGCCYGAAAAAGGACCAATGACCTGCTCAGGGCTGTTCCCAGATTTCTCCAGCATAGCTTGTAATTCCTGGGAGATCATTTGAGCCGTGCAGAGACCTTACTTAGTCAGAGTMAAAATATTTTTCTGCCTTTGTAGTGGCTCTCCGAATATATAAAATGTGGAGTTTCCTTTTGTTCCACCTCTACCCCTAGCTGGGGAGGGTGCCAGAGTAGGCTTTCATTCATGGGACTACAGATTTTCCGACCATATACTGTACCGGAAAGAATAATAATTGGGATCGACTTCTCCCTAACATAGCCTCTCCAATTTTAAGGGTTTGATCATTGAACCATCAGTTCCCTCAGTGCATCAAACTATGCAAATTCATTTTACCCRTTTACATCATAGCTCAATTTGGCCGACTGTTTCCTCTCCCCTGTTTTAAATCATGACAGTATTGATAATGCAGACCTAAATGAAGAGTGCAGAAGAAATCCAGAGTTCTGGGTTCTTTCCCAGCTCCTTCATTAACCTGCAATCCAGCTTGGGCAAACAACTGGATTTCTTTATGCCACAATTTACTTTTAAGTTGGTGTTGAGCAGTAAAATATCTCTAGGATAGATGCGAGTCTCAGACACATTTACAAAAAACCCTTTAGAAGTCGGAATAGGTAGTGCTAACTGTAAAGAAACATGGAACGACACCTGAATGAGAGAAATTTCAAAGCAGGACCTTCAGTAAAGGCCAGAATACTAATTTTAATCRGAAATTCCTCAAAATTTCAGCCCCTTTGTTTTTCAGACGTAGATTCTCCTAAATCCAATTTCTGTTAATTTGTCTTTCTGCAAAACACACAAATGTGAACTCCAAGAGAGAAGACGAAGAAAAATGTGCTGTACTACTACAACAGACAGTCTACTSAAGACTTAGCAGAAGTTCTATCACTGAGGATCAAGCTATTTTGTACTCCCCTCTGCAATATATGCCACATTTAATTCAAGGTTACATRCTCTGGAGACAGGAATTAAAAGAATTAAAAGTTTACATGATACAAAAAATGCAAATTTGTAGCAGTTAACACTTATAAGAAGTCTAGGTTAAGAACACATTACTAATAATACTTTCACAGATAGTTYATGATCAATATATCTTATTTATATTTTTATAAGGGATACCTTAAGAAATGTATGAAGACCATTTTCGGTTTCCTGATGTCACTTTGCTTACTATTTTGTGTTTCTGAGATAAGACTACTTTCTGAGAATTGTACTAACTTTCTAATATTATACCACTATTAAGCTTTTTTTTCCATGAACAAACAGAGTAGCTGTAGGAAGTCTAAGTTTGATTTGTATTTCTACAGTAAAATGCAATGGAATAATTTCTGACCATGCTTGTAATTCATTAAAATGAGTGACTGTAATGCTTATCTTGCTGATGAGCTTTTCCCTCATTAAAGAGAGGCACTTGTTTATAAAGTTTTGAAAGAAGATAAAAGTAGTTGGATGAGAGAGCAATAGAGAGAGAATGTGCAAGCATGATTGATTGATTGATTTTATTCACTGATTAACCTCATTCCTAGGTAAGAGCTACAACTGCAGGAGCGAGAAGCCATGCACTCTTACTCTTTCTGACTCAATGAATCTTGAATTCTCCAYGACCCATTGGCTCATGGCCTGCCTTCCCCATATATAAGGGAGAAAGTGAACTTCACAGGCAGCTTTTGGTAGCTCACTTTAAATCCCCAGTCACAGCTGCTCTGTTTTCGGGCAGCATGGTTGCTTAACACACACTCCACTTCCTCTCTTCTTCTCCTGCCTCCCCAGTTCTGGAAAGAAACTGGACTTCAGCTCTCAATCCATGACTTCATGCAACCTGTTTCTATGACAGAGCCTGTAAATACTCATGAGGTAATTGTTAAGAAGGGATAGGCAGAGTGCACCAGAGCAGAGAGAGGGATGCAGGGTAGGACAGTCACCCACTCAAAGCAGCAGTGAAACTCTTGACAGACTTTCACAACACCTTTGAAAACATCGCCAGAATTAGACTTCTGACTGACAGAAATCAGGCATTGCACACACCAGCCAGCTATCACTCTAGGCTCCTTGAGGGCTCAGTCAGCACTTGCATCTGCTCATATTTAGTCCACGTGTCCAACCCTAGAAACTTAAATTTCCTTTAAATAAAAACTAACGTATAGCAGTATAGCTACAGGTAGCGTATAGAATATATATGCAGTTTGCATTCTGCAGAAAGAAAAATTGACAGAATCTGGATGCAGTACAAACTACTCCTGAAAGAACAGGGGGCTGCCGACAATTTATTTATCACACAGTCTTGTTACAGCAGGAGAACTGTTTCCTGGTTTCTAACATGCAATAGCAGTGCCAGYAACCCAGTAAAGTCACAGGCTCCTGTCAGCCTTTTAAAAGGTTTTCCTGCTGATACTGTTCTTTTCACCAGTAGCTAGATGAAAGCTGAGACCAGGATTCAAACCCAGTACTCTGCCAGCCACACTAAGTGAAAGCCCAGGAGTCCTGACTAAAGAAGCAAGCAGTGCTGTCTAGAAATTAGACACACTAATAAGACTACATGTTGACATACACACCAATTTCAAGGAGCCCAGACTATTTCTTTGCTCTCTCCCTCCCCTATACATATATAACTGCCAGTATTAACCACAGTTCACTAGACTATATGTTTCGTGTAATAGTATGAACTATTTTCAATCTGAGCTTAAATAAAAAGGCAAACGGTATCTCAAGGAGCAAGCTGACCCCATTATCAGATCCTTAGGGAGTTAACACAGCAGCCAGCAGTGGAGCCAGCCAAAATGCCTGAGCTGAGGCCAGCTAAGAAGCCAGCCAGGCAAATCCAAAGCTGCTGGAAAAATACATTCTGGAGCACGGTGTCTGGGACCCCAAGCTACTATGCACACCCTGCTTTAGTGGATATGGGTGTTGGCTTGAATATCGCAGCASAGAAGAGAGGGTGAACAGGGAAAGAAGTTAGACTGGAGTTACATAAGAGGCCTATTGACTTTTTAATGACTTTGTTATTTGGAAGTAGCAGGTATGTTTACCAGAACATAATCTCCTATTTTACAGTAAAAGGTTTTTACAAGGAAAGGATATGTAAAAAGGGATCTTACAATATACTGTTACCGAAGTATAGAGGGCTAGAATAGGCAGCACAAGAAAAGTGTGATCTACCTGTCTACTTAAAGTCTTTACAAGCTTTGGAAAGCGTATTTTTCAGTCACTGTTGAGCATAATTGCTCTTTAAAAGCCAACAGACAGAAGGACTGACTTAGGAAAAACATGGCCTTCACCACCAAAAGCAGCAGAAAGCAAGAAGATRTAATAGGATCACTGTTATTCAGTCACTTCCAGATCTTTATTGTAATAATAAAGCAAGTTATTTATGAATTTCAAAASACAGTGTAGATGACAGGACACAAGATAATCCAGAGACACAGGGTCTGTTCTCCCACTGGTTATGGGACTGCACTGTATTTTGAGTGACTCTGTTGGTGGGATCACTGCTTTAAGATTAGCCAAATAACAGGACAGCATTATGCCGCATTTCCACATGGAAGAGCATGTGGAAGAGCATGTCAGTCTTAAACATCAGAAGTCGTTATCTAACCACGCTCAGTATCAGTGGATTAATCACTTATGGCAATCTGGTGTTGCTAAGACTAAGAAGGGTGATAAACAGCCAAGACCCGATCAAAAATGGGAAATGGGGCTCAGKGAACATTAGAGATTTCAGTCTCCCTTGAGAACATAGGCAAAAAAAGTTTACTCAGTTACAYAGATGTAATGTGTTTGTCCTGAAATGGCCATCACCCCTGTTTGCTATCCAGTGATAAAAGACCCACAATTTTCAGCCCTTACGGCATTTTATTCTCCTCAATAGAAGTCGGGAAATCTCACTGAGCCAGAGTCTCCTAGTGCTTCTCTGTACAAACAGAAGTACGTATTTAAGAATCTTGTCACCAAAGAGTGTTCTATGTGGAGTCCCAGGTAACTGTAAATCAAATACATAAGATACAGTATATTTTTGTGTAAAGGGAGAAATGGAACAGAAAACCTTCCTGCTGTCAGAAATGCTCTTTTTTAATCATTAGTACTTTGGCAAGAAAACACATGTGCACATACACACAAGTTTAACATTTCTCTGGAAGTCTGATCTCTTGTACTTTAGACCAAATAAAAAACAAAGAGCAGGCCAAATTCTGACGAGAATCTGCAGCAAAGTTAAGTTGATCTGTAGTGTTGAAAGACCATAGCTGTTTAAAACAAGTAATTTACAAGGCAGTGGAATAAACCYTGGGTAAACATAGGCAACTGTTGCTTTGGCATAGAAGAGACTAACATGGTTTAGAAACATTACTGCTGTTTTCTGCTCACAAGACCAAGGAGAGAACACCACCATCCGGAAGACACTAAGACTTCYGACAGGAGAATGATAGATCTGTCAGAACAGAGTAACAGCAGCCTTAAATGAGCAAGAAGATAAAAGGCAACTGGAGAGATGGTTTTCTGTTAGCAAAAGTCATCAAGACCCTCTATCATTGGAGACTGAATATTGCTGATTTACCTGGGGGATAAAGCATTTAAAACAGAAAGAAAACACGGGGATGTTTCATCTTGCACCTGGTAAAGTACCACAGAGGGTTGGAAGCCTTACCATCCTGGAAGAGTATCTGGGAATGCAGCAATCCCGTCAGGGACTACATCACTGATTTATGCACATCTATGTTAATTAGCACATAGAATGCACTAGCATTCTTTGCAGATTTTTACTACTAAAAAGGCAGGGTATCAGACCTGTCTCCAATTTTTAAGTTCCTCATATATGGTAACACTCGAAAGTGGAAAAATCTCCATAAAGATACAGAATGAACTGGAGCAATGGAGGTGTAATCACAAATTTCCTTCTGCTGAAGTGATAACCTCTGGCCAAAAGGCAGCACAGAGACCCAGGTGCAATGACTTCTAATCCTTTGCCGAAAGATCTACCATTATTGCATTCGCTAAAGCCTTGAAAGTGACTTTGCAAYGGCCCTCCAGGCATATATGGGAGGTTTCAGTGTTCAAGAGCACCCACTTTTAGCTGAGAACTTCCAGTAAGAGAACATATTTGTTTGGCATTGAACACATACGCTTCCCATAGCATCTGCGCTACGCTGTCCATTTCAACGTATTTGAGAAGCAAGGCAGAGTGTTGTTTTTTCACTTAACATTAATCATGATGAAAAATCAAAACAGAAAATGATTCAAAATATAGGGCACATTCATTCACATGGAAAATGYGGTTAAACTCTGCAATAGTTACTTTGATAAAATTATAATTATACATKTAAACTAAGAACACAGCAAAGAAGAAAGTAAAGCCATTTTTTAAATTTTAAATCTTCCTCATGGAATGCCAAAAGTTACAGATGATTACTCCTTGTCTCTTATCTTTTTTTATTTGGAGGTTACTATTGACAACAGACAGTTAAATCAAGACCTGGATAAGTGTTTTTCTAACTTTAAAAACAAACAAAAATACATTCAAACAAATGTAGTTCACCTATGGATTACTGCAAGGAATAAAACACAAGCTGTTTCCAAGTGGCATGCTGAGTCAATCAGACGTGAAAAAGACATTTATCAGCATAACTTTACAGGCTGATAACAACTTCAGAGCCACTGTGTAACAAATTTTAGGTCAAAGATAACCAGCTTGTATTTGTTGATACTATTTGCAATGGAGAATGAACATGTGGTATTTACTTTTATGAAAGCATAATCCATGTACTTAACCGTAAACTGACCCTTTTACTAGTTTAATTTTTTCTCACTGTGGCTGACCAAAAATTTAACAGCAACATTATTATACATCAATATCTTCATTTCAGCAAAAGGAAATGGACACATTTCTGCCTTCCACATAAATTTTCAAATTTATATCTAAACCAAAACATACATAGACAGGTCTGGAACAAACAAAAAGAGAAACTCCAAATTTTTCATGGAAGAGGTAAGTAATGCATTTTCTAATCAGCTGTATATTTTCAAGTTGGAACTCCAACACTAGAACTGGAAGGGGCAGACACAGATCTTTTCAAAAGGACTATAGCAGACACATGAAGTTATGCTAAACACACATTTAAGTAAAAAGGGATCAGTTACTGAATCAGGGCCACAGAAAATTGACCATAAACTTCTGAGGTAATCACATTCTAAAAAGAACTCCAAAGCCTCTCTGGATACACTGGATTTTATTATCAAATCATTTACGGTTATGTAAGACATGAGTCAATATGAAAACACTGGTGTAAAAGCTGATAAAAGGAGCTATTTATTACAGATTATAATGTTTCAGCTTGCTTTTCATTGATTCCAGCAATTGCTAAGTTTATCAGAAAAGGAAACAGATTCTCTTACATTTTTCCCAGATAATCAAATGCTACCGATAAGTAGTCGTATGAGCAGCAGTAGAATACCACCCGTTCTACCTTTCTTTAAAGGTTTTTTTCCATATTTCCATGTACACCTAATTACCCTGCTTCAACAACAAAAAAATATTGGAAGACTCCACTCTCTTGCAAGGAAGTTGCAATTGTACGTTGAACCATCAGGATAGCTTTGGATGTTCATCTGGCTCAACTGCACGTAGACTGTACATCCGTCCAGCTGTACAAAGCAATCATGGAAAACTAAAGATACGCCCGAACACGTACACTAGCAATGAAAGGGCCCTGAAGGATTTGATGAATGAAAAATACTCAGTATTGTGAACTTATGCTTGATTTCCACTGTTTAGGGAATAAGGCTGACCTTTTGGTTACCATGCAACATAGGAAAACGGGGACTGAGGAAGTGTGTGTCACCCTAACGAAGGGCTTGAGTCAGCTATTGCTCAGCATCTTATGGACCATCTGCTGTCTGGATACATGTCCTGATTTGAAACTGGTCCCCTGCCAAGGAAATAAAATGAAGTCTGAACTCGTTCTTCCTGAAAATAGTATTAAGGAACTTTAAAAGAAAGGAAACATTGTATCACCTTGATACACCGCTACAAAAATCAGCTAAAACCCAGGAAATAATACTTAGACTAACAGAGACAAATTAACTGTACAAAGGGCCTACAGAAAATCAGATTCTCCCATCAGTTTCTCCAAGGGATAAATTCCCATCAAAATTCAAGAATCAGAGCCTGATATAAAATGAGAAATGTTGATTGAGCTTGATAAACCCACAAAGATGAAAAACTGAGGCATTTTATCATTCACAAAAGATAGTTATTTTATATGCAACAAAACAATCTAGACAGAAAATGCATGTTCCAAAATTCTGCAAATTATTACATGTTGTGCTGTGTCTCTTTTTCCTTACAAAGGCAAAAAGACAACTGAACCTATTTTATGGCTTCAATAAGAACTTCCAAGTAAATAATCAATCCATGCAGAGACCTAGTGTAGGAGGAAATTATAAGATGGGTGCAATTCTGCATTTCCAACTGACCTCTACTGAGTTCGCTAAGGATATGAGTAAATCAATAAGATTCTTTGTATGTGCATTTTCACAAAGATGGCTTTATCAAGCTTCACTAAATTTTTTTATCTGTATGTACACACTGCACTTGCAAATGGAGCTGCTAGGAGCAGTACTAGATGCCACTCCACGCTACACACTCAGCCCAGAAAGGTGGTAATAAAGTTATCCCTTTAGCTGAGGCGTCTGKTGCCAAGACTTCATTTTTTTAAAAGCGACTGAACACCTGCAGGAGTTCCCATTACCTGCAAAGACACRGAGGTTCTGGAGAGACCACAGAGCAATCAACAACATTGAAGAGGCACAGAGAAAACAGAGTGATTAGTGCTGAAGGAATTAACTGTCCTTTTTATAACCGAAGGAAACGTTGTGAAGTGTAATTTAGACAGAACCTAGAATTCGTATCAACATTTACCATTTGAAATTTCTTGCTCAGGGTAAACACTCTGTTTCTCCTAACAAGAAGTGGTTATCCGTCTTGGGCTTTGATATCAAGACAGCGGTCACTTTCCTTAGATATTACTTCAGGCTTTGCAACTGATTTGTACTGCCTTAAGGCCACTTCTGCTAAATACATCTTTCTGCTTTTGCAGGCCTCTCAGACTTTCTCATGAAATARGGGATTTGCTGAAACTAGATGGCAAATTTATAAGGTTGAACTTCTACAACTCTTAAAAATACCTGCAAAGTTAAGTTCAAACATTGTTCTCTAATAAATTGTTAGTTACAATGGGTGAAACTCCACAGTTCAGTTCAGCAAGRATACGTTGGCCTAATCCTAATTTGACTAAACAGTTTTCTGTCCTTCAAAACTAATTAACATTAATTACATTGATATGAGACGTGACAGCTCTACAGTGCTGACAGAAGCTATAAGGCCTACCAGGGATGACAGCTGTTGTGCTGTACYTAACTGCCAAAGTTAAGAGAGATGTCATGAAAATGGCAAAAATTGCAGAATTGCTCAGAAAGTGAGCTTTAGTATCAAAAGAAAGATGTTCAGGTTTTTTCTTCTTTAATGAGCAAACTAAATTTAAACCTTTGGCTGCAAAGGCTCTTATGACTTTTTTCTGAACCAGTTTYTACAGCCCCAGTATCAAGTTTATATTTAYAAAGGTAAAATGTAAAGGTAAATAAGCTGAAATAAAGGCACCTATAGGGAAGGGAGAGAAGAGGAGAAAAAGAAAGTTCTATTGAAATAAATACTTAAACAGAACAGAAAGTAATCATTGAGAAAGCGACGTATAATGCAAGCTTCACCTACAAAGCTATACACACCGTGTGTATCATGGAAAACCCGAACTCTGTTTGAGGCTGCAGTCTGAAGTCAGTGCTGCATTTACAGGAAGAAACCAACAGAACAATTCTTTTTGTTATCTATCCTCGCAGACATGAGCTTATTGATGTCCCATATGACACAATTGTTATTTCTCTAACACTCAGTGTGACAGACATCCCAGAACAAAGTAAGAAAGAATAAAGCTTGCAAGAGTTTCCAGTAGACCTCTAATACGAAGCCTGATTTGTCAGAATCATAAAAGGATTCTTGCCTTCCAGTCTAATTTTTTTCAAATAATCCATGAAAGATCTGGGAAGGGCTATTGTGCCAAAAGATAAATCTCACAGGTGTTTTTCTTCCCCCAACACATACTATTAGTCCTGCTTCCCTCCCTCTCATTTCCCTGAAGAAATTCCCACGCTTTTGTTCCTCCCTCCTGGAAGAAGATAAGGCATTTTTTCCCTGTTAAAAATCTGTAAAAGAAAAAAAGAAAGGGTGAGGAAGGAAGGGAAACCTGAATGCTGTGTAATTAAAAATACTCATTCTGCTGTTCTCAAAGAGAGAAGTTGGCTTGACACATGAACTAGATTGCTGTTCAAGCACCATAATAAAGATGGGACCACCTAGTTTTGTTCTCAGCTGTACCTTAATTTTCCCCTTTGGTCTGACTAACTAATCCTGACTCGTTGCTACTTTAGGTTATCACTATAGTATCAAAACACCTCAAAAACATTAATGAATTCATCTTCCTTGTAGCTGAAGGACAACAAAGACACAAAGCATTAGGACCCTTACCCGAAACAGTGTGGGAACACTAGGCACAAAGGACTCAGTCCTCAGATCCACAGTGAAATGACTATCAAATATATTTCTCTCTCTCATGCCCATGTTTTCACCTTCATGCTTTCATCCACACCATCCCTGCTGTTCTTTCCRTCCAGTAAACACCACCCATTCTCCTCCTATAACTATCTTAACTGACATTTCTATTATAATCCACTGAAATGTTACACTCCACAAAAAGAAGCATAGCTAACCAGTTGCTCTGTCTACTCTGCACCATCCAGCCTGTTGAAAAAGAAGAGACTATGTCGCCTTCCACCCTCACAGAGGAGTGTGCTGACAGCACATAAAAAACCGGCACCATGACTTCCAGCCAGCCAGCTTCACAGCTGGCACTATCCCATACACAGAATGCAGAAAATTGTGTGGCAGTGACCAGAAAAGAATTTGTGTGCTCTTGCTCAAGACTGCCCAGCTCCATAGCCTTCAGATAAAATATAATCCCTGGCAGCACTTTATGGCTTGGGCTATGCAGCATGGCAGCCCTGTGTCTTCAGAAGGAGGCACCAGGAAATATAACTCCTAAGTGGATAGGCCTATGACTGTTTTTCTGTTAAATTGCAGTTTTGCACAAATATATTCATGAAAGTAATTGACCCATATTTCTTTTCCCTTCGCTTTGATCCGTACAAACTGTTAGCAAAATACCATTATTGTATGCCTGAATAGCATTTCTTACGCTGAATGTATGCTTTATACTTTGACAGGTCTCACAGTTACTTTTGATGTATAATTTTTATTTTTTATTATACACATTTTTGACAATGTATAAATTCATATGCAATATTACTTTTTTTCATTCCTACCTAATAGTTTCCTTTGGGAAGCAGAGTTTTTAGTAGCCTTTATCTTTTTATAGTCACGTCCGTTTCTTAGATTATTGACCAGTTTAAAGCAAAATYGTCTTTAATCAGAAATGATTCAGTTACATCACTTCATTTTTCCAACTGTTCCATCCACAATTCAGTTGTATTACATAGATCTGTAACATTATGGTCAAGTGGTCCCAATCTAGCATTTGCCCCCATAAAAGAAGAACCTTCTCAGGTGGAATTCTTTCTGAATGGTATAGAAATGACAGTATTTACATTTATACATAATTATACAGCCATGCAATACCATGCAATTTATATATATGTGTATACATCACACATCATTAACAATAACATTGCTGTATTGCCTTTTCAAAGACAACTCTGATTAACAGTTTACACTTTACAGTTTCTTTTCAGACATTGGGTATATTTAAGAATTATTTGTGTACTAGCATATCTATTGTATGGGAAATAATTAGATTTAGATTAATGGCTAGTAGTTATAAGTTAATAAAAAAATTGATTTTAAGGTGTTTTCAACGTATTGCAACTCCACTGGAATTCTCTCCCCCATTTTTCGTGTAGTGAAAACAGTTGGTGCCAAAAAGCAACGCAATACAAAAAATCGGATGCAATTCAAAGGTAGCCAATGTCCTCAGCTAGGAAAACATCACTCAACGCTATTAAAATRAAATGTTTAATAAAAAAGCTGTCCTTTTTAGTAGCTACTTCACTTCAAAAGCAATCTGACTTGCAAATGAATGCGTAAAAGAGTGAAAGACTTTAGGGGAATCTGCAGTACTAATTGTCAACTTTTCGGCAATTCAGCTGAATTTCAGCATTTGAGCATTTGATATCCTCAAACAGGAGAACAAGATTTTAGCCAAAAGCCTCTAAATAGGACAGACATTTGTGCACTTTACAAGGCAGGTAAAGACCTAAATTATGTTGCTAATTAATTTTATATTTCCTTTGGCTACTCAAAGAAACCTAGAGCTGTTCAGCATGCATTGAATGATGGGGTTTTGCCAGGTATTCAGGTATGCTGTTAGCAGAACAAGCCAAAAGAACTGAGATCATGCTTTCTATAATACCTACAGGGAAAGTAAAATTCAAAGCAAGTACATGCAAAGCAAATACATACATACATGAGGCAGAAAGAGAGGAAGGAGTACCAAAGCACCTGAGACGTTTAAAAACATGTAAAAAACTTAAAACTAACATTAGTCCAGAACTAAGACAACAAAAACAAAACTACAGTTCAATGACAGAAAGTACCAACCTACTCCAAAGAAAAATATTTAAAAGAAATTGAGGACAAAACGCTAACCTGATCAACTTGCAAAAGAGAGATGTGGTTTGTGCTATGCACACACTGTCCAAATAGGTTACATAAGACTTAATTGATTTTTGTAATTGAGCATGGCACAATAAGCCAAACTTTCCTACATACCTACACTGTGTAGGTGTGATGCCCCGGAGAGAAACAGACAGATGTAGTGAGTACAGGCAGGACATTAAATAGAATATTTTTACCTTCAAAGCTGCCTCCCTGTCTCCTTTTAACCTGCACAGTCTTTTTTGTTTTTCTTAAAAAGATCTTGTAATTCAATTGAAGAACATCTGTGTTCATATAACCTTTAAAGATACTTAAACCCTGATTACCATACACAAGTATTCACTTCCCTCTTCACCGATCAGCATAAAGCAACAGCATCTCTTACTTGATTCTCAGGACACAAATGAAAGCCAGCACTATTTTCTTCTTTGCCAGTGACCAAGTTAATCTGTTCAGTTGACATGAAACAGGTATCATCTATTAACCASAATATGAGTTATCAAATATCAAACTACTTTTTCTCCCCCACAGAGACTTAAGTCACCAGTCCTCTCATTTGTTTATGCAGCTTTTTTCATCACAAGACGATACTACAAAACTATACAGCTAACACATGCAGTTCAATGCATAGTGGTTTGTGGAGAGCAGTGAAAGGTGTATCTGTACTGCTGTCATGTAAAGAGATTACTGAAACTTAGGTAAGTGCACTGACATCTGTGAGTTTTCTTTCCTACATATTTTGTTTCAGGTTTTGGAATTGGAAATTTCCTATTCTGAATAGCATCAGAAGGCTTCAATTACACTTAAAAAAAAAAAAACCAAACCCCAAAAAAACACGAAACCAAAAAACCAACACATTTTTATGCTGTTTCTTTTAGTTTGACTATAAGAGGTTCCTGTTCCTGTCACTTCATTTTAATCTATACTTTCCACCCAAACTGAATTTAAACTTACAGAATGTCATTCAAGTTTGTCATCAGGATGGCCCAAATCTATTTGCCTCTCACTTTAGCTAAAGAATGTTTATGACACAAATACATCACAGATGCACAGCCAACTGTAAAGTTTTATCTGTTAACTTCTGATGACACACTTGCTGGAGTAAGGATTTGCCTGGTTGCTCTTTTTAAGGTTACTTAAATGAAGCAAACACTGCTTAGAAAAATGGAATCGGACATTGTCATTTAGCCAAGAACCATTATGTCTGAGATTATTCAAAATAACAGATCTTTACTTACAGCTTCAGCTTTCCTGTCAGAAATCTGATCAAGAATTGCAGTCAAGTTTTCCTCTAGTCACAAGGGTCGTATTCATTCTTTTCACCTCTGTTTCATATGATCCCATGTTAAGTAAAAGTGCCATGCCTTGACTGTATTAGAGACATACAGCTATCTAAGAATCTACTATGTGGATCTATTGCTTATACAGGCATATCCTTACTAAAGAGATTTCCATTTTTTCCATCCTAAATCACTCCCAAAATGATTCTGAGAGTCAATGCTTGCCTCTTATCTCATCATTGACCATGATAATTTTGACATCCGCTCATTACCACACCACAGACAACATCCCTGTCAGGACTGCAGCAGGACTACCACAGGGATCTGCACAGAAAAGTGCTAAAACTGAGTTTTTGCTTTGTTCAGCAGCAAGGAAATCCTTACAGATGCAGATGTACAGGTTAGCAATTTTGTTCATCGTTCAGCAACCAGTTCTCCTTACTGTGTTGGGAAGTAGATTAAGATATAGCAAAGGCACCTCACCACTTAATTCTTTTTAAAAAGGGTCAAAGTTTTAAGTTGCATTCTTTAAGGCAAAATTTAATAATTTATCCCAATCACTGTTGCAGCATATTTTCATAAATACCTCTGCTATTTCCTTCAAAGGAAAAGGAAAAAAAGACCCCAAACACCTTACTCCAACCTACTMTTCAATATTTGATTTCAAAGGTTTTGCCCTCTTTAATGTAAGCAATTCAAGAATTAGCAACTTATCCAGCCATACATTTTGAATCACTGTTTTAAAATTGGATTGAYCATATATTGTTGAAATTGTTTTTAACTGGTACAATTCCATTCAATTGAAAGAACTTGATTCTTGTTTAGATAACATGCAGGTTCAACTATCCTCATCTCCAAGTTTTATGAACTAAAAAAAAAATCTCTCTTAATTGCTAAGGAACTGGATGCAGGAATAAGGTTCCATATGTCTCTGTTATATCCTGCATACCCTGCCTCTGTTCAAGCCTTACATGCAGCAGTTCCAGACTTCAAATGAGAGGGCCAATGTTAACAAGATGCAATCCAACTACACATGTTCAGAGACATGAATAACCACCTGAGACAAATGGCCTTGAAATTACATGCTTACGGGAAAAAGTTAAGTTGTATATTAAAACATACAAAATCCTGCTTTATGGTCCCTGAAGAAATGGATATAAATGTGCAAGTGCACAGAACATTTGCATCGTTCTCCTGCCCATGATCTGTTACACTGCAACACAAGTCTGGACTTGAGGCAACTGTGTTCCCATGCCAAAATTGTATGGAATGCACAAAAAGGTCAAGGCTAGGAATTTATGTGTTTCGCAGTTATTTAGAAATTACGGGAAAGAGAACTTGGCTACTCTGGGCATTGCACAGGTGTAGTTAACTGAGAGCGCTCTGTGAGTCAGACTTTTTCAATCAAAATTCCACTTTATCAGAAGCAATGGCCCTGTGCATGTGATTATTAGAACTGAAAAGACAGCTCAATCTGGGGAGAGAAACTAAGGGATCACCTTCAAAATTCTTTCTTTTCACCATCTTTCCATCAGTAAAGTCTAGGCTTTATGTTAGAGGACCGTTATCTGAAAGAAAGATAATTAATGATAAAATATTTAGTCTATGTATGTGGAAAAAACCTAAGGATATTACTTTAAGTTTTCATTTGGTTATGTTTTTCAGTGGAACAAAACCACTCAAAAATCATCACAGGAAGTGTCATTTGAACTCTTAACTGTATAATGAGTAAAATGTTTGAGAAGCTAAATGTAAGAGCTCACTGGCCATTCTATCCATAAGCAAACCTGAACTCCCAAACTTTTGAAGTGTATGTTGTTGTTATTATTATTATTTTAAACAAATAGTGTCCTCTAACTGTAGTAGTGTATCTGGAAACAATTGAACAATTAAAATAGCTGTGTGTCTGAATAAAAATTCATAGACCTAATGGTGTAGGAATTATCATCAAGTGAACGCTGAGACTGGCCTAAGTGTAAGAGAAGTAGGCTCAGCACAGCTGCTTAAATTTGTTTAAACTAACAGATGCGACATAGCAGCAGTTTTAAAATGCTGAGGCTGCCAGACCAATAGAAGTCAGTTGAAAACAGTGTTGTTCTAGAGAAGGGGGCTTCATCTTATCAGAGATTTAAATGAACATGAAGGCCTATGGCCTCTACAACTAAATAGGTGTTACGAGTAGAAGACRACGTAACTCCTAGCCAAAGCATGTTAGCACAAACATGTATGCTAATGTGCCACATAGGGACTACATAGCAAARATTCATGCATCATAACAGAAGCTATCCTATAAATACAAGATTTGYCAAAAAAGGGACAGGAAGACAAGAATGGGAGATGGCACAACAGGAAGGGAAATGGATGATAGAYGGAATGAAGGAAACGTGAGAACATGAAGTAGGAAAAAGAAAAGGAATAACGAGAAAAAACAATCTAGACAATCTCAAAGATAAGCATTAGGCTGACTCTGAACAGCTGTCAACTACATGGGATCGTCAATTTTTTCTGCTCTCAATATTGTATCTGTGAAAAACACTACTCCACATTCTTACTGTTTCTTGGGAATTAAACGCAGTAACAAATGCTACAGCATTCAAATTAAGGAATGAATTTTTCCTTTTGAACAAAATAAATGCCTAAGAAATCCTTCAGGATTAGTGGCAGCTCATGAAAAGAGGGTCCCAACAATGGCTTTCCAAAGCAACACATTCAGCTTTGTTTGTGGGCAAGGAAGCAGTCTTTCCACAATACAGTGTGCTACTCAAGTAGTAATCTGTCAATGCATGGAAACTTAAGAGTGTCTGGACAGCACAGTGGTGGGTAATGCAATACAGATGATTTCACCTTTAGGTCTCCAGTTCAAAAAAATTCAGCCCAAAAAGTGTCATCACCTGATAGTTTTTACTACTTCTATTTACAGTACAAAATTTCCCAGAGGGCCAAACTGAGATCAAGACTTTCTCTTTACTCCCTCCCTCCTTGTGCTAGGCATTGTGTCTATCCTAAGGAACAGACCTTCTCTACAGATCCCATATTGTAAGCAGACTCCAGATATGAAGAAAAAAAACCACGGGAGACTGAAATGCATTGCCGAAATTCAGTGAGTCAGACATAAAAGTGATTCTGACTCCCAAGCTGATGACATTCTTATTTGTGCTTTTTGTGTTAGGATAGCTTCTCCCCCCTGTTCCCGAAGGCAAAATGCACACATGTGCAGCRAGATCCGAGCTCCAGGATGCATCAACCTTACTAGACAAGTGCATATTTTTCTTTTAGCCCATGCGGAATAGGGCTAATACCTCCCAGCAGTGCTGGGCTCACAGCACATAGGCTGCAGAGATGATCTGTGCGCAGAGGGAGCACATCCAGGATTCCCAGACATCCAGCAACCTGGACTGAGCTCCCACTCTGAGTGTCTGGGAATCCTCGGCAAAGGTTTAAAAAAAACCCCAAAGCTCATTTTTACCTAGACAAAGCATCCATATGCAAGATATAACAATCTGATAAAGGAGTCTGTCTTAACAATTTGATTAAAAGGAGCAGGAATCCATGCTCCCACTCTGCTCTCCTAATAACAGAACCACCTACAATTATAATTATATATACCATCAGCAAAGAAGCCTTTGCATGAATTCTCTTGTAACTCTAAAGATGGCCTTTCCAGGTCAAGCTGGCAGGGTGGGCAGGAATCATGCTGAAGCTTAGATCATAGTATCCACCAAGCACTTCTCATGGATGCCAAATGCATTTGTTCTAGACAATTACACCCTTTTCTCAGTAAAATAATAATTTAAAAAGTATTAGAAAAAATGAAAGCATCAAAAATGAGGGAGCCCATCCAGAATAAAGCATCAATAGCATCAAAGAGCTCTGGGTTATCTCTCCATATCTCTCACCATATTATATCTCCATATAATCAACTGCCTCATCTCACTATTCTGCAATAACAAGCAGTAATTCTCTCACTACAATTCTATTTCCACTGTAAATCATTTCAATTCTGACATCTTCACTGGGGACTAAATAACATGTGACCTTACCTAACTTAAATGTGGTATTAATTTTAACAAGAAAAAAAGTGGTTTATGAAATTCAGGAGCTTAGGGTAACTGGGGGGATATAGGTCTGCCTCAGGGGGTAGCATATGGATTTAATTTTCCCTACATTTTTCACCAAATTCTAAGAGCTACAGTAATGTTTTGCTATAGGGTGGCACAAAATCAGGACTCCAAATCTTGCCTAGAAG
Organism: Oceanodroma leucorhoa; assembly: GCA_030449065.1. Taxonomy (NCBI): domain Eukaryota; kingdom Metazoa; phylum Chordata; class Aves; order Procellariiformes; genus Oceanodroma; species Oceanodroma leucorhoa. Next base: position 13,525,671 of record JASVER010000011.1, read on the forward strand.
AATCAGAGGTCTGAATGCTGCACTGGGCAAGAGAAATTCAGAACAGTTGAACAATTGCAAACCCTTACTTGATTTCTTTCCAAGCTTTTTCATATAACTTGCAGAACCTTTAAAAAAAATAATTGCCTTCTTGTTTGAAAAATAAGAATATGCTCCTATTATGAAATACAGATAAAGCCCAATTCTGCTTCCAGTTACACTGTTGAAGTGTGGAATGAAGTTCAAGAAGTTAAGCTGCTATGATCATAAGCCTAAAAATTGATCCTTCATGAGACCTTTGAGATAGTTTGTCAAAAAACTTTCTGATTCTTCAACAGGAACTTTCTGAACTTCAACAGGAAGGAACACCCTCATCCTAAAACATACAGTTTTCTCTCTTYTATTGTTTGTTTTTTCCTAAACATTTTCATGCCACCTAGCAGAGACTGTTGCATACCCATACCTTCAAAAAAAGGGGAAACTTGACTTGAATTAGCACTAACACATATGGTAAAGACAACCTGGGGACACACACACACTCTGCTACATATTTTATAGGTACATTGATCAGAAACACCTCATTTATTTCATTGCTTTTGTGCTATTGAAAAAAACATCTTCATTGTCTCATTTTAGGAAGTTTTCACATAAGTTGTCTAAATAGCACTTATTTTTGTTTGTCTTAACGCCTTACCTATTAATTTTATTCCATGTCCCCTAACTCTTGTATTGTGAAAAAAAAAAACCAATATATAATCATTTCCTGCTTGCCTGTAACATGCTCTGCCCTGCACACCCTCCAATCTCCTTTCCCAGTCTGCACAGCCTGAGGCACTCCAGCTCTCCTCCATTCTGCACCTCTCATTATCCTTGGCCTTTTTAAAGATTTTCTAGTTCTGTTACATCCCAAGTCAGAGGAAACTAGCATCTGGTAGAGATACGAGTGTACCTGGGATTTACATAATAGACTGTGTTGCTTTCATGCTTTGTCCCGATTCCTTTCACCACAATTCTTAACATGCCAGTTGTGGTTTTGATGACGGTACTGCTAAGCACTAAACCAGTATTTTCATAGACTTTACCAAATCATKCCTATTTGGTACTAAGGAATTAAGAATACATTCCTCTGTATATAGACACTGGCATTTTTTTTCATTTGCATCAAATTTATCAACACTGATTAAAACAAAAGGTGACTTTCACTTAGCGAGCACTACAAGTTAGATGTGACTACTTATGCTGTTTGACTGAAGTGCTTTATGATATGCATCACGCTGGTATTTAATAGAATGACCCTAACTTGTATCCYTAGTGGAACATTCACAAAAAGCTTATATCAAAGTCAGTCTACCTGCAGTGGGCAGGACACAGCCAAAGAGCCCAAATTCACACCACTGTTACTTCACTGATGGCAATGAGGTATATCACAGACAGATTTGGCTTAGAACGTGCATCAAGCAAGACAGTAAATTCTAGAGAAAGTTGTGGTGCCAGGTATACAAACCAAAAGTAGGTTCTCCCTTTGGACTTACAACATAAGACACCAAATAACACATCAATAGAAGACAGAAGCAAATAGACCAAGACCATCTGATTAGCATGACAGACAGTCAATTAAACTGCTGTCAAGTTTGTGGGAATGACAGAAAGAACTTTAAAATAACAAGGTTTGGTTTGCAGGTCTTTTCATATACTTCCTTCTGTACATCAGGTGCAACACTTAAACCCTGACTATAGTACTTCAAAAGTGTAGTGAGTGTGTGCAAAAAAAAAAAAAAAAAAAAAATCACTAGACAAAGTCATCAACAACTGTAAGATGAGATCTCTCAGTAAAAAGTTGTTTTAAAAATAAGTGGTTATTGCCGTATTTACTAAATCTGAGTAGAAAAAAGGTAGAGAGTTTGCATTCTTCCTTCCCGCTAAGAAGGTTGCATGTCATTTTGCAGCCAGTTCCATCAGCTGCCATAGAAGCAGCTGTGACCACTTCCATCAGGGAGCTGAACTGTCTCCAAGAGCATGGTTTTCTATTGGTAGGAAAAATGATGAGACCTGGAGCACCTCACCTCCCACAAAAAAATCCTGCCCCACGTCAAAGCCAAGACAAGCAGACACATCTCTCCTTCAATTCATGATATATCAAAAACAGCTCAAAACAATACCAAACGTAGTAATACTAAGGCTTATAGAAGGTAGGACTCCTTACACWTCATCTCTCCCCTGTGCCCACCAAAAAAAAAMCCAAACAAGTGCAGGAAAGGCATCCTGCTGGACTATTAAAGAGCCTGGAGCCAACAGTCAACACATTAGGTAACCTCATTATCCAGTGCCTAGTGCCAAAGGCAAAACAGGTGCGAGGATACCAAAGCAAAAGGAAAGCACAGCCTGTTAATAGAAATCTGCAATTTTAAGGGCATTAAAATATTTCCAAATGTTCAGAGAAAAGCCTCACAGTGGAGCAGACRTTTATTAATGGAAAAGTAGAAGAAAAATGTGAATTGCTGGAAAGATGCATCATGCTTAAGACACAGCTTGTTTTTCCCCTTTTTGGGTTCAGACTATCAACACTAACACTCAAGGGCTTGAGTTTCATTTTGTTGCCCWCAGTGAGGAACAGGAAAGAACAGTTGCTATCTTTTTTTGTGTCAYATTACTAAGTTTATCATTTCAGGGGAATGGAACACTATTGCCTTTTTCAGWCTCAATAAGTAAGATTGTTCAACAGGAGAGGTCATATCACAATTGCCACCTTGGCCCTTCAACTTCCACTAGTCCACTGTTTCCAGTTCAGATCTGGAAATAACTGCTATCAGAAATAACCGCTAACCAGTAGCAAATTCTGGTGAAGTTAGTGAAATTACACAGCTGCAGAGTCAAAGTGAGAAKCAAACCTTTTTCTTGAGCAACCGCTACAATCACATCCTGGAATCRGAATCTGGTGTATTGAAATTATCTGGGCAAGAAAAGAGAGACTARTAGAGTTCCAAAAGTCATGGTTTCACAGCATCACTTTGATTCTCTGGTATATTTTCTCAGACATTTAATTTCAGAATTTAGCTGAATTTAGTTTTGTGCATTCCCTTGGCCTCCACACTCAAATAACACAATGCCCTTCCATTTACTACAAGGTACATAAACWCCTTAACATTGCTTTCAATGAGCAACATTCTTGTAAGACTGCAAGATTTTTATTGTTATTAATAACCATTTTCAAGAAAAAGATGTCAAGTTCCAGAATTGCCATGTAAAAATAGTCTTCTATTTCAGTTCTGTATTCAAAATACAACTATTTTCAACGAAATTTACTTCCACAGGCCACCTGCAGATGCTACAGGACACAYTGATGGAATTTCAATTTCAAAGGATACCTGATATTCAGAGCTTGTAGTATGAAGACCACATATGTTTTTTATTTATAAATTTTATTTATTTATTTATTTCAGTGAAGCCATAGGATTTGCAGACTGGACTTCTACTGGAGGGAATGCATGTATGTGAAGGGAACATTGTACCACCTAAGAGTCAAAATCTCCTAAGAACTTTAGATACTTTTTCAGATTCAAAACACAATAATGCTGTCTAATTAGTCTTTAACAGCCATGATAAATTGGTTAGCAAGTATATACATACAGAAAGTGAAGGACAAGGGAAAAAAACCCCGATAGTTTTAGCAGTTCAGACTAAAAGCCTATCTACCCCAGCATCCGGTCTGTACTGACTGATGGACAAGGGAAAAAGAAACAGGAATGGGACAAGAGAGCAAGTGTGTGAATGATTAACAGTGAACCGCAGAAGTTCTCAGTGTAACAGCTGATATTTATACCCAGGACTCTCAGTCTTTCCAGTGCTCGCTTTCCAATAGATCACAAGCTCCTGAATCATTTCATGAGCACACCGCGGGTTGTGCAGTCCATGTCATCTCTGTGCTCTGACCAACCACCTCACCCTCAGCAAGCACAAAGCAGGATGGTCATTTCAATATCCCTCTCAGTTAAAATAACGTGAAAGATGTCTAATCATGCAGACTCACAGATTAAACCAGGAAGCTCTAGGGCAGGAAACTATTAACCACACAYTTGCTCTCTTACATGTGCACATACGCCCTTTTCAAATAGGGCCAGAGCTCTCAAAAAATTCACAGAAAACTGTTTCCCTCTTCTGGCAAAATTCCAGGTAATTTAATTTCCTTGGTTCATCTGTTGCTCTTTCCTATACCATAAATGGACACACACTGTGCTTCCTATAATGCAGAATACAGAAGTCTAACATATTACCTGTTAGCTTTCTTCAGGAGTATGGTTTAGTGGTTTAAATAGAAAACTCAGAACAATGAAGCTTGGYTCCTTACCTCAGCCATGTCACTCTTCGCCATGGTTAGGCTTCTTGGGATTGTTTGCCTAAATAATTTAGAAACACGTTTTGTACATTCTTTCCTTGCCTGTGAAAAATGTGAAAAAAATTTTGGAAGTTTCATTACCTACTTATAAATACTTGAATTCACTGGTGGAAAAGGCTGTGCTAGCACAAAGTGAGTACCTCTTGGTTACATACTATACAGCTGTGCTGGGGGTTCTTACACAACCATTTGTGAAAAACTTTTACCTTGGAAGGAAATATTCTTTGAGCTTCTGATTCCTGATTGYGGATTTCCTCATGGAAATATTTCCAGCAGGTACATCTGCTATTTAGCAGGCAAGCAACACAATTTAATTTACCATTTAACAAGAACAAAGTTTCCTACACTTTTTCCACCCTTCCACTATCAATCTGCTCTGGCACAAACCTATGTGTCATTATTTCCATGGAGTCATGTAGACTGTTTCATTGAAAAAAAATCTTTCCAGAAGTTTTTGTTGAAACATCACTTTGAGGACTATCTATGTACAACTCAGAAATGCCACATTTGCCTTTTTCAGCTGTCACTGTATTTCCCTGAGCCTTTAAGAGTTACCAGCTATCCACTCATGAACATTCTTCCAATTAAAACTCTTTGCATCTGACCTGGTCAATCCAGAAAAGTGCCAACTATAGATTCTGAAGAAGCATCTCAAGCAAATTCTATGTTTCCAGTGATGTTAACCTTTATTTCAGTGAGTTTCAGAACAGCTCCTTCAGAAGTTGTAAAATCATGAAATAAAAAATGAGATTTAAAAACAGCAGTGCTTTTGACTGAGGAAAGAAGAATAATCTCTGTGTATTGAGCTTTCTCACATGGTTTTAGTGTAATAAATCAACAACTCCTGTTACCCCTGATGCACAAAGGGTGGAGAGATTGCAATGGCTTAAATGAGAACTTTGAAAGGGACCATCAAAAGACAGTACAGGCAGCAATGCCATAACAGCATGACAATACTCATGGCTCTTGACATCCTGGCAGCCTGCATGCTAAATAATGCTAGCTAAACCCAAACTGGAGCTTAGAGTCATTTACAAGGAAATTCTATCAAAACAGAAAGTGCAATGGAAATCACAGATGAACAAAATCACTGTAAGTAAATCCTGGCAGTGAGTCTCCCCTTCATACACACACTTCTCTAATGTTTCTCTTGACTAACTGCTGCACTGAAATAAGTTCATTTAAAATGAATCAGACAGATTCACTGATTTTTTCCTCTACAGATCACCATACTTTTCCAGCACAAAAAAACCCARGTATAAATCATATACTTGATGAAATGCTTAGATTGGCATGTTATCTCATGTAAGAGCAAGGTACCAAGATCTCTAGTTGTAGAGACGTGGTATTTTTTTGTTAGGGAAATTGCACTGATTTTTTCTTTATATAACGCTTCTGTAGGATATTCAACATTTTTCCCTCCTCTGATAAAAGATATAGACTGATAACTCAGTGTGTATATAGTGTTATTCACTCATGTATTTCAAAATACAGTTAATTATCACCAATTTAATAATGAAAATCCTGATACAAAGATCTCTTTCTTCTCATTCCAGCAGTAGAACATGGAAAAAACTTGTAAGTCTGAATGCTCAGTTCAATACGTTCCCCAAATAATTTACATCCCATTATAAAATAATTAGACTGGCTCAGACTACAAAATGATCTTAAGGAAAGTTCAGGAATTTTGGGTCCTACGAAGTGTACCAGACTCCCACGCCTGCTCAAAACAAGTCTTAACATCAACAGTTCAGTGAACATTGAAACTAAAAAATTCTGTTCTCCTTTAGTCCTATTCCCTCCACCACAATAATCTCAGCATCTCTTTTCTCTAAGGTAGTCCTTGTTTCATCATCCCCTTTCCTTCCATCCCCCACTCACGTCTCCCACCCATGCTGCTTTCCTATCTGTCTGGATAACAGGCAACGTGCAACATTTCTACTGGCTGACCAACGAGTAATTGTGAGCCAGCTCATTGGCAAGATGATGCCTCAGAATGGGTAACATTTGAATCCTGCATACATGTCTTTTTGTAAGAGCACCAATTCACACATCTTTCCTTTATTTAACTCCTCTTTTCCACAAAACTTACAGAAACTTAATTCCCTTGAGATACCAGCTGAAAAAGAATATATGATATCATACTGTCTAGAGACAGGGGTGGAGGTAGATAGGATAACTGTCTTCAGATACATCACTGCTGCTGCAAAAAGGATGAGTATTCAATGAGTAGGATGAGAAGAAAGAGGACTGAATTTCATCACAAAATATTCAGATTAGACATGTAAGAAATTATCCAACAGTTCTAGCTTAATTAACTAAATTGCTGATAGAAGGTTGGAATGGCATCACTGGGGCTTTCAAGAACAGGTGAGTTGAAAGTGCTGGAAGGAAACCAGGTGTAGTTTGGTTCCAGTTACTTGGTGGGCAAAATGCCTTAAGAACCCATCCATCCCTATTTGCTGAGATTTGGTTCACATTAAGAGAACAGGATACACAGAAAGGCAGGGTATAAAACCACCGTCAGGCATAGCATGAATTTATTTGTAACAATCTTTAGTGAACCAAACAAAATGAACTAAACCCTGTCATCATCTCTGGTGGATTATGAGTTAAAGCACAAAGAAACAAACAGTTGTAAGAACACAGAGCTCACCACAGTGATTCTCTGGGGGTTCAACATCTTTAGCTCTGACCCCAAATTAAAAGGTTAAAAACCCCAATCTGTAGGGAAGAAATCAATCAATTATAAATAGGTTCTGAAAATCAGCTCAGTTCATGTCTTGTATTCTTTATTCAGAACTGTCCACCTTATTTCTTACTGTCCTATCTTACCCCAAGTCATTAAATATTCAGGCAAGGGTTTCTTTTGTTATTTTACTAGTGCTATGTTTTTTCTCCCCACTTGGGTAAAATTATTGRATGAATCAGTTTCCCTTTAAGAGCTGGATGGCCCTGCCAGCTTAGCCAACATGAAGCGTTTCCAAAGAAGTTTCTTGCTCATCGCAGTAAGGAATGAAATATTTTAAAACCCCAAACTTCAAAATCCCAGATGGTCTTGAAGTCCTTTTTAAATAAACTGCGTGAGTTTACAGTCAAATCTGCCCAAGAAACCTTCTAATGGAGACTGAAAACTATAAATGTTCTCAGTTTATTAAAAAAATTATTTGACACCAGCACATACTATTTCAATTTTTTTTCCTCACATTGCAGAGCTAGACACACTTCTCAAAATATTTGCTTTCAATAAAGTGACAGCAGCCCCTCAAGAAGTGTTATGTAAGAGCCAGTATTTGATTTTTTTTGTTATATTTCATATTATATTGTCTGTTGAATAAAATGCTTTAAAAACATTAATGTAATATAGAATTTCAGACTCTTAATCATTTTGACAGGTTTTCTGAAACTCTTCAGAGCAACATTTGAGTAAAACCCCCATGCMATACACAGCACTGAAATAGGTGCAGAACCAGGGGGAAGGGGAGAGAAGGGCTAGAAAGGTCTCTGCTTTAAAACACACGCATTCATTAGAAGAGAAAAATGCCTGGAAATTTGGCACAAAGAAGAGTGTTTAAATGAAGTCTGCCTGAGGGGATAGCCCTGACTTGCACTTCTACCAACTGGATGGATATCATGTGACCATTAACAAGTATTACGTACCAGGTAAAAAATCTCTCTGTGAGAAACCACACCACCAGGCAACACTACGTACAACTTCAGAGACAATGCTTTCTAAAGGGGAAATGTTTCTAGATTGATGCAYAGCCTATACACAAACACATCCAGACAAAAATGACAATAAGCTGAAACCAAAACGYACTATATGCTGTGCCTTTAGGATGTTCATTAAAGGTGAATTTGGATCCAAACTTAATTAACAAATAGTCAGGGTTTCAGGTCAGCTTATTTGAAATGCTGATTATTTTACGCCTTAACTCCAGTTTTTCAGTACATGTCTTCATCCTAATGTATACTTTAACTTCTAGACCTACTTTCAAGTGGTCTTCATCTTGCATCTTAGCTCTCTGAAAGGACTATTTAATCATCTAAATGCCAGAATCCACGTGCCAATTTATGTGCTCTCATCTGAATATCAAATCCACAGTTGAAACACAGCAATGGACTCAATGTGTACTTGGTTTTCCAAACCACAATTATTCAAAAAATACTTCGGAACCAAAACAAAGCAGCCTTCGTTCACACTACAGAAAATTCTTGTATTGGCCTGAAGCCCTCAGTATTCATCGTCCCCCATAACACATGAGTAACTAATTTCAAATATCTACAAATAAAACATATAATCTTTCATACAAGGATCTATTATAGTGCAAACACTATAACAGGGGACATACATGTAGCTGTCAAATGGAAGTGCTTTATAATTTGTTCAATATACTTCCCCTTTTGGAGAAAGTTTGAATGAAAAGAACCTCGTGTTGCTTTTCAAAACATTTAGTTTGTTTTGCAAACTGTAAAGTTTAACATACATTTTATAGGTATACATTGCAATACTGTCAATAGCACACTCAGATGGAGACAACTCCCTAACAAACTACCGACAAGTTAACTAGCCACCTTCGCCCATTTTCCTTTTAACTTATGATAGAAACAAATATTCTGCATGAGCTGCTTCCCCAAGAAAACTCAGCTCCGATTCAGCATCTGGAGGCTGATGAAGTATTGCTTTTGCCCATTTTCACAGCTGCAGCTAACTAGCAAGAGAAGGTCGAGTGATTAACCTGAGGTCACCGAGTGAGTCAGTGCACAGGATTACAATCATTAACACTCCTGGCTGCCAATCTCAACCCTTGTTCTTCTACTACCACATACACAGCCTTTACCAGCTTTAGCACACAAAAATGATCGACTAGTTAATGCCAGACAGAGAAAGTGCAAGTTTCCCTGTACACAGCAATGTCAATCCACTCAGCCTTGATCTGTAAACACTCTTCAATTCCAGCACAGCTCTGCCAATACATCTCACTTCTGGCCTGTCAAAAACTGGTATTCGTGGGCCCCTGTTGAACAGCGACTGCCTGCTGAGCCAGATGGAGAGGTGGCTGTGGAACTAGACAATTAATTGGAAAATTCAACACCAACTTGCACCTGCATCCCGCAGTTCACTGACATCACAGAAAGCAAAAAGAGCCTGATCAGAGCAATACAGATACAAACCTCATAGCTGGGCTGGATACACGAATGTTAAACAGTATTCTGTCGCGCAGTATTTTGAGAACAGTTAAAATGGCATTACTTAAGCCACAAACAAAACCAATCATTGACAATTAGCACCAGTGCTATAGGATATGCAAGCCAAAACAGAAATAGATGGTATATTAATATCCTGCACGCAGCAATACCTGACTGTAAATACCCATGTATACCATAGCTAGAAGACACATACAAATTCATATAAAGGTTGGTTCTTCAGTGGAGATTACAGAAACTCCAGATTAAGATTCTGATAATCTTACTTTCTTAAATCAAAGTTTAAGTCATAAATACAGCTCTGACTGCAGTGCCCCTTGACCCACACCAGCTAGCTTTAATCAAGTTGGTATCATCATTCATGAAAATAGGGTTGCACAGGCTTTGCTCACTGAGACTACTGATGATGCATCCACACTGCTCTGAATTCATGGCTTTTGGTGACCATGAYCCGCAGACTGAAGTTTGCTCGGTTGTGACTACTGGGATCCCAGACAAGGATCGCAGTACTTTGAATCCAAAGTCGCATGAAAAATGTTCTCCTCATAACCCAGTTTTGTACATCCAAGAGGCCTGGATAGTCCTGGAACTGTCATCTTTTGTCAGATTTGTGAGCACTTTTCTGAAACAAAACTCTGAAGCATCTGTGGCTCACCTACTGATGTTTTGTAATATCATCAATCAATCACATCTGATACACTAGACTTCCTCCATGAAAACTAGAATCAGTTTCACTGCATTGATTCACTGCCAAAATTCTTCAACTGGTGTCATAGGGTAGTGGCGTTCGTCAAGCAACAGCACTGTGCAGGGTACAGCTTTAACAGTCAACTTATTCTGCTCTTCAGTCAATGGCATGGGATCACGTGGAAAGATTCAAGAACTGAAAACAGATGGGAAAGATACCTAACTCTTGAAAGGATAACACATTTATCCTATACCAGTGCTTTATTTATTTTAGGTTTTCCTAAGGACATTACAGGTACAGCTCAGAACAAAATATACCCGCATAGATGTGAATATAGAAGTTCTATGTTTTCTTACAAATTATAAATGAAAATATTTTAACAGTTATTAATTACACACTCGAGTGCTATGCAGCTACAATTAGTTGGTTTTGATGTTGGGATGAGGGAAGAGAGAGAGAAAAACTGAAAACTCTGTATATGGCACCAGTGGATAACTTTGGAAGTTATGAGATAAGCTTAGGATGAATGGGGAGACAGGACTTAGCTAAAAGGAAAATAAAAGCAATTCTCTTGAGCCTTCTACACACGGACTGACCCTTTACTTTTCTCTGCCAAGCAGCTTGACACACTAAGCACCGTCTGTGTTTTTAAGTATCACCACTCAGAATCTTGGACAGGTATAAGCAGCAAAGTGGAAAAGAGTCAGATGCAGGCCAAGATAGCCAGCAGATTCACCTGTAGTTATCCCACAGGCAAAGGCCACTGTTTCTCTTCACTCTCACATATGCGGTCTCTTGATGGTGGTACTTCCCAAAGTGACATCATCTTCATTTCTGCTGCTGCTTCAAGAAATAGTATTTCCAGAGAGTTCAGGTCTCAAACAAATGAACCCCCAGACAGCTGAGCATGTACAAAACAAATTAGAATAGTAGTACTTGTATAGCACCTTTTATCCTAAGACCCTATGATAAAAATATCGAATAAAGCAAATAATGCCTTTAATTTGAAGACTGTTCCTTCAGTTCGATCATTAAAAGGATAATAGAACAACAACAAAAATGAAATTAGTGCAGTGTATAGGTCCTTATTTACGAGTCATCTGTCCCCAATTCAGTCCTGGGGTTGGTCTTTTAAGCCATATAAACCTGCCTCCAACTAGCAAGTATTTTGAATTCTTCAGTTCAGCAATACAGTAGTCACTAGAGCTCTTAAAATTCAAACTACACACAGAGTGCTTGATCACATCTACAAACTATATGTTCTTCTCTCAACCATCCCCATTGGAGGGTGTTCTGCATGGGAAACAGAACAAAGTACAGTCTTATAAGCAGAAGGACTGTTTCACCAAAGTAGAAACATGACCATTCAACTCTTAACCAGCACCGGATCAAAGAAACACTCCCAGGAACTGATCTCATTCCCATCTAACAGAACATGTACAACAAAGCCCTTAGTTCTTAATTAGTATTTGTATTAGGAAGATCCTAAATCAACTGCTTCGATGGCAGTGAAAGACAGGTGTACATTTGTAATAACAGTTTTTTACAGAAGAAAAGCCAAAGGGTTGTACAAGAAGACATTTCAACTGCTCCCATGTTGTGGCAGTAACCCAACCCATTGCCATGCAAGGTACCCCATTCCCAGTCAATTCGGTCTTCTGTTTGAGGGAAGATGGAGGCTGAGCCCTACTCAATCATTATGGAGAGCACCTAGGGCAGGAGCGAACACCTTGCATCTCTCTGCTGTAACTAATTTGGACATATGGAAGGAGGCAGTGATGCCTGTGTTCTTTTTGGCCTAGGAAATACCATCTGCAGCTGTGAAATTCACACGAGCACCAAGCTGGTAGAGAAAACAGATGGCAAACAGAAGCAAGTGGTTAAAATGTTCCCTCCACTGCAACACATGTGAAATCCCTTATTCCAATGGGCTGCAATAAACCTATGACTGTCAGTGCACGTATAATGTGTTGAAGAATTTTTCTTCACAAGGAAATAAATCTGATTTTTATCTAAGCTGGCAGTAAACAGGGTCAAATATTTAACTGTTTCTGTGGCAACTTCCCTATTTTTTTCAATTTTTAGTTTTTCTTTTTTTTTTTTTTTTTTATAATGCCAACACAAAGTCAGAATGCTGCATAGCTACAGACCACAAGGATGTGAACAAAGGTGAAGAGGGTCCATGGCAAACACCAACTGTCAAATGAGGAAAGTAAATGTTTATTGTAAAGAGCAAACTGTGATGCGAGATAGAGGAACTTAGCTTCACCAACACTGGATTTATTGTGCATGGCTTAGTCAAGTGATTTATATGGATTACACCACATTTTCCCTTTTTGTAGCTTGCCTTGATAATCAAAAAATCTTTTTGCAATTTACATTAATAGCTCTGCAACATTGTGGAAAATATTAAAAAAGACCTTTATATTTTTGGCACCTCCTACTGCAGAGGACTGCACACAATCAACGCTCTTTTGAACTGTTCCAAAGGATTTGGCAAGAATTTGAGGTACACCCAAAATGTCATGAAAGACCCTGTGCTGAATCCTCAGAAAAGCTGGTCAGTGAATGTCCAGGTCAATAGTTTTCTTAGGCCCAAGTCTGCAGCACGCCTCTGCCAGCAAGAAAAAACATTACACATACAAGTCACTTCCATTATCTTAACTCAGTGGTTTTTAATAATAATAATAATTGATATTCTAGAAGTGTTATTTCCAGTCAGTGGATCCCAACTTGGGGAATACTTTCAGACCATAAAAGGATGTCACCACAGGAGATTTCAGAATGAAATCAATTAAGAACTAGGCTTTTTCAGCACATGTTGCTGCCTCAACAGCACAAGCAAAACAAAGCACAGCAGAGAAAAGTGCAATATAGTAACCCAAGAACGGAATTCAGAAAAGCCTGAGTCTTTGATCACAACTACTGTTCTGACCTTGGACAAGAGTTCCTTTGTTTTCCTATTTACATTTTCTTATCAATAAAAAAAACCTCATATCTCAGAGTAGGGTTGAGTGACTGAAAGGGAAAAATGGGAAGTTTGGTAAATGCAAAGAAGTTAGCCCTTATGGAAGTCATGTGGATGCACCATGCAGTGCCGGTAGTGTTGTGTAACACACAGCTTAACCTAGTGAGAACTATCGTAAAATTGCCATCAAGACTGGTATGCTGGAAAGAAAACAAGAACAAAAAATAAAAAAAACCCACAAAATTGGAAGAACATTAATAAAAGCTGGATGGTTTTGATGCATCTTACCTGCCAATTCATAAAATGGTACTTAAGAAGTACCCATCCAAAGAAAAGCATAAAATGTAGGATGAAATGCATGGTGGGTAAGAATGGGAAGTGTGTAAAGCTCGATTCATGGCCCCAAATACCAGCTGAACTGATTGCAAACTTTTTTCCAAAACTTCCCATCAGGATTATGTGGCTTTATGACCTCTGTAAATGTAAATATCTTGCTTTTCTTCCAACTCTTTTGTGCCGCTTTTGTGAACTTCAGGAAAATCTGAATCAAAACAGGATCTGTGCCAGCTTTGGGCACCAAGCACAGATACCAAAAGGTATCTACCTGTACACTGTATATTTGGAACTGTTTAACACATTGTAAAGATACATTTTACTCCCTATTTTTTTATTAGTACAAGAGAATGTAAATATAACAACTCATGTAAAATGCACCAAGATGTACTCAACAAAATGCTGGTCCACAGAAGAATCTGTTATTTCCCATCTGATTCTCAAACTAGCGAGAGGACTTTGGAGCACTGATTGAGTTTCCTAAAGATCAACTGAGAAATGCCACTAAGAAACATCTTTCTGGTTTTCAAGCTGTCAGTCCCCACATAAGCAGAAGAACGACATCTGGCTACAGAGCTCTTGCTGCACTGCTCTAGAAGTGCTATTCCACACTCTGCCAGGGCTGTTCACACAACACGAGGAGGATGAGGTAGAACTTGAAGCAAACATTTTCTATCACTAAGGTATCAGGCCTACAGGCTACATGAAGCCAATGTCTAAACTTTCTGATTTAAGAACATAAAATTTAAGCTTTCATTGTTAAACTAGAGCTTGTTCCAAAGATATGCAAGATCTATAGCAGCTTCTCCCAGGGCCAGAAATCAGTAACTCTAGTAGAAACCTAGGGACACCTAAAATTTCCCCACATATATATATTTCTCTTTACATTAAGTGAATCATCCTAGAAAAACTTCTTTCAAACACTTTGAGACTAGCTGGATATATGGTATTTGAGTAACGTAGTATTTGAACATAATGGAATAAATAAAACTTTTACAGACTGACCCAGAAAGGAGAAAAATCTCAAACAAAAAACAGTGCTTAGTATCTTAGAGAGGGATCTCCTTCCTGTGTATTGAATATTAGGCAGAAATAACCAGGTAGGAGGATAAGCCTACATGTTTAAAAATAAAGCCACAGGCATCAGTTCCCCTCATGAAGTATAACAGTGATCAGATCTGTTAACTACATGCATCAGATAAAAGCTGTGATGAATTAGCACCAAAGACCCAGGCACTGAATTTTCTCTGGTTCTCACTGTTCTGCGACATCATTGGGATTCTAGGAGTTAGCTAAACTCTAACTACATATGAACAGGACTGACTTCCAAATTTTTGCAACTACTAAGATACCAGTTACTGTTAACATCTGGATCAATCCAGCTTCAGAATCCACCCAGGCCTGAGCTAATTCCATATTTAATCATATTAATTCCAACCTCAACAGTGACAATATGTAAACCTTGTCCACATGCTGAACAAGAAGAAGGAAAGGCAGAAATTTATCTCTTAAAATAAAATACCAGTGATTAATAAATCACATGTTTATATCTCTTTGGAGGAATACTTCTAATACAAAGCAATTCCAGCCAGAGCATTCTATGCCAAACCAAATACTCATATGAAAAGACAATTTCTGCCAGCTCTTATGTCCAAAAAAGCTTTAAAAATTGGAAAAATGAAAGCATTTGCCCTCTTTCCATGAAAACCCAGAGTGCTGGGCACCAGGAAACACAATGTTCCCATCGATCTTCAGTAACAGAGGTGAATAATAATTTCAGAGTTATGAGAAGTAAATTGATGCATTCCACTCTGTGTGTGTGGGGGGGAAGCAACTCCTTTTGATACTGTAGAGACTTCCCTAAAAGATAACTGCATTGTATAAGAATTCAGATTTCTCTTCCCCCCTGTATTGTCCAATTGAAGAGAAGATGCTTTTTCCCCCAGTTACAGCAGATTTGGAAAAGGTGTCAGAACCATGACAAAAAGAAGGCAGCAGCAATATTTTATATTTTTTATATTTTTAAAAAAACCTTGGGTATCATTTTCCCTTACTCGATGGGAAGCTTATCAAGATGATCAGCTTATGAAGTTCGATTTCAGAAACTAGTCAGTTCCAGGGAAGAAGAAAAGCAGTAGTTGCAGAAACACTTTAGTCAAAGTACTAACACAGAGCTGAGTACTAGTGGAAAGAGTATCTTCCCCCCCCCCAGTAAAACAAAACAAACAAGTATTCTCCAGAAATACTAGAACAACTTTGGAAAGTCTATGCTTTTAAAGTCAATCTGAAATTTAAACAAAGCAAACCAAACAGCCAACAACAATTAAAAAAACCCAACAAAACAAAAACCCACCCACAAACAAAAACAAGCAACAATTGAAAATAAAGTGTACCATAATTGACAATGAGTACTTTTAGTTCTATCTCCATTTCTCACCAGTCTTACAAACTGCAAACCCATTTCATTTTTCACATAAATGAAGATAATATTGATAAGGACAGACTTGACAAAGAATATTAAAAATTTAGTGGCTTTTCAATGAGAGAGTCAGATCCAGCTCCACATGCTAGCGAAGCAAAGGAGTCTGGAATATACATCTTATGTTCTTTAGAGTATCTCCATCTCCAGGGATATAATTTATATAAAATTTTGTTTTTCCATTTAAAGTTTCATAGCCCCCTGTTTAGGTACTCACATGTCCATGCTTTACCTTTACAGCAACAGCAGCAGTCTATACACATTTGGGGAACCATTCCAAAATAACTCTTCTGATTTTGGTGACTTGGAAAGAGATGCAAACACTTCCTTTTTTTTTTTTTCTTGCAATCATGGAAAGTAAATTTCCTGAAAAAGCACCTCCCAACATACTGGTTCTCAGACAACCTTCAACAGTCATGGGAATCTGAGATATTTCAAAGTTGCCTCTGCTCTCCAAAGACAAATCTATCAAATAACGTGGCCCCACCTATAGCCCATTCTTCACCCGCTGGCTTGTCCCTGCTCCTCAGTGTTTTTCTCTACCTATCTTTCCTCCATTATGGCAACTTTGAGTTTATAATCTCCGTTTTCATAACAGAAGTAGATATCATGCTCAAAAACTAAAATAGTCCCAGGTTGAACACCCAACTAGTGAAGGTTAGGTTCCTGACAGAATCATCCAATTAAGACAGACCTGGCCTTTTTAGACCAAGCAATTTTGAACAGAACATGCCAAAATATTCAACAGAGAAACATTAGACGTCTCACCATTTTTTTTTTTTAATGTTCCCTTGCCTGACTAATTTCAAGTTCTCTAGAAAAAAAAAAAATCCACCATGCCACAAGTTCCACTGGTATGAAACATGAGCCATATTGAGTCAGTTCTGGCAAAATCGGTAGGAAATGCCAAGAAAAAGTTTTGCTGGAAATGTTGTTTAACAGAATTACTGAGAAAACACTAATAACATTAACCTCTAATGGCACAGAGCAAGGAGGCCAGAGAGTTGAGAAAATGCTATTATTTCCTCTCCATTGTAAAGCTTTAGATTCTGCTGTAACAGAAAAGTCAGCTGCTGTGCTGAAAGCATCACTTCAAAGATAAAGACAACCAGCAAAGAGAGCTGGCATTTTCCTCTGATCTTGAAAAAGCCAGCTGGAAATGACACCTGCAATAGGAAGACCTTTTCTTTACAGGTATCTCTTCTAGATGCGTTCTGCTTACCTATCTGCCCATGGTGGCCTGTGATGCAGACAGTGTAGCAGACAGTTGGGTATTTTTTTAATATCTGTGCAGACAGAACAACTATGATCATTTGACTGGAGCAGAAGGTTTTTATCTGCTCTACACAGCTGTACATGACAATACAGGCAGAATCTAGAAGAGAAGCACATGTAAGATTGCACATTAGATCAGCTCGAAGGTCCATCCAGCCTATCTCAAATAATTGTCTTAACTGAATATCTAATAAGAAATGAAATCAAGGTAAGTATATGACACTTCCCTTCTTTCCCAGCCTCCACCTATTTTCAACTCCAAGTTATTAATCCTCAACAGGCTGCTCTTTCATGAGCTTGCTCTGTCTCTTCTGAAACCTCCATAAGCTTGTAGCATCCACAACGTCCTTTGGCAAGTTCTACAGGTCTGCTACCCATCATGTGAAGAACTTCCTTTTCTCCCATTTTGAATGGGTCCCTATTAGCTTCATATGATATGCCTTAGTTCTTATATTAGGAGAAGTAATAAACACTTGAACCTCTCTGTGCCACTAATGACGGTGCAAATATCCACCATTTTGTTTCCTTCCAGACTGAAGGGCTTACTCATTTCTAATACTCAAGCTATTCCTCCCATATTTTTTTTTCCACCTTTTTTGTCCTTCCCTGTTACATTTTCACTTCTTTTATGTTCTTTTAGAGATACAGGTAGTACTCAAGAAGTAGGCAAGTCACAGACTTATCTCTAATCTGATACTACCCATTCTCAATAATTGATTTACTTTCTTCCCCCCCACTGTTGCCAGATACTGAGAAGATCTTTCCATGGAACTGTTGTCATCACCCCCAAGATCTTGCTTTCAAGTGGTAAGGATTACATTTCATATGTGAAGGTAATATTATCATTTCCCCACATGCATAATTTTGTGCAGCATTTATTTACACTGAATTGCATCAGCCATTTCATTGCTAAGTCAGTCTCAAAGTCTTTCTTAAATTTGTCATAATCTATGTTCTTTCTCTCATAACACATTAATATGGCACATAATCCTATACACTGTGACATAGGCTTGAAATTTTAAGGACCAGGTTTATCTGGGGTGATTGAGTATATATTTAGAAAGATATTACAATGAATTATTCCAGAGAGAGAGAAGATTATTACAGGAGGATATTCTATTCTACTTGCTACTAGAAAAATACATCATGAATTTCCAAGAGTTCTCAGAGGTTCATTGCTTTATTTCAAAAGGAAGTCAGCTGCAACTCCTCTTCCCACTGCATACACACATCTTTTTTTCTGTAGAACAGTGTTAAAATAGTTGTACAGGAAACTGAAGCAGAAAGTTTTGAATCCCTCTATCCTACCCCCTGAGGCTGTCAAACAAGCCTTGTAACTAAACACAAACGGTGCTGCTAGCAGGGGCTGGAATGCCCGTTTCGCCTCACATGAGCGCCCAGCAACAAAACTAAAGAATCAGTCACTCTACCTTTACACAATACAGGGAACCTTCATTTTTTTATGCAAAGTGGAGCAGCTTCAACAGGTGAGAAACTGTTCTCTCACTTTTCTCATATTCCATGTATAAGAGGGAAGAAGAGATGTTTTTCCTGTTTACTTATAAGGAAGACACAAGGGTTAACAAAGCAGTTTGTCTCTTATAAGGTTAACTCTTATAAGTGTTCTCTCAGCATGGCTATAGGTCAAAAAAAAAAAAAAATTCTCATAACACTTTGTGGCTCCCAAGACAGCTCATGCAAAAAGAGCATCAGGGTTCTGAACTTGCCAAAAAGTTCTTCCAGTATGCTCAGAAACAGGAATTTAGGCTCCTGTTAAAAATATTGGTACATCTGAATTTTACAGCTCCTTGGTTTCACAGTATACAACCTATAGTTAAGCAGTGGAACGCTTTGCTACAAGACACTGTCTATGCTAAAAGTTTACAGAGGTTCAAGGGAAGATCAGACAAGCTAACGAAAGAAATTCAGGGGGTTTTAAAGTACAATCTGTCTGAAGCAGTTCTTGAACCCCAAATTCTTGGGAGACTGTTTGGGGAAAGCATCCCTAAAATAATATTGCAATAATTTTCCCTAGGCATTTGCTTTTCACTGGATAAAACAAGGTCCTATGCTATAAGACCTCATACCTTATCTAGAGTAATTAATAATTCCTGTGTCAGCACCAAGACAGATAAATAATGTAGACACTCCCATGCCAGCCTGTGCCATTTCCATCCACAAACAGGCAGTGCAGCCTGGAAGATGCTTTGGGATTCAGGTCTTGCAGCTGACTGGTTGGACCAACGTGCTTTATCAGCCTACAAGAATCAGGCTGGACAGTTATCTGCTGGTGTTTATGGAAAGATTGTGGAATGTCTGGGTTGCTTTCCCAACTTCATCCCAACAGTTATGTGCTTTACAGGACAAGCCAGTTCATTTCTTTATGTCTAACCTTCCCCACTGGGGTAAGCTTTCACCTTTATTTTAAAGCAGTTGTGCATTAAAATAGAAAAAAGTTGCAATCATAACACAGAATCTTTTTTCTTTAGTTATGAAAGTGGATGGATGTCTTTTCTCCCTGTTATTCTGGATTCTTCTTTAAGAGCTCTGAAAATTTAAAGCCATCTGGTAGCAGCTGTGTCTTGAATGCACACCTGTGCTTGAGCTGAAATGGGGAAAAGATCAATAACGATTGAACTGTAGGTGCCAGAACATCTCACTTGTTCCAGAAATATCGCACAGATTTAATATTCCCCCCACTTCCTCCTTAACTGGTTTGTGCTTTACTCACAACGTACAGGTTAGAAAGACAAAGCAATTTCTGGAGAGCACAAAGCCCTTGCTGCTAGGCACATAGCAAAAGTTTCCATGAATCTCTGTTGATCCTGGACCTGCGTTTGCAAAGTGTATTGATTCAGGACAAAAATAGGCCTTTGGCTGGGCACTGTGGCTTTCCACAGATATCTACTCATCAGCAAGCCAAAGCAAACTGTACTAACAGTGAAAAAACACCATTCTCAGCAACTAGACAATACCAAGCTTGGTAATGTCTGCAGCTGCAGGGGCCATACAGTCAAGTGCAATTAGGGAGTACTCTCAGGATAGTCTCTCCGACTATTTCCTTATCTACCCCTTCCTTTAAATTCAAGAAAATAAGAAAGATGTGTATGTAGGACACACGAAGAAGAACCTGACAACCTGCAGAAGTTCAGAACAGGACAAGCTAAACAGGTCACTAACGATTCTTTTTGTATAGCATGGCACCACTTCACTGCTGCTGATTCACTTCAGTCATCCTTGCAAGGACACGTGTTCCTTTAAGCACTCTCTGGAGCTAAGCAGTCTAAAATATGGGATCTCCCCCATACTTTAATCTTACTACACTAGGGCTGCTTGCCATAATTTAGCACTGGCTTTATGCCATTGACTTTAGCTTAAATCCTTCCCCAAAGCAGCTCTCATCTCTTCTTTATCAATGCAACGCCCTGCAGTTTCTCCTCCAACTCAGTGCTCAACCAATGCCCTAGCATGATTCTAAGAATGCTATGTTGTTAAAGGGATTATCATTTGAATTAAAAATAAACCCCAAACTATCTGCAGATAATTATTACTAACCCCATGGCATACTCTGCTCCATTTGTCTTTTCACCTCCACCGTCATCAGTAAGGCTTTGAAACAAGCAGCATTCTCTCAAATGGCAAAATGCAGAAGCTGAGCAAAACCCCAGGCATTTTTTTTCAAGGCTAGGACTATAAATGTAAAACCTTGCAACACTTCAAGTTAGGTAACTATTTCCCCCTTTATGGTCTCTTTGATTCTTGTAGTTAATAATTGTGTAGATTTCATGAGTGTTGAACAGCTGGCACAAAGTGCCGTGGGATTTTTCAGCATTAAACAATCTGCGTGAGATACAATTTCCTTCTAAATCCTTTGTCTCTTTATTAATCCATCAAAATGAAGCAATGCAATATCTAATCTAAGTTTAGCTGCTCTCAAAATCCTTCTCTAGAAGACATTAGTCACACTGAGATGCCCTCTCTCTTTAAAACCCATGGGCACTTCCGTTCTAGCTGGCAGTGATAATGCATCACCTGCAAGAGTAAAGTAAAAAGTATTCCCCAATAGGAATATAATCTCTTCAACAGAATGTGGTTTTCCAGAGGTGGAAAAAAGCAATTCTTTTTCTTCCAAAAAAACAACATATAACCAAGAACAAGTTTCAATATGTATAGCAACTTTCAACAGAAAGTTGTGTAATCCAAAATTCACCATTTCCTTGTCTCCCATGAAAGTCTTTTAGCACAACAATTGAATTCAGAAAGAGAAAGAAAGGAGGTTAGGTATTTCTCATCATGAAACTTAAACTAAGCAAGAGTCCTGGGTTTGGGCAAAGATGAAGACAAGGAAGAAAGTAGGCTCTTCCTTGAAGGACAGCATGCATCATACGAACTTCCAAGAAAATCAGATGAGATTTCCATTCGCTGTAAACAGGAATATTCTATTCATCAATCCCATCCTGAAGTGAATACTGCAAGGTTATAAATGCTTCTCATTACATACAGAAGGAGCCCAGGCCAAACCCCAATGTTCTAGCCCCTCTACAAAAGAAGATTGGTTAAAATCCAAACCAGACTTGCAAGCTGACTGTGTTTAAATGGCCAGCTTTACATGCAAATCACTGAGCTCTGGGGTGGCTGAAGCAGACTGATTTTTCAGTTTCCGCAAGGTCACTGCCATGTAGAGCTCTCAATCTCATACTTCTATTGTTCCACATACCTAACTTTCAGCTAACCAGTCATTTGCACGAGAAAATTTGCCAGAGCTAAGTTTCCATTCTCCACTGAAAACTACCGCCTGAGAGCAAATTAAAAAGAAAGATGTACTTGGGCAACTTTCTTAGGGGTGTGCTGAGCTGGGATGTTAGTCAACCCAACCACCCGCTACAATTAAGGTTTCTTCAGAGCTGGCTGCTATGAAGTAAAGGAGTTTTGATACACCTTTGGTCTAGCTCTGATGAGATTTTGCCCACCCCCACCTCACCCAATTAATTACAAAACAGTTTGGTTTGTAACACATCACAAAACCCTGTCACAGAGGGCTACTTGATCATCATCCCTAGCCTGAACCGAAAATGGGGACTACAGGAACAGGCATTCACTTGGCATTCAGTTGCTGTATCTCCTTCATAGCACTCTCCTTCCCCACAAGGCTGTGTTCTCGGAATGACCTGATGATACAGCTCAAAGACTACATTTAATAAACTTTTACTGGTAAGTCCTTCTCCAGTGTTGAGATCTCCTCTGGATACTCAGACTGAAAAAAACCCCTTCTTTGTAGACCTCCATACCACAGTCTTCATTAGACCTATACTATCAGCTACGCAGTAAGTGCCCCATGTAACAGGGTATAGCACTGAAGAAAATCTCATACTTAGGTTGAATGTTAAAAAATTAAATCCTTTTGACTTAAGTTAATAGCCAAATTGGCTGAGCAGCACTCCAAAGCCCTCACTCATTCAGAGTTTCCTTCATTTCCCTTCTTATGATGAGAATGTCTGTTCATGAGAATGAACCTTGGTTCAACCTTGATTTTCATAACTTTTAGTAACTTGCTCCAAAAGAATTGTTATCCGAAAACAGTATCCATGTACTTGAAGGTTATGCAATGCCACAAGTGATTCAAATAGATGAGGAATTCTGGCTATTCACTGGGGGCAGGATGTTAAACAAATCTTAACTATCTGTGATATATTCATCAATACAGAACATAAGCATCCTTCAATTTAAAGTATGTAAGATCTTCTACAGTAGAAGTTTAAACCAAAACTACTTCATATACATTATTTAATTCTATTCAAATTAATTTTGATGATGTTCCATCATGATATTTGAGTATGAAGTCCCATACCACCACTGACAGCGGCAGCACTGCTTTCAGTGCAGTAACTGGGTTGTGGTAGCACTTCGGGACAGAGTCTAGAATTGTGCCCCTGCTGTGCTAGCTCTTGTAGAATGGAACAAAAGACAGACTCGTGCCAAATAAATTATCATCCAAGTACTTCAATTCCAATTTTGCATTTGTGAAAAGCGATTCACTTGTAACCACTCAGTAAGTTAATACAAAGTGGGATTCAGCCAAGCTACAGTGCTTAACACACTAGCGGTTATAAGATGCTCTGACATCCTGTAATAGGAAATTTCTAAGAAGGACAAGAGATTAAAGTAAAAGCTTTAAGACTGTCAAAATGCAACAGTTGCCATTTGCTTCCACACAGATCTACTTGGGAAACAGTTCCAGAGCCAGTACTTTAATGGCTTACATACTGTATTTTTTTCAAAAGCCATTAGGGCCTTAGAAATCCCATAGTGGTTATTTGGCATGGCTGGAGAACTTCTATGCCAGAAAAACATTCTTCTTGCCAGGATGAGGTAGGGGAGGCTCCTCTTTAATTGGGCTGGTGACCAGTTCTCTTAAGGAAGGGCTTTTACTTCATTATTCGAAACCACTTCCTTGAGGATAAGGAGAAAGTTTTGCATGTGAGCAGCCCAGTCAAAAAGCAAACACACAGAAACATGCAATATCAGATCAGAGGGAACTTTTCAATCTGGGTTTCAGAGACCACTTATTGCATAGATGTGGGGAAAGCAGCTTTTTTTTTTTTTTTGTAAAAAAGCTCTGTTAAAAAGAGGTAAAAAATACATTGAAGAGATGTCAAAGGTACTTACAGATTTTTCTTCCATTTTAATTTCCTTTCAAAAAGAATACAGTTAACTTCACTGTACGGAAAGAAAAGGTTGTGCCCATATTTATAAAGTTGTTTACAAGATTCTGCTTTAAATGCACATCTTCCATCACCTACAGTACTGTTAAATAAAACAAGTTCAAAGTTCACTGAAATTAGTATTATCATAGTGACATCACATCCTGATAAAGATAAAAACTGACATCTGTGTGATTATTTAATTCCAGCTACTTATGTCGTACCATTAAATCATATTTAGCCATTCACTTTCAAATTAAAAAAAAAAAAGTTAAGCAGTGTATACAAATTTAAACAGCTGCTAAACTCACATCAACCTGTGATGTGCTCACAGTTTTAAAAAAATAAAATAAATCTGTTACTTTTATTTTCCTAATTCAGTGGGTTTTTTTCATGGAGCTCATGGACAGGAGAACCAAAACACTAAGAGAAGTCGCAAAACTTGGAAGTCCAGATTATACTGAAAACTCAAGAGATTCATCTAGTTTGGATTAGCTCCCAAACTCCTAGATGCTCTTTTTAATTGAAGCATGATGGTTTTATTCTCTTTTTACTCACACTGCTTTTGCATCAGTACATGTATCCCAATCTCTTAATTTTCAAACAACATTATGAGGTAGAGAATCAGATCCTTTAAGTTCAACCTGTTGTGACTTCTCATGTATCTATTACTTATTCTCCTTGCAACTCAAGTCCAGGATTTCACAGTAATTCACCCAAATCATGTAAAGTTTAGGGGGAAATGGTTTCATCTTTCTATTCTATGCCATTCTTCAGCACTTCGAGTCAGCAGAAGAAGGCTTATTCACCATCAATTAATTACCTTCAGAACTTGCAATAAGCTTTTCTAAGTAAGCCCTTTGAGAACAGGCATAACAGAGTGAGCTACAGAAATGCTGAGGTTGCAGTGAATGTGTTGATTAATGAAGCACTAGATGGCACCCTAGCATTCAGCTCTTAAGAGGTTTTTACAGCCCTTCTCTCACCCAGATTTGAAAACACCACAGGTATCCGAATTTTATTCAGGTCAGGAATGAGGATTTTTAATTCCTTACGTGGAATGTGTCTTAGGAAATACCATCTAATATAGTAGTGCCAGATAACAAATAAAAAAAATTAAATCATTATTCTATTCTACATAAGTAAATATTAGTTCTTCTAAATAAGAAAATTTTATAAATTACTAAAATATTTCATTACTGTAAGCAGTTTAAAAGCGGCCTTTAGATTAGAGAAAAATATTATGTTGACATGTTTCATTTCTTCTTTCCACTAAACAGTCAAGAAAAAGTTGTACAGAATTTCTGAAAACTCGCCTGAGTGCCTCTATAAATGCTGGACAAGTCAGCAGAGTTGATGGTACGCAAACAACAAGGTCTTTGTGTGTTTTGCCAAACAAATTGGCATGCACCTATTTCCAGTGCTATCAGGATGCAAGGAGGCACTGTTATCTCTAGACAGCATACTGATAAGAAAATTCAGGCTTTGAGCAATTAAATGATATGGGCAAAACCGCAGAGGAAATCTGTGTCAGAGCAAGGAAATGAAGCCATTCCAGGTCAGTGACTTGCGCAGGAGGCAGTCTCTCCCTTTTGCTCCCAGCAAGTCTTGGGACTCTCTTAAAGTGCATGTCAAACAACTGGTAACAGGCAAATTCCATTCAGGAATCAAATCAAACAGAGTATCAAAAGGTAGCTGGCCTGTAAGTGGATCACGGCATCCTTTTCAGAACTATCTCATACAACCAATATTCTCCTTTTCTGTTCTACCTTGTCTCTGAATTATTGCCATGAAACTTTATTATGGCAGAGAAAGAGCCATACCAAGAAGATGAGCGCAGAATTTTAGGTACACTCTAGATCACTGAAAGAATAAAAGACAACACAGAAAGCTATTTTATGGTGGTATTATGGAAAACAAGGCTAGCAGATCAAGAATGGCTTAGGAAGCAGAGAAACTGGAAGGAAAAAAAAAATTATACAAGCAACAACAAATGTGCTATGGTATTATTTAAAATAATAAAAAGCAGAGAGATCTAGGCCTTGCTAAAGTTTAAATTAGATGACTGAAATTGATTTTACAAAACCCACTTAAGTTACACCAGGGTACATGAGGTCAGAATTGGACCCAAAGAACCTAATCTCTCACCATATCAACAAGTTAGCAGGTGGTCAAGATAGTCCAGCTGGAGAAGGGGCTCAAATTTTCAGTGAGCTAATACACACTAATCTTTCACTTCTGCAGACCTGGATTCAAAACTTAAGATCATGAACTAAAATTAGTCTGCTGGTTTCATTCTAGTCCCCATTTGTGCACGGCACAAAACCACCATAAAAAGTGTCATGACTGGCAATCTCTCTAAGACAGGCCCAGTTCTGGAATAGCAGGAAATGTTGTAAGTTAGGACTGAAGCATACTGGCACAGCTGTGTATGGAATTTTATACTCTCTGCCCACATTATGCTTGCCAAAGCCAAATGTTTTTTCTCCTTGACTTCTGTAAGTGCCACATTTATGCTGAAAAAATAAAAAGAGAGAAAGGAAAGAAAAGAAATACAGAATGAATCATTGCAGTCACTGGAACGAACACTGTTCTGATTCACACTCTGTACATCTGCAGTAAAGGCAGTGATATTGCATAGGGTATAAATTTGCACAAAGTTTATTTACAGTATCTAGTTTCGGGTTTGGTTATTTTTGGTTGGGTTTTTTTCTTTAATATAGTACATAGCTTCTTTTTGTCCTATAATAATGGTGCATATTGCTAAACTGGGTCTATAATTTTTGAACTGGACTAAGTCAAAGTACTGTAAAACCAGAAGATTCTCCCACTCAAGTGACTGTCCCAACTCAGCTGACTAGTGACCCTACCTCGAAGCATGCTTGAATTTATTAACATCAAATATTTAGAGTTATCCATGACAGTTCACTGGACGAACTCCAGCCACATAAAACAAAGATAATTAGCAACATGTCAATGAGGACAAATCACATGCAACTCATAAGTCCAATATAACATCATGTATTAATACAGGCAGTCATATTCAACAGTTAGAATCTAAAAGAAGGGCTCCTGAACTACGCCCTATCCCTCTAAACCATTTACTATTGAGACAGGTTTTTTGCAAGTAAAATTTCTCCCATGCATCATGAAACTTCCAGCCAAAACAGGCAGTGAAAAATAAGGTCTTCAGTAACACATAAGGTAATACAAAAGTGAGCAGTTTTGGACAGTGATGAGATCTTTAAGATAGCAATAAAGGAACGCACAAGACTGAGTTAAAAGGAAATAAGAAGGACTCAGCTGATATAGGAGCTTAACGAATTGTTCTATTTGACAACTATCAGCCATAAATAACATGACTCCACTACACCACAGAATTGAATGAGACTAGCTGACTGGAATTAAATAAAGCAGGACCGTAACTTTTGCCAGCAAAAATACAAAAGCCAGATAACAGTAGCAGCAGTAGTTGCTGTTAATCCCAGGAAACAGTTGTTCTCCTTTTGCCAAAGCAGCCATTTTCCCCAAGAGCAATTCTCATTCCGAGGCCAAGGTGGTGCTCAAATATAGTAAGTAACAACCACCTTTCTCAGAAGCTACCTGCTTCAGCGCTACCCCTTCCAATGCATTCGAGTGGGGAAAGAACCAAAACAATTTACTCTCCAAAGGAGGACCTTGACTTCCGTGCAATGGAGTTCATACACATAGCTACTAACGTAAAAATGTGCACAGTCAAAACTAGCAGAATAAAAATTAAATGTTCTATGAATTTACCAGCTTACCTACAGATTACATTTTCTGGAAAAGCTCTATGTTCCTCATCTGGACTATATTTTGAGAATAGCTTCTATTTAAGAAAGTTTCTGCTAACTTCTACATAAACATGACAACCTCTCCAACTAAGTTTTGTGTCCTCACTCACAGGTTTTTGGTCTTTATATCACTAGAGTTTGCTTCAGTTTCAAAGATCCCAGAAAAGGTGTTCAACAAACACCAATAAGAAACCTGGAATTTCCCTCCCATTCGTGTATTAATTCACTGAGTAGTCCTTATCAATGGGGTGGACTTCACTGGCAACTGTTATGTCTTATAAGCTCCATGCCTCTAGAAACTTACTTCTCAGGAAGAGGAAAGCCTAAGGTAGATGCCCAGGACTGCAAAGCAGGAAGAGACCAGTTCTATTTCTGTAGCTACAAAAAACAAGGAATAAATAACAAATACAACCTTAAACTGGCCACAGAATTAAGATGTTTAAGTCATGCATTTGCAACGTGCTCACTCTGTTCCCATTTAATTTTCTTCCTTAAGTCATACTCATAAAAAATCTGGAAATAAAAATACATTTTCTGTGGATTGACCAGGTTGGACAGTGGAACATGATTTTCTGTGGCCCCATCTAAATAAGCACAGATAACACTTTGTTTTTCAGAAATGTTTCCAAGTGAAAAGTCAAGAGATCTTTGGATTCATCTGAAAGTAAAACTTGGAATGATAAAAATGGATAACCCCATTCTGGAAAGTTCAGTTTTTATTTCACGTTCACAGTTGTTAATGATCTTGTATTGATGCAATACATGAAATATATAAAAGCAACAAAGCCTCCAAGAACAGAATCCAAGGAGTTCTACTGAAATCCTAATTAGTCAATATAATAAAAATCCCACATAACTCTCTAGAAAAAGCCCCAAATACACACAATACTGTCTAAGTGAAAAATCAGAGACCTAGATTTAAAAAAAATATTTTTAGCTTATATAGCAGGAAACCCTTTCCAGTAGCAGCTCCCTCCTCAGTCACCTCAGTGCATAACAGTTCTAGCTGAGCAGCTTTTGGCTAATTCACACCATTCTACCTCAAATGCTTACACAGGTGTGAGCTGCTGAACCTGGCTCTTTTGCAGACAGCTGTGGCAGGGGGAAAAAAAAAAACCAACATCCTCAGACTACAGACCAAAAGCAAAGTAGGGAAGAAAGGAAAAAATCAATTGACTTCTGCTACCAAGTAAAAACTTTACAGCTGTTTTAAAAAGGTACTGAGCTACCAATTTGCTTTTCTATCACACCAGTTATTAGGCACACTCCTGGCTTTAATAACCATTTTCTGCTCCAACCATTTGTGTAACACAAAGAGGAATACAGGGCAAGCAAATCTTGTTTAATTAGAAACGTTGTTTGCTAAGCATTAAGAGGAAGTTACAGAATTGTGTGTTTCACCATAATGATATTTAAACTAAAGAAAATTTTCTTAAAATAGGATTTGTTTTCCTTACATGACATGAACATATTGTTCATGCTAATTACAGCTGATTCACACAATAAAGCTGCTACCATAAAATTAAAACACGGATATGTGAACA
The DNA here is from genome assembly GCA_030449065.1 of Oceanodroma leucorhoa. NCBI lineage: Eukaryota > Metazoa > Chordata > Aves > Procellariiformes > Oceanodroma > Oceanodroma leucorhoa. The sequence continues at coordinate 13,555,054 of JASVER010000011.1, forward strand.
AGTTAGCACAGGGTAAACTAGGTTATGAACCTTTAGGGTACATCACCTGTGCTGTGGTAACGCCATGTAAATGTTTTCATCCCATGGTAAATTAAAAGTAGCTGATCCTTATTCAAAGAGCTGTTGAAAGAATTTCTGCTCCTTTGCCAGCTAGTCCTCTGGCTTTGAACAGATGTGGTCAGAAAGTATATGAGACCAAGTCCTGGCAGGAACTACAAATCAAGATACTACCATTAAGCAAGAAGCAAATGCCCTACTTAAAACGTTGTAAACCCTATCACAGGCTTCAGTGAAAACACAATTTTGCCTGCTCTTTCTGGGTTTGTTTCTTAGAAACTACTTATTCAATGCTTAGAGAAGTGACCCGGTCATTAACCCAACATTTGTGTGGTTGCAACGCAACAGACATTTCAGAAAACTTTGGTCTGACAGAGTGCTTTAAGTCAAATTGTGTCTTTACAAACATCTTGACATATGGAGAACATTATCCTGGCGGCTCATGATGACCTATGGTCTATATGACTAGCGCTCTTATAACAGCAAGAAACATGTATGTAGTTAGAAAGGAAAAATGAAGAGCAGGTTGAGTGTGTACACAGATATATGGATAAGTTTCCAGCACTCTCTAGGGAATTTTGACATACAATATAAACAATTATAATGAGTAAGAAAGTTATCTGAATCTTCCTAGATTACCCTATAAATGTTTTTCCTAATATGCATAACATTTTGGATAATAGCAGTAGTACTTACTGGAATGAAGAATTACTTCTGTAAGCTTGGGATTGTGTCTAATACGACTAAATACGAAGTCTCTGGAACAAGCCTTCTGATAAGTCAACCAGAATATTATTACCTACTATTGATCCAAGAACTGAGCTGAAATTTGGAAATTTGCGTTATTTCAGTTAGAATGGAAATTATTTGAACTTCCAGAGCAATGGTTCCAGATTTCAAAATAAGTTTCCTTATTTTGAAATTCCTTATTTTCCTTATTTAGGGATAAAATAGTCCCTTTATCTTCTCTCAGAAGCAACAGTTATAATGCTATTATGCCTTGTGTCCTTTGAAATGCAACAATTTATCAACAAAAAATACAACCCAAAAAACCAATCTCCTACAAATCACCTCCTTCCTCTGAGCCACATTATTAAAGCTTTTAATGGCTGAATATGTCTGGTATTTTTATGAATATATTAGTCATAATAAAATACCAGTTCATTCATTCATTTTCATAGCTACCCAGATTTCTTTTTAAATTCCAGAAATCCATTTTGAAAAACAGTTCTAGTTTTGGATGGGCATAAGTCTCCAGACAGTGCCTTTATCTGAAGCCAATTAGACAACTCAGTTTTGGAACTCCTCTTTAGTTGTGTATTAGATACTCCAGCCTAGTAACTCCTGCTGAACTAGTACCATGTAGAGCAAAGATCTCATTACACATTCAGAGTTTAACCCTCAGTAACGGTATTTAATTGGCCACTTAACTAAAGGTGTAGGCACTGGTGTCTCAAAACTTTGCCTTTTGATCCTCATTGCTGTCTTTTTATTGAGCTGGGAGAGGGCTGCATGTTTGTGACACTTTTTTCTGCCTCACTCTGTATTTGTAAAAGTCCTTGTTCTAATAATCCATTTTTTCCACAGGACCAGCATCTAACTGTCCATTTTTACATCACTGATACTTTTCCTTGTCTTCACAAACAATGTATTATTTCTGTAAATCCTCACATGTGTCATGAGCTGGGTTAGGATCAGGTATTAAAAGACAAAGTAGTACAAAAATAGTTTCCAGCTTCCACCATCCTCATTAACGACAATTTATTTTAACTTCTCCAGGGAACGGTTAAAATTCAGTGGCAAATTCTAGGATCTCCTGGGGGCACCTTCGGTCTCCCTTCCCTGATCTTGGTCTGGAAGTCCAAATGCAACTGAGCAACAGCACCGAGACACCTATTCCCTAGAAAGGAAGGTGATAAGATGGGAAGTTCTCAAGCTGCAAGATACTGAATCAGACCTAACCAGATGGTCTCCCACTTCTCTTGCTAGTATTTAGCTATGTTGAAATTGATGACTGACCCCAAAACCCATACCCAGTTCCTGCATTACCTGGCACAAGCCTTTTCACAGAGTAAATTCTGCAGCATTGCTTGACTTGGGTGACTCTGTCCAGCCATTCAACTGAGATATGATATAGATGAGAATCAAATACATTAAGTCAGTTTTGCATTATTTGGACTTGACCCATTTGACCTCTCCCCTTTCGAAATCCCTTCATTACCAAAAAAGTTCAATAAATGTTTTATCTCATTTAAGTTCTTTTACTTCCTTAATGCTTTGACGTAGCTAACCTCTGCTGAGAAATCTCAGACCTCAGAGCTTTCCTGGTCTCCTGTGTTCCATCGAACTTCTTTCCTGACAGGAGGAACCACAGATCTGTCCCCAACATTTCACACTGCTGCATTACAGCTGGGTTTCGCCATCTATCCAGACGCTATAACAAGCACTCTTTGGTCCTTTCTGGGAAAACTTTACTCATCATTCTACTTCTTCTCATGAAACCTCCAAGTTTAGTCATAATACCTTCTGGAAAATTTTGAACTTCTCAAGCATCTCCTGATTATAATTTCTTCTTTGTGACCTAAATAAGTTGGCAGAGTTCAGGGTCTTAGACATTTGAATGAATCAAGACAGGAAACAGTTGATAGAGCTAAGTATCTTTACTGCACACCTTCCCCATTCGCAAAGATCATATAAAGTTGTGTATTCGTCCATGCAGCAGGAATCAGAAGAGTAGTTGTCTGTTCACCAACTCCAGTCTCTTTCGAGGTAGCATTCACTCCCAAGCACTCCTTCATTCTCAGCTTTCCTTTCCTACCTACCAGAGCTCTTATGACTATGTCTATTGTCTCCCTTCTGCCACTTCTCTCATCCTCTTTCTTCCTCACTTTCACCTTCAAACAATGACATTCTGCTACCCATATTTGCATTCCACATGCATTTGCTTTGCAGGTCTGTGTTTGGAGGGGAGGCTTCTAATGCTCTGCTTCTCCCATTTAGTTTCATAGAAGGAGATGTCCTGCCAAAAGCCACCCCCATACGCTTTAGTGTCCACCTATGACAGCCTTTAAGCATGCTCATGTTCACTTGCCATGGCTCAGCCAACTGACAGTAGGCTGGTAAGCTACAGTAAGTTAATTATATTCCTGATCTGAGAGAATGAAGCTCTGTCTTTGTGTCCTCTCTTCTTCTGGAAGTAATAGTAGCACTGTTTAGCACCAACTTGAATGCTGGCTTTTGTCACTGCAGCGTTAGTCCACAGGAACCAAGCCAAGCAGAGAGTCTGTCTTTTTGTGTTGGAAACTAATGATTGGAGAGTTCGATCCCAAAGCACCTACTCAAAATGATTAAACTGTGGCAACCCCACGACAACAGTAAGACAAAACACGTTAACTCACATGTTTTTCACATGAGTTTAACCAAAGGCATTGCATACCTTGCATTTCTGACACTCGACATCCATGGACATTGTTGGGTTCATTGCTCATATGACAAGCAACAATTTGATCAAATTTACTTGGCTTAACATGTGCCCAAGAACTATGTCTTTTATGAACTATACTGTCGGGTCCCTGAGGAGGAAAAAGAATAGAGTACTCCTCCCTCTGCTGTTTAGACTGAACATCATGTCCCCAGGTCTGGCCAACAGCATCCCAGCAGTGCATAACTTTCCGCACTAGACTCAGCTTCACTCAATGGGAAAATTAATAATGGAGAATAACAATAAAACAAAAAAAAATTTTTTTAAGTGCTTAAGAAAGTGAGCATCTCTTTAGCTGTCAGATTAATTATTTCTGTTAGGAATTAATTTGTTGATGTTTCCACAACTACAGCTTTCCAAAGCCCACACAAGAACAAATTACATGGGGCGGGTGGAAAAAAAAAAAAAAAGGAAAAAAGGTTTTTTTTGGTTTTTTTTGGTTTTTTTTCCAGATTATTTACAGTAGGGGTCAACAACTGGGAAACATGGATTGTACAGGAACTACTGCAAAATGACAATCATTAACATGTTACTCTATAGAACATTTAGATACTATGAATATTTTCCAGCTGAAATCTGGCCAGGTTTTCTTCTACCCAGTGCTCCGTGTTTAGTCCAGGAACATTAATGATGAAAATCTAGACAGCGTTACATTGTGTGAACTATTAGATGTACACTGATGATACTTGATTTTATATTGCCTTTGGCTTAGTCAGTTCATAGAATTTAAATGATCTGAATTCTGGCTAGCATCTGCTGTCGAATGAGTAAACAGTAAATCAAACTTCAGACTTCATTACAGAGTTGAAAGTCTGTTTTCCTACAGACCTGGTATACCACATGATGCAATCAAACACATTATTATCTGTCAAGCATCCAAAAATGAACTAAATGACTCATAAAAGCAATAAATAAGATACGGTCTCTGCCCCTGAAATACCTCACATTGTAAAATTAAAACAAGACCCCCAGAAAGACTAAATCCCAGGGAACCAAGTTAGTCCTATAATGGAAAGGAAGAACACGGGTTACACAATATGATAAAGCTCACAGACACACTCCTATAAGGGAGTGAGAGTGGAACTTCAACTGCCCACAGCTGCATTAGGCTAATAGTCCCTGTGCATGTTTTCTCCCCACAGAAAAGGTGAATTACCTTCTCTAGTAATTCTCTTCAGAGGTTTTCACACTAGTCATATTTCTTTGGGCACTAGATTCCAGTTTTTCCCCTAGATAAAGGTGTGTCTACTTCCCTGCTTTTAGTATAACCACCTACAAATCCATGAGGTTGTCGTAGGACACTCCTGAGTTTAACTGGGTCTTTGTTAGATTTGTTAGATAGCAATCAATTGGTATTTCCAGCAAATCAGTGCTAGTATCTCTTCTGACTACCAGTTGTTCACATAAAAATAACTCAATACAGTTGAACTTTGAAAGCTTTAACTTTAAAGCAAAAAAAAAATCCTAGTTCTGTGCAGCAATAACCAAAAAATCATAATTGCAGAGCGTACTCAGTAGGCATCCCTATGATTTACAATACAGCCTAATAAAATTATTCCTCATGGAGAAAGGGTAAGAATCTTTCTCTACCCCACCATGCCTGGCTTCTGCGCCAGACAGCAGCTGCTACTGAGATAATTTGCAGAAGGCAGAGTGTATTTCAGGAACACATTTAAACATCCAAACACAGCTGTACATATACATGACCATACACACATGAAAAGAAACATGAAATAATTACAGAAGCCTCCATTATACTTACTGCTTACAGTTTGCAATTAGGTACTAAACCTTTTATATTTGAAATACATGTGGATTTATTTTTTATTAGGAAGGTCTAGTAGTCATAACATAAACAATGCTTTCGCATTCTGTTAATTCAGACTTGCTAAAATTAATTACATTTAAAAGTATAGGTATTTGGACAACACCAGGCACAAAGTTCCAAACTTCTRCTTTGGTTACAATAGCCAAGGAGTACTACAGTGATGCTGGAAACTGACCCTGCTAGTAGTAACTTTTCTCTTAACAAATTAGACCTTCAGCACCTGACAAGTATATTGAGCATTAAATGGCTCACAGTACCAATAAAGAGTATTGATAACTACGTTGAAACAGAATCAGATAAAATTTTGCACTGCATTTTATGAAGTCTGAAACTTTCACTATTGCCAAATCATTTTTGCATTTGTAGACATTTTTAAACATTATTTAAAATTGTCTGAGAACCATTCTTTAACCAGGACTCAAATGGGGGATGAGAAGAACAACTATTCAAATTTTTGCCTTACCTCCATTGTTCAAATCTTGCCATAGACTTCCTCTGCTATGATCTGTCTGAACTCTTTCCTCAGGACAAAAATCAATGTCCCGATGTGCTTTTCACCATTATAGAAGCATTCCCTATGCTTTCTACCATGTATGCTTCATATACCCTAATTAATCCTCATAACCACTCATTTAAATGAGTGATACTTTCAAACACTGAAGCAGAGCAAGGTCAAAAATGTTCAGCAGTTTTAATGAACTGATTCAAGATGTCCAGGACCATATTCTTCAGAGTACCTACATATCAAAAACATAGCTTCTATTGATTTGCTCTAGTAAGACTTGTACACCTTTCTTAGCACTTGCATACGAGAGCCTCAAATCATACACCTAGAAAGCCACAACCACACAAATTCTGACAGCTCAACCAATTATTTGGTTTATATGCCTCACCCAGTGACACAAAGCACCACGATGGTAGGCATCAGCACAGAATTAATTTCTCCAGTGACAGTGTTCATCTATGCTGCCAAGAGATGATCCCTGTTCTGCAGCCCCTGTCAGCCCTATCCATCAATTCTAATTAATAGCTGCAAAAAGTGAGGCAAGGATCCTACAGAAAACTAATATCTGCAAAGTCTTTTCCTCAAAGCAGGTTCATCATGGGCACTTTAACAAACATCAGTCACAGAAGAAAAAAAAAAAAGATAGATTGAATGTATGTATGCCAAAAAGCACACGTACATACAAGGGAATGGGAAAATATTTTGCTTAGCATTTTATAACTTTTATGTACTCTAATTTGCAACCTTAATGTTTTCAACGTTATGTTTAAAAAAAAAAACCAAACAGAAAGTCTACCATGTCGCATCATGCTGGCACCTGTATGATTCATCATCAGTTACAGCTTTTACACCTACTGTACAGACCTCTGCCATTTGAGGTAAGAGTAACTGATAGTAACAGTATATATTCATCCCTGATGTACCACTACAAAAGGGGAGAACACACACAACTTGGCCAAGTATCTGTAGATTTTCACTGAGAAGGAGTGGATACATCTCTAACAGAAAAGCAAATGTCAGCTTTCTACATCAAAACAAAGAACTGCTAGTATTTAAAAACAAAAACACTGGGGGGGTGGGGGGGTGGTAAAGAAACAAAAAATCCCCAGAACACACTAGAGTTTTTTAGCACTGAAGAAATAACATATTTGTCTTTAGTCTTCTGCACAGAACTGGCAGACCTGTTTTGGCTTAAGTTTTAATAATAATGGACAACTAGCATGGAAAATTTCAGCCCAAATAGTTAATATTTGGAAATGTTCTAAGCAGCTGAAGACATCTTCTAATGGTATGCATCAGGCAAACTTAATAATAGGCAGCTGAGTCAGGTGTGCCTATAGTAAAACTGCTATTCTTTTGTGATTCCACAGCCAAAGAGTTAGTATAATTTGCCTACAGACACAAATCTTCCAAAATATTGTTTTCAGTATTAGGATCAACTTATCTTAAGAATACACAACATTATATAAATGTCATTGTTAAAGTAAGAAGTGTCCACCGAGCTTAGATCAAATATACGCATTTTGTTAACAGCAATAAGACTTCATAAAACTTCAGGGGCTCTAATGGATTTCTTTTCCAGACATTAATCAAACAGATTTTCCTTAGTGGATGTAGAAAGCCCCTGCATCACTAAGTACCAAGTCAATACTTTCATGCTAGTAAACAAGAATAAGAAATAAATCTGGTCAGAAGACAGATGACACTGAAATCTTGATTAAGAAAACATTATTTTAATATATCCCTAGAAACAAAAATTTAACTTGGACTATTGCAGTGGTATTTCTCAGCAGAAGTAAAATGCAAAAGAAAAAGAATCTAAGTGAAAGGTATTCAGCATTCTTTCTTTCAGATGCAATAATCATAAGGTCAGTGTAATTTATCCCAAATGACACATTATTCCATTGACAGTCCACAAAATTTCTCCAGAATCAGGCCCTGAGTATTCTCTGCTACTAGCTGTATTCTTTACAGTTTTGTTTTAAAGTACCTATACTACATGACGAGGCTCAGTGGTCCAAATAGATGGGATAGAGCAGATGGTATCATGAAAGTAGTCACATAAAACATAACAAATACAGATACTTCCTTATGTTAGCACACAAGTGAACTACATTTATTGGCCCTTAACAGGACAATCCTTAAACCCTCCAAAGACCACCTGATTCATGCTCCCTCTTGGATAATTTCAACAGAACGTAATCCTTTTACTACTTAATGCTTTAAATACAGTAAAGCTCTTTGCAGTTTACCAAAGGTTTGCATTCAAGTTAGCGTGGTTCAGAGCTGAGACCTATTTTCACCCATGAAAAAGCAAATGTACGCTGAACTGTAGCTACTCTGATATCCTATTGAGTATTAGCAAGCATCTGGGTAGAAACAGCAAGGAATTGCCATCTCACAAGGAAGTGGCAGTATGGGGGAGGGGGCGGGGAAAGGCTTTCCCTGCCTTCCCAAATGCAAGTCTACTTTTAGTGTTCTCATCTGCCAGAACCCAATACAGAAGGCAATGAAAACACTAGCAGTGAGCCTATCTTCAGCCAAGAGATAAACCCACACAATACATAGTGTGCAAAAGACTTCAAACATATATAGATACATATACATATACGTGTGTAAATATATATTAAAAAAAACTTTGAGTCCCATATTTAAAAGTGTGCATGGTTTATTACCATCAAACGAGGTGTAAAAAAGCACAGAACTTGGCTGGCTAAAGTTGAGAGCAACACTAAGTGCCCATAGACTCTGCCTGCCTTCAGAAATCAGTTCCTGCTGTAAAATAACAGACTTTAGCACATTCTGTAGAATGACATCACCCAAAGTGGCCTGCCAAAAATGTTACTTTTACATTTCTTCAACAAGAAGATTTCCTTTCACCACTCTTTTTGAATTTTTTTTTTTGTTAGTTAGTCAATCGTTCAAAAATACAAAAGTTCTAAGTATTTCCAGGCCTATAGATTAGCAGCTTTTAACACAAGTGACTATGCCTTTTAAAACCATTGTGTATATATGTATATACCTGGTTCTTTTTGCCTGGTTCTTTTTAGTAGATTTATATTTGCAACCATGCTGAGCTAAAATAATACCAGTTGATGCAATTACCATACTGAAATGATTTTTTCCTTTTGATTTATCACTATCCCACTGAAGAATACTCCATTTTATGTGAACAGTCAAAGTATGTCTACTCGTTTAGCAAGTTGTAGGTAACCCACTGGAAATTACTGAACATGAACAATAAGATACATCAGTCAAATGAGAAAACTTTTGCATTTTCAGTGAAGCTGTTTAAAGCTTACTGGATGACAATTACAAGTAATGCATTCCACCCCTCCAAATAGTGTAAACAAACAAACAAGTTGCTAAGTTTGTTGCAGAAATTATGGTTCTTTCACTGAAATATTCAAGATAAGCTCTTCACTTTTTCACTTCTGATGAGGGTTTTGCATCTTACCTTTGTAGAAGCCACAGCTGAAGCACGCCAAAGTTTTTTTCTTTGGCACTCATTATTCTCAGGTGTTACTCCTTTCTCCATCAGTAAGTTGTATAAAGTCAACATCCAGTTCCTCACTGCAGAAATTGTGTCTTCATTACTAGGTTTGAACCTAAATAAGATAATTCAATATTAGTTAATGGTGTAAAGGCTGGAATACTTTCCCTTTCGAAAACCTCAGAAGGGAGGAAAAAAAAATTGCAGGGGGTTCAAGCTAGGAGTATAAGTTAAGAGTTATATATGCAACCCAATGCTATTTCTTTGATTTATAAGAATGTTTTAGGTTCTTCTTTTGTAGTTCTTGTTTTTAAGCAAATGTATAGAAATACTACTGAAATCCAGATTTTTTTTGGCCAGGAGCTGAACTAGTCATAGTCCTAAATTTGAAGCATTTTGTATGGTACAGGAAATAAAGCAGCTTCAGAGAACAATCCAGTGTTATCAATGGAAGAGACAAGATAGTCCAATGCAGTTTTCTAATGTTTTAATCCAATGCTGCAATGTCTTAAACATCACCAAAACTGTCATACTCCTAATAAATACTTCTATAGTGTATATGTGCACAATATCTTTTAAAGACAGAACTTTGGAGGAAACAATATTCCTTAGTTATTTTTCTCAGTGCTTCCACAATGATTTTTTAATACAGATTGATTACATTAGGAAAAAGTAGAGCAGATAATGAATGTAACTATTTTGATTTGCTTGTAAAGTAGCTCATATCTAATGTTCTCCAAGAACATATGTTGCAGTGTTCATGTAAGAAATATTTTAAAAGGTTAATTTTTATTTATTTATTGTTAAAGAGTCTAGGCAATAGTAAATTAAGAACCCCAAATTTGCACTGAATTCATTTTTCACCTATGACCACTTTTTAATGTAAAACTTGAGAAACTTCCACAGTTACTTCAGGTTATGAGTAAATGAAGGAGAACAAGGTTTTAAGAGTCTAATTTCATTATTTGCAGCTCTTCCTTCTGTATGTAATCCAATTACAATTATGTTAGTGATGCTTTCTATTGCCTGTCTTCAGATGACTGATAAAAGGCTGATACCATGAAACTGGCATTCTATTTTCTTGTGACAAGAAAAAAGCATGAATTCACATCATATTCAAATACACTGATGCCAGTATGGCTCAGTGAAGTGAATGGAGTCTTACATAGGCATAAAATGAACTCTTATTTGTTCTATTAGCTCAGCAATTCCAGGCAACAGAGGATCAATTTAGATTAAGTATGTTTATACAATGGAAGGTATTTTTAAAATACAGAGGGGAAAAAAAAAAAACAAATCACACAGGCCTATTGCACAGAGAATGGGAGATTTGATTCAGTTCTGTATATGATATAATATTTAGTAGAATTACAGTTACTTTTGAAGTTAAAACAACATCCTTGCATTTACAGTGGCTTTACTTGCAGATTGTAGTCCTCTTTCTTGAAAGGGCATCACAGCAAGGTAAGATGAAAGACAAACTTTATAAAACACCATTTTGTGGTATTAACTGTAGAAAAAAGAGGAACTTTTCCCTTCAATACTTGTCAAGGCTGCTATAAGAACTTCAGTGCTAAATGCTCAGGTTACACATAATCCTCCAGCTGCGAGGCGACAATTAGCACCAAAATCTCTAAAAAAGCTTTCAGCTCTCAACAGGTGCCTCGCCATTGTGTTCAGGTTTAAATCAAAATCTGGCAGAGTGAATGTCCCACCTCCTGCCACCCCTCCCCTTTGAAACAACTCTTATTACAGCCCCTATCAGAGCAGCTCCACTCTCATTTTCTCCAAAAAGACCAAACATGACTTTCACTCTTTTGTTTGAGTGCTTTTTTCCATTATCTTTCTTCATCTATTTGACTGAGAGATCTGAAGGCAGGAAGTGGAATTTATTTGTTGTGTATTATGAGTCTACTACTTCTCTCCTGACTCGTGAAAACAGGAGCAAAATATTTGAGAGCCATATAATTATATTGACAAAAATCAGAAAATCTTTCCCTTTCTCTAGGCAGTTTCAGAAATGACAGTCCAGAAAAACCTCAGAAGTACATCAATCTGTAACATTAATATTGTATCTGTATTAAAGTCTGAATTATAGATCTGAATTTCTCTCTAATATTGTGCATTACAAAATTTCCTTCGCTATCAAAACCCACAAATACTCTTTAGATTAAAATTTGTTTCTGTCCTTTAGAATATCTTCACAAGGCAGGAATGGCGAAGTGCTTCTTACAATTCCGACTTCAACAGTAGGTACAAAGACTGTTAGAACGCTTCTCAGAAATTTTCTCTTTTTTCCAATGTAGAGGCACACTCTACCCAGAAGGAATATTTGTTAGGAAGAATCCCCTCCTTACTAGCCAGTCAAGCTTTTCTGATCCAGTAACAAATACTTTTTGGCAAAATAAGCAATTTAGAACCCTGCAATACTCAAGGGAGACTGACTGCCTAGTGAATTAATCATTTATAATGAAGAAAATGGTTATGAGAGATATCAAAAGATGTAGTAAAACATGATGGCACTTAAAAGAATAAAAAGATCTTGACATTTGATCTGACTTGTTTCCATATGGAGACAAGATTGATGATATAAACCAGATATTTCTTTGGTGCAATTCAGTTTATAAAGTCAAGTTTCCACAAGACAATGAGAAAACAGCAAGTAGATTAATCATGCATGACTTCCAGTTTTGCTTTCTGCTCTGCATCTTGCAGAGTCCTTTTGCCATTACCTTTCTGGGCCATGCTCATGACTACTCCTCCCAGGTTTTTTGCTGCTTTCTGCTTTCTTTCCATGTCCTGTGGACAGATCCCAGCAGTTCACACCCTGCCCCTGGCAATCAGTCCCCAGGGAACTCAGCTCCCAAAACTCACGGCTGATTAGCTGTAATTTATATCTGTGCAAAACCCCCATGCTGCAGGATGCATGAGAGTGAACACTAGCCATGTTGCTGGTACAACAGCACTCAGTTCTGGATCCTCCTCTAACCGAACTACCAAGTGGTACAGGGGATTTGGATCATTGGGTTATACAGATCTGGAATTACCAGCATGCAATCTGGCACTTCTGCGTGACAGCAAACCCTACTGGAGCTGAGACATGCAACATGTTTACCATGATTGTTTTCTAAAGTATTTCTGCTCAGGAGAGTCTCAGATGGTATTAATCTATTAAACTCCGAAAAAAACTAACCGTGTGACAGTTACTTGGAGAGAATGGTATCCTAAATAGTGTGCTTATACCTGCTAAGCCTTTAATACCAATTTTTATTATTTTTTCTCCATCAATATAAATTTAGTAATAATTAATTCCTAATTGTGCGTTTCTTTATTCCCCCCTTGGATCTGAAGCCTCCCCTGGATCCGAAGTGATGAATACCATGGGAGGGACAGTCACATAAATATCATACCTTCCACACGCAACTGAAGCTGTAGCCGTACACTACCTATCATAGCAGCCATTATCTCACAGTCATAACATGGAAATAGCTCCCAGTTACGCTGCAATTTCCTGCCATTCCTTTAGGATGGCCATAAGAAATAATTAATCTCCTGTATTGAAGCTGGTAGCTAAAATAATGGCAATCTTCAAAGTCAGTACACTGTGAACACGGCCTTACCCAAAGCAAAAAAGACAGAAAGGTCTGCTTGGAACAAAGGACATATTTGGTAAAGCAGATTTTGAAAAGAGGTGCAGATGAGACAAATCAGTCTGAGAATATTAAAACAGAAGACAAGAACAGAGAAGAAAATCGACGTCACTGACAGTTTGCCATTCGCAGGAATAAGCTTCTGTATTGAAAGAAGTATATTCATATAACTGCAGCAAATCTAGTTTTCGCAACTCTGTTTAGTAGAATTCATAAGATACAGTTCTATTAAGTAGCAGAATTAAACTTTTTCTTTGAATTGAAAATTGAAACAAAAATTCAAAGTCTCAAATTTTCATAGATCAAAATTGACTCAAACAAAAATGGTATAAACACTTAAATGTAAACAGCATATTCTCTTTAATTGCCTTAGTGTAACTAGTATCACTTTCAAGAGGAAAGCCTGGAGTCTTTCATTCTGGAAACAGCTAGAATGATCATGGGCTTTTTCATTTTTTTTCATCCACGTTATTTTAAAGCTAGTGAATTCATTGCAACTGATCTCCTCCTATAACATCCTTCCATTTCCACAAAGCAGCAAATTTGTACTGAAAAGAAAATCTTCACCTAAACGTTTCCAACCTGCTTTCCCAGAGAGAGGTTTAGTGAATAACTTGACGTGGTTGCAGGATGACACAGAGAGATTGCCCTGCCTACTTACTTCATTAGGCAGGTAATCAGCAGAACACACACAAAGCCAAAAAGACAGGATTTTGACTCCCAGCCATCCTAGATTTCATGCCAATTACAAAGATTAGTGGACAACCTGAAGTCATCAGTATGTTATATGTTTCACTGGAAAATACTAATCTTTTTTAGGGATTTACATTGACTGTAGCAAACACCCTATACAGGAAGATGAATTTCACTCTGCTGAATTATTTTGTTATCAACAGCTTAGGATTCACTAGGAGCCTTAAGTATAAGCCAAGATTTAATTGTCCTAGTTGTTCAGTAATTGTAATAAAAAGACAGGTCTCTGATTCAAATTATTTACAATCTAAACAAGATTGAAAATAGCAAGGAAACACTGAACAAGTATTGATCACTATAAACAGAAGTAATCCCAAGAAACCAGAAGCCTTTTCTGTTGACGTTTTGTGCAAGTGAAAGAAGAAAGTTAGATTTATTTTGGGGTGCTTCTAGGGAGCCTCTGCAAAACGTGAATGAAGCAAAAGTGAGAACATAAAGATACTTTATCTGGAAATGCACTGAACAAGTGAGAGAATCATGTCTCAGCACTGAAAGAGGGGCAAAATAATAAGGAAAAGACATTAGAAATAAAGACATCAGAAAGAAAAAGGAAGAAATCAGGAAGCATCTATATGGGGAAAGAAGTGGACAAAGGAGAAAAGGAAATTTAAGGAGTGAACTGGAATCGGTGCAAGGATTGCTGGACTTTAGATGTGCAATTCTGCTAGTTTACAGAACTTCTGCTGTTTTGCTGAGGAGAGAGCAGAAGTGATGGATGCAGCCCAGTGTAGGATAATCCTAAAGTCAGAGAACATATGCTTTGAGTTTAATCCAACTGCAGAGTTCTGCCAAACATGCTGCATTTATACAGGCAAATACATCAACTTTAATTTTTTAGCAGCTGTGCTGCCCTTTAATTTCTTATACCCTGAAGTGTACACTTGTACCCCTTTTGCTTACCTCTAAAAAGCAGATCACTTAGAACAGCCCAGCCTTTCTATCTGAAGCCAACTAACAGCTCTTGCCCATTGGAATTTTCTTTGGGATGTACTGTTATTTTCCACTTGTTCTGCCCATTTTCTTCTTAATCAAACACACATTGAAGTGTCTTCCTAGGAAGGCTGAGCCATACCAGCAGGAACTAAGACTCTCTAGTTCAGCTAGCAAGCCTCTCCCTAGGAATCCCAAATTATCCCAGATCCAGAAAGCCTCCTCTCTTTCACGATTTGAAGCTTCTCCTCCCAGACCCACCAGCTCTCCTAGCTCTGCTCTAATACCTCCATGCATTTCAGTGTTAACTCTACTCAGTGTATCAGAGCAGATTGCCATCAGCAACAGTAAAAGACCACCACTAATTGCACTTTTCCTTCCAGCCCTCAGCTGAGGATTTTACTCACACATCTCAGGTCACTGCTGTGGAGCTCTCTCCAGCAAAGCCAAGCTGCCAGGCCTCTTTACAGGGTTCAGCAGGAGGCAATATCTGCACCTCTCCCCCCAAACCCAATCAGGCCTTCACACCAATTAAGCTTATTGACACCAGATTTTATACATTCCTTTACAATGACAGCACATGCTTTCTTAAAGCGAACAAACCTTTTAATGTGGGAGCACGGCACAAGGTCCCAAAAGGTAAAGCAGTCAGCTCTCGCACAGCAGCCCAGTCCCCTTGAAGCCAAAGGAGAGAAAAGGATGTTGCAACAATCCTGTAAAAAAGGAGAAAGCATTAATTTTACACCTGTTGTTGTTTTCTTCTCCTGGCAGCTGAGGGACAGGAGGAGCTGCATGGAGGTGAGGAGTGCAGAAGTGGGAACCCATGTTTTAAGGCCACTGGGGGCAGGAGAGGGGTATTTGCCAGGGGCAGCAAATGCAGAGGAGGGTGAAGACAGCTGCCCTCCCGGTCCCTTGCTCTGGGCCCTCTCTGGCTGCCCACCCCCACCCCTGTCTGCCACTGCAGGGGGTAGGGAGGAACGTCCCTGTGGGGATAGGAAGGGAAAATCCCAGAGGAGTGGTTTAAAACAGGAGCCTGGGCTCCCCACCACCACACACGAACAAGCTGAGAGGCAATGCTGCCTGCTTCCTGTGCCTCAGGTTTCCATTTTACAGATGCCACTAGTAATACCTCGTTGTGGCAAAGCTCTTCTGTAAGCGTGAACTGACTGGTGGTAGTTCTGATTATGGAGGCATTTCCCAAGGCCAGCCTCTTGTACAAATGCATTTATTCTCTAGATCACACAGGAAGGAGCTGCTGTACATACACTGCAGGCACCTGTAGATCATACCTGCAGAAAACTATTGCCTGCAGCCTGTTTTTTTGTTGTTTTGTGTGTTTGTTTATTTTTACAACTGCTGAACCTACACAAACCCCACTGACATGAATGGGTGCAGAAGCTCAGTGCCCCTGAACACCGGAGTGCACATAAATCTCAGCCAGCTCCTCATTAGTTAAAAAGCAGATGTCCCCTGGCAGTGTCCCACAGACTCATCAATACAAGTGATGCTTCTGGAGCACAGACCGACCTTGCACCTGATCTTGCACGTCTTGCAAATGCACCACATTTCTGCCCACCTCCGGCACACGGAGGAAATTCATCTGGCGGAGAGTGGCGGAAATGGTCTTTGTGCAGCACGTCAAACAGGCTTCCAGTATTGCTTCCCTGAGACATAAATTTCAATCGTGTTTGTTCAGAAATGACTACCGCCTGGTGTTGCCAAGACGGTCGTTGTACCCMGCTCTCTGAAACATACAAGCTCTAATTATTTATTAAGATATTTTTTGGCTCCTCTCAAGCTCCTCTCTTTTGTTTTCATTTATTAGACTGAGCACTGGTTGGCTGTATACTGAACTAGACTATGACCCCTGATTCACTCTTCCAGCAATTCTCTCCATGTCTCTTAATTGTCTTGATCTAGCCAGCTTTTGGCATGGTAATTAATGTTACTGTGAACTTAGACACTGGAAATCCTAACATGATTAGATTTCTGGAGGGCTGAATGAACCAGTATCTGCAAATGTAATGGTATGTAGTGGGCTGAGCACGGAACTTTAAACTGTGAACCGCTGACTTCAAAACCTGGACCTACCTTGCTATTCCACCTCTGCCCTTCCCTTCGCAGTAGAAGGAGAATCTATCTTTTTATTTACCTACTTCCCAAGTTAGGGGAATAAATCTTGAATGTGACCTAAGTGCTAACACTGTAATTATCAGGAAAGACTTTCCCTGTTCATCTCAACATATTCAACAACAGATGCCTATCACTTTAAAAAGACCAATCAAAATTTAAAACATGTATTCTGGGCAGAATATTTTTAAAACAGAAAGTATTCAAGATGGAATTGTCTTGACAGTGCCTGCTGTAGAAAGGCCAGCTCATTTTGTTTTAGAAATTTAAATGGAAAGCTTGTAGGACTTGCTTTTTTATTTTACTGTTATAAAATAAAATAAAAAAAACCCTGTTATAAACAAAGAGATGAAAAAGAGCTTTCTTAGTGCTGGTAAATTAAGACATCATTTGTAATGCCCACGAGGGGGAAACTTGGGATTTACTGCTTTTGGATCCAAAGTGTCATGGAGCATTAAGAAGAATCCTGCAAAGCTGCGTGACCTCAGGCTTTGTGGAATTCCCTGTCCCACAGCACAATGAGGCTACAGCCCCGCTTCTGCCTTGTAGTAGTAACTTGAAAATGGATCCCACGGGATTTTGGCCCACAGAGGATGAAAAGATGGCCGCTGTTCGGATCAGCTAATCTCTAGTTATTATATAGTCAAACATTAATTTATGCAGAAGAGTAGAAAGGCAAAGATAATTGCCAAAGCAAATCAGGATGAACGTTTTCTGTAAAATACACAGACAGATCACATATAGAGAAGTACAAACCTGAAGCTCTCACACGATTTCCAAGGTAAATTCCAACAACCTTCTGGGGAAACAGAAAATAGCCCATCATGTTCCCATAGTAAAAGTGAAATTGTCAAGAGTTTTGCTCCAAACATTTAACATCATCAGGATTTATTTTCTCTGTGTTATGAGACTGTAGATGCAGGCTGTAAGACAGTAAATATTCCACGATAGGAAAAAGAAATATTCCATAACATCCTATTCCAAGAGAAAGATATTTCAAAATTCAGGCTTATTTCAGTCTTACTTTAAAAATAAAATATAAAGAGAATCTGGATATTTTATAAATACATATGTTGGAGCCAGGCTAAAAATGTTGATTTTCTTTTTCTTCAGACTTTCAGTTTCAAGCAAACAACTAAACAGCACTTGCATATGCCACAAGTGTCAGCCTTTCTTTCAAAGCTTAACAAGAACAGAGTTGGATCTCATCCATCATTTTCCAAGAGATTAGATCCCTAAATCCCAGTATCACATCTTGTAAAGTTACTGATATAATACAAACCCAAAATTTTCCATCCATAAAGACGTTAACACCCAGCTCTGCCAAAACATCGACCTTCTCAGTCGAGGAGTGTTAAATGATGCATGAGCATAGTTTTATACTCAGACAGATACATGAAATAAAATTATAAAATGTTTTAAGGTCATCCTAGGAAAATTATAGCAAACATGACTGGCAAGCACAGACTGATTCATTGAGAAATTATCAACTAATTTTTAATCTTTTCATGAACATTATGGAAAGAGCTGTCTGCAGAGTTAGTCAGGATGATTTGTCACTATAAGAACCTCTGTTGCTATTTTATGTTGCTACTGAACAGCAGATGAGCAAGTCTGCAGGACCAAAACTTTTACGACAACTGGTCTCTCCGCCACCCCTCTGATCATATGGTAGTGATTTTTGACAACTCAAAACCAGCAATTACCAGGGAAAAAAAAATTGTGATTTGGGCAAATAATTAGTCAAATGAACAATATTTTTAATTTTAAAACTTGACTACCTACATCAAGAGTAGGTAAGAGTAAAGATAGTAATTCAAATGTTGTTTGATTTTTAGAAAATATTCAACAGTTCTAAGGTTTCATCTTTAAAGTGGTAATAACATATACTGGTTTACAAAGTGTAGCTAGTATGCGTGCGATTCATGATACATTTCAGATAGAAACAGTTATATCAGGGCCAGGTCTTGAGGAAACAAATGAGTTACAGAACTGATAATTTGCCAGTTCTTCAGGGTTCAAGCCCTAGGTGAAATTGGAACATAAATATGTTACAATATAAATTTTCTGGTGATGTATATGAAATCACTTTAGTGATCGCAGAACAGTTTCTGGTGAACAAGCCCCTGCTGTACAAAACTATACTGTTGGCTCTGAATGTCCTCTTTGCTAACAGTCTTGGCATAGAAAGCAAGGACTCACTGATAAGAAGGGACTCTTATCTCCAGAGGTGGTGCTCAGGTCAGAGTTGAGGAATGTTGGCTGGATAGCACGGTAAGCATGTGCTGCCACTGCTGTCTAGAGTATGTTTATCTGTTTCTTCCATGAGCACCTAATGCTCCATGACTTAATTAGGACCAAGAGTATAGCTACATACAAAAAGAACCAAATATTTCATCAATGACAACAACATCAAGAACTACATTACTAAGAAATAAAACATTTTTGAACCTCAGGAGAAGAATTAGAATGGAAATAAATACTCAGACATGAATTTTTAATTACCAGATATTAGGAAAGAACATTTCCTTTGGGGGAGTTTTTCTGAAACTAGCAACTGTCATATTTCTTGCACCTTTTTCCCAGTATCGGAGGCAGAGTGCCAGCCTAGATGAACAAAGGCAATTCATATGCCATTGCCAAAACTCACACGCACCTGTAAGAAGCTTATACCTAGAGATCATTCTTAAGTTTCTAACTGTCAAAGTTATTTGAGCAGCAAAAAGGAAATGCAGTCGCAAAGCAATTGCAAACCCCATTTAATCCAGAAAGACGGAACAAGCAAACCCAAGTTCTTTTTAATCAAAGGCTGAGCCATCCAGTGTGACCATCTGAGTGCCATGAAAGCAACAAGAGTTGGAGGGGTCAGAAGCAGAACCCAGATAGGGGAGTCTCGCCCCTCAACAGTGACTATGCTTATGGCATAACAGGATTGCACAGGTAGCCATCAGGACATTACTTGGAGATTGCCACTTCATTAGCAGCAATGATGCATGAGGAATGAACTGCATAGCCCTCAGGCCCTAGGGAAAAAAGTATCTTAGTACCTAGAAAACAATTTTGTTGCTTTTCACATCTGATGTGAGGTCACTGAGACAAAATATACACAACTGTAGGAATTTGCATGTCTTTCGTTTTAAGTCATCTGTAGAAAATCTAAAATGAAATCTTCATGATTTTTAAGTACTTGGCAATATTGCTTCTCTCTTTTTCTCCTTCACTGAGCAGAAACCAACATACCACTGTGTCAATTAAGGTCAGGCTTATCTGAACAGTCTCTGAACTACTAATTCTTCTCTCTCCCAAATGTGAAATCCGAACTTGTTGAAACTGGCCTCTCTTTCCACAAAACAGGATGTAAAATGAGGCTGATAGCCCTGAAAGTAATGAGAAAACTCAAAAAAAAGTTTGCTTTTGTAATGGTGTTAACAGTCTAAATATCATGACAGATTTGTAATATATCAAATAGTCATGGAATATTACACGATAATATAAATAAGGGACATAAAAATTCATAAATTTATATTTGTGTCAAATACTGTACTTATATACAACGTATATATGTATATACATATACAAATATAGTGTGTTTGTGGGTGTATCAGGAACTAGTTATATCCACCTGCATATATGTGAGCTAAGTGTTTTCTTTGCTTAATACCCTTTGTGCACAAAAATAATGAGCTGTCAGGTCCTTAGAAGAAACTGCCACAAAAGGAGAGTATTTAATAAAAATATTCTTATCATAGAGGCATCAACCTATATCAGAGTCTAACTATGCAAATAATTATTAGATATGTAGTAGGCCTTTGATCATTGCTTTTAGAATTTGATTGTAAAATTAATTTATGCTGAAACAGTTTGGTATACCATACTTATCATTGTCATTAAAATGAAAAAAAAATCAACATATTATACATACTTTATGAATGAAGAGGCTAACAGAGTGTATATTTATAATTTTCTATGCCTGTATCCCCTTGTATATTCGTCTGTTCCAGTGTTTGCTACCTGATCAACAAAACAAATGTTAAGTCACTTTCAAAGAAGTACGCTTTCAAATGAGTATGCCTGCAAATACAGTGCTCTGTTTGTATATCACACACATACAAGCTTCTGCAGGTATTTAGCATATATGTATGTGAAAACATATACAGTGATGGTTTCAGACATACACATCACTCTCAATTCATTTCATGCATACAGCTAAAAAATTCAGAACAAACAGCTGCAGTATCAAGGTGCTGCCTGCTACCTGTATGGCCCAACCTTGATACATTTTGCAAATTTCCTGTATGTTTCCAGGATGTTCCCAGTAATCCTATTGAAAATAAACACACACAAATAGCCAACATGACCTTTAAAATGAGATGACCAATATTTTTAACTATTTAAACATGTGCTATTCTGCACTTCAGACAATTCATCAGTTAACTTTTGCATACCATCATGGTAGTTTGTGATCAAATTGTTTAAATACTTTTAATAATTTTTCTGTTGTGGATTTCTGAGTTATGCAGATTGTCTACATCTGTATAATACCAGCTTTCCTTCAGAGGGACAGTCTGCATGTCTCTTAAAGGGAATGCTTGTTGTCTTATTCAAAATCAGACATCCCAAACAAGCAAAGACACAATTGTTTTGGACATAGAACATGAAGTGATGATTAATCTTTTCCCTGTGCATTCTTGTCAAATGCTTACTTCACCTCTCACTTTATTCAGTTCTCAAAAACCATCTGGCCTACAGTTTTGTTTTGTTTTGGTTTTTTTTTGGTATATGTTGCCTAATTTTTGTTAGTCATGAAGAAAAGCTGAAACCAATGATGATTTGACTGTAGCAGGTGCCTGATATTGCATCATGCTAGACATTATCTTACAGAACAGTCAAATACTTATTTTGGATGAAGGGTTTTTTCTCCAGAGTAGGACTGGATATTCTTACACACACACACACGTATTATTTTCTATTCTACTACACAGAGCGCCATGAAATGAATGATGCTTAATAAACAAATAGACAAATGTGTTCTCCAGAAAATGTAAATGTCAGTCTTTCACTTTTACCTTCGTGTATCAAAATCATGTAAGGAATTCCCTAATTCTGTACATAATATACATAGTCCTCAGTCTACATAAAGTGCTCACTGACATAATCAGGTATTTTGCATAATGACAGGCACAAGCATGGTTCAAGGTAGGGTGGAATAAATGGGTAATATTATGTCAAAAAAAACCCCCAGCCCTTACAAAAAAGACTGACTTGGAGCTCTTAAGCACACTAAGCCATCTGGCCAAAGATGAGAAGCACTGCTTTTCAGGAAAAGCAACACTTTGCTTTGATATATGGACTTGTCCCACAGCTAAAATTTTAGCAGATGTTGAGTTAAATCATTACAAATATACAAGCCCATTTCCCTATCTGGGCATTCTTCTACCAAATAAAAAATGGTTTCTTTGTCTCAGGTGAAATCCCCTGCAAAGCAACATGCCCAGATAGCAGTATTTACTTGAATAATTTTACCATACAATTATGCTGTTTTACATTCACAGCTTAGCTAAGACAAAGTGAGATCCGAGAAGATTCTGTTGCCATTGGACTATGATGTTGGACAGGCACTTCCAAAGGACACTTCATCTAACCAGGGCACTATGTCTTGATTATCTCAGGCATCTCTCTCATGGTGTGATGGATCATCTCTGTCTTTCCTTTTCGGCTACACAGGGAACCTAGACAAACAGAGATTTAATTTTTGTCTGAAACTCAGGCTAAGTGTCTGGTCCCTTTTTAAATTGGCTGCTGGGACTAGGAAAAGCAGTCCTTCTCTGAAAAAGGGTTAAAAAGGATCACCAGGAATTGCATTCAAAGTGCCAGGGACCTTTTGTTTGCAAATAAAAGCTCGACCCTTTCTTTTTTGAGACCTCCAATATGTTTGTATGTTTGTGTTGCACATTTTCATTAAATTCTAAGTCAATGCTTCTGCTTCTAGGGCTATATAGAAGCTGAGACACCCTTTTTGTTCTTTTGTTTTCCTTCACAACAATCAATCAACTAAGTGATTAAATTATGCCCAAGCCAATTTTTTAAGCCAATAGTTTTTGATATTAACTGTCACAGTATGTACACTGCTTTTATAGCATTATTTTTATGTAGTGTCTTGAAATTAAATGTCTCTTTGGTTATAAATCATTAATTAAACTCTTAGCACTATTAAACACCTTTACTGAAGGCAACTTTCAAAGGACTATGCAATGACAGTATAATCTTTCACTGTGAAATTTGGGACTGTGGAGCCATGACAGACACTGTTACATAGTAAGTTTGACCCTAAGTGGCAATCCAGGACAGATAAAAATAAATCCTTCCTCTATCTTTCTTCACCTTCTTTCTGCCCTGTTCTTATTTTTCAGTTTTATAATGACCCGCATCACACATAAAATCAGACTATTCCACTTTCTCACAAATGTTACTGGATTTGTACTATACCACTATTAGAAGAGAGACATTGATTTCAGGACTTCCCAAACACTGTGTAAAATGAGAAAGTAGCCCAAACTCAGTGAAACTGATTCCTAAACAAAGAATAAATGAATAAAATTAAAATACATGTAGCAAAAAGCAGTATTATAAAAATTACAGATTTACAGCAACAGTTTGTGATCAAAGGTTTCTAAGTTGGTATTGCATAAAAGCTCTGCTATGTTGTTGAAGAACATTACAGCTCTTCTATTGTTCTCAAACACAGTAGAGGTCAAAGAAGTAGCATAACAAATCAATTAATGTCCTACCTGCCTCCTTCACTAATTAGAGACTCAGTCTCTCTCTCTGCTCTTGATATTTGAGACTTCTCAGAAGGTGAAGATTAAAGTAGCAGCTCTCAAACTTTTCCAGAGGGTTTCCTTTTTAAGCCTTACCTTCCCTGACAAGTATGGATTCAGCTGAGGTGAAAGAGCATTAGGAAATTTTTCCATCTCTGCTGCTTTTATTTATTTTTATTCACCCTTATAAACACAATCTGTATAAGCACTTCTACACAGGAATCTCCTTATTATCTTTCCTCCAATTACAGTTCTAAAAATATTCAGATAATCCAGAATATTAAACCTAATTATTCATGTTCCTCCATGTTCCAGGAAGTATGGCCACAGTACACAATACAACAAATGTCCCATCAGTAGCTCTGGTTTTGTAATCATCTTTCAGATATAAACCAGCATTGCCTTTCTTTTTTTTCGATAAGAGAAATTCTTCAGTACATTTGTCTGAATTCACACTTGACCTTTTAGATACACGTTTTCTGTGCTCCCTCCTGGTCACTCTACTCTGAACAGCTAGGACTATTGTGTCCTATCATTGTTATTTGGCTTCCTATACTTTTGCTATCTTCAAGTCTCACTTAGGAAACCAGGACAAATTTACGTTTAGCATAAGTACTGTGCTGGAGGCTGCACATCTGGTCATGTGGAGGGGAGCAGCTATATGGTGCACAGCCTTCTCCACCTATGCAAGCAGTGGCTGGACCCAGCCCTGTTAGAAGCTACCTGTTTCAGTCCCATGGACTGAGCTGCAACTTCTTTCTCCATGCTCCCCTGCCCATTATGTTAAGACAGCAGACCAAGCAGAATCTTAGATCTTGAAATCTGGACACATACCAAAACTGAATATGAGCTCATCATCTGAATAAAGCATATACAACCATTTCTATCCAACTTATTCTAAAAATACCAAGACTACGGTCTAGCAAAACTTTTAAATGTTTCTCTTTCCTTTTACTCTCCCTTTGTTTCAGGCATGTGGATCATCCGCCAGCAATAGCTAAGCAATGAAATATCTCAGCGCAATCAGCAAATTTTAGATACAGTATGCCCTCAGAATCATCAATTTCTCTGCTGCCTGTACAAATGCAGCTGAGGAAGAAAGATAGCAAGCAGTAGTGGTCAGGTCTGGACATCAAATATTAAAAATAATATTCTCTATTTTGAGATATACCCACAGAATTGCCCTTCTCCATCTTCACTTATATTCTGGTGTCTATTTTATTGATTGGAACTGTGGATATTTGAGAAAAAAATAAACTACACAAATAAATGTGCTGGTCCTGAGTGGACTTTGCTACAAAGAGCCTTTTTATAGTTTGTGCATAACACAGGCAAATCAACAATTTGCAAAAGCAGTTCAGGTAAGTATAGAAGGATAATATAAGGGCTCTTGATTGACATTTAAGCAAAAAATTAGAAGAAAAGCAACAGCACTGATCCTCATCCAAGAATGAATGGTTTCTAAAAAGATTCTGCTTTGGCCCAGAACAGAAAGAATGTACCTAAAATGGCTTCAAGCTTCATAAGAAAGGAAGGGGCTTTGGATGTTGATCCAATGGGCAAATGAGAGAGAGGAAGCTCAGCTGCTCCATGAACATTACAAAGGAGAAGGAAACAACAGTTATCCTTATAAGTCTCTGAACACTTTATTCATGCGGTTTTGTCTCTGTTTCTGCCTAGAGACAAGCAAGAGTGTTTATGCATCTGATTTAGTGGCTTCATTCCCTAGCCTGTGTCAATCCAGCTTGCATACTGAAGCAAAAAGCCTGCTTTGTGACTTCAGAATTACAGCGGCATTTTAGGGAGCAAAATGTGTAAGAAGAGAGTATTGAAAGGCAGTCTTGCATGACCCTCTATCTCCCCCCACCCCCATCTTTGCCCCTCATGTATTATACTCTTTGTTAACTATAGTCTTCCTCTTTATAAGAAAACAACAACATGGTTCCTCAAAAAGTTTTACAATAAAAGAAGGTATATGAAAACAAAATGTATTTGCTAAAATCTACTTGCCACACRTGTGAGATGTCATCACATGGACCAGACTACTACTCATCTCTTTCCAGGCTAGAATGTGAAAGGATGGGCACGCCCATTTCCCTTGAACACATCTTTCATGCCAAGAGAATGATCAGTCAGTACCAGCTGATTTCATAAGCTCCATGAAAAGATTACTTGTCTTTTCTAAAAATCAAAACCCAGTCATTTTTTTAATATATGTTGCCAACATTAGAGCACAGGGATCTAATCCAATCTAATTATCAAATGTGCAGGTTTTTGTTTCCATTACACAACTTTTCTGTGTGTAATATAAGAACTTGTTCTTTGTTGATACAGCTTCTTGGACAGAATTTGCATATGTACACACAGTCAAATGCAACACAGGACTGAACCCTGCACATGCATGTATCGCGCACGAGTAAGGGCTTCTGTGCACTTGAAAACTGTTCTGGAGTGATGCAGAGAATGATTACACCTAAGTAAATGCCTGTATATACAAACCCAAGACAATAAAGTAGGAGCGCTTTTGCAGGAATTCTGGTTTTGGAAGAGTTAATCCAGAGCTTCACTATTCTTTGAACACAGCACTTACGAACCATAGCCATAGAGGCTCTGTGCACTTGCAGCGTTCACTGAAGCCAGTGGGAGTCATGGCTTCTTCCAGGAGTGAGCCATACACACATAAACTAAGTTAAAATATATTGTTTACATACTGCAAACCTAATAATTCACAGAATCCCTGGCAACGTACCGTAGGATTTTCCTTCAGACACAGCCACTTCTCCAGAGCTAGTTTTTCACGTCTTGGTAGCAGTTGACCCTAGAACCATTTTCAGACATAAGTCAGTGTTTTCTTAACCTGCCAGTGCCCTACTGTAAGCGCGTTCATCATGCAGCTGCGCTCTTAGTCAAAGCCCCTTGGGAAGGAACCGCAATTGCTGAAGAGTTTCACTGGGGGGATTTTAGCAATGTCAGTGCAGTGCACCCTGCTGGGCTGCACAGGGGCTCCTGCACCCCGCACCCGCTGCGGCTGGGGAGCACCGTCCCTGTCCTAAAAACGTATCCAGCACATCCCAGATGAGAGCAGAGCTTGACCTTTCACTGTTCTACTGTGCTCACAATTTTAATGTGTTTATCATGAAGCTAAGCAGATACATGCAAGAATATAAATAGCAAGCAGAGCACACCAATGCTAGCATTATTTCTGACAAGTCCCAAATGAGCTACTTTATTTTTACTTTTTCTCAGTTCAGATGATTTTTTTTTTTTGCTATGGGTTTATTCATTCCTTCCTAATTTCAAACTATCATAGAAATTAAAAATTTAAAAAGTATGTTAGATCGAGTTAATCCCCCTAAAATTTATCTCAGCCTCAAATATCTTAACAGATACCAGTTACAATATTACTTGATTACTACTTTTATCTTAACCAGACCCTTACTCATGGCAACCTCTCATATAATGGTCCAAATTTATTTCAAATGTATCAGCTCCTGGCTGGAAGAGTAGTTCTGAGAAACCAACTCAATGGTTGAGTAATGTTCATCCATTAAACCAGAGTTATGGAACAGTTAGCAAGGGCTTCTATTACTCAATATTTAAGATGAATGATGTAATTCCATCATATATTAATAAAAAATGGGTATCTAGAGGGAAATTCTGACATCATTCTCAAAAGAGGAAGTCTGTTTAGTTATCTTTTTCTATGAGCAACTTTTAGACAGAAAGGTGACCTTTAATTCTAACTTTTCCTAAATCTTTCTTAGATGACACCTCTAACAGTACAAAATGTGTTGATAGAAAACAAGTAACTTGAGCAAGATGATTGTATAATCATAAAATATTCTGATTTTCCAAAAGCAGATGGAAAAAGCTTATGTTGAAAGACATTTTTCAGGAAATGTTAGAAACATCTTTTCTATGGATTATATGTTGAAGGACACAGAAAATGATATAATGAGAAAGGACAGAATCCAATTATTCTAATACTTTATTTCTGTCAGAAGCCAATTTTAGGCATTCCAGTGAAAGGTGAAAAAACAACTCTGAGCCATACAGAGACTCAATGGAAGAAGTTAAAAACCAGAGCAGGTGTTGGAAAATTGTATCTGCCCTTTTTTCTGTTTGTTATCCAGAAATGCAAATTGCTTTTTACCAGAAACCTTTCAGCTACATTTTAGCTTGAGAAAATCTAGCATCTATTTATGCTAGTGCTGAGAGAGAAAGCCATAAATGTCAGCACACAGCAGTCTGGATTTTATAATCACATGTCTCTCAACATCCTTCTACATAATGCATAGGACTAGGTAATTACCGAACAATTTTAAAAAATCTTATAATTAAATAAAATTAGAATAGAAAAAATAGAGAAGCAAGAAAACTTATGAATTGGGGCTGCCAAATACTTGTGATTGGCCCCATTTTCTTAAGTAACTGCAATATGTAAATACCAAAACTATAAGAAATCAATAATTTACACTCACATGTAAGATTCTTTAAAATTAAAAAGTACCTCTGCTTTGTTAATGGCATAGATAGTCAGAGCTACTACGTCTAGGAGTCTAATGTACAAAATTCACACTTCCACAGTCATGAGCAGGATCCTTTCCTTGTTATATACACCCCCACCCTAGTCCTCAAAATAGCAGAATTTTCTCAATTCCTAGGTCTAGCCAGTGTTGTTAAAAGTGCAGTTTTCTCTTTAAAACTTGTTGTTACTGCAGGATGGGTCTATTTATTGAGAAGGAGAGCCACTTACACTAAGCTGAGTTTGACCTAAGGTTTCATGCAGCATCCATCAAAGTCAGCACCGTGGCTCCATCAGCGGCCCACGACTCTGTTCCTGTGTCATGCATCCTTCTGGCAGATAGCTGTGCTCGTGAGCCACAGTCTCAGCCTGAAGTACATCCTCAAAGACCTCTACAGACTTCAACTAATCTCACAACTCCCCTTGATGGGCTGGGCAAGTAACACTACATAGTCCCGAGCACTCATATCTTTCCACAAACACATTCCACTCCTGACCTTCAGTACCTGCATGCCATTTCAATCACGGGTGGTCTTCCAACACATTGCAAGTCAGACCCACAGCATCCACTGAAATTTCTGGTTTGGGCCTCATTTAAAAGCGGCACTCTCTTTATTACTCAGATGAGTAAGAGCTGAAGAATGAAACTACTGAACTCACATCCTTCACTACCTTTCCAAAGGTCTTTGTCCCTCCTGATCCCTTCACTGTAAATATAATGTTAATAAACTGACCTTTGTTCTCTTTTGCTTTAGTGCATTTTAAATACCAAGTGGAGGTCTCGGAAGTATTCACACAAGCATCTGATGTAGCTTTGTATCTAAATAAATAAGTGAAAGGAAACCAGGCCTACTAGAGGTGAAAGACTAGCATAAATCTCAGTGGACCACCAACTTCCTCTTTTTTTCTTTCACTATGAAATAAAAGGTATTTCTATAATCTAGCATTAGCTTAAAGTTGTTGCATTGTATGCTTTGACATATTTTAATATATCATCTGGAGATCATTTCAAAGAGATACAAAGTTTTCTGCCCTACAGATTACCCATGTATCTCAAAAGAAGGAAGCATATTCATTCTCCCTTATATGATGTTGAGGCTTTTTCTTGCTAGTCTCTTAAACATACATTTTCCATTCTGGGTGCTTTATTTTACTTCCAGAGCTGGACAGTCTTCGTTATCCACAATATCTTGCATCCGTTCGGGAATTGCTTGCACAAGATTCCCTTGATGACAGTTCCCATTAGCACACATTCATTTACACATACTTTTTTTGCATTTGTGAAATTCCTTTCTTCAAGTGGATATGAAAGATTATTACTTTAATAGTCCCTTCCCCACAGGTAGATAAGCCTCATTCGGGGAAGCTGTCGCTCACCATGACCACTAGATCAAAGGGGCTCCAGCAGAAAGACTATCTCTGAATCTGTGAAGGGTCACTTGTCCTCTAAGTCCTGGCTGGCATTCACATCAAATGATGGTACAATTCCATCCCACCTGTTTTAACATTACAGTGTGGCTGGAAGAGTGGTATTTTCAGTAATGCTCCTTCAGGTCAGCTTACATACTAATCAATTATTTCATAAAATAATGCAAAATTTATTTGATCAATATATCTTCTTTCTTCTTCTGGGCACTAAAACACAGAGAAAACCTTGGCTAGTTACCACAGCTATGATGAGATGATTAGCTGCACAATTACCCCAAGTTTGCTCTATGGCCAACCAGCATATCTCAAAACAGAAGTGATTTCTGGTCCCTCTGAAGATCGAGTGCTGATATTTAACTGAAGGCAGATCCTTCCTGGAAAGGCTAAGTTACAGGAGTTGTGGCAACTGAAGCATGATATTTGGCAGAAGAGAAATTCTAGTTCCTAACTTCTCTGAGAAGGAATATCCCATCAAGGTGTTCATTTCAAACCTGTGTGAATCTCATTGCAAGTCATGAAAGTGGGAAGACGAAGAGCTATCCTGAGATCTTTATGCAACTCCACAGGGCATCTTCAATGGTCAGTGTCCTCACTCCATCCACACAATAGGTTTCTTTTTTCTCCCAAGCTGAAAGAAGTGTGTGTCCAGAACATAAGGAGGCAATTGGTGACAGCCAACAAGGCTTCACTAAGGGCAAATCGTGCCTGACAAATTCGCTGGCCACCTACGACAGGGTTACAGCATTGATGGATAAGGGAAGAGCAAATGACATCATCTACCTGGACTTGCGCAAAGCATTTGACACTGTCCCACCCGACATCCTTGTCTCTAAATTGGAGAGACATGGATTTGATGGATGTGCCACTCGGTGGATAAGGAATTGGCTGGATGGTTGCACTCAAAGAGTTGTGGTCAACGGCTCGATGTCCAAGTGGAGACCAGTGACGAGTGGCGTTCCTCAGGGGTCGGTATTGGGAGTGGCGCTGTTTAACATCTTTGTCAGCGACATGGACAGTGGGATTCAGCACACCCTCAGCAAGTTTGCTGACGACACCAAGCTGTGTGGTGCAGTCGACACGCTGGAGGGAAGGGATGCCATCCAGAGGGACCTTGACTTGAGAGGCTTGAGAACCTCAAGAAGTTCAACAAGGCCAAGTGCAAGGTCCTGCACATGGGTCGAGGCAATCCCAAGCACAAATTGGACGGAGAATGGATTGAGACCAGCCCTGAAGAGAAGGGATTGGGGGTGTTAGTTAATGAGAAGCTCAACATGACCCAGCAATGTGCACTTGCAGCCCAGTATCCTGGGCTGCATCAAAAGAAGCATGACCAGCAGGTCGAGGGAGGTGATTTCCTCCCTCTACTCGCTCTCATGAGACCCCACCTGGAATACTGCATTCAGCTCTGGGGCCCCCAACATAAGAAGGACATGGACCTGTTGGAGCAAGTCCAGAGGAGGGCCATGAAGATGATCAGAGGGCTGGAGCACCTCTCCTGTGAGGACAGGCTGAGAGAGTTGGGGTTGGTCAGCCTGGAGAAGAGAAGGCTCTGGGGAGACCTTACAGCAGCCTTCTAGTACCAGAAGGGGGTCTACAAGAAAGCTGGAGAGGAACTTTTTACAAGGGCATGTAGTGATAGGACAACGGGTAATGGCTTTAAACTGAAAGAAGGTAGATTTAGATTAGATGTAAGGAAGAAATTCTTCACTTTGAGAGTGGTGAGGCACTGGAACAGGTTGCCCAGAGAAGTTGTGGATGCCCCATCCCTGGAAGTGTTC
The DNA here is from genome assembly GCA_030449065.1 of Oceanodroma leucorhoa. Taxonomy (NCBI): domain Eukaryota; kingdom Metazoa; phylum Chordata; class Aves; order Procellariiformes; genus Oceanodroma; species Oceanodroma leucorhoa. Next base: position 13,586,430 of record JASVER010000011.1, read on the forward strand.
AAGGCCAGGCTGGATGGGGCTTTGAGCAACCTGGTCTAACAGAAGGTGTCCCTGCTCATGGCAGGGGGGTTGGAACTAGATGATCATTAAGGTCCCTTCCAACCCAAAACATCTATGATTCTATGATTCTAACATGATTTCAGACAGGTTTAGATGGAAGGCCTGCATATGGGTCTGAGCTGATCCACTATCAAAGTGGATCACATCTTTCAGAGAGGTATTTCCTACCTGTTACGGACTGCTTTTGCTCACTATATAGCCTATTAACTTCAATAAGGCTGTCAGGTCTAATTATAAATCACCTTCTTCGGTGACTCTGAGTAGCCTCAGCATCTGTTTTCAAACCTCAGATAGACACATTCATGACATGGATCAAATCCTGCTTTCTAACATCACTCTCCTTTCTGAGGAAAAGCTCTTCAGCTACACAACTTACTAGGCTGAGTAAGACCCTACTAGCCCTTTCTGTAACACATGAAAGTATGCGAAAGAGGTATGTGAAGGCATGGAGGTACTGAAGATACCAAATGACACCACATTTGCTTATCTGATCTTATAGTGTGATGACAAATAAATGTTTATGCAAGGTTCACCAAGCACTGGCCTGTGCAATAAGCAAGCTATTCTTTTACATAGTAATGTTCCTTGGGGAAGAACACCAAGTTTCTAATGAACTTTGTCATTTTACCAATTTTAGTGAATGTTGACTGTAAAACTTATAAAAAACATAGCATGATAAATTTTTACTTTGAACCTGCTAGAATTACAAGATGGAAGCAAAACAAATACAGCAAAAATAATAAATTATGAGTCAGGATATGCCTTCCTCTTTGTCAGTTTCTCCACTTTTAGGATGTTGTTCCATTCATTCCTCCATAGCCCTCTGCAACAGGGAGAAAATGGAGGTTGCAATCACTCAGCAGAATTTGAAGTCTCAATGAAAACAAAAATGTTGCTCAGGAATATGCATGGGACTTAGACACGATTATGAAAAAAAAAATTAAATCTAAAGTTCTGAATTTTCTGCAAATAAAAAAGCTATGCAGAAGGGAAAGCTGGTTGAACTGGGCCCTGCTGATATAGGAAAAAACCCTGAAAAGGAAGCTCAGAAGGCAAGGTTGACAACAGTGACTAAAAGGTGTTTCTGCTCCCATGTGACAAACAGACTGAAAAAATCATGAGCATGTCCAAAATGTCAATTTCTTAGCCCACATAGAAGTCAAAATGATTAGCAGGTGCCAAGTTCTGAGAGAGGCAAAATGTTCAATTTTTAAGTTTTAGAAATTTTCCTTACTGGCTTTGCAGCAAATTTGCAAAATCAATAATCAATAAAATTAAAAATTTGAAAAATCTCCATCTTCAAATATAGTAATAAGTAAAATTCAATTCTAGGTTAGCCTTTAAACTTTTATATTTGTGCCATTGGAAAGTTTCCAAAGAGCAGAGGAATACACAGGACTTCGGGTCAATTGTAGCCCCTTGCACAATTTTAGATTCAGTCCAGCAAACAGCTGTCCAACTATCTTTAAAAAAAGGAAAACTACTGAGAAGCAAGTTGAGAATAAGTTTAGAACAACATTGTTTGACTCGGACAATCTTATGTGACTTATGAAGTCACTCTTTCAATTCTTCAGTTTGGAAATTTTTTGGAATTCAAAAGAGCCAAGAGGTATTTTTTAATCACAATGAAATTACTTTTTTCCTCACCCTTTATATTGAAACTATATATTACACTTACATGACACTTTCATCCTGAAAGACTGCTAAGGTCTTCACAGATTTTCTAACTTTTGAATCTCCATCAGACATACAAAAAGCTTTCTCACATTTTTACTTGGAGCAGAGCAGACACAACAGAACTTAGTTCCATCTACATTTACAGCAGCAAACACCTGTTCATACACCCCTAGCAACCAGCTAAATCTAAAGGCATCTTTTAAAAAAATATTTTTGTATCATCATAGTTGCCCTTCTGTGAACGAGATCTGAACCCACTGACATCCATGGAGTTTTGCCTGAGGGAAAGACAACAGTTTTAGCCTATTTCTGTATTATTTGTATTAATATGTAGTGAAAACAAGTGGTATCTGAAAGGTGGAACAGGGACAAAAAGGTCTAGTAACTACTAGTTCAGAGATAAGGGTAAAGAATACACTGGATTTCATTTATAAACCCCTCCATCGTTAACAAAGTTTGAATCCTTACCTGTATTAGAAGGTCACAACAGTTACAAAGCCACAAAAAAAAAAAAAAAAAGCTTTAACAGTAGCAATATTTTCTAATCCCTTTTTGTTCCAAATTATCAGAGAGTTGAGTCCACTTAGGAAATGCAAGGTCCTGCCTCTGGAAAGAACAGTTTGTAAGACTGATGCCAGATGGACAGCCCTAGACACTGTTGTCTTTTCTTGATTGCTATACAGGTTCTCCCACTGACTTTAGACAGAAAAGACGGTGCTTGGAACATCTTAAAAAGTCCTAAGCATACAGCAGAATTAGGACTAGTTAGATGCTGTTGCACTCGTTATTGACTGCTATCCTGATTCTAGAAAAAGTCTATCAAGTACTAGACACCCTGAGTAGACAATTCAATTGCCCAATTTGCCTGTAGTTTTCTTCTTTCTCTTTCTATAGTTGAGCCTGAGCTGGGAATTCAGCTGCAAGCATTTCAACATTGATGATTCACTGTTTGAAGGACCTCCAGGGAAGTCCTACAGTACCTCCAGACAAAGTTCTCGCCTCTGGCTTTTCTTGGCTTGCAGGTTTATTACCCACTAGAGAGTTTAGACTTATAATACATCCAAATACAACTTAAATTCCAGGCTCATACATGTGCTGATGGACCCTGGAGCTCCTGATTATAATTACATATTCATATCAGCTGAATGAGATGCTAAATTACACTCTTGATCCCACACTGTGCCTCTGCACAAAGCCACAGCTGATGTTGATCCTCAACTGGAAGAATGGGAGGGGGTACGGGAAGATCCAGCTGTTGCTCATTTGACTCAAGAAAGAAACCATTTACTTTCTGATGTGAAAAATTATGAGAATAAAATAATGTGAGCAAAATAACATTCCCCACCCTGTCATTTACAAAAAAATAGCTGATGTCTTCAAACCTAAGGCTGTAACGAAAGGACAATGGCATATAATAATGGGAAATATTGCTTAAAAGTAAGCCTTTTTTTCAGTTGATGCACATTTTTACACTTTGTTTCATCCTTGAAAGTTTGGCCAAAACAAATCTTCCTAAAGTTAATTTCTCTCAGGAGTAATAGGGTCGATTCAGCATTACACATTCATGCTCTGGATTCCAATAAAAAAGTTGTTACCATAGCAAGAAGTATTGTTGCAAGGACAACACACACAATGTAAGATTAAAGAAAAAAATCTCCAAAAATATTTCTGATGCTCAACAACAACATAGGGTATTTTCTCCTAATTACATAAAGATGAGAGTGTGCTACTGCTTTGATAGTTCCACTGTGGTGAAACAGACTGGCTCCTTTAAGACTCATTTTTCAAAATGCAAATTTCTAATTTTTTTTTTTCAAAGTCAAATCAATTACTTTTAACATTATGTATATCATGCTGCTGCCTGAGGCCAGTTAAGGATTGGAGAAAGATATATTGTGCAAAGTACTGTACATAAATTGCAAAAAAGGTAAGTCATACCTTATAATCTGGGTTAATTTCAGGAAAGAGAGGAATAAAGAGCAAAAAAGGGTGAGTTGGGGTAGTATGAATGAAAAGGCAAGGCAGCAGTAATCTGAATACAGATGCTCGTATAGTTTGGCATGCCACTACCTAGTCAGCCAGCATTGTTCAGTAAGTTTTGTGATGCAAGCTAGTTTTAAGAAAAGTTTCAAATAGTAATGAACTTCTAGCTTTGTAGGCTTTCTTAGGCACCTCACAACATGAGAGAAAGCATGGAAATGATTGCAGCAGTAGACTATCATGGGAAAAGCTTGCATTGTTGGAAAGTGAAGACAGCTGTAAATAAACGATGCAGTACCATCTGACACATGGAACAAGGTGAAAGTGAAAGAAAGAAGAGCAAGACAGCAGAACATGCAAAATAGGATGAAGAGCCAGAAAAATGATCTAAGTAGCAGAGTTTGAATGGACTCTGCAAGGGCGAGGTTGCAGAAAGCAAGACCAGAGAGGAGGACATTGCTTTAGTAAAACACGAACTGAAAGGAGCCCAGAAAAGCCTTTGCGTGTGAGTGTACATGTTTATATGTAAAGGGCAGGTTCTCTGCATGCCATGTTGGAAGAAGCAGAAGGATTTACCCACAGACAGCCTGTGCGAGTCTAGAGAAGAGAAGGCCAGGCTAAAAAAAGAAACCAAGATATGGCCTTTGGCAGTATGAGACTGCTGTGTCTGTTCATGGTAGTGAAAGGAAAGAGAATGCAAACGAAAGTGCAAATGTAGGGACTAGGATTTGAGGGAGATGATCTAAAAAGAGAAATGAAAAAGTAACATGCATAATAAGGGTATATGAGGGGAGGAGAGTAGCAAAGTTGTTCACTGAAGAGGGCAGTGATGAGAAGGAAGATGGGAGCATGTGACGTAGGAGAGGCACACAGTGAAAACTGTAGGTGAACAGCAAATGGACATAATAAGTGAACAGTTACACCCCACAAGCTGTTAAAATAGTGTTTACATTCTTAATTAACCATCATAGGACCTTTGACTTCACATTGTAAACATTATTTTAACAGTTTGTAGAGKGATATTTATTGACTTGACTAGATTCTTTAAAATGCTGGAAATCAAATGTCATCAGGTAGAATTCCAGCACACCAGGTGGACAGTCTACCCGAGATACACAACATACTCTGCTTGACTTTGCCACTAGAAAGAGATGGAGAAACAAACCATGTCTTTGTGTTTCAAGTGCAGAGGAGTAGTGGTTATAAAGCACTTCTGTCCCTGTTTCTCTACACTCTCTCCAGAGCACCCTTTCCAATTTTTCAGTACTAATTTTTTTCACTTCTTCTATATCCTTGCCTTCCTAAGTTCTTTTTCTGTCCTCTTACCTCTATCCTATTGCCCTGCCATTCTTTCCCTCACCCACTGTCCTTCACCTTTTGCAATACAGTAAGGCAGACTCCTCCTCTTCTCCACTGCCTTAGCACTAGTCAAGAGGAGCACAGAGAGCTTAGGAGAGTTGGTCACTCCTGTTTTCTAATCTTATGTCCAGACTTACTACAGCTACAGTGAAACCAGGGGGATGCAACTACTTACTAAGTCCTCTTCAGCCCCACTCAGTTCATCTGCCAAGTGCACTGCATGTGTGCTGTTTCCATTTGGAGCTCTCTGGTGGCATCTCCCAAAAACATAGTTGGCAAATTCAAAAGATTCTCCCCTGAGCATGTTAAAATTGTGATTTTCCAGATAAAAGAAAAAAAAAATGGCCAAATTTCAAGTCCTCACTACAGACCATGGAAGCACTAATATTTCTCAAAAAGACAGTGTTTCTTACTTATACATACATATGGGCATATATAGATGCATACCTGCACATATCCCCGTAAATATGGGCAAAACAATATCTTTTGTTTTCCTAACCCCAGCTGGAGAAATGGCTGAGAATTTTAGAGTAAACTTTCAAAAATATTTGCCCAAGGCAGACAGCATGGAAAATTTTGGCTCAAATGGTTTAAGTTTGGCAAAGTTATAAGCAATAGAAAACAGGATCTTATAATAGAAAGTGCTGGGCAACCTTATGGCATACATCACTATTTGTGCTGCTTGTAAGACTTCATTTTCTTTAATGGGAGCTGCATGGCAGGGCTGTAATACCCTGGGGCTTCCTGTCTTTAATTTCCTTTGAATATAATCTTGGTCTTAAGCCTTCCTTCCTAAATAACCTCTGTCTTTAATTATTTTTTTTAAGCAAATTACAACTTAACAAGCACACATTCTCTTAAGACAGAGCCTCTAATTATCAAAATGACAGTGTTTCTTAGAATCTAAATTTCACAGTAATTCAGTGACCAATTTGATAGGTCAGTAAATAATTATACACCATCACTGCCAAAAAATAATTAAATAGGATGTTATAATAAGTCGTGTATACCTACACCTTGCATTACTCAGTCACCTGGATGATTCTTGCAGAGGAATATTCATAAAGCGAGCAGCAGGGAGGTATATATGTGCACTCCCAAGTGGTTGTACAATTAACGAATATTTGGAAGTCATATTAAATTATTTTGGGATAAACTCTGGAGGTGCTTCTCAGTCCTTATTTAGGCAAGACTGTCACAAGTACATGTAAGAGACATCAGGATGTGGCTCACCACTCTTGGATACATTGGATAAAATTATTTTGCTAGAAGTAATCTTATATTAATTATCTTGCTGGGAATAACTTTTAGATCCTTAGAAAAGATGGTCTCATTTTGTAGGATTGGGTTCGCACATTCTCTAGACTCACAGTACTGATATGTTGCTTCATCCTCTGATGTGACATAAAATAGTCACTGTTTATGAAGCCAAGGTCTTTTAAACCTAAGCCAAGTTTGCTGCAGAGTCCTTAACTCCAAAATCTTCCAGGGGTGTACATTTTAAGCTAGAATATAGCATTTTGAATGCCTGTCAGTTGCTTTGGGCTCTATTGTAGTACTAGTGCTCAGAAATTTCAGCATAATTTCTTTATGCTGCTTAAAGAAATGTGCCCAGCTCTGACCCTAAACCACCATCATTATTAATCCATGCATTTCAGACAATTATTACATAAATCACACAGTCATACCTGAGGGGATGAGACTCAAACAGTGAACCAAATAAAAGTGGATACTATCTGAACTATTGGGTATTTAGGAAAGAAATTCACTCTGAGATCACTTACCCTCCATGATCTACCTCCCCCCCTGCCGCTACTTTTCTCTTTGCTACTGCAGACATGCAAATACATATTAGATTTAGTTTAAGAGGAAAAGAGCCATTTTAGTGGCATGTCCCCTTTGCAGAGGCTGTCAAGAAGGTTTTCGTTTGTTGTTCTGGATGCAGACTGCCTGGGGTGGCTGCAGGCTGCCTCATGAAACCCTCCTAACACTCTTCTTAGTAGCTAGCAGCCTTCGGTAGTTACCAACTTCAGACCAATGTGACCAGTTGAACTAACACTGAAAACTACTGCATTCCTATACCAGATTTCCCCGAGTTATCCATGCAACTCCTCTACAACATATTTTTAAAGTTATTCTTCATGTGATATTAGGGGCTTCTGCACATAAAAAACCCCATAGCTTCCCTTTAGTGACTAACAAAATTATACAGCAATATCCTTAGAAAAACAATTGCCAGTTGTTTCAAGTACTTTCAGAGTGAAAATGAGTAAAAAAATCTTAAATCTTTCCTTTGATTAATCAGCAAAATTATACAACTAAGTTTTTAATCCTCAGTTTGAATATGAATGAAAATTTCTGAAATACTTGAGTCGCCTTATTCAAGGTAAAGACCTGACTCAAGGAAAATTGATCCATCTTGAAAGCAAACTAGAAAATAAGGGCTACACACATCTTCATGTGTGTTATGCTAGTCTAAGTAAAAAGATGACTAACATCACCCCAGATTCAACTTTCCACAGCARTTAGCTAAAGTATCTCAATTTATCTTTCCCTGACAGTTTATGATTTTAAGGAAATTTGAGATGTTTGGGTGGTTGATTTTTTTTTCTTTTAATGGACATTTTAGCACCATCTGCTGGTGTTAAAACTTGCTCTGGAAACTAAACACCAGCTACCTGCTTCATTTTAACTTCCTTAAGGCCTACTTCTGGCTCTTATTAGGAAAGGTTAATTGCTTGCTTTTCTAAAACAGATCCCAGGATTGGATAAGTAATTTATCTGAATGAATCATGCATCCAGATGGAGTATACCTTCTGGAGGCCATATATCAGTAGCAATAGACTATTAAAGAAATACCTCATCTACAGCTACATCCAAGAGTAAATGCAATTGTTTTTCACAGTGTAAAAACAAACAAAAAAAACCCTTCATTCCTTAAGAGGTAATAGATTTTTTTTCCTCCTGATTTATTCTGAGTTGATAGGGGTATTTAGACTAAATAATTATGTTGTGATATTGGAGATTTAATGTCTGGTGTGCACACTCAAAAACTGGCCTGCTAAAATTACCTCTGACTGTATCCAGTTATATAATTATATGACTTATCCCATCTAATTCATCCAGCTGCTTTTTTATTTACTTAGATTGTTTCTGGCTCAGCACCAGTTCTTTCCTGTTTCAGAACCTTTTGGGGCACAGATAGTCTGAAAGCACTTTAGGAAATGGTCACACTAGGTCTCAGCTGCCTTTCTACAGCACCTGTCCTGAATACATGAAACATCTCCCACGTTCAGTACAAGTTTGATCTCTCCTTGTTTAAACCAAGCTCACAGAATTCCTCTTTGCAAGACTTGCCAAATGCTTGGGTTTGACTGACAACATCACAGAGCACTAAGAAACCTGCCACAGACTTCATGGACTCCCGAGAGGGAAGGGTTAGTGTCAATCCATTTGAGTTCAGGCAGGTCTAGCAAATAAATATGCCAGGGGAATTTCAAGTTGTTCTGTTGTGGCTGTTCTTTGTATCAATGACTCCTATGACATAAAAAGCCAGGAATGGACCTGGGGATCATTTTTTGTCTTCCCTTTCAATACTCCACGTTAATCTTTGTGACCCTTACTTCAATTTCAGTTCCATCTTGATGATCTCCCACCTACTATCATCACAGCCCTGTCTGTACTTCTTTCATGTACCCCTTACTCTAAGGAATACACTCCCTCCCTCAGGTCTCTTCTGCACTCATTAGTCTCTCTTCTCAGTTGACCCTTCTTTGTCAGAAGTTAGAAACTCCTCCATGCAGAGGAGTTAGGAGTTAGAAACTCCTCCATGCAGAACACCCATGGTTTAAAGCTGAAATTCGGTTGTCTGAACCTTAATAGGATGTAGAGGAACACTCTCTCCAAAAAGTACATTCCAAATTGCTGTAAAAAACTGATGTAAAAGCAGCAGACAGGATGAAATGTCAGTTTAACAGCATGGTGTGTCAAGATGTTATGGGCTAGCAACAGGTCTGGGAAATGAGTTCCTTGTACGGCAGCAAGGCTATGTGCATCCCTTCTACTATAGATATAAGTAGGCTCCAGTACAACAGTACCCTGCCATGGTCAACTTAGGCAGCAGTTGCCCCAAGGAAGCTAAATAGCCATGTAGACAATCTTTTGCTTTCTTTCCAGCATACAGATAAGGTTAAGCAAAGACCAAACGCTGCTTGCCCATAAATTCTCTATCCTAGAGAGTGGTGACTGAAGGCTTTTCAGATAGATGTTCTCGGGTAAGTTTTCAAAGTCATGCTCCAAAGGGTCAAGTCAAAAAATAAATCCCGTTATTTGTTAGAAAGATTTGTGTGTACACCTCCCACATTCACTGCTTTGAAATGGACCCCTTAATGTCTGGAGGGGATACAAAGCCTATGGCTCTTCTAAGGTTTCAGAAGGAGGAAGAAAGGCCATGACCTTTAATAAAGATTATTCTGCAGAAATAGGACTACTTGCCTTTGCATAATCTTTATGAAATAAGCTTAACGAAAGGTGCAATGCAGTAATCTAAAACAATTCCTTAAGACCTGTAAAGAATCAAGGAGGACCTTGAACACATTGTATGCATCGATGGAAAAACTACGATCAAGAGGTTTAGGCCAGAGATGGTTCCACTTGCAGTACCTAGCCTCTCTGGATTGCAAAATAAAGAGGTATATTTAGTACAATTAGCCCAATTATGTCTGCCAACACTGGTGAATGTCAATTCAATCTCATTTCTGAATTGCTTCTTTCCACATGAATATCATTCATATCTAATTTCCATCAGTATCAGTGAGATTCAGAAAGAGGTTTATCAAGAAGAGATGATTTGGGCAGGGAGGGGTGAGAAAACTCTTTGCTGTTTCAGCAAAACAGAAACCGTCAAAGCAAATTAATTTGGGCAAATTTCCCATTAAAACAAAGCCAAAACCTTTTGAAACTATCCAAATGTCCCTTCCAAAAGATTTTGAACAAATGAGCTCCTTTGAATTGTGATCTACTTCTGCTTTTCAAATTTAAATGAAAGTATATTCAAATAAAAGCTCAAAGTTTAAATGAAAACTTTCCAAATTTAATAAAATTCATTGCCCTGATCCCATAGTTAGCATTAGACAGGAAGCCACCCTGTGCCTTGGGAAYTCATTGTACACTGAGACTCATACAGCAGGGATCTCCTGAGCCCCACCGCACTTTCTTCCAGTGGCTGCAGGTACATGGGAAGGGAGAGTGCAATACACTGCTAGAGATGTCGAGTAAAGTCAAATGGAAAGTTAAGTGAGAGTAATAATAACTGCATTAAAAGACTGCCAAGTGCATTCAGAAAACCGGAGTTGCTTTCAGTAAGAGTAGGAAAGCGTCTGAATTATATGCAGCAAATTTATCCAAAGAAAAATGTGTTCTCATTCCATTTGCCTACTAACAGACATTTACATTAGAAAATATACATAATTTAGCACAATTTTTTAATACCTGAATGTAGCTGCTATATATCCATTAAGAAAGTAGGTAACTGAAATACATACAGAATTCCCAGTTATTAATCTAGAATTCTGATTCTGTGTTTCTGATGTCTTGAGACTGAGGATGGGATATTGCTAACAATACGTGGTACAAGATATATAATAGATTATTCTATTTGTTTCATTAAGCTACCTGATTAGTCAATTATGGAAAATATTTTACATTTTAGAAGTAGTAACATTTTAATTATGTGAAAAGAACAGACATTAGATGAAACTAAAATGAAGACTTATTTTACATGTGTTTCTCATTTCTTGTCTCATCCTATAGGCAGAAGTTAGAAATTTCAGAATAATGAATAAATGTGCACTGAAAATGCCCAAATATCCCTCATCCCTGATCCTCTATCTCAGAAAAAGGAACAAGACTTACTATTTAGGTTGTCGGAGGTCTTGAAGCAGTTCCATGATAGCCCACGTCCCTTCAGCGTTTGGTCACTTTGTGAAAAAGAAATGCCATACTTGCACATCTGATGGGTTCTTTCAAGTTTTGGAAAAGAAGAAAGAAATTTTTTCCATGTATAAAATATTTTAATGAAAAACTTCTGGCTTTATTGCAATTTTTTCTACCCCAAGAAGTGCAAACTTGCAAGGTGTTAGGATTTTCACAGGCCACACAAAAGAACTTCAAATTGCAGTAAAGACTATTTCTAAGTCTGATAGCTGCTCCTCCATCCATGGCTTCTCCTGCCCTATCTTTTGGGGCTTTGTGCTAGCTCAGTCCCCTTATCCTTACATTAGGCTACACAATGTACTCACAATAAATAGAAAGAAACCGTTTAGAAGGTTGAAGTGTATAGTTTTCAATCAGTCTTGCCAAGGATAGGTTTCACTGGGTGAACAGGGATAGTGTTGGATCAATTGTGTAATACAAATATGCCATTTGACTGAGATAACATTTTGACAATTCGAAATTGCCATTTTGACTGAGATAACATCCAAATGGCCCATTCACAGCTGAAGGTCTGTGTTCTTTACATGGAAATCCTGAGTTTGGTCCACAGTAGTTACCATGGTAGCTGTATTCATAGGCTACTATGCATGGATAGAAGACGCTACATGAGAGCAATATATTGTCATTCTGGTTCAGAACTTACAGGCAAAGTGAGCTGGTATATGTTAACAGGTAATATTAGCATTTCAGATCAGTAAAACTATATACACTATGACAAAATTGAATAGCAAGAAACCCCTACTTCCAAATATGTTCCTTAATGTAAAAGTATTTCTTAAGTTGCATTTAAATCAAAATGTAGTTACAGAACTTAAAACTGGATTTCAAACACTTTAAGTTCATGGACAATCTATAGATGGCACTTCTTCTTCCAAAAAGTACCCTTTGACTCTGATGAGAAGAGGAAAAGCAAGGCAAAGCTCAAGTATTAGGTATACACAGAAATAAAAAAAAGGAATTACTAGTACATTGCAGTGAAGCCATGCTTAAGGTGACAATGAATTCAGCAGCAGCAAAATATTACTTTCATAAGGGTTTTTATTAACACAATATAACCTGATAGCAGAAAAAGAGGGTCCCCTTCCCCCCAGTCATCATTCAGGTGAAAAAAATTAAAATCTTGAGCAGAAATCCCTTCAAACCATCATGAAAAGGTCTATGCACAGCCTTGGTATAGTGCAATGAAATTAAAAAAGATGTCATGTAGCCATGTCAGCCACATCTGTGACCCATATGGTGCACATAACAAAAGCATATGTCTATACCTAAAGAGAACATTATATGCTGTATAAGGCTAGGGCAAATGTAAAAGTGAAGTAGAACACCTCCACATTACAAACACAGTTTGTTATTTGTGTCACATCAAAGAAAGAGTCTCTAGGAATTATTGGCCTCTGAAGTAATTTAATTATGATTAAGTGAACTAAGAACTAATGCAAATGGTATTTTATACCCCAGTGAATTAAAGTATGAGATCTAGTCAAGGTGAATAAGATTTACAGCCAAAACTCATGCAACCTTACAGTAATTTCATTACACTACTAGCCTAGACATTTCAGTTCTTGAAATAATTAAAAGTACACAAGCAAATTTTATTCTTTGGATGCTTATAATAAACCATGGACAGAAAAGAGAATAGGTTGCTTCACAAGTGATTTATGCACTTCTACTTTTATTATAAAAGGGACAAAGATAATGCAGGGCAAATACAACCTTCAGAGTTTACTACAAAAAAGAAAGAGAAAAAGAAAAGTAAGCATAGGAGGATGCCCACAAATCTCTTTCATTTGGACTAAATCTGACCCAGATTAAAGTCTCAAGAATCATCTTTGGCTAACCCCAAATACCTATCTGCTAAAGAACACATTTGTTATGTTGAGACCCCATGCATAATACAAGCAAGTAAAGTCAGCCAACTCACTTTAAAGATACTAAGGGTCTTCTCACATATTTTTAACTCTAAGGAAAACTATTCCCAGGTATTTGCCTTCAAACGGAATTAAGAGTGTCCAAGAAGAAATGTATAACGTATCAATGAATAGTTATATTTCACAGCTTTTCCAGCTGGAAGTAAACTCATTTTCCAGTGACAACTGTTAATCAAGTCTCTTCTAGAGTCTCTGTTTGAAAGGCTCCAGGTAAAGAACAGAAACTTGGCTGACAGAAGAAAGTACCAGATGGCTGCTGGGATGGGAAAAAAATTGAAGGGAAGAAAACAGTGAAATGTGAGTTGTAGAAATAAGGATTGAATCACAATCAAAATGTAAGTAGAGAACCAGAGCCTTCAGATTTTAACAGGAGCCATGTTAGCAACATAACATCTACCCAAGTGGTAAACTTGACTTTCAAGAGGCCCTTAAAATGCAACGCAGCATTAACAAATTGCATGAATTATATGTATAAAGAGTGCTCTTTGAACAGTCTCTTTTGGCTGATGTGACCATACATACACATTTGCACAAACCTATCTCCTTGTACCTAAGATGTGTAAACCTAAATACCCAGGCCATACCAGTATGTGTCTCTTACACATAAACTGTGCACTTTTTCAGTGTTTTAAAAAAACTTTAAAATTCTCCATAATCTGTTCGGGAATCAAAGGGATCAAAATTCATATGCTAAAAAAGCACTAATATAAATGTTCATGCTGTGGTAGTAGACATTATCTTTAGTAGAGAATGGTGCTGAAGAAAAGGAACTGTGGGACCAAAATTTAGCTCTAAAGATAAAACATGTAACTGACTGAGGAACACAAATGAGAGAGTCTGGGTTACAGAAGACATGTTCTTGACCTATTGGTCACCTCCTTCTAGCTCTAGACACTAAAGTTAGTAACACCTTTTTTTTTTAAAAAAAAAATCTGTCTCATTTTAGCTTGCCTTCAGAAATACTGTCCTAAAGGAAGCTACTAGTAGTGCATTAACGTTCATGAGTATCCAGATTTGTATTAAATTTTGCATATTTGTAGTGTACCCCCGCTGGGGACAAGCATGGTGATTGTGTGATACAATCCACTTGTAGAAGAATAGGGCCACCACTGTCAGCTGTGCTGGGTGACAATAGCTCAGGCATCCATTTTATATCCATCCTGAAAAATTATGTTCTGGGAGGATTTTTTTCAAATAGTTAGGCTCACAGCTAATGCTATTTATGAAATAACAAGTGCTGCATGTCATATAGCAAGCTCAGTAACAAAATGGTTGTTCTTAGCTAGCTCAGAGACCCGGACTCATCACATCCATTCTGAGGCGCACCCTTCTGCCACCTCTTCCTAGACACAGCACTGTAAAACAGCCTTTCAGAATATCCCCATTTTCCCTTGCCTTTCTTCATTTGCCTTTCCCTTCCATTAGATGATCCTCAGCCCGACTGGTATGAGAGACTTCATTAAAAAATTCCAGTTGAACTGAACTAGCCGATTCTTACTGCCAATGAAATTGCTTTTGCTAAGAAGTCTGTGTAAAAGACTAGCACCTGGAGACACTAGATCGCTCAAGGGATTGGTAACAGGCTATGGAATATTTAACCTCTAGGGTATTGGCTTAAATCCAGAGTCAGGACCAAACTTGAAGCATCAGTCTCTTAGGCAGGCTGCCACATGACACCTTTAAAAATTATACCCCTTCACTCAGGAGAGCCCTTACCAATCTTCTCTTGAGAAACTTTCTCCTCTCTCCAGTCTGAACCTCACAGCTGAGACCACTGCAAGTTGGAAGGCTATAATTTAGAAATGTGCAAAATGTGATGCCAACACAATATAAAAGTTTTAGTGCAACTGTATGAGCAACCCTATGAACTAGATTTAGCGGTCTTTCAGAGGACTGATGTGTAGACTCATGATTTTGCTGTCAATACATGCTATAACATAAGAGACAAATGATAGAACTTCTCTATGCCCAGAGCATAAAGACTACATGCAATTATGACAACAATCTTCTATTTCTTCCATTTGAATCTTTATGGATCAAAAATCCAACTAAAAAATCATAATAATTAATAATTAATAAACATAAAAAGAAGAAAATAATTTTTAATGGAAATTAGAAGGTAGTAAGGGTAGAAACCATCAAAACTAAAAAACACTCAGAGCCAAACAACACAATGGAAGTTTAATCTGTTTTAAACAAAAAACATTCCCCTGCACCTTTTCCCATACACAGCAGCAGCAGCTGTCTGCTCCTTCTCTGTGATGGTGTTAGAAAGAAAATTCCTATGCCACTCCCTTCCCTCCTTCTGTGTTATCGTTGTCCACAGCAGATTTCTTCACACCCTTCATTAAGCCCGATCCTCTTACTCTTTGAGCAAAGACAAAATTATTTCCATTTGATGTTTTGTATCACTGTTCATCTCAATGAAAATACAGTAACTCCCTCTATTAGTGACTCCCAACTTAGCAGGTCTGTGACTGTACAGTATCAGTGAAAGCGCAGCTGGAGAAATAAAACCCGTGTAAATAGCTGAAAAGATAGGTAAAAGTCTGGGCAGTGATCCAAAAACACTAAACTACAGACTTGCAACATCTGGTTCAGGGTGGATTCCAAGAAAGACAGAAAGACAGAAAAAGAAAGGCAGAAAGAAAGGATTGATTTCTCTGTATATTTTTTACATAAGGTTTTCATTTATTTTTTTAATTCATCAAAAATTTTACTCAATTATTGTGGTTTCATTTCTTCACCTTACTGCATCCTGTTGCTTCACTGTTTTAGCCATATTAATCAGAAGGAAGCAGCGCCTTGGACAGGAGTTATAAGCAGCTCTGTTTCATACTTGCATATTTTATTGTGATAAAAGCAAATTACAGATAAAAACCTCTAAACCTTATTATCCAGCCTCTCTCTCTTTTTAGCTAGGACTGGGCTTATGACACATACATGAGAATCCTGTACTGATTTCATGATCTTTCAGGCAAATGGTTGCAACAGAGCCAACCCTGCAGTTACTCAGCTTGCCTAAGCACTACAGACTCCAGAGCGAAGCCCACACTGCTAAGTACCTACATGAGGCACCCAGGACTCCACCACTTTGCCCACCACTGTGTGAAGAGTAATTTTCTGCTTTGAACAGTTTTATTAGCTGAGAGCTTCTGCTGAGGAGTTCAGAGACAACATAATTTTCAAAAGCTCACGCATGACTTAAAATCATAAAAGCCCCCTGGTTTTCAGGGATATTTCTACCCTTAACATACCTGAGCTCTTTTCAAACTCCTGTCTCACCATGTTAAATGAGCATATAATCTATTCCACATATGACTGCCTGTTCTGGCCACACAGAATGCCCCAGGCTATCGACACGTCATGTCTACCACCGATACGTTCAGATCATCCTTCCCCCACCTTGCTCAACAGAGAGCTAAAGATGCTGTTCTGACAAACGGCTTGCCACTCTAGAGAAGTCTTACTGCCATAAGGACTCTCTCGCAAGCAGGGAGCACTCTGCCTTGTCTGGGTGTCTTTAATCAACAGTGGGTTTTGCTTTGCGTTAAGCGACTGGTAGCAGACATGCCGCTGGGCCTCCTCACTGCTCGCACCCCAGCTTTGTCCCCCCCGTTTACCAGGACTCCTTCTCCAGGGTACCAAGCCACCTGGCGGCTGCACGCCCGTGTTGCAGGTAGGCCTCTGTCCCTCCAACCACTGCCAGCGGCATCCAAACCTCAAAAACTCTTGATGCGTGCACTCACAATAATCATTAAATGCACAAGTGAGATAATGAGAAGCTCTGAAAGGTCTCCAAACAATTTCAAATTTGCCTACTTTGTGCTTCAACGCTGCCTCACTCGGAACTGAGCCATAAGTGCTTGTGTGATATCCAAGTGTTATATGCATACAAACACAGAAAAAGAAAAAAACACACATGGGGTAATTGTGTGATTCTCCTGCCCAAAGACTAATTCCCCCCTACATCTAGGCGAGGTATGCATTTTCTTACTTTCTCCTCTCTCAAAACAGAAAGAAGGTTCAGGACAATGTTCAGGACTTGACACCAAGGAAGCGCACGCCCAGGCTGGACACAACTGTCTTGCCTCTTGCTAGTGCTGTGCGCTAGCCAGGGGCACCAAAGAATTTATTCCCATCAGAAGACCTTTTATGCAACAAGCTAGTGGCTTCCGGGCAGTATACACTGCCAGTAAAATGGCAATAGACCACTACTCATGTCTCTTAATCTGCAGTGAGCTTTCCACTTACGAAAGGAGGCAATGACATTACTGAAATGGGAATCCCATTACGGCATTGACAGGAGATGAATTCTGTCCCTCAGAAACAAAGTTTCTGAAAAATAAGGAAGCTACGTTCTTGAAGATCTGTGCAATTTATTCTTTAACATTGGAGCCTAAGGGGAGTAATTACATATGCATATTATTCAAACCTGAATTCTTTTCTTGAAACTCTCTTTTAATTATGCCAGTTTGCAAGACTATCTTTTCTACCTGCTCATAGCTTGCTGCCACAGAAAGATCAGCGTTCTCCCCTAGCCTGCCCTCCTCCTGGCCATGCCATCTCACTTCTCCCTTTGCATCAGTCCTGGCTTTGAACTGACCCTTTAGCAAGCACATTCAGCTCTCTAGACCACCAGAAAACAACTGACTTTCACTCTGGAAATACTTGACTGATGTTCCACTGCCCCAGGCAGAAGAAAGAGAATAAAGCAGCTTGCTGCATAGTTGACAAAGCATGAGTGCTTTGAAAAATGACTGATAGGCCCTCCACCCCATACCTTTGTGCTACCCACATCAGTCTAAATGCATACGTTCACACCCGGGCACCTAGATCCCACACTGAACTAAAGGAACAGTCACAAATGAGAGAGGTAATTTCAAATCAAACAGAATTTCCTTCTGAATTACACTAACAACACTTTATAATGAAAGCGACAGAGAAGTTGCATGAAATGCCCTGATCCAATCCAGTACCTTTTACCCCATCTCCTGCAGTTATTAGATTCTTCTGCAACCAAGTAATCTGGCAGAAAGCTAACCGCAAAAGACAGGACAGGACAGAAAGTTTTCACCTGAATTTCTTTCCAATGAGTTTGGAACTGTCGGGTTGGTTTGGAGATCACAGGTACTAGCTGATATGCAGCTTGTGGGTTAAAAATGGGGGGAAGGAGGAGAGGGGGAATGTCTAAATACAGCCTTCATGACTCTCCTTGTCAGACAATTAATTAAAGCATTTCACAAATATTTATATTAGACTAGGTAAAATTCTAGCATTATACAGAATGCATTTTTGCAGCCCATGAGCCACTTGAAAAGATGAATCATGACAGTCAAAAGCACGTCTATATCCTTTCTTTACAAGGTTCTTGCTTTACAGGCAGATTTATATACAAACAGGCCAAAAAGCTAGCCGAGACAGTACGGCTTCATCCTGTACAATGAAGGCAACACACCAAGTCAGTGAAGCTTAAAGGAAGTCACTTTTTTCTAAATCTCAGCCCTCTGGCTTTTTACCACCTGGACACCAGTTCTAAAACTATGACCTCATCATTTATCATTTTACTTTTCAGTGCTTTACTTAATACATGACCTGCTCAGTAAAATATTTGCAGACTTGGTACTCTGGTACTTTATCCCATTACAAAGGCACGCATAACATTTCACATCTCTTTCATGCAGGTGGTCCTCTGTTCTAACTCAAGGCCAAACAGAATATAAAGTTAGGCCAGTTCAGCAGTATAGGTGAAGGCATCTGAACTGCGGGGAGGGAGTACGGTAACTGCAGATGCCAAGTGTGGCTATACATTTCAAAGATAGTGCTAATTTATTTATTTGGCTTACAGTGACCGAATCCATCTGTCCAGTGCAGATGATCAACCACAAGACGTCTAAGAATCACTACGAATCAACATTTTTTATTAAAATTGTTCACATATGTACCAAGGAGCCACAGAAAGGTGTATTAAAAATGGTCCCAGTCTTTCAGGCAATTCCACTCCATTAAATTTTATGAGTACACATGTCTGAGAAGGAGAAGAAGAGAGGAAAAGAAAAAAAAAAAAGTAAGTATCAGATACTTTTATGTTCCCAGTTTATTTTTAGAATGTTTAACAGTGCAAAACGTAATGCCTTTTTAGTTCATTTCTCCATTTTTTTCTCCATTCCAATAAAATATTTCCTGTGCTAGATGATCTGTCTCTCAATAGTTTTATACTGGATGATCTAGTTGCAAATATCTTCAGACACAATGATTTAGATTTACAACCAGCAAATAGAATGTATCAATGGAAGTATCTAGACAGAGGAGTTACAGTACATACAGGCAGGAAGCATTTCTTTTCAGCTTACTTACAGAATGCATTTGCACAACTGATTCTGATTTCTATTTATATTCCTCACTAAGGAGATAGATGTGAAATTTGGTGCTTATGGCACTCAGTGCTGATAGGTACTGGCAATGTTGCCACCTCCAAAGATGACGCTGTAAACTGTGGGGACTCAGTCACATACAGGTCTCTCCCAAAGGAATTCTGCCCTTTCAAAAAAGAAACACAGCAAAGAAGAGTCGGGAAGATATTCTCTGCAGTCTAGCTTTTTGTAATACATCCCTTCAATTCTGGTACAGAGCTTGCCTGAGCAGAAACTGTCACAAGAGCAAAAGGGCACATCCAAAGACACACAAGTGACAGAATCCAAAAGTGAAAAATACTTCACAGAGCCCTTTATTATGAAAGATTGCTAAGGAAATTGTTGGGTCCACAGTGACTGACTTACTATTCTTTCTCCTTTTTTCAAAGACTCAGCTATTGTGCTCTCAAATTAAGATTTGGCTTCGGCTTTTAGAAAGACATGAATAATAATAAAACCATATTGCCGCACATATGACTTATGATTAAGCAGCTCTCTGGGTTATATACAGAGGAAATGTCTGAAAAGGCACTGGCTGACACTTATCAAAGAATTTGGAAATGGAAATTACAGCAAAAGAAAGTAAATTAGCCAAGAATTTGAAAAGAAACAGGATATAATGATCAAATAGATGACATCAAATTAAAACCCCAGATCAGGAACCAATGCAAAAAAACTCAGGAAGACATGCTTTCAAGCTGCTGACATCATATTTATATATGTCCTATGTCATTCAGACATTCTGTGGTTTCACTAAAGGTACAAAGCATATGATTTTGAACTCCCTTGGTTTTGTCTCTGTTGTATATTACCAGCTTTCCAGGGTTTTGCAGATTAGTTGAGTAAGTCCCCATTCATAATTCTGTGCTCAAATTCTACTTGAAGTCAATGTTGGAAGATAGTGCTTTCCAGCTCATTGTGAAGAAAGAGTACAGCATTTTTCAAGACGTGAGTTAATGAGTCATACTGTTTGTGTTTCCCAAATAAATTAATAACAACAACTAACAATTCATTCCTAAAGTTCCTGCATGCCCACAATTCCAACCGACTGCAGTGGGAGCCAGAAATGCTCTGCAGCTTTGAAAATGAAAACTGTCCTATGTGTTCCAGCAGAAATTTCTACAGATAAATCTGATGATGGTTAAAGGTGACACTTAAAATCTTTGGAAACCAAATTTTAAAATTAAAAATCCTAAACCAGTAAAACACAATAAGCTTATTTTAGAACACAGCCTTTTGAGACTATTACTCCCTTTACTTGTGCAACCTGCCATTGAGTAGCAGATTCTGTATTTATTAATGTTATTCGCATTGACATTATCATTACAATCATTTATTACCAGATTATTGACAGCATTGGTAGAGCAATCCCAATAGAAGAATGTTCACTTTCATGATATCACCAGCACCTGGCAAGAAAGGCTGAAACCTGAACTCATGTCCTGGATGAATCTTTTAATGACTATTTTAAATGTGTGTAGGTACACTTTGTACTTAAAGCACAACTTCGTGCAAGGATCTCAGAGGTTTGGTGTTTGGGGGTTGGTTTGTTTGGGGTTTTGTTTTTTGTTTTTTTTTTACAAGTTAGGTGTTAGCATTCCTTCCATGTGGAAAGAGAAGAGGTGGCTCAGGATAGTGCACAGGTTTGCCCAGCACAAGGCATTTCAATGAAAACAGCAGCAGCAGCAGCAGCCTCGCATGCTGGGCTCCAGTCTGCAACCTTCCATCATCCATATTGCTGAATGGGACTGCTAAGCAGTTCTGGGTGAACAGTTTTTAAGGTTTCAATTCAGGAAAGTACAGTAACATACAAAGTCACTAAGGCTTCTGCAGCTGCTTGACAACTGCCTTAGCTCTGCCCTGAAAAGAAATACCCCAAGACTGTGACTCTTAGTGTTTAGCTATTAGAAACAAGAAAAATGGAATCAGAAATGAAGATTGACTTGTGTATAGTAAGCCTGGATTGTGGGTGAGGACGGCGGTGCTGTTTAAGTGAGGGCAGCCGGCAGTTCACCTATGCGGGGAGAGCAAGGTAGCGCAGCGAGGGTTATATAAGCAAAGTCACTTGTGGAATGTGCAGAATGTACACAGAGGGTGTGCCCGGAGCAAGGGCAGCGCCGGGAGCTGGGGCGCGGGGAGAGCCTCCAAATCCATGTGTAACAGGTTGCCTGACAAAAGGCGCTTCCAAAATGCAGCCCATGTTCTCTGCCCTTGCTGCTGTTTCTGCCCTTGGACTCAAAGCCACAAAAGTCATTAGATATTAGCATGGACAGTACAGTGTGTTATTTAATGGTACTAAGATAATCATAAATAAAACAGTCAACATTTTTCCAGTGCCCTCATCCCCCTTCCTGAAACAGGCAAGACTTCTGCAAATGCTGGCAACAAAGTGCAGGTGAGATACACAATCAAAGGTAAAGAAAAAACTTCATACCATTTCCGGAGCAGTCTGGTTTTTTTGCTCTTGCTGCTCTAGATTTTTTTCCATGACTAATTAACACATCCCCCCCTAAAACCTACCCAAAACCCCAAGCAAATAAAGGGAAAAAAGGGAATATTTCAATTTTAAATTAGTCTGCTCTAACCACGGTAATGCTCCTTTTGTTTTCCTCTTCAGGTGCCACTTGAAACAATCAAATCCAACTGGCAAAGGTATTAAAAGTAAGTCCACTTTAAATTTACAGATGTTTGTAAAGCAAGTTCTTATGAAATCATGGAATAAAACCTCACCCAGCTGAGAGGTAGATTTATCTAACTAATGCACAAACCCAAGGTTCTGTGGAAATTTGTGTGTTGAATGCATTTCCTAAATACTTGACCACTGGCTTTGTGGACCTGCTACGGGCATACAAAAGTGCGCATGAGTATCCTGACTTCAGTATGAAATCAGCTAGGGGCAGAATTCCACCCCTTCCCGCTCAGCTACAGGACTGCATCCTGTCAGTGTTTTGTTACTGCCAACAAGAAAACTGAGTTAAACTATCTACAGTGGTACTTGAACTAGCTCTACTGATCAGAACTAATTATAAGAAAAGTTCACACGTTGAATGTCAAAGATGAATCCACAGAGGAAATATAACACATGAAACACATGTTCCAGACATGCTGTTCAAAACAAATCTGAAAAAAATAAGGTCAAGGGACCTGGAGTATTTCTCACAGTGATTCTGCAAGCTAAGTAGTGAAATGGCGTTTAATAAATTACATGGTTTCGAATTACTCACTATGCAACTACAAACTGCAGAATAATATGGCTCTTCAGGAGTACCCTGCCTATAGCAGCACAAATGTGTCTGGAGAAATACACAAAAAAGAGCAGAAACTACCAGATTCTGTTTAACCGTTGGCCATGACTTACTTTCTGTTCTGTAAACACCAACCAATCTCTTCTTCAGGAGCAGAATTTTGGATGGACTCACTAAGCAGTTCTGTACTGAGAAATTGTGAAGACAACCATTAGCAGGCACTGAGAACAATACATACATATCATCTCATTGTACATAGGCTCCCAGCAGCAATGGACACAGACATGCAGACTCACAGGCATTTCTGAAGCCCTATGACACCGGCCATGGGCAGACCTCAGTACAGGATTGGGGCACTAAGGTAAATTTAATTTAGAACCAGATGTAGTTCACAGCATTTAGTTAATTTTGCAGGTCCAAAGCTTCACCCAGGACCACCATTTCCAGAGATAGCATCATTTTTTTGAAAAAGGATTGTTTACCGTGCATTCAACTTCTGTTAGAAAAGGAATCCCCACTTCTGGAAATTTCATATTCTCAAGTGCCATTTTTCATAGAAATGGCCTCATTTTTGAGTTCATAGAAAGCGGAAAAAGCAATAAAACCTGTAGATGTGAGGTGATTCGTCATCTTGCTAGAAATACTTTAGCACAATTCTAATTCACCATCATCCCAGGAAAGGCTGCCTATAATACACTGAAAGCCAGCATGGGCTTTAAGCCAGCAAAGCACTTCAGCATCATTTCAGCTTTAAGCTCAGGCATTGTACCACTGACTTC
Source organism: Oceanodroma leucorhoa (assembly GCA_030449065.1). NCBI lineage: Eukaryota > Metazoa > Chordata > Aves > Procellariiformes > Oceanodroma > Oceanodroma leucorhoa. Next base: position 13,609,865 of record JASVER010000011.1, read on the forward strand.
AGTGAGATGACTTAAAAATCATTACAATTAAAAAGCTAAAATGGCTTGCTCGTTTAGAGCCTTGGTGTGAACTTCCTATAACGAGTATCATAGCACACAGCTATACGATTTGGAGTTTATAATGTCCACATGACCCAACCTGAGTAAGGCCCTACAGATGAGCTCCAGGTGAAATTTAATGGGAGTGGACAATACTTGCAAAAGACCTTCAGCAGAGGCCTTTGTATTCAAGAGTCTATTATCCCAGTGTAGGTGAGAGTATACTTTATACATCCCTGGAGGAAAATAACTTAGTCAGAGAGCTCTCGAAGAAAGATAAAGAGTACAGACAGGAAAGCTATTGTGCATAAATCCAGGTGGAACCATAAGTCTTTCTCAAAATGTTGAAAGAATAAATCCCCCTCCCACAAACTACATAAGAAGATGTGGTTCCCATCCACAACTGAGTGGCAAAGCAACTTCCCACATAGTCACATCTGCCTCTCCTTCCTCTGTTCCGTCACCTAAATTCTGTCATGAGAGTAAACGCAAGAGGGGGCAGGGGCTGTATATGCACATCATCAGGGGAAGGAAAAAAGGAGGGAAGAGGATTTGTACCTTAGATGTTTGCATATGAATTTGGCTTCAGCCTTCATCGTGTTTACATGCCTTTGAACACTTTCTGTTTCTTTCTGCATTCTTCACTGCTCCATTTTATTTATTTTCACCTCCTGCTTCTCAGATCTTCTGCCAGACTGCTTATTTAATTCTACTTGTTGCACTAAAAACACCATTGTTGTCATCCAAATTAATCCCTGAACATAATAAAAACCTCAAAATAACTCAGACGACCAGTTTTCCATCCTTTGCTCTCACTTGAAGTACAGTATAAAAGCCAGTACTTGGGAGCTCTGAGAGTTTACACAGGACCAGTCCTAGCTACATGGCATTTTAGTAGGCAGGGGAGTTTTTTCCTTCCCTACTTATCTTCTCTTTCCATCAGTTAAGACTGCTCAGAGTCCCCCCCCCCACCATCTCCAGCCCAGTTAGCCCCTCTTCCAATGTAATCCATTGCAAGACTTAATGTTTTTCAAATAAACTCGGTACTTTTAAAATATTGAGGTGGCCTCCTGTGACAGGTTAGCTGAGAAGCAGGATAAACTAAGATCACCTTTACTTTGAGGGATGAGGGAAGAGAACCATCTCCTAAGAGTCTGTGGTGAAGTAGTAGGGCACTCTGGCTACAGATTTCCTATTAAGTCTCCTATATTCCTCTCCATTCAAACTGCACAGGGGAAAAAATAGAGAAGAAAAAGAAAAAAACAAAAAAAACAAACCAAAACACACACACACAAAAAAACCCACAAGACAAGAAAGAAACACAATGGGATCAATGTTTTCCCCAAATCTGTATTGCCATTATCTGCCCTCATCTTCACCTTTTTTCCCCATGAAGGCTTCCCAGGGATGAGGAGGGCTCTGAAAAGACTAAACATTCTTTTGCTGCAGATCAAATATCTATCCTTTTAACAGCTGATCAGGAGGGAAGGGAGCTAAAGTGAATGAACACAGCAGTCCATGCCACTAACCCAATCAAGTACTCACTTCATGCATCATGGGGAACAAAAGGGCAACGTTGTTCTTTTTGAGGAGCTGGACAATCCTTCTCAAGCTAAAGCTTCTGGTGCCAACTGTGCATGGCGGTACTCTGCAGCATAATGAAGAGTAAGAGCACAGGCAGATGAAGACACCCAGCAGATGACACAACATGATCACAGGATAGGACCTGGTCAGCCCATCAAATTTATAATTTTTAAATACTATTTTTTGTGGATTGTTTTTAGGGAGGAGAAGAAAGACAAAGTGGCAGATGCTGAAAGAAGGAATCGCTAGAGGAAGGAATGACAGTATCTAAAGCACTCAGAAAGCAGTACAGACTCTACTTAGTTTTCTTACAAACTTCAAGCTCAAAACCTCTCAACAATAGCAAAAATACTGAAACTGCAAATAAAGAATTAATCTTTTCGTGCTGGCTTTGTCCAGTCTGTCAGCACTGTATTTTTTTCAAGGGTAGCTCACTAATTACCCTTCAGTCTTTTTCATTTCCTTGATTTGAACTAGATGGCAAATAAATATCATAAGGTGAGTTTAAACAGCGCATCAGTGAGAAAAATATTCACTTGAAATATAAGCAAAACACTCAAACTGGGACTATAATAATTTTTGAAGGTGTTCTAGCTTTTAAAGGACTACTTTAGACCTTTTCTTACAGTCTCAAGGATTCCCTTCCATTTTATTTTTTTCACATAGAATGTACAACTATTCCTACCATTTATGTCATCCGGTAGCGCTTCCAAATTAGAAAACCAGACTGGAACTTCAACAGCCTGTCTGAGTATTAACCAATCTCAGCTCCTTCACTCTGACAAAGCCCTGGCTGAGAGAGAAAAAAGAAACACATACCTGCTTGTTAAGAGCTATTCATGTCAACTCTTCCTTCCCCTTACTACTATGCACTAATCACAAATTAGAAAGCATTTTAGTAATTACATGGAGAGCTTATGCAAAGCCAGATGAGAGAAATAAATGTAACAAAACCTTTGAATTTATGCTTATGCTGCTTTAGCAAAGTATTAATTGACTAGAATATACGCAGGCTGCTTTCTAGTCTGTACATATATAAGATGCTATTGTAGCAAACAGAGTACTTTTAAAAGTAAGTCCTTAACAATAAAAATTGTGATTAAGCCCAAAACATTTCAAGCATTCACTTTTTACATTCAGGATCTCACTTGATTTTGCCATTTGCTGATTTGGGGAAGCCAAATTGTAGTTTTCTGCTTCACTTTCTGTTCATACCAGGCTCACTTTTTAGCTCTGACACTAAACACAGCAGGATCGAATTAAAATAAAAATATGCAGTTTCTAGTGGTCTTGTGGATATATTTTCCAACTTACAGATATTGCCACTCATATCAGACTCTGTAAAAAGCAAAACAAAAAGCAAAGTCTAACCCGCATTTTAGTCCTAAGATATCTGCCAGTAGTCCTTTAATCCTGAAAGATAAAACCACAATAAGATCACTACATTTATGAAGAGCAAAAAGCCCTCCTAAAATAAAGCCTTAAAACTGTGGGGTCTTTTCCTGAGTATTTTATCATGCACTGAAATAGCCGATTGCATCAGAAGGTCTGAGACACGAGCAAAAGCTGTTTTGACATTGACACTTCCAGCCACAGCAGAAAAATTATCCTGTCATTTGAAAAAGTATTTACCACCTTGTAGCTGCTCTTTCCCATGACAGTGTTTCTGTCCTCTCAGAACTGCTTAGGAGAGATGCTCTTCCTTATTTTAACTTATCTGCCATCAATAAGGGATGACCGATAGAGAAGAAGGAAGTAATGTATATAGCTGCCTCTCCACATCTCTGAAATCCTTTGAACTAGAAGCCCCTCAAAGCTTTCACAGAAAGGCAGGGTTTTGCACTTGGACTGGGACTGATATCCCTGAGCCATAATATTTACATTCTTTCTCTTTTATATTGCTTTTCCTTAGCACTTCCATGAGACACTTAAAAATAGAAGGTGAGACACTATTAACTAGACAGAAGGCTATTTAATGGCATTGCGCTCCCTGTGGCTTGTCCATGCCTATTCCTTTTCGATGAGTAGGGAAAATACCTACTAGGTCAATTGGTGCATCTCTTCCTACTCCTGTCAGTGCAAGATTACTACATCGCATCTCTCCACACTGGCTCACGCCCAAGAGAATAGAGTATCACTTGCATAGGTTATGTAATGAAGGCTCCCGAGAGCTTTATGCAGCTTGCTGACTTGGAAAACTAAATTGGCTCTTCTCACAGAGGACCTATTTGAGGTGCTTCCCCAGTTTATTTGACTTTCATGTCACTTTGTCTGCTGTCCGTGGCTGTTCTGGGAGGTTATCTAGCATTGCAGCACTTCAACAAAATTTTAGGAATTTGCTCTTTCCTAATGCATGTTGTCACTATTTTTCAAGCAAATTTAGTTGTCTTTTCAGTGTCATTTTCTTAAGTCTCCTCATAGTAACTGATCTCTTGAATATCTAAGTCTAATACAGAAATAATAAAAAAAGTTTCATTCTATCTAAGGCCTTTATCCCAGAAGGTTTCCTACATATGTGATCTGCTTCGTATGGGGAATCTTCAAACACTAACTAGTGTGGAAAGAGTGAGTTCTGCCAGCCTTCTTGCTGCCTTTTCACCTTTCTTCACAAGTTGTTAATACTATGACACAAATAATCTCTGTGCAGTGTCAGAGTGAGGTCATCTCTTAATACTACTCTGAAGAATTACTCTTATTTGGTGCACAATTTAGATGCACATGAGTGTTTATTGCGCCAATGCTGCATCATATACATGCATTTCAGTTAGGGCAAGGTAATTCATACTCTGCACAGTTAAAACACAAAACTATGCGATAACTAGAAAAAGAATGAGAAATAATACTGTCTCCAGCTGAAGGATAATACACAGAAGAAACGGTTCTTGAAATTACTAGTATCAGTCATCATTTCTTCATAAACCTGCATTTACATAGCTTAGAAAGCAGCAGTGTTAAAATGCTTTTTTTCATTCCAAGTGAATGTTTTTTCATTCCAAATGCATTTGTTTTCTATAAATAATGTTTAAATCTGTTTAACTGTATTTCAGCTTTGAAAAGGTAAAAGTGACTAAATGATTTAACTAATTTTACTAACTTGATTTTGAAAATCCAAATATTGGCCTAGTTTTTCACATTTTCAAAAATCATAGCTAAAATGATTCTTCTAATAAGTTTTCCATTCAGCTACCAGTGCAGAGGTTTTTGTTTGTTTGTAATTGTTCACCTAGAGTACTGCATCCAGCTCTGGAACCCTCAGCACAAGAAAGACATGGACCTGTTGGAGCGGGTCCAGAGGAGGGTCACAAAAATGATCACGGGGATGGAACGCCTCTGCTATGAAGAAAGGCTGAGAGAGTTGGGGTTGTTCAGCCTAGAGAAGAGAAGGCTTCAGGGAGACCTTATTGCAGACTTTTCCAAATGCAGACCTTTAAAGGTCCCTTCCAATCCAAACTATTCTATGATTCTATATTCTTTTTCTTACAGAAACCACAGAGCCATCTCTACTCACACTTTCCAAGACCATTTGTGTGTTTTTTGTAACATACAAAACAAATGAAACACATCTTGGAACAGAAAAAAGAATAATAAGAGCTTCCTATCATGAAAACAAAACTTCCACTTATTATTAATTACACTTTACAGTCTAGAATATTTAAGGACTTAAAAAAAATGGCTTACCACCATGAAAAAAATCTGTTCTATGTAATGTATTATACATAAGTATACATACACAATGGAGACACATAAATTATAGTTTCATACCTGAAAGAAGACTGTATAGTATGCTAGAGTCATTAAACATGACATTTATGCTGTTTCCATTAGAGTTTCACTATAAATATATAAATGTATATATGAAAGCACATGCACACATTGGTTGGTGATCATGGTTCTGGGTCAGTGAAACAAACATTGTTGCAGTTCACCCTCCCGTCATGTTTACAATGACTGCAGTTTTCCACTGCTTCCCATGCACATTTATTTATTCCACAAAAGTAGAACATGCCTATACTCAGAAGCTTCTCCAAGTGATTTTGAGGGTATAAACAACATTGAAATCAAAATAGTTCCACTGCAAAATATCTCAGGTACTCAGTAGACCCAATATGCTGACAGCTAAAACATTGCAGGCACAGTTGTTGATTGTGCCCATGGGACCACTACAATTTCTGCAGAACCATATGAACCAGAACAGTGAGGGTTGCATAATTTAAAATCCTGAAGACCCAATGCCATTTAAGCATCCCCTCGCATTAACAAAATTAGCAGGTGCTGCATTGGCGCTACATGTGGCTCACAACTTGAAAAGAACACTTAGTCACTTCACAGTGATATCCTGCATCTGCAATAAATTGCTAATGAATTCACACTACTAGCTATCAGTCTTTCTGATACCCCTTACAGGGCCCAGGTACCCTTGGTTTCATTTCCACTTTTATTTCTTACGGTCTTACTATTTCTCCCTCCTTAAGTTTGCGTCTTCCTCGCTTTATTTTGTGACTGAGTTTTTGCTGCTCTTTATGCTTTATTGGTCTTTCATTTTGTCTGCCAAATGCCCTCTCAATTTAGATTCCTCCTCAAAACCATTAATTTCTCCACCTCTACCCTTTCCTTTAAAYGTAACCAATGGCTTGTCTCTTTTAGGCTGCAAATCTTTTCACTAGGACTTACACTTTCAGTGTTTATTTGTACAATATCTGATTAATTTGTAATCCTTTGAAAATTCTTACTAATATTTTAGTAGGTTTTTTTTCTCTCACACTTAGGAAGTGATACAGTGTTTGTCTTTTCTGAAGCCAGAGAGATAAAATGGTCATCCATAACTAAATGTACAAAGCACAGTGGAAAAATTAGGTGGTTTCAGCCAGAAAAACTAACAATCAAGAACCTTTTGGCAGGTCTGAATTTTAACTTAAAGCTGCAAAATACATCATTTGAGACCGTTTCAAGTCTTGACCAAATCTTTACTGGAAATTACAGTAGCAAAACAAAGCAGAGTCTCCTGAGACACCCTCACATCTCAGCAAACATTGTTAATCACCTGGCAGCTTACAAGCATTTATTTCACGTAAGAGGGAATGTTCCAGATGATTCTGGAATTTGATGGAAAAGATTGTTGAATTCAATAATATTAAAAACTCTGGCAGCACTACTCAATGTCAAACTTGCTGGGCCCAAAATATGATTTCTCTTTAAATATTATTTCCTTCTCATAGAGTTTAAATTCTGTAAGGCTCCAACTTACACTTGTTCTTTGCAAGACCAACTGGCTAGAAATTTTACAGACAAAACCCCAACAATTCACTGTGGGGCCCCACCATAAACAAAGTCATATACGAATGCTATTTTTATTACAAAAGCTGTAAAGGTTTCTTGGAAGCTCATGTGTGAAGTTGCTGAATACTACATACCTAACCAAGGTTTCCATGATACTGCCTCCAACTCCATGGACTTTCCAGGAGACTTCCAGAATAACCTTCTCCTGTTCCAGTAGAAGTGCTCAGGTTGAAGGAGAGTATAATTAGCCAGTCTTATGAATTTACAATTCTGATTAAGCATTCATTTTTTTTCTTCTGGAGATGGCAATAGCATCCATGCACAGATCACTTAATTGCCTTTCTGAGTTTTCATTTCTGAGTTTTCATTTCAGTGCCCGCAAAGAACAATATTGCCTTTAATAAGTGGAAGATGTGACAAAGACAGAGAGACATTTTTTCACTATGTGACAAACCAGTTTCATTCTCTCTCCTCCCCATCTTACAACATCAGCATGAAGCGTTTCTTCATGTCTTCTCCAGTTTGTTTTGCAATCACAACTGCTGTCAGTCATGCTTTCACATATAGGTCACCAGTCCTGAAAAACAGCGGAGGCACACAATAATAGAATTCTTATGAAGCCGACTTTTCAAATAAGTTGATTTTATTTTTCTGGACCAAGCTTGTATCAACAATATCTCACCAAATATATATAGTTGAGGAAATAAAGAGCCCAAATACTATATGGGCAAGCTGCAACAATGCCATTAATCTGCTTACCTGCCTGTCCTGCCTCCTCCCACCCCAGCCCCACATCAACTCAAAATCTTTCAGATGTCTGTAATGTTCAGTTAAACAAAGAAGGTCTTTTCCTCTGTTCCAAGTCTTTCAGTTACTTGCCTAAATAGTTGTAAGTGACAGTTTTTAGCATATAGTCTTTTGTCTCCTTTCTAGCATTATGCAGACCACCCAACACTTCAGCTCCTTTACCCTCCCTTCTCCTCCTACAGCTTTTTGCATCTTGGGTTGAAATTTCTCAGAGGATCAACAACACATGTTCAACTTGTAATAGATTCAGCATGTAATAGATGAAGCCCTGATCCTAACCGGTCCTTGGATGCTATCATAATACAAAGTGACACCATATATTTTTGGTTTTAAAATAAGCTTCTGATTCATGCTCCCCTGTTATTGGCAAGACCACGTGAGTGCGACAGAAATAAACTGTGTGACTCCATATCAGCAGGGGATCTGTTGTAGGTTGTGCTCACAGAGCAGAAATGGGAGAAGGGGGAGCCAACAAGCAGCACTTCAGACTTCAATCTTCCTGCCCCCCACCCCGTGCCTTAGTGTATACCTTAGCCTATTGCGGGGCTATGCTACCATCCTCCAGGGCTTCCTTCTGGCTTAAACTTCTGTTTGTTTCACAGTGTCATCTCTCAACACATTTCCAAATGCTACAAAACAAACAGCATTAGTCTATTATTTCTTACAATCTAAAGATGAGTGTCAGAGAGCAAGCTACTGTCAAGCAGGCGAGGTCTAAATGTCTTTCTAAACAGAGATTACTTTGTTGAATGAAAAGCATTTTAGAGCCAAGGAATGATCATTTTTATTTTCTTATCTCCTTGATGAAATGGAACTAATTTCTCTTACATTCAAAGAGATTTTGCTCGGAGAGATCAGTTTTTAGAACTGCAACTCCTAGCATTCCCATTAGGTTCTCCTTGCAGTTTAAACTTTTGCCAGCAAAAGACAGACAAACCTGCTGGGTGTGGTCTGATGCACGTCCAGGAGGTCTCTCAAACCATATGTTTCTACCGGTTCTAATCTATGATTAAATCAATCTAAAAGAACAAAAGCTGTGTGAAAGGAGAAAAGAACTTTATCTAGAAATGAAAGAAAATTCAATCAAGTGTCATTTTCTGAGACATTTAAAAGGTGCTGCATCTGCCAGCAGGTGCTAAACACAGGAGAGCTTTACCCAATGATCAGTGCCTTCCCTCCAGTGTACAGATCAATGGGTTCTGGTCCTCATCCACAAACCACAAGACCGTTGAGCAGCTTTTCCAGCAGAAAATGTAAAAGGATTTGCCTTTTAAGGAAAAAAAAAAAAAAGACAAAAAAGACCTTCCCACAAAAATCCCTCTTGTTCTTCAGAACTGTTTAGAAATCTACTTGTTAGTCTTTTCTTTATATTTCCAAACGTAGAAATGTTAAGAATTACAGGGCAATAGGCATGTTTGAATTGTGTGTTTGTATGACATGACACACTCTTTTGTGCACAGACGCAGGTTAACTTACACAGAGAGGTACAGAATTTGTAATGATGGTATCACTACATTTTAGGCGAATGCAACTACTGTACCTCAAGTACTTGAGATTAAACCTGTTCAAACCAGTAAATACACTTTTCAGAATAACCATGTTTATAACAAAAAAATTACATACTGAATTGTTCCATAGTGGCCTCAAATTACAGTGTCCAAATTTTGGGATCCCATATAAAATACCCTACACCAAGCGCTCGTAACAAGAGAGTAAATTCACAGCTGAGCCACCTGTCTGTAGGACTCACCTGGACGTGGTCCCTCTGCACTAGTGTCCCATCTCTCTGCCAACACAACTCCCCCTGGCCCAGACAGCTCTCTTCCATGATACCACACGCCCTTTGCCTGGCTCTGCATTGGGTCTACACCGCTCTACTGTCCATATCAGGTACAGCAGTGCTTTGTGGCCCTTCCTCTTGGCCACAGTGGATTGAGGACACTGCCGTTCTGTGTGCACCAGAACAGAAGGACAGTGCCTGATCGTTGCAGGAAGGCACCATTAAATGCCTAGGGAGAAAAGCAGATCTGTTGGTTTCCCTGTGCTGTGAGCCTCTCCCTACTGCATCCCCTGAAAAGCCAGGCTCAGTCCACCAGGGAGGTGGATGAAAAGGATCACTAGCTTATTTTGCTACATCACAGCACATTCCTAGGACCCCAGCCCTTAGGGGCTTTACTGAACTTGCTGTGTATTACACTCATTTGGCTGTCTCATTAAACACTACGTTTGGCAAATTACACCTGCCTTAGGCCATGTCTACACTGTAAAGCTTTGCCAAAGTTTTGCACACCCAAGGTCAGCTCAGGGCATGGAAAATGCACATCCTGTAGCTGACACTATTACATTGGTGGGACTCCAGGGACTGATGTATCTGTGCTAGCAACAGAGTCCATGTCAGTATACCTTCTGCTGTTTAGGCAGGTGAAGTCCCTAAACCAGCACAAAACCTTCTGACAGTATATGCTGTGCCTCCATGAGGTAGTCTGTCTTGTAGCCACAGCAGAATAAATAGTTTTTGCTGGGTACACAAGACCTACTAATCGCAAGTTCTACTTGTACATTCCCATCTGGCTTCTCTTTGTTCGCTTTCTCTTCCTTATACACCATATAGCTCCCTAGTCTTCACTTTGGAAAAGACTCACAGTTGCCTCAGGATGTAACAGAAATTCTCTGTGAATTTTTCATGTTGTGTTTACAAAATACACAGGTTAAAACATGCTTTTGGAGCTCAGTTTCTTGCAGATATCAATTATATGAAGGCTCTTTTTGTTAAAAATATTATCAACATTTCACTGGGGGAGACATGTTCAATACCAAGAATGCAAACTGATGGGAGCCAAGGGAGTCAGTGATATGCAAAGAGGGCAACACCAGGTCTTTTGGATTGTCACTGACACATCATGACAAATATTCCCAAACATGTTCTGTGCAAAATAAACTGTGCCCTTCCTCCTTAAAATAAACATCCTTGATATACTTACTGAAACCAGGAATGTGCCATTACTAATGATAATGTAGTGCAGGAGACAGCTTTTCTTAAGGTTACCCAAAATATTTTTGCTGCTTCATCAGATGTATTGTTAGAGCTCACCAAACCCAGAGCTGTGGTGCACCTGTTTTCTCTCAGACACATCTTATTTTTCTTCCTTGGAAGTCCCAGCTGGCGTCCAGGTTTTCTTAAATTGCTACCAGAGCTAATTGCTAAATTGCTACCAGAGCAATGCCCCAGAAGATGGGGAATTGCTTTCTGTGGTGAAAGGTGAACAAATAGGTGGACTCAGTTGACCAGAATGGCCAAGGAGACAGAAAGAGCTGGTGCTAACATCAGCATGGGAGGGAAGAAGGGATACAGCAGCTGTAGCCGGGCAGGCAACCACAGTAATTTCAGGGGCTTTGACTTGGGGGTGCTCGAAGCAGGAAAATTTTAGGGAGGCTCAGGGGGGAAAGGAGTAGCTTGGGGCTAGTAAAAAGCTGGCAAACAGGTGCTTCTGTTGGGAGTCACTCAGCTATGAAATCACAAACTCAAGGAAAATATTTACTGAAGCCCAGATTTGCTCCACCTGAAGGCACAGAAGGCAGTCTGTTTTCTTCATTTGTTTTTTATTTCTTTTGCTTGTTTGGATGCTCTGTGATATTATTCCAATATTATTTTTGAGAGGTTTCTCATTTAAGTAGATACTGAATTCAGCCTAATGGAATGGCTTCTCAGCCTGTGACTGGACTCTCAAGCATTGCTTCACTAACAGAAAAATTAACCTCACGCTAGTAACTGCAGCAAATCCAGCAGCAGAAACAGCAAATGGCAAAAGCTAAGAACAGGCAGTGATTTTGAACTTGCATCCAGTTAGGGAAGAGAAACGGTATTCAATTCACTCGGCAAACTCACAACTTGGTAACAGCTTTGTTGAAACACTTGCAGTGAAATTATTGACCACACCACAATGCATCTTGTTAAAACAACAACAACAAAGAATACCACCACTAAAACCCTGTTTCTAAGGGGCTTATGATACTAAAATAATAATGATAATTTAAAAATTTAAGTAAATTTGGGCAATTGTATGCATACACAGTAGAAAAGACTACTTCCCTCTGATAATCATCTCAAGAGGCTATATCAACATTTTCACAGTCTGGCTTCAGGAACCACATCAGGAAATCAAACAAATATTATCTCATGTACAATGAACTTCTTTCTTCTTGCAACAAGCAAACAAGAATTATTTTCTTAACAAACATACAACAGACAAAAGTGCTACTGAGAAAGATCGCAAGACTAAGAAAAAAAATAGTGATACTGATGAAAACAAAAGTTTGGGGAGATGTAATTGAATGCTTTCTTCCTTCCAGTCACAAGTGGCTGGAATTTACATACGTCAATTACTTATGGCTGGTGTTGCACAGAGGCAGCTTTGCAAGGTGCTATGTGCTATGTGAATGGGACTCACATCACCTCAATGGAAACTGAGATGAGCACTTTGTGCTGCTGGGGGGACCTTGGAAAATACCCAGAAGTAATAAAGAGGAACAAATAGATGATACAACCAAACATCTATAAGCTCACAATGGCCAGTCAAGGCTAGATAGGACTTCTCTTCAGGGATTTGATCTCAAGAAGAAAACAGCTCTGCATGAGAAAACTCCCAGACTGATAAATACCAAGACTTGGTATTTTTCAGCAAATACACTACTTGAGGGATTTCAGGGAGTATCACTATAAAGCCTGTACTGCAGGGCATGCTCCCTGCGTGCAAACTTGCAAAGCATGTTAAAATGTAATGTGTATTATAAGGGACAAAACTTGATGAAAGCCTCAGTCCCACCACACTGAACACAGATTGTTATCTCTAAGAACATGAGCACAGTCAAGTCATGTTAAACTTTGTCTGCATTATGTTCCCATTGATTTTACACATGAAAGAGAAGTTGGGACATTGCACTAGCAGGCAAGGAAAATAGCATTAGAGATGGGTTTAAGAGTTATTTTAGGGTGGGTTCTTTTCTTAAAAGTCTTCAATCCAAAGACCATTAGTTGCTACCAAACTAAACCACACTGAAAACAGCATAGGACATTTTTTGCATTTCTCTAAGCAGCCCAGCATCTCTAGATTTATAGTTGCCAGTTTCCCTTCACTTATTACCTCCCTTATGTTAGGGTATTGAGTTCTCACCAAGCAGGATTAGTCTGCTGTGAGGGTAGTTACATTACCAACAGTAATAAACAAGCAGTAACCATTTTAAACTTAGGAAGATTTAAAATGAGATTCAGGGAAATGCTTGTTCCCTGCTTTCATTTTCAGGAAAAGAAAAAAAAAAATCTTCAGGGGAATTAAGGGGGAGGGGGCAATTCTTCCCTAGAGGTTCAAATATATCTCCCAGGCAGCACAAAAAAAATGTTGGTATTCTGTACCACCCAGTGCCTGCCCACTTCTATGCTTGATTACCCCAATAAATCAGAAAACCTGTTTGTTACAGGCTCTCCTTCCATTACAGCTGTTGCTCTGGTTAACATCTTCTGAATCATCCAATTCATCAGGATCACATACATGGGGTTTTAATCCTTTGATTTTTTAAGTTACTTTGTTCTGAATTTTTCGCTTCATCCCCTTACTGACAGAGGAACTGGATAAAGATAAATAAGTCAGAGTAGCATTGTTTTTCTCCCCTGCTTTTTATTTTGCAAGGGGAATAGGGAGGGGGGAACAGAGTAGCTCTCCATTTCACAGTTCTTCAGTGGTATCACTCAGCGTTGACGGTGCAGCCTGAAATCTGAAGAGTCTGAAAACCAGTGCTGAACTTCTGAAGTACAGTTAGCCCTATTGTGTTATCCCAGTCATTAAAATGCTATCTTTGAAAAATGTATATTAAATAGACAAATAGCTTGGTGGTTATTCCAAGCCCTCCATCACTACGATGCCTTTCAGTACTAATTTCTATAAAAGGAACAAAACCAGGAATTGAGTTACAACTGAAGTGTAATTGCTACATAAATTATACGGAGTGTCAAAGCTGGAAAGTGAAATGGGGAACACAGTAGGTCAAATGCTTGCTAATGGGCTATAGAGTCATTCACCTGCTCAAATCAAAATCAGACATGAGTACACCCATTGGAAGGACACAAGAGAACATACTCTACAACACTGTTTCTCTCAGTATGATTTTAGGATTAACGTACACAAACAAACACCCCCCATATTAATTCACATGCCCTCAGAAGTCACTCTCAGCATGTTTGTAGGCTAACCCATTTAGTTAGGTTAACTTTCTAGGTTACTGGCAAGTGAAGAATATGAGGAGACCAGACTGCTTTAAGAACAGTGACAATACAAACCTGCACCCCTCTGGGGGACTTCAGCAGCAAGGCCACCTCCTCCTCAGGGAGGGCTGAAGCAAACAAATACTAAGTCCTCACTGAAGAAACTAACTTCATCTTCTGCCTGCCCAGTGCCCAGCATATGGGAAGCCCAGTCTCTCAGCACCGCCGCAATATAATAAATCATAACAACAGCCCATAACTAAAGGGAAGACACCAATCTCTAATGGTGTTAGTTCATTTTTACAAAATAGCACATGTGCATACAAAGATATGAGAAAAGAGGAACGATGACTAAACCTCAAATTGTTCCATGATTTTACTATTGATCTGACACCCTTTGTTTTGAAAATCAGACTGCATATTTCTTTGTAAAAGTGAGCTCTACAGAGATTCCTGAGACTGAGCTGTTCCAAGTCTTAGCTACCTTCAGGATAGAGGATTCAAAACCAAATACAGACTATTTATATGAGCAAAAAATGAACTTTGATAGGGAACGAACATCTCTAATATTTTACATACCTCATGTTGGATAAGACTCATACCAGTGTTTATAAGTTCTTTAAAAAGAAAATATCACAGCCTTCCTTTTCTATCCTCCTCACCTGCTTTTTTCCATCTATTTGTTCCTCTTTCAATAATGGCAAAACCTTATGGCATTACCAGAAAGTATTTTATTCACCAGTATAATGGATTCAAGATCTGAATCCAAGGTTACCAAATGAAAAAGTACCTGTCTAGCCATATTATGTCAGAAGGAACGAGTCTTTAATTATCGAGTTCCTATAACTATGATCAAGCACTTTGCTTCTGATTAATTTCCCAAGAGTCATTAGGAATATATGGATCCAAAAAGAAAAGTCTATGGCATCAACAAAAGTACAATTTCCAGCCTCTCATATTTAAGGTAAAGAAAGACAAAGAAAACATGAATAAAAGAAAAAAATAAAGCACATACACAAGCCTTCCTTGAAAAATCTGTCTGGTATTTGCTACAGAAAGATTTAAATAGCTGCTTTTGATTGAATTTATCTGGTGTATCAAGCTCTCATAGAAAATATTTTGTACTAAAGGCTTTGAGCTCTTGCACTGATTGGACACAGTTGCACAGTATAAATCTCACTTGTAGTGGAAAACCATAGAATAATAAACTGAACTTGAACAGAAAGAATTTTGTGAAGATCCTCAGAATCAAAGAAAGCAGTTTTTCCACAGAGTATCTCCTACAAATAGGGGCTCAACAAGCAATGCATCTGGGTTACCAATAATAAACTGTTGGCCCAGTCCTGCAAGAAGCTGAAGTTAGCAGAGCTGCTCAAGAAAGACATGTAAGACTTTTCAGGAACGCACCTGTATTCCACAAATGACAGAGTGAGAATAATCTTCTTGAGCAAATTAAGTCAGTCAGCTCCTGAGCTAAAAACACAGTCATTAGGAAAATATGCGAGAGAGTAATGAATAAGAGCAGCACACAATTTCCCCTATAATACTTCCATTTAATCTTGTAGTCTTTCAACAAAAGACTCACAAATACTGAGAATATGTTGCAAATGCAAGTTCTTCTGCCTGATGACACTGTTATTCACATAGCATTATAACAATTTGTATAATGGATAAACTCAGGCACAAAACAGTTGATGTAAATGTTTCCAAACACAGCTTTGCGTTAGTAACCTATGTTCCAGCACTAAGGAGCAGGAGCTTTCACTGAATTAAATAGATTGACAGCACAGGTAGCTGCATTAAGACTATTAGAAATATGTAAATAAAAAGCAACACTTCCACTCTCAAACTCCACATGCCTGACTAAGAAGATAATATTGGTATCAAGAGAAGAGAGAGTACCCTCCCTTTACCAGAAAATGCCACCTGCTTGTTACTGTAGGAAAATTCCCTCAAGCAGAAAAGTATGATTCAAAAGTAGTAGTACCATGCAACATCCACCTCCGCTGGGGAAGACAAACACAGGCCAAGGCCAAATAGCATACTGTAAGAATAAAAAGACAAGACCCACACCAAGGGAGACAAAAATGAGGCGCATAGAAAGGTAACATAAATAGTCCAGCAGGAACATTTACCAGACTGTGATGAAGCTTGGGCTGACAAACAGAAATGGCATTGCTCAGAAAACAGGTTGGAAAAGATGACACCGTTTTTTAGAATCACTTGTTGAAAAGAAAGAAGAGGAAAAAAAGCCAAATAGCAACACATCCCTGAATATCCGACTTCAAAAATAGAGATTGGACTTGGTAAAGGTCGCTATTATTCTTTATAAAACAGGAAAGACTTTTTACTTTTAAGTCTATAATTAGACGTCAATGGAAAGTGACATTGTAAGCTCAAGAAAATTGCCAAACTTTCAATATAATGTGAAGAATAGTACAATCTTTACTCAAGTCTGGTCTAGACACGTGTTATATTTTAACAAGTACTTTGCATTGGAAAAGTTCTCAGTCACAGCAAATTTTTAGTACCTTTGGAACCAGATATTTCAAAATATGTAGAGAAACAGATCATTGTAAAAGAGACATCAAAAGTTTTACCTTGAAGCTCTTCAAGGCATCCAACTATAGCGGGGATAAGAATAATAAAGGCCTACTGCCTACCTCCATGCCCCTCACCCTGTGGGACTGCTTATTTTGCAGTCCTCCATGAACATCACTGGCTCATGGAGGCCTCGGTGGACGATGGGTCCTTGTCACATCATCATCATAACTTTGTACAGTTGGCAGTCTTTCTTCCAAGGAAGTCAGAACACACTTAGCTCAGATATTGAATTTCCTTTCACCTCTCCAGAGTATGCTCTTTCCAACTCAGGGTTAAGCTTGTTTGCAATTCATGGGGAAACGGATTGCTGCTATTGCTGTTGTCTGCACTGTGCATGGCTTATGAACAAAGAACTCTGGTTTCTAGGGCTCTTGCAACTCTTTAAACAGTCACTCCCTAAACGAAAATTTCCTGAAATCCGACCCTCAGATCTGAACCTCTTGAAAACTAGGGGATGAACAGTCTGGATTTAAATACTCAAAACCAAGTATCATGCTTCTTCGTTTTTAATTTATCCAGACCTCGATTCAGAATAAACCCAGATCTGATTCTAGCATGGCCAAAACAGAGTCTTGTCTTAACAAATCTCATCCCAAGCTGACAGGACCATCTGTGAAGGAGAAAATTACTCCTGCAAGATTTCTGCCATCTTCTACTCAAATCTTGCAAGATCGAAGGCAAGATTTCAGCAGCCRATAATCTCAGACTCAGCCAGAACATGCAGACCCAAGCTAAACACCACCTCTTCAGGAACTCTGTAGTCCCATAGCACAGGGAGCTGGACAATCCTGCAATCAACAAAGCCATAAGCACTTCATTAAAAATTGCAGTATCTTCCCCCTTGCTTGAACGTAGTAGTAATAATGTTAACATGTACTTTAATACTATGTACTATTACAGACATTCCATAAACACCTAATACTGCTCAAAAGACCTTTATTAAAGTTTAAATAAAGCTACCATTCTCTGCTACTTTCCAACAGGCAAAGAGACTCTCTCCAGAGGCGGTTTTGATTTTCCAGACAGTCGGGGTCTACAGTGGTCTACAGTGGTCAGACAAGAAACCGATCTTTGGGAGCTCTGCAGCAGTCCCTCCAGTCATCATAAAACAGCTTTGATGGGATCAAAAGGAAGTTGTATCAGATGGGACTCATGGGAAGTTACATCAGACCTTTATTTTCCCAAAGAAGGTCAGCAAGTCAGAGGGTTCAGAAACAGCATGCAAAACATGGCACACATTGCAGGGTGTGGATAAAGAGGAAGGATCTTTCATAAGAAAGAAAAATAATTGACATGGCATATTTCATCTGACTACAATTTTTCCCTATTTCCTGGAGAAACCAAAGCACAGAGAGAGATAACAGTTTGCACACATTCATGCATAGCAAGTGTATCAGAACACATATCCCTTGGTTTGCAGGACACATCCTCTCTCTCTCTCTCCTAACACGCTGCTTCTCCATTGCCTGGAAATGAATGCACTGGAAACTTTATACTTCTAAATCTGCTTTACGTGTTACCGTGTTTATGTTTGTTACTCTATTGCTTGAAAACTGAAGCGTTTCTAACTGCTGGTCTTTTTATTCACAATTCTGTTTGGTTCCAACTAGCTGTGAATGCATTTACACCCTGGAGTTTATTCGTTGGTCAGAGATACACAGGAGATTGTAGTGTGAAAGCAGCAGGCCTCCTGGCTGACTTCCCAAGAAAGAGGTGGATCCTCTGTTCTGGCACACCCAACACCTGTTGAGGGACACTGATCTCATAGGGTAGGGGGTGCCGGCCCAGCTCCTCCTGATGCTCAATAAGGAGATGGCCTCGTTACAAATTTGAAAGCGCTAGCAAATCCAACATCTATTTCAACTTCTTTGCAGAAACTCAGTACTAAAAAGTGCAAGGTCCTGCACCTGGGTCGGGGCAATCCCCGGTATCAATACAGACTGGGAGATGAAGGGATTGAGAAGGACTTGGGGACTTGGAGATACTGGTGGATGAAAAGCTGGACATGAGCTGGCAATGTGAGCTTGCAGCCCAGAAGGCCAACTGTATCCCGGGCTGCATCAAAAGAAGCGTGGGCAGCAGGTCGAGGGAGGTGATTCTGCCCCTCTGCTCTCCTCTGGTGAGACCCCACCTGGAGTCTTGCRTCCAGCTCTGGAGCCCTCAGCACAGGAAAGACATGGACCTGTTGGATCGGGTCCAGAGGAAGGCAACAAAAATGATCGGTCGGATGGAACACCTCTCCTATGAAGACAGGCTGAGAGAGTTGGGATTGCTCAGCCTGGAGAAGAGAAGGCTCCGGGGAGACCTTATTGCAGCCTTCTAGTACTTAAAGGGGGCCTATAAGAAAGATGGGGACAAACTTTTTAACAGGGCCTGTTGCGATAGGACAAGGGTAATGTTTTTAAACTAAAAGAGGGTAGATTTAGACTAGATACAAGGAAGAAATTCTTCACTATGAGAGCGGTGAGGCATTGGAACAGGTTGCCCAGGGAGGTGGTAGATGCCCCCATCCCTAGAAACATTCAAGGTCAGGCTGGACGGGGCTCTGAGCAACCTGATCTAGTTGAAGATGTCCCTGCTTATGGCAGGGGGGTTGGACTAGATGACATTTCAAGGTCCCCTCCAACCCAAACTATTCTATGATTCTATAAAAAAAAAMCAAAGTCTGAACAACAGATGACAGTCTGCAGGTAACAGCATTAACTGTGTTTGACAATGGAAGTGAGAGTGAACTATGATTTATTATTTGTAGCAAGGTATCATCTTTGCCAGTTTTTCTGCTTGCAAGATGAGATTTCTATATACTGTCAACACACACCAGGGTTCTGTTCTGCCTAAATACTAATTAGTCTTGATCAGCCAAGCCACCCAATGTCCTTTCTGACAGCAGTATAGTCCCCTAACTGCATACAACTGCCAGGAGTGAATTCTGGGGGCAAATGCTCCCCCAAGCAGTCCGAGAAGAGCAGGACCCATGAATCGCACTGGTCCCTTCAGCTTCAGATCAACGCCCTCTGGTTGCTCTGGAGAAACTGAGCTCAGCATCCCTGTTCTTTCAACTCTTTCACCTCCCCACTGAAACTGCCAATACATGGGGGCTTATTGCGGTACTGACTGTAAATAACAACAACTAAAATCACTCAAGAAACCCCTTCTATTTGTTTCCCAGAAAACATGTGTTCCCCAGTTCTTTTCACATCAGTTACTGTAACACAGTAAGGTGGTTTTTTTCAGCCAAGAGGTTGGATGGAGGTTCATTAGGGTGAAGACTCCCGCTATTAGTTAATAACCTTTCCAGAGTTTGAAGGTCTTTTTCCTTTCGTATCTCAATATCTTTCAAATCCTCTACAATGTATATAAGCTTGAATTCTCATACCACTAGGAAAACATAGCTCAGGTTTAGAGAGACCTATTTAAAATGAGAGATGAATGCACCAGAAATTCTATTCTGCTGTTGAAAGGCACACTGACCTTGAGGCTTGCAATAATGTCCAGAATTAGCTTGTCAGCAGCCTAGAGATCCAATCTCAGTTTTCATGGAACTGTTCCCAGAGCAGGTAGATAATGCCCAATCTTCAAAGTAACTATGTCTCAAGTTTATCAAACAAGCAGAAAAAAAATGACACACCAAAGGGCCTATTCACTAAACAGTGGCTTACATGAATCGGCCAAGCATGTGAAGATTTATTTTTCTTGCTTGGGTGACAGAAATGTTGCACTACAAAGGGCAAGAATACAACTTGCAAGTAGATTAGGTGGGTTCAGCATGGACAGAACTAATTATTTCAGCCCAATCACAAATCTACTTTGAACATCAGAGTTTAGAATTTGATTCAAGTATTAAGTTCAGATTTGATTAGCAGAGACCAATAAAAGGAAAACTAGAAAAAAAGAAAAAAGCTAATGAAAAATGTACACAGTCTCAGCAGCTCAAGAAAAGCAAATTCCCTTAAGCCAGTGTAACACATGCTGGTCATTTCTAATCCATGAATGAAAAACAAGATGCTTCAGGATTTATTTAAACAAAATTCAACCCCCCTTGAAGAAACAAAGAACTACAGCATAGGCTTGACCTACATAAAACAGGAACAAGGCCCTGTAGTTTGGTGGGTCTGTAAGAACAACACAAAAAAACCCAGAAGTTCTCCAAGGCAAAGAAGACTTTGTCTACACTTCGGCTGAAGCCTGGATGTATTTGGAGCATAGAATGAATAACAGCCATCATCTTGAGTAGGGGTGGCTAAGTCATCCTTAGGATAAAATTAGTATCTGTATTCCTGAAACAAGCAATGAGGACAAAGCCTGACTCCTACCCAAAGTTTCTTCTGTCCACAAAGGAATGGATATTCCAAATCTGTTCGTGATTTTATGCAGGTTGCTGATGCTTTGTCAACACAAAAGATTCTTTTATTGCTAACACTTTAGCAAAAGGTTCTGTATTTATGTACCAGGAAAGATGAGTTTATGCCTCAATCCTCATAGTTTTGCTACCTACATTTTATTCTCTGATGCCACTGTAGATCACCAYACAGGCTTGATACACTAGATACAGTTTTCAAGTAACTTACTGCTTCTAAAGTCTTCATGATGAATATTGTAATCCTCACATAATTTTGTTCATCTCAAAGCATCATTCAAGATAGTTTTCAGCCCTTGGTCCCACTCCTAGACTTATCAGTCTACCTCCAGCCAATCCTGGAGGCTCCTGCCTCTTCTCTTCCTCTTCTTAGCTGTCCAGCATGTACAGGGTCTTGGAGAACATCAGCTCCTTGTCCCATGGCTGAGACAGCAGTAGCAGCTCTTTGCAAGCAGATGGAGATGCTGCAAAGCAATCCCCCTTCAGTCCGCAAGGGGTGCATGGCCAAACTCACAACACAAGCACACAGGGCCAAAAAAAGGCCAGAACCATCCCCCCTTCCCAAGATCATAAAGAAAAGGTTAGATGAATGCTTCTGGCCTCAGCAACTKTTTTGGTTTTTTTGAGACAGGCCCTGTACTTTGACAGTGTCTGATCAAAATCCTTTTGCACTTTTAGCTTTAGGGAACAGGAGAGATTATGAGGGGGTTACACTTTCTCTCTGCCGGGGAGGGCATCTGTACTGAGAGGTAAAGCTTTGATGTTAAGCAACACGCAAGTATTTGCCATAGCCTCTGAGCCTGACACTAAGCTGACCAAAGTAATCCACTGAAATCAATTAAATGACATCAGTGTAAAATCAGAACAAGTGAAAAATAAAGTCCAGGGGCTCTTCAGCCTTATTGAAGAGATTTGCCAGCAGTGTAGAGACATTTCTGGTTTAATGTCTTCTTTGTGCGTCTAACTCATTTTGGTGGCAAGTCAGGTAGGAGGAAATAAACAGTAAAAGAAAGCAAGAAATCTGTGAAGGCATGATGGGAACATGTCATAACATTTTGGTTAACAAAGGTAAGGGAAAAGTTAAAAGGCACAAAGTATCTGGTGCTCAAAGCCAGAGAATGAAGCCTTTAAATCATTCCGGGGCAATACAAACAGAAGTTTCAGTACTGGGAGAGATGCACTACAGGAAGCACATTCTTGCCTTTCATTCTTTCCCAAGTTTTCCAAAGCCCAATTTTTTCAAAACCAGAATTAAAAAGCCTTTACACACACATACACACACACATTTAACATTGCAAAGGGACTAAAAGTTCAGTTAGGCTGATAACAACCTGGAATAGCTCCATTAATCTCAAGTGGTGGACCAGATGGTCAAATGTTGACCTCCCATTTCAGGGCCAAAATCTTGTTGGTGAGCATACCTCTGTCCAGTCTCAAATATGGCTCCATTTCAGTCCTGAACTTTACAACATTATTCTAGTTCAATCCAGATCTAGACACTGCATCCCTCAACACATTTTGCTTGATAAACAGAAAGTACATTTTGCTAAGAATACACCAATACTCAGACAGAAGTTACCACATGCAAAGTAATGAGACACTATGATACCCATCAGCTAGAAGATGCTTGCCCTAATATGTTGGCAGTGTGAAAACCAAGACAGAGAAGTCAGACAAAGACGACCAGAGGGAGAAGTTGACGTTATTTTAACTTACTGCAGCTTACTGATTCTGACTGTGGCCAAAGATGTCAATTTAAAGAAGATTTCTGAACAAGAGAAGTGATGGTTCAGAAATGTACAATGAGAAAGGGGACTAGCATTGAGATAGGAATGGGAGGAAAACAGCCTATAATACAGAAGCTGGGTGAGAGGATAATGTAGAAGAGATCTGACAGGGGACAGCACAGAAAGAAAATCGAGAGCTGAATGCATGTTAACCACTTATTCAAAATACAGTTTYGCCCCCAGTCTCTCAAGGACTAAATTTTTTTTCCTAAAGCTTAAAAGAATTTGAATTCTAAAAGAAATAACACAAGGAAATATATATATGTTTTCATCTAGATTGAACTCTCAAAGATCACAATTCAATGAAGGTACAGTAGAGAGGAAACAAATGATCTTGCAGTTACATTAACATCAGATTATTTAGGGAAAAAAACCCTCCACTTTCCTTTATAATTCAAAAACTTGGAAAACTGATTTGCTTGTAGAGTTGGGTCATGCTATTTCCTGCTCTTCCCATTTGGCATGAGAAATACTGTTACTGAGAGAAAAAGAAAAAACACACAACACAATTCACACTAGCAAATACCAGTGCAAAAAAGCAGACTGGGTCAAAACTGCAGCCTGAATGCATTTGTTTCTATCCATAATAATGATTACTATTATGGCAACACCCTGTATTGAGGATATAAAACCAAAATCCTCTCCCAAGGAATGGCTCAATGTCTTCACTCTCAACTATCTGTGAGATTCCTTGGAAAGAATTTGAGATCCTCAATGCACAACTCTATTTCATCCCAAAAAGCTGTCGGACTTTGCAGAGCTGCAAGGGAGTGCTTCACCACAATCTCACACCTGTCACTGCGCCTCATGATAGCCACTGCAGCTTTGTAGCAGATAAAACACCTCTCAGTTTCAGGTTAGGCTCCCAATATTTCTAAGCATCTTCACTGAGAATGACATAGACAAAAATTTCAGAACACTAAAAGACAAGTCAAATGAACCGTGGTTCTGAGCCAACACCCACTGCACTCCATTGGAAAGTTCTGCATTAACTGTCTTTTCTTCGTGGTTCATCTTTTTGCACTTTTTTCCAGGATTATCTAGAAATACAAAGATACAGGACTAAGTGCTGTCTTGTTTCATCACTCACTCTTTTTTTTTAATTTTATATAACTTCAGTTATATTAATCAGACCTTTGTTCTTACGTGCATTTTACAAGAAAGAGTAGTTTAGAAAAGGCTATAGCAGCATCTTTTATCTCAATTAACTGCCTATAAAATAGAAAGCCCATGTTCATTCCTTTTAAGCCAAAGTTTTGCTCTTTACAGCAGAGAAAGTCTACTGTCTTCCCAGTTCAGTCTTCAGATATCATCTTAATTCAGATCTGCCACTGAGTCTTCAGGTAAAGAATCAGACAGAAATACACAAATGCAGCAGAACCTGACCTCTGCTACACTGAGGCTGAGAATCCCTTTCTGCTTAAAGCAATTCTTCCAGGCTTTTGAAAAAATACACAAAATACTGCAAAATCTGCTRCAACAGTCATTCAGAAAAGTGCCTATGTTCCAAATGCAGTTCCTGGGATATATCCCTAGAAATAAAAGTTTTTCTTAGGCTTGGCAGGTCTACTGACATTTTATTTGCACAGACCCGGGGTTCAGACCAATCATGCCCAAATGGCCTCCATCACTTGACATTTACTTCATTTAGTGCATGGCACCTACTACCCCACTGGAGAAGTCAAACTGAAAACAGTATTTAAAAAAAAAAGTGTTTGGCTCTCAATTTGGGCATAAAGTATAATGTTTGGGAGCCAAACGGATTACGCTGCATATGCACAGAGTGAATAGCTGAAAGGCTTTCTAGCCTGAAAGTTCTCAGATGAGGTAGGTAGTTCAAAGGAATGTGCAGTAGCTATTGAACCTGCCCTGTACCCAGCCAGGATGCAAGTCCAAGCTTTGGCAGAAATCTGAAAGGAGCTGGTGCAGGGGGGAGGACAGCATATGTGAGAGTTTTCCTCTGTACAGGGCTTTTTTTTTTTTTTTTTTTTTAAGCACAGCAGAAAACACAGAAGGAGCACAAACTATTTTTGAGAGCAGTATTATGCCTGCAAACATCACAGGAGGAAGGAGAGGACATTAAGGCACTGAGTAGGAAAGTGGATGGCGGAAGAAAACTGAATTTAGGGGAAAACAGGGGAGATAAATGGGTAGACAGTGGAATTTGAGGGAAGAAGTGACAGAAGAATGGGCAAATATTTTACAGTGAGTATTAGGGGCTTCCTGTACCCTCTTTCCATATGAGTTGAGGGGTGTAAGTGTCTTTCTCCAAATGAGACAACTTCTGAGGAAATCATGACTGGAATCAGTGCATGAGAAAACTGTGGCCATCTTGGGTTTTTTGTATCTTTTCCCATGCTTACTTCTGGGCCAGGGCATTGGTGTGGTCTTTGAATTTAGGCTCAGAAAAACAAGTAAATACATAATACACATGCCAGGCATCCACATGATTTAGCAGAGAAATACTTTTTCTATTTTTCCTTATTTTAGGAAGCATTTTAGATGCCAACATAAAACAAAAACCAAATTAACAGACCTTCTGAAATTGCCTCAGAAATATCTGATTTGTCAGGTGAGTAGTCAGCTGAAATTTACTTTCCAGGTAGGTTCTTATCTGCCAGACTGACAGTTCCGACACCTAGAGGACCCCTTACTGTCTTGAGTAAAATAATTAGTCTATAGCTTAATTTCAAGGTAGAAAGTTGAGTTAGTTCCTTTCAAAATACCATCTTCAGTGTGGAAATATACTTAGAAGGATACAAATTCAAAGCAAAATGGATTCCGCAAAACTACCCAAGAACAAATTACACCTAATATTCATTCACTCAAGAAAGATGCCATCTGGCTTCCAGGCTTCAGAGCAAACATACAGCTGAAGGCACGAGCACAGCATATCATGTGCTCCACAAACAGCATTCCCATGTCCCTCTGATTACAGTACCCAGAACACCTACGGCTCAAAACTGTCTTATGCACTTAGTCTCTTCAAGTTCCTTGAAGGTGGACAATAATTCACATTTTAGCATACATTGACTTCAGTGACATTCCATCAGACATGTATCTATTCTCCCAGGTTTGATATAAATTCTAAGTACCCTGAAGTTAAGGGTGTTCAAGTTTTGCTTGCTCTTGAAATTCTCAAAAAAAAAAAAAAAAAAAAGGTCAAAGAGAAAACATCAGAGGCAGTCATGCTTTTATCCATTCCCGAATTTTTTTACTTGAATACATAGGCCAAATTCTGCAAAACATCTTTATGGCCATCTCTTCAAATTACAGAACCCTATGTCAGCCGCAGCAATTGAAAATGCAACTGAGAATAGAGCTGTTTTAAGGCCAGCCAAGTTGATATTTCATGTAATCTTTCACAGTGATGAGATCATATTCTACTACCAAGCTAATACTATAATCAAGATAAGTCCCTGTTTTAGAGGGGCCATGACTGACACATTCCTTCCTCCTGCCTTAAAGGTACAGTCCTGCTTCTAGAGCAATCAAGTGTCCAATGTTTTTTCTATCATTTCTTCAGATTTTAGAAAAAGAAATACTTATTTTGCCATTGCATATAAAAATAGAAGAACAACTTAATTTAATGAACAAAATATCCTTGAAATCCCAAGTCAGATTTTAACCTGTGTAAATTTAGCTAATTGCCACAGTGGCCCACACTCCGCTTAACTCCGCACACATTGCTGCCTAAATATACAGAAAAGGCTTTTTAAGTGCAGGCTACTTTATTGCCTTCCAGATGAGGCTCTTCTCAGGCAGCCTCTAAAGAACTTGCACTGCAGATCTTTGCACGTTATTTGTGCRTGCTCTAGCCAGGTTCACCCAAGCATATTTAGTTGTCAATCTGCAAAAAGGCAAATGTGTTTGTAATTAACAGAGTCCTTAGTTTACTGTACATAAATCAGGAAAAGGGAAAGATACAGTTAAATGAAGACAGCTATCAAAAGAATTATTTTGCTTCCAATTAGGTTCATGAGAAAAAGCCTTTGCAATGACTGGTTTCCGCTGGATCTACCTAGATGCTCTCATTTGTTTTGCAGGGGTCCAAGGATTAGCCCTTCATTAGGGCAAAGTTAAGTGAAATGGCTAATTTAAAACTCATTCCCCTACTCCATAGATTTTCGTCTTCCTTTTAACTGAGATGATTTGCTGGTAGGCCATTTATCTTCTCTGACAGATGCTGCTGTTTAGCTTCTGATCACTTTGTAAAGTGCACACACACTCAAAACCAAAAGATTTCAAGGAAGTTTTATGACATGGAAACAAGAAAAGATGGCAGCTTCATAATGGTGTTGATTTTTCTAAGACGTTATCCTGCCACAGTAATTAGCTAGCTATATTCTCTTCCTTCATTTTACTTTTTTTCCTGTTCTATATTTCAGACATAACACTTATAACTAAGCAATCACTCAGATCAAACAGTTATAGTCGGTATTTGACAAGGCAGACAGACTTCCAAAAAGCTCTTAAGAAGCTCTCTGGAAACTCRCATAGGTAGATTTGATACACAGCAAACTTTCCTTTCAAAAAGTATTAAATAAAATCATTGCTAAAAGTACCCTTTCTAAGGACAAGTACAAAGCAGTAAGTCTCACCATTTGTGGCCCTTAATATAATCTTTTCTTACTTGAGAGAGCATTTTTTGTGCAAACTGTGTTTCAGAAGGCTTCAATAAGGAAGAAAGCAACTACTTCCACAATCATATATGAAGGAAGAGAAATGCTACCCTGTCCTAATTAAATTCTGCTACAAGAATTACTTCCACCCTCTCAGGCTTGTCCCATCTCATTGCACTTTCTAATTCACTTCCTGGCTCAAATGGCTAAAGCCTAGGTGCTTTGGTAAACCACTCCTTCATTAACTCTACAGAGGCAGTAGCAGTACACAGGGCAGTTGTAAGAAAGATCTTTCCTCAGGATGTAAAGTTCTTGGGCATCATTCTAGGTAAACCATGCTGTTATTCATTGCATTAATGAACACAGCCCGTGTTATTCACTCACTTTCACTACACAATATGGCCCTTAATAGCATACAATCACACATTACCTCTCTTCTCTGAACTATGATACTGAGAGGGTCTCCCTTACCCAAAGGAAAGCTGAGTAGAAACATGCTGATGTTGTTTTGCAGCCCTGTGCTATTTGATTAAATCCCCACTTGTGTTCTTTTGCCACCCCTTTTCTCAAGGCTGTATCTATCACACAGCTGTTCCACATTGAGTTGGGGAATTCATTTGGAGACTCAGGAAAGCAATAGCTTGGCAATTCCAGCACTGCAAAGGCAAAGCTGAAATGCCTTTATGCAGCACCTGCTGAGGGGACCTTTTACTGCTTTCATAATATGGAACAGGAGTTTGGCCCCAAGGGGAGGATCTCACTATACACAGGCAAAACCCCAGGTTCTGCCTCATTATAGTTATTGGCCTACCAATTAACTTGCTTCCTGTGAGAGCTGGGAGGAAAGCATTTTGTTCATTGAGATATTCAGGCTCTACAGTTTGTGAAGTTTTTTACTTTAAGGACTGTATATATCCCTAATTGGTGTTTGTCACTAGCCATTCAAAACACTTTTCCTAGGCCAGATGCTATACAAAGCATCACGCCCCACTTTTCACGTGCCCCTGGGTAAACCGAGGCACAGGACAGGACAGGACATCTTACCACGGTAATGCAGCGTGTCCATAACTCAGCCCAGTTCTCAAGACTCAAGGCACTGTGTGTAATCTGCCTCCACACAGTTTCTCTGATTGCCCTGGTATCAGATAACTACTTGTATATGGTTTTAATAAGGAGTGTCAGAAATACTCATTCCTGGAAATGCTGTGTTTGAGAATATATCTGAGATGCCCAGTCCTCTGTGAGTTTAATCTACATCATTTAAAATGTCTTTCTGGTACATCATTCAGAGTCATCCATTGGCAATACCATCTGCAACAATAAGATACTCCRTTTGTAATGACTGTAAGAGTGGAAAAAAACGTTAACAAATGTAAAAATGCCTGAAATAAAAGTTCTCCTCTAAATAAGCTGCATAATGCTTGCGGACTATTTAATATAAGCAGCACGTATGACGTAGCACATACCTAGAAAGTGTTAAACTGTGCTACTGTAGTAAAACTGTCAACCTTGATTATTTAAAAGGTGTCCACCTGTAGGCTTCGCTTTCATTCACTGTTGTTATTAGTACATCCCACATGTCTGATCAGACTGGCCAATGCTCCACTCTGTTCATATTACACTTGGCCCCTGCTCCTGATTTATCAGCCACAGAGACAAAAGTTTGGCTTACCCTTTCTGAACAACAAAGATTTATTCTTGACAGCATCCCTCTGCAGTCAAATAAAATTCATGTACACATTTCTCAACAAATCCACGCTAATGCCATAAACATACATCAGTGTTGCAGCCAAGACATTGACTACGTGTTGTGATAAACGATGGGTATCACACAAGTGTTGCAGTTGATTTTAACATATAGTAGAGTTGACATTGCATGAGCCATAGTTTCCAAGCTCACTTGTTCCTTCCTGTCCACCACTTTTCTTCAAGTTTTTTCAGCTCTCTGCAGGCCCCATCTCATTCTCCACATCTGCAACTCCCATTTGAACTCAAGTCTAGTCCATATTCATTCCATGCATCACCGAAAACAGGAATACTATCTAGTCAATCTCTACACCAGARTTAAACAATTTATACCGCCTTCACACCATGACAGAAAGAACGTTTATGCAATCTTTGTTGCATTAACACGCATGAAGTAACATGGGCTAGATTCTAAGCTCATTGTCCCTGGTGGACATGGGGAGTAAAATACTTTTCTTTCATGGAATTACTCCAGAATCTGTCCTTTCACAAACACTACAATAGTCTTAAAGTTTAAGGGGAGCTTTGCCTGATTCAGAATCTTTTAGCAAGAGCTTTTTTAAACCAAAACATGCTTTAAAATACAGTCTAGATTATCTTTGATGGGAACCTATTGCTGAGATTTGTATTGCTTACCAGATTAATTAGACTAGCCAAAATTTTTAAATACCATTTTGCATGCCTCAGAGAGACAGAAAGATAAAGATTACTTTTCTATGAATGGGCCATTACTAAATGTGAAATTGCTTGCTGTTATCTACAGCAAAGCTCTTTGTGGTCTAGCTGTATTTGTTCTGCATAATGAACAGAATGCCAGTGGTTTCCATCTACATATAGCTCTTCACTCGGGGCACTTTACAGATACAGCTGACTACCTTTACTAGTTAAAAATGGAGTTACCAGAGGCAAAGAAGATTTAGCGGTCAAAAACCAAGTCTGTGGCAGAGTCAAGAATAGAACTTAAAGCTTCTACACTATTCCCAAAGGCCTGTTTTAACCACTACACAGCACTATGCTAGCAGGGTGCAACCACAGGTCGAGTTCTGCGCCAAAGGGAGAAGTTTTCTATAGCGTTGTCGGCTCCACTGTAGCTGTGTGTGCGCGCGCACACTGTCGAGCATATGTACATGCACATTTCCTTCCCATCCCCCAAATCTTTATGGAGCTTTTTTTATGTGTCACAAGAGAATAAATGCCTGAGACATTATCTGCCCATTCCAAGAGTTCAGAGAATGTGTATGACATCATGGGCATGACTCCCCCACTAATCACATTATATGCTGTTTAACTTAACACTGCTAAGCTTTGTCTGATAACATTGTAAATACCATTTTATTGTAAATTAGATTATACAAACCTCCTCAGAGTTTAGGTCAGTTCTTGTGTGAGGTCCTTGTTCCCCCTCCTCTCTACTACCCCAAATTGAATCTTTTTGGTGTCTACGCCAGGGCATTTCTACAGAAGAAAGCACAAGAAGAAAAGAAGGCTAAGCCATTATCTGTTTCTAAGTCAGCACTGCAGATTGCAGTAAGTGGACAGAAGACTCCATACATCTGTTCTTTTTCTCTTTCTTCCCTTGGAAKAAAATCAATAGGTTTTGTTTTTCTCTTGAAGCTGGCTGGATTTCATTACAATCTTCCTGTGAGGTAGCATATACTTGAGACCTATCATTTCCTTCTATCAAGCCTAAGCTGAGTTATTCCAGTTGGTAGCCACTGTGTTCTTATCCTGGCCTATTCCAGTTGGTAGCCGCTGTGTTCTTATCCTGGCCTTAAGGTTTCTGATTTATTTACAAAGAAAGCTGCAGAAGTATTATTTTATTTTCATTTTTGCATTTGATTGTTTTCTCTAATGAAAGAACCAGACTCCAACTACATTAAACCATAGCCCCAGCATCAGCAAGATCTTCAAAGCGATTCACTGATGCTTCCCAGTTTCTGAGAAGGATATTTAAATTTTCACATTTTGACACATTTATTGATGAGGAACATATCTGAGAAGTTTCTAATCTTTTAGAAAACCTCAGCAAAGGACTTCCCAAAATTTTTAGACTACTGCATGAGAAGATGCTCCTCATCTTTCTTCCCTAATTTTATCAAGGCTATAAATAGCCCATGCTATTAAAGCAGAAGCTTGAGAATCCAGACTTCTGAGGTCTTGTCTCAGCTATGCTCAGCTCTGGGTTTCTGTCCTCACTACAGTCAACACCGGCTCTTAGTGTCAACCAGAATTCTGCTTCCCATCCATAGGCAAAACTCTGAGGCTGGTGGTGCTTCAGACAGAGCTATACCACCCAGGACCAGAACTACCAGCTCTCAATACCAAAACAAGGCTTTGACTTTTGATGTTGGAACCACTTCTCAGGAAGGATGCAGACCAAGCCTTCATGCCTTCCCCACCCCCCACGCTTAAGACAGATAAATCCTATCACAATTAACTAAGAAAGAAAACAGAAGTGAGGCTTATCCTTCCTCAGCACAAAAAACCACAATGCAGTTGTCTTTCACTTACAGGATCCCCAGACAAAAAGGGCTTTGCGGCCAGCWCACTCTGTGCTTGTTGCTCAGGGCCCTACACATCCTTAGGGTAACTTTCTTCCAAGACATGGTGTTAAGGAATGCTAGCAGCTCACAAAGGGAATGCAACACAATCCASGTGACTACTCAAACCAAAGCACAGCTAATACAAGTGCTAGTAAGGCACCAGTTAACTGCACTGAAGACAGATTCTCATGTCCTTGAGCAAACCACCTGCCTTTTGCATTCCTACATGTTCCTATCTGGAGAAAGGCAACAGCAATGCTATACAAATACAGCAAAGGATGCTGTAAAATAAACATTTTGAGATCTCACATGAAACTCAATCTACCTGAACTGTGATTACTATATATGCATTTGTGTAAGGTTAATGCTATAGAAATGCTATGGATTCGGTTAACTCCTGATTTCTCATGACAGATTTTAATCAAACTCATGTTATGAAACTCAAGTTGCTGTCCTGAAAAGAAACACATCTCATCCTGAAGGAAGTTAATGCACATTTCAGTGGGTGTCAATCAGATGCAAGCAAGACTCTGCTCTCTTGAATATGTCCTTCCTATCCTTCGGCTGCTTGCAGAACTCATTGAAAATATCCCTTTACAGTGGTTTTCATAACCAGGTTTTCATAACATCTCTCCATAGAGATATAGTGATGAAGCAACATGATTTGTAGGGCAGTTGGTTGCTTGATCATGGAATTCTCATACAATTAACAAAAGTATCTTCCTGCTTTTTTGACAACAGGAGAATAATGCTGTATTTTAATTAACTAGTAAGGTATAAAGGATTTATATACAGAAAAGAATAATTACAGAATAATTAGCAAATCAGGTTATTTACATTTTTAAATATTTTTTATGTTTCCTTACAAGCATACTATACAAATTAACCCAGTACTATATAAATGAACTTGAATGATGTTACTCATGTGAACCATTAGCAGTTAAGCTAAAAAGCTTCAGTCATCAAAAATGCCAAAACTGTAGCCTTTTAGCGTTATTAGGAAAAGTTTATTTATTTTGTTTTTCCCTTTTCTGCCCCTCTGTTCTTTATTTTAGGATGTTCTGACTAATCACCCACTTCTAGAATAACTTTGAGCTTGGACTTCCTAACTCCACCTCACATACTAATATATTTCAGTTATAGTTCTCCAGTGAGAGAACTAGTGTCATTATCCTTAAAGGGAGATACAGAGAAGTTCAGCTACTGGGCCAAAAATCTGAAAGCAACTTGACCACAGAAAAATACAGAACTTTGTTCCAATGTGTAAATCTGTGCCTCAGTCAGAACAGTTCACACCAAGAGTTGACTGAGGTATTTAAAAAATGCTCCCAGGTGACAAGGTGATAGCAAGAAAGCTCAACGAATATTTGTATCTATGTTTAATACAGAAAGCTATATCCTTTTTGCAAGGAGAATGAATTTAAGGCAGCAACACAGATAAAAATAACAAAATGATATGAGGATTAACTGATAATCCCCACAGGTACCACATGGGAAATTAACTGTGGTATGAAATATGGTATGAAATTGTTGGACTCGATGATCTTGGGGGTCTTTCCCAACCTAAATGATTCTGTGATTCTATGATTCTAAATCTAGCTCATAAATGAGCCTTACTGCAAGATGAATGAAAGAGAGAATAAGTGACATAACTGGTGAAAAGATCATAACCAAGACAAATAGATGTTCAACGTCAATGATGTAGGGAGCTCCCCATCAGACTCTGAATAGGGTCTGTGATGTGACTACTGCTGTTTCATATTCCATAAATGATCTGGAAATGCTGTAGGTACGTGGCTGATGATACAAGGCCATTCCCAAAAATGAAACCTAAAATTTATTCAGTGAGTGGGTGTTAAAACAGTAAATTTAATTCAAAGTTCATAAATGAAAAATAATGTCTGAGGAAAAAGCCATTCTYGCTGTGCTTTAAATCAGCTACTATCAGTCATGAAAGAAATCCTGGAGAAGTGGATAGTTCTCTGAAAACATCGGCACAGTGCCAGCATTTGGGAAAAAACGTCCTGTTAGGAATTTTTAGGACAAGAATGAGCACAAAGCAGAAAATGGTATTATTCCTCTGTATAAATCCACAGTATGCCCATCTCTTCAATACTGAGCGCAGTTCCAGTAACTGTGGAAATACAAAGCTACAGAAAGGGCAAGAACAACGGTGTACCAAAGCCGCACAAGAGATATTGGAAAATCTTAGCATAGGGAAAACTTAAGCAAGCCAGAGCCTTTCAACCTGGAAAATAAGGAGAATAACAATTAAGTTCTAGACAAGCTGTTACAGCATGGAAAAGGTAAACAGCAATGATTATTTTAAAGTAGTCTTAACAGAAATAACAGGGCACCAACTCAAACTGGCAGGCAGCAAGTGGGTTCAAAAGCAAACAAAAGGAAGTTCATTTTCACACAATACCTAATGATGTTGTGGAACTCATTGCCACGGGATGTTATGGCAGCCAAAAATACAAGTGGGTTTCAAAAAAACGATTAGACAATTTTATGGAAAAAGGTCCATCAAGGAATATCAAAAACAATGATACAGCTGCACCCTCCAGCTCAGGAAGGTCTCTAAACCAGAAACCACTGGAAGTTGGGAGGGTTTACCAAAGGAAGTATCACTCTATACTCGTCCTGTTTTCCATACACAAGTTATTAGCCATTATCAAGAGGCAGGATATGGGGCTAGACAGACCTTTGCTGTGACTCTTTTTTATATTTGACCAGTACTAACCAATGCAGATATAAACACATACCCCTCCATGATCACAGATAATTCTGTAAAAGGCTGCTATAGTTAAAAGGCACACACTTAGAAAAGTAACATAATAAATGACAGCATTTTTTATTTGAGTAGGACTAGAACTGGCTTTTGTGTTTCCTTAGGTATGTTCTGAGTCTATGCTTTCCAGAGAGCAGTTATGATGTTATCCTCCTTTTTATTACCTAACTACAGCAAAAGAGACAAATCCAGTAGAAAGAACTAGCTCCAAATTTCAGCTGTAAGCCACACAATGACTTACATCCTGGTGACTGAGAGCTTCTTAGCTTAAGAAACTCTGGAGAACTACTGAAGTAACTGCCTATCAAGTTTGTTGAATATGGCTATGCTGCACAGGTGCTTTAAAACACATATTAAAACTTCTAGTCATGCTCTAGGTGTAGGATAAAATTTGAAGTCGTGGTAAGCCTTCAACAACAGAATGAAACAGTCCTTTAAGATCTTGTTCCTTACAGACTCCATCATCCTGAACATGCTTTGCAACTTGAATGGCCTCCTTATCTTCTCCTTCTCCATCAGTGAAAAAAGAGAARGAAGTGACTCACCGCTAACTTGGCACCCCACCACCGCTTAGCAGCTATGAGCCTATGAATCAGATGACCAGCCTGCTGTAACACATTACTTACTACCCTTTTATTAATTGTTTCCCAAACCATGGTTGAAAAAAAATTTAAAAATAAGACAACAATGAAGGGATTTTACCAGGATACCCTTATTCTAACTTCTATCATGCCCCTTGGTTCAACAGCTGGGAAGGAAATGCTGCTGTCTTGGCATGAAATTACAGCATAAACTACAACACAAAAGGTACATGCAAGATACACACACTGTGGAGAGAAAAATTGTGCGTCAGTAGCCACATAGCAAGTTGCATTGGTGTGTAATATACTGAGGGGTAGAATTACACAGGTACATATTCTCTGGTACACTTGGCCAAATACTGAAGGCCAATGACTCAGTAGTCCTGTAATTCTAGCCCAAATCCCAAGAAAAAAAGTTACAAATGGAGATGACTGTATTATGCATCACTTTATCCCAATAAAGAAGCCTTCCCCATTTCTTATTCAGCATCTAGTACTTGGAGATGTATTAGCATGAATAATTTGAGTCAGGACTCAAACCTGTGCTTAGCCATGCCAAGGAAAGGTATAATTTTTCAGGGAGAATAAGTACCTGCAATTTTCAAATGGGACAGAACCAAGGCAAAACTCACTACATGAGGGTCAACAAAGCTCTGATGTTCGTTTGCACATGCTTGTCCATAACTTGTTCCCCTAAGGACT
The DNA here is from genome assembly GCA_030449065.1 of Oceanodroma leucorhoa. NCBI lineage: Eukaryota > Metazoa > Chordata > Aves > Procellariiformes > Oceanodroma > Oceanodroma leucorhoa. Next base: position 13,645,561 of record JASVER010000011.1, read on the forward strand.
ACAGATCTTAGTTACAGCAATTCTCTCCAAATGGGGGTTCTTGTGAGTCAGAGGTGAGCCAGAACGATTCTGCTTCCTACTTGTTAATCCATACTGGGATTACTAAAACCAGCAGATCCATGTTTGACACAGAAAGAAACAATAATTGGAAAAGGTGGGTACTTCCTCTTTTGAAAATCACATCATTTAATTATCATCTCATTTATTTATCACCTGATCCCAAGACCCAGGTAGGCAAGTCTGGAGCTTTATCCTTTGACCCTTACCTTCATTCTGCCACCAATTCTAAACTTGCCACAAAAATATATACGTACTTCTATACATTGACTGAAATTCTGTTGCCTCATTCATGTTGTCTTCCATTAGAAATCCTTCCACAAGACAGAGCAGTGAGATTCCTCAGGTCAAGGACTCTGGTTTGTTACGCACTTCTTAACGCAATATCCAGCACAAACAGGGTCTAGGGCCTGGAAGTGGTACTACAAAAGATAATAATAATACTAGCTTAAGTAAAAACAATCAAAGATAAAAACCAATAAACCATCCTCTGCTCCCCTTAAGAAAATTTGTTTATTCACCCTCTCACAAAGGAGGTTGCTCTATTTATCTGCCGGGAAACCTCAGACATTCCTTGCATGTGCGGCACAGATGGTCGCCACACAACAAAAGGCAGAAGGGCTCCCCGCACATGCACGGTGGACGTGTCTGGTTTCTGGATATACAGAAGCTTGGTCAGAGCTACTGCTCCAGCAGGGCTGCTATGCATCCAAAATCCCCCAAACAAATACAGAAAGCCATCAATATCCTTTGAACAACATCTCTTAGTGGAAAAAGAGACTGTCTGGGAAAAAGGAGATATACAGTGACCTTGGTTGTGAGTCTTAATTCATTAGTGTACACAAAATGTTTTGAGATCCCGAGGTGGAGAGTGCTAAGGAAGCAGAAGTATTATTTACTAAAGCTCAAGGCTCTGTTGTTTCTTTATCCTCAGATATTCTTCACATCTGATTTTTCATTCATGGCCATTGCTACTTCAAATTTTTTTCAGCCATCTTGATCTTTTCTATAGCAAATGGAATTGCCCCAGGCAGAGGATATGCAGTATCTAGATTTGCTCATTGCATTTATTTATCTTACTCTTTTCTAATTAATTTACTGCTTTGACCCCAGTCCTACTCCTCGATTTTATAGTCAGATATGAAATGTGGCTGCTCTCCAGGGATAGTAATTATTTTGCAAAAAAATGCCATTAATATTTCTACTACCTTGCTAAACATACATTTCTACAGTGTATGGGAAGGGGTCTGCAAGCTCCATTTTAGCAATCTGAGTATAAATATCATTGCTAATTCTTCTGTAAATTGAAAGGCAGAGCAGTTTGGCAGCAACCATTTCAGTTCCCAAAGTAGACAATACAAGCTGTAATCAAAGAATAAACCTGGGGGAACTTCATGAACTGAAACAAAGCAGAGCAGAAAATTAATTCTGTAACACATTATGTTCTTTGACACAAATTGTATACAAGTTTCTGTCCTCCTCCAAGAAATTACTGAGTGTAGAACTGTATTCTATGCAATACATGAAAAAAAACCTAAACATGTTTCTTCTTTTGAAGGAGTTATTCTAGCTTTCGGTATTTAAAATACATGGGTTTTTTTCTTCAAACAATACAGGATACAAATCTCTCTGCTTTTTCCTCAGCTTAGTAAAAACATAAATAAACCACGAAATTAAAGACCAGAAAAAGAGAAGAGAGAGCTACCTTTTGCGCATCCTGTTGTGACTAAATAGAACATGTAGTACCAGCCTGTACAACTTCTCAATAAAATGTATTGCGAACACTTCAAAAGCTGACCATAATCATGAGAGTTAAGTGAGGAATGTCAGCTTGGATGGGGGATTTCGCTGCTTTTGTTATACATTAGTTAAGTACGCAGGTTTGTGTTTTGTACTTTATCTTGGATTTTACTGTAATGTAACTGAACTCTGTTACCCTTTTCAGTATCCTAAGTGTTTCTCTAAGTGCTTGTATGGATTTGGGTTTAAGGATATTGTAACAGATCCAGAGGCTATTGAAGTCAGTGGCAGAAGCCTCTGCAGAGTTTGGTTAGTCCTTCGATGCGGAAACTTTTTTCCTCTCTCTTCTTAATACCCCTGGGATCAACCTTCAGACATGTTCAGAAATAAGGTGACCGCTGTGAATCCAGTGGCAAAACTCACACTTACTTCAGCAAAACCAGGCTTTACAGAAGAGTGTATTTGATTGTAGTGGGATCATTCACATTATATGAATTTCATGCATTAAATTCACGGCATTTACAGGATTATGTCCTTAATAGTAATTCTGGGTTTGGGGTGTCTCATCGTTGTGTCTGTCCCCCCCCACCTTGGACCTCTGTCATTTTCACCAAGCACATTTTATTTCCCTCAATTACCTCATCACACCTGAGTCTCCATATAGATACTACAGAAATAAAATCATAATCTTTGTTGTGGGATGCTTGAACTCCTCAGACAGTGGTATCTCCATGTAACCATACATCATAAACAAATAGCCAACAAACACAGTTCTGTAGATTTTACTACCTCCAGAGCAGACTATATTTCTATAAAAGACACACAGTTTAGGCTTCATGTGTTGAGTTCTGCATCAAATACACCCCTTTTACAGCCACAGCTCTGACAGGAAAAACCACCCCCCCATGTAAAAACCAGATTCCTCAGCCACTGCAGACACACGTGTGTGTGCTCCATGTCATAATATCACAATTTCCATCCAGAGCACTGCCTGGGCCTGTGGGGAGAGGAGGCTGCATGCCACGGCCCTTTTAACCCTCCCTCTGGAGTGAGAATGTGGGGAGAAGCACGTTGCTGTGGGGTGAGACCTCCTGAGGGGGAATCCACTGTGGGGGAGAGACCCGCTGAGGGGAGAGACCCGCTGAGGGCATACCCACTATGGGGCAGACTTGCTGAGTGAAGAGATATGCGGAGAGAAGACTTCCTGAGGGAAGAGACCCGCTGAGGGGAGAGACACACTGAGGGGATACCCACCATGGGGGGGACCCGCTAAGGGGAGAGAACTACTGAGGAGATATCTGCTGGGAGAAAGACCCCACTGAGATGAGACCCGCTGACGGGGCCACGGCCGATACCTCAGCTCTGGCTGCTGATGCCCCCCGGAGGAGCCGCTGCGGCTCGGGGCGTCTTCAGCAGCACTGCGGGCCGGCGGCTTGGGGGCAGTTTTGGGGGTTGGTTTGTGGTTCYTTCTAGCCCCCGGCGGGGCACGAAGGAGGGCGTGGGCGACACCTTACTTCAGGGACATGAAAGCCCAGTCCGACTCCCCAGCCTACCGGGGCTTCCTCAGCTCCCCGTCGGCGGGAAGCGACGAGGCGGCTGTCACCCCGGTCCCCAGCGCCCCGGGCCGGCGGGGGAAGCGCGGCGGCCGTGGCGCGAGCAGCAGCGCCGCCTGGCGGGCAGGGCGGCCGCGGCGGGGAGCGGAGGGGACGGCTGGGGCGCAGGGGGTGGCGGCGGGGGCCCTTTCCCGCCTTCCATCCCTCCTTCCATCCCTCCCGCCCGGGCCGGTCTGCGTTTGTGTGTCACCCCCCGCCCCGCCCGTCTCCCGAGCCTGACTCCGTCTGTCTGCAGCGCGGCCGGCAGCTGCCGTTACAGATACGGTGTCGGCGGGCCGGGGAGAGCGCGGAAACACCTGTTTCCAACATGGGGAAGGTGGGGAGGGAGCCCGCGGCGGGGCCGGGCAGCACCGCTCGCCCTCCCTCACCTCCCGCCGCCTGTAAACCCGGCCGTAAAGCCCGCGGGATCGCTTTTCAAAAAGATCGCTTTCAATTTTTACACGTTCATCTGAAAAACGCGTCTCGAGCCCTCTCCTCACGTGTTATTTTTTCCACGGTGTCCGTTGGTGGGGGGGAGGGGGTGGCACGGCCGGGGCTGAGGCGGCGGCGGCCCTGGCAGACCCGCCGGCCSTGACAGACGCGGCGCGGCCCGCCGCCTCCGTGCCGGCTCTGGGGGGAGGCGGCTGCGGGGGGACGCCCGCCGAGGAGGGACGGGAGAGGGCCGGAGGCTGCCGGCGGCGCGGGGGAGCCGGGGCGGGAGCGGCGAGGGCCGGCAGGACCGCGCTGCATCCCCGGGTGCGTGCGGGGGCTCCATGATTTCATCGGCGGCTTCGCGGGGACCTGCCAAGAGCTGTTATGCCTCACTGCGATGTGTAGCTTTTTCCTGCCATTTTTTTCATAATAAAAGAGGGAGTGAAGCTGGTTTTTTTTTTTCCTTTCAAGAAAAAAAAAAAAGCCAAATGGATCAGAGAAGAAGGGGGAAAAAAAAAAAGCAATAGCCAAAGGGGATGCCAGTGAGGTGTGGCTTGCATTTAAATATCCAATATGTCAATGTAAGGGGAGTGTGTACGTATATAAAGTGCAGTTTGCATCCGACCGCGGGACACATCCAGCTATGGGAGGCGCGGGGAGCGCGGGGCCGGGCCGGGGCCGGCAGCGCGGGGCCGGGTGGCCGCAGCCCGCTCTCTGAGGGGCCGCTCCGCGCCGCGCCGCGCCCGCCCGCGGGCCGCGGCCCCATGGCCGAGGTGGGCGGCTTCCTGGGCGCGCTGGACCCCGACCTGCACGGCTTCCCCCCCGCGCTGGGCGGCGGGCTGCCCCTCGCCGACTCCCCCGGCTTCCTCAACGAGCGCCTGGGGCAGATCGAGGGGCGGCTGCAGCGGGGCTCCCCCACCGACTTCGCTCACCTCAAGGGCATCCTGCGGCGGCGGCAGCTCTACTGCCGCACCGGCTTCCACCTGGAGATCTTCCCCAACGGCACGGTGCACGGCACCCGGCAGGACCACAGCCGCTTCGGTAAGGGGCGCTGCGGGGGGCGGCCGGGCCGGGCCGGGCCGGGCCGGGCCGGGGCTGGGTGGGTGCCCGGCCGGCCCGGGAGCAGGTGCCCCGCGTACAGAACTAATTACCCCGCTAATATAAATCATCCCGGGACGGATATAATTAGACTCCTAAACAAATGTGCTCACTCCCCAGCAATGCGGGAGTTTTTATTTCCAATTTCCTACTCTCCCGGCGCTCAGCCCTTCTGCAGGTGCACAAAAACGTGCCTTAGCAGGGAAAAAAAATTAAAAAAAAAAAAATTAAAAAAAAAGCGGGGCGGTGGCCAATTCTAGCTGTGCCTCTGAAGTTAGCGGCAAGGGAGGCAAAAGAAAGCAGGGAGCACGTTGGAAAAAGAAATTCCTAGCTTTTTCGGTGTTTTTTTTTTTTGGCCTCCGCAGATACTTGTGAGCTGATTTCTTTTACTTGCATGAATTCCACTAGAAGAGTGTCTCCTCAAAGCGGGCAGGGATCACTTGGCTGGATGGGTGTTACAAGCTCGGTTTGGGGAGGTTGTTGGAAAGGAAAGGGGAAGCTGAAGGGGGAAAAACWCTTAGGGGACCTCAGAAAGAAAGGAGAAGATGGAACAATAGGCAGAGCACCGTGGATTTACCTTGCCGCCCGGGATGCAGCTGGAAGACTGCAGCGCCTGTATCAGTGTCACACAAGAGCAGGGATCTCTAATGAGACTATATGTAATCTTCAAAAAATGCATCCCAAGCCACAGGCGAAGTACAGTAAGTTTGAGCACAGCTAAGAAAAATTCCCGCTACTTCAGCATCTAGTGCAGGTGTCTGTGTAAGCTATCAACAAGTCCCATGCCAGTGATCTCAGCTATGTTGTCAACAGGTTGCAAGAAGCGCTCACAAGACTTTTTATAGTTTTCAAGGGATTTAACTCCTTGGTGAAAGGAATTCTTTTTTTGCCTTTACTTGTCTGCAACCAGTCCTTTCTGATACTTCAGGAACACCGCTGCTGCTGCTATTGTTGGTAGTTTAAGGTTTTTGGAACAATTGGAGAAGCTTATCTCTGTACTGCGCTTTCCATAAACACCAGGTGTGTGCATAGCATGTCCCTGCCCAAATCACCAAGAAAGTCATAACCCGCAGGTCAGTCAGGTACTAATAGGCTTGTGGGGCAAGCATTCTTTAATTACCTCCCAAAAGACACACATCTTTTAATCTTTCGTGCTGCAATACATGATGGGTTTCCACGTCAAAAGAAACTGAAAGCAAACCCATTGCATCTCTTCGGTTTTAGTTCAATTTGCCACGTAGTATTTCTATCAGTTCTTTTCACTTATCTTTCTGTAAGTAAACAGCCAGTTGCAAATGGCAGCATTTATCTCAGTTCCATTTTTTATAAAGATTGAGTAAAATAAGTGTATTTCCAAACAAACTTTGGAAAAAGGTGTTAAACGGGCTAAAACTTTTCATGAATTTTGCACACTTAAGCTTAAGTCACATAGTGCGTTCAATAAATCGAAACATTGGCATTCCCTAAGTGTTTTAGCAGTCAGCATCCAGCTACGTAAACTAGACCAGACTTCAGATATAAAATATTATAGTTTTCTGCTTCAGGGTTTTCCCAGAGGCAGTGTAAAATAAATAGTTATTTGTTGTAATTGCAAGACAAAGCCCCAAAGGATTAGACTGGAATCCTCGTGTTCAGATAAAGTTGGACTAAACCTTGCTTCAGCAGAGACTCAAGCAATAACGTATTGGCACACAGTATTCACCATCTGCATTCAGTAGCCATGAATATTTAAATTCCAATGTTACTGGTATGGTTCGTATTAGGATGTCATGTATCAATGCATTCCTAAATTTTGCATGCAGCAGTCAGAAAGCAGTAACTTACTACAGAAATAGGCAGCCTGAGCGATTCTGGGGAACTACAAAACTGTCGTGAGGGATACAGAACTAGACAAGGGTTTCAGGGTAGCAGTTTAAAGCTGCCTTAAATGTAGGGGCATCTGGGGAAATACTTAGAAATCCAGTATGGTGGTTTGGTGGATCAAGCCCACACGGCTGGAAGGTGCTCCCTAATATGATGAGCAGATAATTAATGTGCTCCATGGATGGCTGCGACACCGCAGCAGAGGCACGTATCCAGCTGCAGATGGGATGTAGGGTGGAACCGGACTTTGCATCCCTATCTCCTAATACTGGAAGGGGTTCAGGAAAAGATGGACAGTATCTGCACCCTCCCATGCGCAGCCATCCCCAAAGTTACCAGATGTGCAAGACATCCAAGTCTTCCAGAGAGGAAAATAAAGAGCCAAAGCCCTGGTGACGCAGAACAGAGTACCACGGTCCTAACGGCGAGGGCTAAAGGAGGGATTCTTTTGTACCACAGCATTCAGGGGATGTGCCCATAGGACACAGGGGAGGTAGCAGCATCGTCTACCCACACTGCCTGAGCAATCACAGTAACTATTCCCTCTCATCTGTCGAGGACTGGAGCGTTCCTAAATAACACCTGTCTTCTGGAATGCGATATTTTATACTTGTAAAAATACAGATTCATGCAAGAACAATGGGGCGCAGTTTATTTTTCCTAGAGGAGGCTTAACGCAAAATTTGGTGAAGCCCTCCAGGATCGTTGGAAGAAAGCTCATTCTCACCGTAGAGAAGTGCCTGAATTTGCTCTCTGAACTGGCAGCTCTCCCTAAGTCATCCCAGAAAGAATAAAGTGTTTTCAAAAATGTATCTGTTCTCACTGCATCTGCTGAGAACCTTCCTGTACGAAGAAATAAAGGACGGTCAAAATCTGGAGAGGGTTTGGATTGACATTAGTGCCCCTATGAGAATCCTTCTGAGAATGAAAATCCAAGGAAAAAATGCCAGGAAAATCCCTGCCAGGAGGAATTGCTCCTTTTCTGCCTCGTGTCTGTTTTACAGCAGCATTAAACAAGTGACACCAACAGTGCTACTCTTAACTGCAAGCGAGGAGAGAAAAAGGCCTTGAGTTTGCACTGCAGACTAATAAAGGCAGCAAATGAAAGCTCTTCTTGGGTACAAACCTGCTAATGGATCCATAACACAGTCTCATAGAGAAGCTGATGAAACCTCCAGAGAAAGTTTTGCCATAGGTTTTGACATGCAGACTGTAGTGCACCTGTTGCTGAACAGTTGCTGAGGTTTTTAGCCGAAGCTTTAGGTTTGTAGCCATTAATACAACATCTGATGTTTCTGTACCCCTGCTCCTGAATATAGTCATGTAAGAAGAGACAGGTGCAAGGAGCTGTATTGTTCTTTGAGGGATGGTTTATAGTAAGGCGAGAGTGTGCGAGTCCGGCCACAGCAAAGCTCGGGAGATTATTCAGTGCTTTGGTGGTAAATGAATCCAGTCGGAGTCTTAATCAAATCTCTCCAAATGCTATCTAGAAAGGCTCAAGGAACAAACAGGATGACTAATCAAAGCACAAAAAAAGAGGCAAGTCCTGGGGGAAAGAAAAAAGAAAAAGGGAAAGGGGAAAAAAAAAAAAGCATGTTCTACCACAAAAACACACCGCTACAATTGGAAAGAAAATTCTTGAGCTGGCCCCAGTGGCCGCTCCCTCTGCTGCTAGAGATCAGATGTACAAAGCTGCAATTTTGTCTAGCAGTTGGAGTGAGTTAAGGACAGGATGGATATCCGCCCACATTTTTTCAGCCTTCACTCTGTCTCCTGACTTTTGTGGGTTTAAGTTACGTTCTTAATGCTATTTCAACATAGTCGTCTTCTGTGCACGTCTCTAAGTGCCACTCAAAGATCAGAAAAGGGGAATATTGCAAGGGACATTGTCAGAAGAGATTGTCACGGGCACACCTTGAAGAAATTTCATTTGCAAAACCAGCAAGTATTCACCCAATCTGCACCAGATGAGGGGTGTCTCACCCACCCGCTCAGAGAGGGAAGATGCTAATGCTGCTCCTGGGTTGCTCCTTACCAGGTCTTTAGAGACCTGGGTTCACGTGCCACATACAGAGCATGCTTGTGGGTATACTCGGTTTCCCTGCCTCAGACATCCCTCCATTTCTAAATGGGACCGGCAGCGTTTTCCTGCTTCCCAGGGGTGACAGAAGACAAATAAAAAAAATGTGCTGGTGCCGAGGACTGTGTTTGTACCTATAGGAAGGTTGATCTACTGCTCTCCAGTTATCAGATATTTTTCACTTGAAAATCCACTTGCTCCAGCCTGGGAAAGACTCCCCCGTTTCTGGGTATCCCTGTATTCCTTTCCCCCTGTATTACTTTTTACACTCTCTCTAGCTGTTGTCAATCTTCCTTCACTCCCTCCTTTTCAACCAGTGGCTGTCATCATTTCTGTCCTGCAGATGGGAAAAGGGAAGCACACAGCAGTTCAGTAACTCCCTCCATGTGTCAGAACCGGTGGGTAGCGGAGGCAGACCACCACCCCTCATCCTGCCCCTCTTCGCTCCCTGTTCGTGCTTCTTTTCAGATGAGAAACCACAATAACTACCGGGGAGCAAGCAGAGCAGAGCCAGGGTCCTGCTTTGCCTGCCTGGCTCGGGAAGGCTTTCCCTGCCTGCATTGCCTGCTCCTGGCATTTCTGAAGGCAAAATGTGTCCCCAGGCCGGGGCGTGGAACTGGGCGTATTTCAGCCTGGAAAATGGCTGCACTGGTCCATAAAGCATGTTTTCTGTCGTTTGCTTCCCCATTTGTCTCGAGGAATTGCTGCTGCCAAGCCCATATTTCATCTCCCCCAGCACCCGCTGGCTGCAGGRAGGGCTGGATTCGATGTACAAGCCCCAGAGTAGGCAGGGCAAAAGGAGGACAAAAAGTCTGATATAAGGTAGGAAGACTAATTCTTACATCCAGCTTAGCTGCCAGCATCTGACTGATGAGTCTGCGTTGAGCAAAGGGGGGACAGAGGTGTCCATCGCCATCTGGTCTGTCCTATATTTAGGCGGTGATGTAATTAGATCTTCTGAGAGTTATCACATCCACGCCTGGCCGAGCAGAAGACACATGCCCCAAGCTAAGGGGTGACCAGGAGCTGCGACTGGCGCTGAAGTCAGCTGGCTCAGGTGGCCGCTYGTCACGCGGTGATTTTAGACTCAAGGCACACTTTTAAGAGGAGCTCTGGGAGGTAACCTGATCAGAGTGGCAATTGCTCAGGACTGAACATTTTGGGAGCTATATTAAGAGACCTGGAGCCACGCTAAAGGTTAGAGCAACGTTGTTCTCCTGTCAATTGAGACGTCTTGTCCAGTCATTAGATTGGATGGTGAAAACCCTCTTCTTTTCTCTGCTGCTACCTCCCAGCTAATTAATTCAGCACTGGACATGGGCAAAGACTGCCCGTGACCTCTAGGTAGGGAGCGTGTGATATCCAGAGTCTAACACAGCCCCACTAATGACTTCAGGAGGTTTTCCTGTGAAGTTTGAAGGTCTCCACCACTTGTGATGCTTCTCCTATTACAAGTCTTTCCTCRTCAAAACAGCTGCTGTCCCCCTTAGCGGCAGCGGGGGTGCAGCACGGCAGATCCCCCTAATTTCTTTGCCAGAGGAAATGAGGCTGCCCCTCATTATTTAATGTATCTGACACCACGGTTGCAGACCGAAGCCCACGGGTAAAACGGTTGCTCTCGCGGGGCGGGGATGGCTAGGACAAATGCTGCCGGACCGGGAAGGGGCTGGCACGAGGCTGGGGTGGCAGGGGGTGACGGAGGAAGGACCGGCAGCTCCCTGGCTCCAAAGGCTGCAGAGGAAGATGCATTTCTACCTGCCTATATTTGAAGTTGGATTTTATCCCTGCGGCTTTGTATACACGTTTGGGGGCAGCAAGTACCCCACTGGAGTGCTAGGATGAAGATGGCCCTCACAGACATCACTTCTAGTGCTTTTTACTTATTTTTATTGAACTCATCACTTTAAAACATGTGGGACTATCATCTCAAACCAGAAGCCCCATGGTGACAAAAATCACTCTCCTTTTGGTGAACAATTAAACCCAGCATTGGTAACAGCCTTCTGAAATTTCYGGTGGGCCAGGCACAAGTTTCTACATCTGTCTTCTTGGTGATAATTAGGAWAAAAAAAAATCAAAACAACAAAACCTAGCAAACCTTTTCTCRTTAGCAAAGGTAATTCCTCTTGGGCAAGTCAAATTTGCAATGCTGGGGAGAAGCCTAGAGTGGAAATCGGAAGATTGCACGCATATGGGACTCAGATCTAAGAACTGTGTCGTTATAAATAAGGAAAATGGGGTCTGTAGGAAGCTCTGCAAAGGTCGGGAAAGGCTGGTTCGCGTTTGTCACTGGAGCCTGGCGTTGGTTTTATTCTCTGTATGATTTGGACTTCTTTTCTGTTTTAGGGATTTTGGAGTTTATTAGCCTGGCAGTGGGGCTGGTGAGCATCCGTGGGGTGGATTCAGGACTCTACCTCGGCATGAATGAGAGAGGCGAGCTGTATGGGTCGGTAAGTTTAAGGTTTTGTGCTGCTGTATAACATACACAGCAATACAGGCTGTGGGGCCTCATCGGTGTCACGAGCTGTGTCTGTCGCAGGCCTCCGAAGTCCTTGGGCTGCCACATACCTCCATCTTACCCGTGATGCCACTCTTGTTATAACATAAATGATATATATGAAATAGGGTTGCGGAGGGAAGATACACTCTTGCGGCGAGAGCCCATGGTGGTGCCCAGCCCCTGGACACCGCTTGGGGCTGTGCCTGGGTGTCTTATCGAGGTTTTACCTTTCAGAAATGGTGTGGTAACAGTCAACTAAAGGCAGAAGGGAAATTTATATATATAAGTATAAAAGCRGGGGCTGCTTGTGTGTTTTCATTGCCTGAGTAACACATCAATTTTATTCTCCACGTGATCAGGATCTGCACCTGTCTGCAGATTTTACATTTATGTTATAGCTCTTTAACTAACGGAAGCTGAAGTTGTGGTCTGAGTGTTATTTTATTATAACATTCTCTACAACTYCTTTTAGGAGTTTAGGGGAGTTGCTCATAATTTTCTAGAAGTGCCCTTTTCAGACTAAAATTTTCYGTGTTTTGCCAAAAACCAAGTGTAAACTCCTTGTTAGTTTTTCACTCCACACGAACTCCTGAATACCTATAAACTCTTCCTAACATCACCTATAGCAGATTCTGCCTCATCCTGTGCTGCTGTGGGACAGAGAAAGCAGAAGACACCCCATTTCCAGTCCAGGCTCAGGTTTCTAGTGGCAGCTTGTGAGTTTGTCGTTTGCTCCCTTGGTTTGGGCCATGCCCTTAGAGCCGTGGCTCGCGGGTTGCACTGCCGCAGCCGGACCAGCTCAGGTCCACCTCGCTGCCTTTCTGCCCAACTGTTACTGCACCTGCACCACCCTGTAAACCACTTTGAACATGGGCAGGTGCTCTGATGAGCCAGCCCCAAAAAGAAAGAGTATGTYAGGGTTTTGCTGGGTGAAGCACCCGCACACAGAGTGAACGCTTCTGCAAAGCTCAGCCTGGGCTGCGGGGAAGGGGTGCTGTGAAGAGCTTTGGCATCATAGGTAAAGTCTCCATCAACCTGAAGAGAGCCGAGGTCTCCTCTGCTTCTTTCTATTTAATTGTTAAGACTTGCAGTCAGAATGTCAGGTCTTAACAACTGGGCAGAGGTGCTTCCTACAGGTTAATTTAAYTCAATTCCTAATTATTTAACTCAAYTCAATATAAAATAGTTAATCCTAGTTAGCTAGAAGAATCACTTCTAYTTTGAAAAATTAAATGCATTCTAGATAGACATTTTTAAGCTTCCTTTTCTATAGCTGCTACACTTCATTGGTGCTTTTTCTTCAGATGCCCCGTTGCCTTTAATTCAACCCATCACCTGTGTGAGATTTTTTTAAATGCCTTTTTCTAGATCACAGCACTACCCTATGCRAGGATACTGATTTTTAAGGCTGGATCACAGTAAATTTAAAATTAAGTAAAATAAACCAGTTTTAAACCAAAGCAGAAGGCACATACTTCCTCTAACCAAATCAGATCAATCTCATGGTATAGAAATTTAAACTCGTGTACTCTGCATATAGAGAAGCCTTCAGAAAACCTTTGCTTAGCAAACAGTAACAGTAAACCACGAGTCTCCATCATCTTTTCTTCTCCCATTCCCATCTGAGACTGCCACAGACCCTTTCACTATTTAAGATACAGTTACTGATGTTTATAGGAGATAATCAAATACTACCATGCACCGATAACTGTTGTTTTTCCACTTCATTTCTGTAATAACATCTGCCCTAAACAAAAGTTAAATGTRGAGACAGTGGTTAAATTACAAATCTGCAAGATAGATAAAAAGTAAAATCACCGGGATTCCATAAACCACAAAAAATCTTAAAGCACACTTCAGAAGGCAGGGCTGGAGCCTACACCCACGCAGCAGCACCTCTCCTGTCAAACCCYGAGGCTGCTCAGCAGCTCCTGGAGTTGCAGCTTTTACTTGTGACTACTGAAAAGGAGGATACAAGCCTGCATGTTCCCTTCTGTGCTTTCAAACCCTGCAGCTCTGATTGTGAATCAACAGTTTCATGATGGGTTAATTAAATTCTAGGGCCTGTGTTCATGTTACGACATAGAAACAAAAATAGGATAACATTTCACAACACTTCATCTGGAACCAGAATTGACCTGAAGACATAATCACGGGAGTTTTCTCTCTGGYGTTGCATCTTGTACACCAGACAATACGCTGACCCGGACGCCGCAGGGATGCAGTCAAACCACTGATCCAAGCTGYGCAGAAGTCACGAGCCAGGTCCCCAAATAACCATGGAGTTTTAAAATCTGGGATACGTGGGTTGTACAATGATGGCTTTTCGAAATCGAAAGCCACTACAGTATTCTTAATTAAAGGTCCATAAAACAGCACCTAACAACAGCATTAGCATTACAATGGTATTTTAGGAGATTACAGTACAGCGGTATTTTTAAATTTTCAGCAAGTTTATTATTTCCCTCTGTGCCAATTTTGCCTGATCTGTGTGTCGATATAGCCAGAGCCAGCCAGCCCCGCAGCGACACGTGGAGTCCCCTCGGGACAGACCGCTTTTCTGCCTGTCCCTGTTAACCTTGTGCCAACGTTTCTGTTAAGCTTTCTACCGATTTCAGAAACGCAGCTAATACTGAGAGCAGCAGAAGTCGCAGGCAGCACCTTGCGCACTGCCTGTATGGCATCGGGCTCAGTGGGGACATCCCGGGGCTTGGAAAGAAACAAATCGCACCTTGCAGAGTCACTCCAGACTCTCCGAACATTTTACACAAACACTGTACCTCCAAACAKCCCAGCAAAGAGCAGGTAAAGCAGCAGCGCACGAGTTCAGCTGGTCAGCAGTTTCCAACATATTCCGAGTAGATGGCATCCTAGGGGAAGAAAAAAAAAAAAGTCTGTTTATTGATGGATGTGGGAAGAGAAACCCCCAGTTCCCCAGGTCTCAGATGGCAAGGGCTGTGGCATAGGCTTTTGGAGGGCTCATGACTCACCTCGGGGTTTACTTAATTAGCAGCAAAACATTCAAAACAGGTTCTGAGCGCAGGTGAGCTCCTGGATCGTATTACAAAACATCTACTGCAGGCAATAACATTTACTTAGCACTCTGTATGCCGTAGATAAGACACATTCCCTACCTGAATAGTTTACAGTGTAGGTACGGTGTTTGTAATATTATAGCATCCTACGTCTGCAGACTTGCCTTTCATCTGAAAGGACTCCCACGTCCCCCTGGCAATCCCCCGGTGGGGTGGGACGGGGTGGCAGGTCCCTCTGCGACACAGCGCAGCGGCGCTGGCAAAGCCACCCATGTCCTTGCGGGGCAGGGGGACAGYCCCGCTCCTCGCTGCGGCTGGGCACGTCCCTGTAGCTGGCACGGGGGAGACGGGAGGGAGCGATGGGCATGAACTGAAAAGCCGTCATCGAACGGCCGCCGCCGACAGCCCCCGGCTGCACGGGCTGGCGGGAAGGGCTGGTTGTGGCCGCGGTGGCACCAGTGCCATCCGTGCCCCCTGCCCAGCGCAGGATGCACCGGCCGTGGGCTGGCACACGCTCATCACATCACCTATCGCCGCCGTAAATCTTCCCCGGGGTTAGACATCCCCGGAGCGCTGCTCCCCATGCAGACCTCCCCGGCTCTTGTTATGGCCTCACATCACAGCTATCTGGCGCTTCAGAAGATGAAAGGCCTGAGGAATGCTTTCATTCGCCTCGCAGTGTATACTATTATGTGCCTTGAACTTTCAAAGCGGTGCTCGCTCCTCTTTAAACCCTTCAGATGCGCTGCCCGCTGCTTCTCCCAGGGTTGCCTCTCACCTAAGAGAGCTTTTCTGGGGGGTGTGCGGTACCGGTGGATGGAGCTGTGGGTGGGCAGCCCTCTGCCCAGGACACGGCCCTGCCAGGCGGCACGGCCACCCCAGCAAGCTCCAAACTGAGACCTGGCTGTCAGGTTTAGAGGTTTGCTATGGCCCAGCTTTATTTTTTTATGGGGCACCTTTGCAAAACGCACACCCACCTTCTCCTCCTCCTTTTGTCTCCTTCCTCCTCCAACTTCAGAGGTCTTCGGGTCCCGGCTTGTACGGCTTGTGCCCGTTTCCAGCTCTCACCCAGGGGAAACGTCCCCGGCAGCGCAGTCCCCGTCCTCAGGGGAGRCAGGAGAAGGTAGATGGGAAAATTATAGGAGAATAAAGTGAAAGAAGGAGGAAAAGATTTTTTTTTTTAATTTTTGACACAAATATCTTTTTCTTCCCTTCCCGCCTCTGCCCCAACGCAGAAGAAGCTCACACGGGAGTGCGTTTTCCGAGAGCAGTTTGAAGAGAACTGGTACAACACATACGCCTCAACCCTCTACAAGCATCCCGACTCGGAGAGGCATTACTACGTGGCTCTGAACAAGGACGGCTCCCCCCGCGAGGGGTACAGGACTAAGAGACACCAGAAATTCACTCATTTTTTACCCAGGCCTGTGGACCCTGCCAAAATACCTGCAATGTACAGAGACCTCTTCCACTACAGGTGATGTTTCCTGCAGCTGCCCCGTCAGTGTACATACTTGGGCTCCCAAGCTTTTTCCCAGAGCACTATATCAATAGTCATTCCATCATTCCTGTAAGCGTAGATGACATAGGAAAGCACTTACATTGAATTCAGACACTGCTGTTCCTCCTTGTTTCAAGCGTATATCGAACCTGGGTTATTTATGGGGGTGGGGGTAGGGGAAGGGAGGGAACCCTACATATAATCTTTCATGTTCATTCACTTTCTTTACCCGGTTGCTACAAGAGAGGCCGAATATTCAATGTTATGGTTGCTTAAAGGAACAAGCAGGTGAGCAAACCTGATCACYGGGGGGGGGGGTAAAAATTAAAAATGAAGAGAAGGAAAGAAAACAAAAGACCACAGAACTGCTGCAGATGCTGCTGCTAAGCTCGGGATGGTTACCTGCTAAGAAAAAGCCTTTCGAGTGGTACCCTGCTTAAGCAGCCCGGGAGTTTGCTACATGGATGATGCTACATGGACTGGTCCTGATGCGTGGGGTTTTTCCTGCTGTTGGGGTGGGAATGGGGCGAGGAACATTATTCAGATGTAAGCATGGATACTGTGCATAAGGACAAAACTATTTATAAAATGTATATGATATTTATTTTATATATTTATTTATTTCAAAATAATTTTATTTTTAATGAGAGATGCTATGACCGGATTTTCATCAGGAAGAATAAGGTCCTACTGAAACAGGAAAAAAAAAAGAGTTTTAAGAGCTTATCGGCAATAAAATTGTCTTTATATTGTAGATTTCTTGCTAGCCCTTTTTTTTGGCACTCCGTAACAATTAACCCAGTATTTCCCCATCAATATGAATATTAAGACCACTTCTAAAAAGGCTTCGTATGGTAAAGATAAATTACCTAAACCCCAAATGACATTAAATTACACCTGGAATGGACCTTGGAAGCGTGACCCTACTGAAACAACCGGCTGGGTGTCTAATGAACCGTAATTTCCAAGAACTGCAAATCCAGCCCTCTCCTTTACTCTGATATGGGCAAAATGGGTCCTCGGGCGACGCCAAGCACCAGGCACGGCTCCGCTTTCGTAGCCGTCGGATGGGATTGCTCCAGAATGTGCGTCACCGTCGCTGCGAAGGGAGGAACCTCGCGGGCACGGTCGGCATCCTCGGGCTCTCCCTCGCCTGGGAAGCGCCAGCGCAGCTCTCGGTGTGAGTCGGCGGCAGCTGAGACGCTTCGGCACGTGACGCAGCCGCTGTGGATTAACTGTCCTGTCGAAAATCAAGCGAGAAACTTTTGGAGCATCTGCCGAGTGTTTGGACAGACCCTTCATTCCTGCAATAAAACCACCATGTCTCACACGAGACTTGCCTGAAACATCATGGAAACTCAGTGAAGAAAAAGTAGAAAGCAACAAAAGCAATTTAAAAAAACCTCATTTATAAAGCAATTACTCTGGATGAAGATCGTCCCCACAGGCAGTGCTTGGACGTTCATGGCTGCGTGGCATTTTCCTCTGCAGAAGCTGCCTGCTCATGCAGCCCCATCACCTTCCCTCTGCCCGGGGCAGCTCCTGCCTCCCGCTGGGCTCAGCCAAACYCACCAGCGTTTTGGCAGCCCCGAGCCAGCCCCGCGTTTCCACCCGCTGCCGGCGCTGTGCCGGAGAGCTGCAGCCCTTCTGGAGTCGGGCCGGCCGGGCAGGGGATGCTCACGGTGGAGGCTGCTCTGCAGCTCACCCCAGCAGCCAGCGCAGGCCCTCGGTGACGCTTGCGCCACACGTCTGCCCTYGCTGCCTGCTCGGGATGTCGCAAAACTGCCGGGAAAGCTTCCAGGAATGATCCCGGTTTATTTTTTTGTCCCGTATGATCAGGAGAGAGGGTTTTTAGCACATGGTGGGAGCAGGAGCGTGTTGTGGTACAGGCACTTTGCAGCATGGATGAGAATTTGGTATGAAATGTGGTTCTCCAGAGCGTGAAAAAAAATATGTACAAATACAGATGTGGTGGCTKTGAGTTGGGGTTTTCCTTATCACAATTTCATTTTTCACAGTATTGTTTCTCAGCTTCCCCCTTGCAAAGCAGTCGAGGTAAAATCTCAGCTCCTTCAGCTTCAGTCCATGAATGCCCAGAACGATTTCACTGACCGAGGGACAATCCACCCCAGCTTCTTCACGAGCTGTGCCGCCAGCGGAGCGGCAGCCCTGGTGCCCAGCTCTGCTCCCGGCCGCCTCTTGCCCTCTGCCCCGCCGCCCGCGCCCCTGCGCTGTCCCAGCCGCTCCCACGCCGGGCGCAGCAGCCACCAGACGACGGGCTGCGGATCACGACGAGGAGATTACAGGAGCTTTACCTTGAATGATCCAGACATGAAGGAATTTAATCCTGTGTTTGAAATAAAAAGTGTTTATTTACCTTCTTCCTCTGAGTCACTGCTGAAATATCTCATCCTCAGCGGCCATGTCGGGAGCACGGCCGCTCATGAAAAGTGTCCTAAAATGTACTTTTGACCTTCCCCCGTGCAAAGGGAAATCCCTCAGACCTCGAGCTTTGCTCTGCTCCCCAGGATGATCCTGCCTCCCTCTAGCCAGGGCTTTCCATCGTGCCTGAAAACAAATCTAGCAGTTAAGATCCTGCTCCTCTTCTTCAAAATGAAGGTCAAAACCTGATCTCAGCAGTGCCAAGTACATTTTTCACCAACTCCAAAGGGAGCTGATTTGGCCCGTGGGGGCAACGCGATGGACTCGTTCATCCGATACCCGAATTGAAGAGCTGCCTCAGCAGAGCCTCCTGCTGCGAAGGGACACGCAGGTGCGAGGGGTGGCGTGAAACACCTTTTCAGGATCTGGGTTCAGAAAACCAGTACTGCAAACACCAAAATCCACAGAGAATTTACTGGAAACCCCTTTGTAAAGGTTGGTGTCGTCTCCCATGTGGGACATCCTCTAAAGGGGGAATTCAGCATTGCTAAAGCCCACCCGAATGGTTGCTCTCAGCAGGAATTTACTGGGTTTGGTTCTGGTTCAACAAAAGATTCGAGTAAACTGACTGACCTGGGAGCTTAATAGCAGCAGAATTAACMACCGCAGACCGTGGCTGCGTTTGTGTGGCACGGGGAGCCGTCAGCGACACGCAGTGGGTGTTTTCACGTGGGCACACTCACCTCTCCGGCCCGTCCCGCGGCGGAGCGGGCTGTCCCCTCGGCCAGCCGTCACCCCACCAGCTGCCGCTCTGCCCCGCGAGAGCCAGCTGGGAACACCGACGGCTCCTTTGGCTCGGGCGCTTTTACAGGGCTGGCAGATGGAGCCCGCAGCCGGGGCAGCGTACGGGGCCTCGGCCAAGGGGCATCTGCTCTGGCGGTGGCGGACGGGCCCCGGGGCTCCCCCGCTCCCGCTTGGAGAGTTTTAGAGGAAAATACATTTGCGATGCTTCGACCTGAGAGACTCTCTCCTAAATTAGCAAAAGGAAACGTCAACGTATGTTTGGGATCTCAGCTTGTATAGTTTCCATGCACTTCAAAGTTACAGCGGCCAGCTGAAAAAGCTCTCCCAAAGGGAAGGCAAAGGCCGCGGTCCTGCAGAAACCCCGCTGCGCCCTTCACCCCCCCAGTGCTGCTTTGCACACAAAAAGCCCTGGGTCTGAACACACCGCAGTACAACAGGACAAAAGGCATCGCTTTCAACCCTTCTCCTTCCACCCGAGAGGGGTGGGCACGTTGTGAGGGAAACATTATCCCGAGAACAGCTGTGCAAAGCAGGAGGGAGGAGGGCAGCAGCAAAGAGGTGGGCAATTTCTCGAGTCTCGCTGCGGAGGGGTGTGGAAACGGAGGGGAACCCTCTGCGTGAAGCCAACATGGCGCT
Source organism: Oceanodroma leucorhoa (assembly GCA_030449065.1). Classification (NCBI taxonomy): domain Eukaryota; kingdom Metazoa; phylum Chordata; class Aves; order Procellariiformes; genus Oceanodroma; species Oceanodroma leucorhoa. The sequence continues at coordinate 13,665,281 of JASVER010000011.1, forward strand.
GAGCACATCGCAGCGCAAACCCAGCAAAAGCATCCATCTCCCCAGCTTTAGCGCGTGATCTGAGGCACGGGGACGGTCTCGGAGGGGGACGAGGAGACAGACCTACGAGTGGCAATGCACACGTGGCCTCAGGGACGTCCCTGCAGAGACCCCGCTGCCTGCGGGGAGCTCTCCTGGGTGGGACATGCAGCCCAGGGCTCCTTTCTCCATGGGGGGAAGAAGCAGAGGCCCCAGAGACTTACCTCCCCTGGAGAACGTGATGGAGAGCCCAAAACTGCAGAGGGAGTCCAGAAACTCGGCGCCGAAAGGCAGGGAAGGTGCCCTTCTGGTTAGGTGCTGCCCCACCTGGCAGTACGTCCAGAGAGATGCCTCACGGCTGCCGGACCATGGCTGAGATGTTCTTGAAAGGGCACCCAGGGATGGAGCATCCCCGAAGGAGAAGGGCTGAAATTCTTGTTGATGGTGAGACAAAGACATCTGCACCTCTTGGGATAGCGCTGGTGGTAGAAGATGACGCCGGGTACCTCATCTGAAGAACGATGTCCCCTCCCGCAACCCAACAGTTGGAGTCAATTCATACTCGGGCGTTTGGCTGAAACACCAACTATCCCGGTGCAGGGAACAGTCTGCAGGGCAAATTCCGGCTTCAGCTCAATCCAGAAAGCTTTATAACGACAAAGGTGCTGCGAGGAAATAAAGTGAGGTTACTGAGTGCTCCCCCTGAGCCACAAGACATACAATACACCAAGGGTGGTATCTGGGTTACCTGATATCTCAGTATCATTTATTAACCAGCAGATGCAGGTAAATTATTCCTCTGCTCTTTGGAGAACAAAAAAGCGCCAAAGCCTTGCTGGAAAACCACTTGGATGGGAAACAACAGTGGGGACCTGTGCTGAAAGTAATTAATGGGCAAACATGCAACGTAGGTGCAAAGTGCTGCTTCTCCAGGTGCTGTAGCCACGCCGGGCAGCCATTGAAGACAGAAACACGGTCAGAAATGCAGGCACCGAGCTCAGCTCCCGGGACGGAGGTGGGATGCAGCAGGCAGTGCCGTGGGAAAAGTACTTTCTGTGGCTGAAGCTCTACAAAGGCAGACCCTGATCCTGCTTTTACGGTAAAGAGAAAACACACCTGGAGTCAGGAGGGGAGAACAGCAAAACCCAGCACCAGAGCCTGTGATCCACACACCGCCAGCAGCCAAAACGGCAGCGTGAAGTGGAATTGTAGAGAGGAGCTTAAACCAAGAGGACTAAGTCATGCAATAGGGAGCGTGGTTATTTTTTTCCAAAACAAGCAACTGCTTTGTAGGTGTTAAATTCTCATCACAGAAAATACCAAGGATGTAGTCTTGCACCTGTGCTGGCTGGGTTTGAGTAAGAGACCTGCAAAGCCAACTCCWCTGAGGAGTCTCGGGCTCTTCCCTCACTGTAACAGAAAGTATTTAGCACCAAGATGCCCGTGACCGAGYGTGGCAGATCACCACCAGGACACTGCCAGCACACGCATCCGCCTGCGCTGCTGCTAAAGGGCATCAGCAAGAATCCACAGAAATGAGAAACACGCTTTGTGCAATTGCATTATAAAAGTAGCCRTTGTCACTGGATTAAGCTTTGATGAATGCCCCGGGTATCAATTACCATTTCACATCCAGCGTCTCAGATAGTTCTCGTGTGCACCAGTCGTTAAACACAAAGCCACGGTGGCATTTGAGATCAGACCTTGAAAGCGGCTGAGCGCAGACTGGGGGGGGTGACCCCACCTCCCCCGTCCTCACCTTCCCCCAGAGCCCCCCTGCCCTTTTCCAGGGCAGCGTCCCCATTTTGGGCCTCAGCCCTTTCCCAACACCCTCCTTCGGTCACCACCTCTCCCTAAGCCACCTCCTCACCAGGCACAGCAGGTACGGCACCTGCCACCAGATGAAAAAGGACCCTTGGCACGGCGGCGGCGACCCAGGGTCGCGCACAGAAGGACGAACCGCTCGTCCCGCCTGCGCGCGGCCGACCGGGAGCTTCTCCAGACCCTTCGCTGCAGAGCGCCCGGCCGGCCGTCACCGGAGGAAGGTTTGCGCACGCCTCCGAGACCCAAACCGTCTCCGAGGCCACAGCTTTGCTCTCAACCTTTCTCAGCAGCACAGCTCTCCCGAAGACGTGCTTGGGCAGAGTCCTGCCAGCGCTCTACGCTAGGACGCATCTCCAGGGTATATTCTACAGCACCGARGGTGCAGGGGGGGTTATTTCAACACCTGAGCAAGTCTGGGAAGTTCAGACGCTGCGTGCTTACGTGGCTCATGCTGCAACACCAGCATTTTTGCAAACATCTCCAGCTGGGAATGTTTAGGACATTTGTCTTTCCGTAAATCTTGAAGATTTATCCAACTCCAAAACTCTTTTTGCTTGAACTGATGAATTCATTTTTATTTACCCCGCCCAGAGTGGTTCTGCTTTTAAGGTAAAGACAAAAATCTCCACAGGGTAAGCATTTAGCACCTGACACATCAAGAAGTCGCCGTTCAGCGTTGGAGCACCTTGCAGGCCCATTTTGGATGGGGGACTCGTCCCAGGACGCTCCCCAGCCTGCCACGGACGGCCAAACATCCAGCCTCCGCCACATGCACAAGCCTCCCAGTGCCCTCTATCGAAGTTTTTCATCAAGTTAGAAGTTACAAGGATATTTAAAAACACGTTGCCCACACTGCCCCTCAGAGCAGTTTATTTTCACAGCAGACACGATTTCCACGGCACGTGCCCTTTCCCAGCTACTGGCAAGACCAGCCGCACCTCCCCGAGCAGACCCACCCCGGGCAGTAACGGGGCTGCAGCGCTGGCCAGGAGCCACAAAAAAGCTTCAAGTACCGGGAATGAGCGTAGGGGCAGATTTTGTGTAGGAAAGGTTTTTTTGCCCAACAGGTGGGATTTAATAACTAAAAAAAGAGAGAGGTACAATTATGAGGTTAAAATATGTAAGTAGGTTATCCTAATTTGACCGAGTAGAACTTCACATCACTCTTAACAATTTATCATTGCTGGGCARTAACTCACCCTTCATTTTTAACAGACAGATTGGCTGCAGAAGCTACTATCAATTCATGTAATTTGAAAACCTGGACCACAACTATTTTCCCTAAATGAAACTAATGGCTACATCCAGTGACGGGCACCTCGCTGTGGAAAAAAATAAGAGAGCTTAACCTCACAGCGCAGTTCTCAAAAGACACGTTCTCAGCCTGTATCCCTGCGGGGTTAACGCTGTACTGCGAATGTAGCACAAGGCACGCTGATGTATTTTGGTCACTTTATTAAATGAGATATTAAATAGTTTAAGTTTCAACTACTAAACAGCACTTTGAATGGTGAAAACACAGATAGTATATCGTCATACTTGAATGCTTCTTCTCTTTAAAAACACATTTCCAGTCCTTATATATATTACAAAACAGCCTTATAGGAAGAGGTGACACCTTTTCTATAGTACTTARGATATTTAATACAGAACTGAAAAGCCATCTAATAGAAACAAAGGCAAGTCTTCACAGCTGTATGATTTCAGCAGCCAAAGCTGGTTGATGGACTGAAACATTACTATACAACTGGGACAAAACATATACAATATCACAATACTAAGCAAAAACGCTTTACATCCAAAGGAATAAACAGGTTACAAAATGTGGAGAATTTAGCAGGCAAAACTGTATTACAAGCAACATTTTTATTCGTCATCTTAAGCCATTTCAACTAGTTAAAACATCTAAAACAAATATAAAAATGAGCCTTTTATTATCTTATTGATGTATGTTCTGTCTTTAAATATTTGTTAAAGCTTGATGTTATACTCAAAGCACATTGTTATGCAGCTAAAATGTCAAGTGAGAAACATGTATGCAAAGTGGTCCAAGTTTTACTTCAATGCTTATCTTGGATTTCTTCTTATGCATTAGTCTTCTGTTATCCATAGTTTTGTCCAGAATGAAAAAAAATGTGCCTTTAAATGTTGCCTAAAACTTCCACATTTAAGTCTTTGAGTTACTGTAAAACTCCATTGAACATTCCCAGGTTTGGTAGAAAGTATTTCTCTTATTCACAACACGGAGTAATATYGGTGAGAGTTGCCCAGAGTACATTTGCCTTCAAATGTTTGTCTCAAGTCTCACATTTTGTTTCTTCTAGTGTGAATATGTCTCTTTTTGCTTCCCTCCCCCCAAATTAAATTTAACTGTAGAGCTGGCAAAGAACTAGAACATACTGAGGTTCTTTTGCGGTATCTTGTAATAAAAGAGTCCAAGACAGCAACTTGTTAGCTGGTTTTGCAACAGATCAAACAAACTCTGTTCAGATCACAAACCAAGTTTCAATCACAAAATGAAATGTCGCGTAAGATTTGCATATTTAGATGCAAAAACCACTTGTCCGTTCAGGGCAAGAACTCAAAGTCCTGCAAGAAACTTTCCAGAAACCAAAACAATTTTAGTTCACGTCAGCAAGTCAGAGGAGTCCAGCAATATCTGGAGCAAGTGCCTCCATCCGCTCATTTCTCCAGTTCTCTGTAGTCGAYACACCATTGCCTCAAATGTTCCTGTCACTTACTTTTACCCCCAGATTATAAACTTTTTTTTGGGGGTGGAAGAATCAACCAAACTATATTAAAAGAAAAGCCCTATTTGTATTTAATTATATCTTCACAAGCACAAAAAGTGTGGGTAAAGAGAGTGCTAACGATATATAATAAACCAGAAATTTATCTCTGGTCTACATTTAAAAAAAAAAAACAAAACAAAAAAAACCAAAAAAATCAAGCTCTTTGTGTACTAAATCATGTTTTCATACAAACAAAAGGGAATGGGGAGGAGTGCATAACCAACACTCTTATCTAATAGAGGGAAAGTTTTTTCACTGTTCTGGCAGCTCTGGAAGTTGCTACAGCACTTTGTATCGATTTTAAATCAGCAACAGTTCTGCCATTTTAAAGTTGTTTATACAACAGGGTTTGACCCTGGCCGCCATCACTATTTTAATCTCCAAAATACCAGGAATTTAATTTTCACGGCCCGTCTCCCACTGCCGGCAATGGGAAAAGACAGTAGCACCAGCATTAAGGAGTTAACAGAAATGTGCTTTGTATTGGACTCCGCATAGAGTAAATCAGCATGTGAAGGAAAAACATCTCCAACTCTAAGATCACCATTTGTTATTCCATCACATAAAACTGAAAATAAAAAATGGCAGAAGACTAGGGAAGAACAATCACCTTCCCCAAGTCATTATTTAAGGCTGTATACGCAGTTTCTATATAATTGCATGACTTAAAAGTTTCAGAGCAGTAGTATTTAAGAACATTGTACTCAATTCTGTTTTCAAAGAGTATTTTCAGTTCCTGTGTCATTCAGCATTGATGACATAGCATGAGTCCAGACCTCAGTCAAAAGGAAACTAGACTATTTCTGTTATAATATTCCCACTAATATAAAGAAATGGGTAAGCAGAAAAGTATTCCATAATTTGAGGAATCAACTCTAATCAAGAACTCAGCTGTTTACAATTCACATATGGTATATTGAAACATATAGACCTGCAGTCCTTCCTAAGCTTCTCAAATTTGATGACAGCTTTGCAGCTACTAAAAGCAAGCATAGGAGTTTAGACAGGAAACCTGTGGAGATGCTACTGTTACGGGAGGACTTGTTTTCACTGAAAACAACTTGTTATCTCCTGTACTCAACATACGTAAGAAGATTCTAGGCAACATCATTGACAACAGGGAAAACATTATGTCCTATTTAAACAAAGCTGAAACACTAATATGGAACATGGCATTTTAAGGGGACCAACCAAACTATTTATTATTATTTTTTTTTTTTTTTTACAGTTGAGTTCTGTTAAGCCATTGATTCCTAAAAAAATAAAAGTTCTTTCTCTGATTTTAACAATCCTTTAGGCTTTTAGTGCAAAATCACATTGATTTCCCTGGGGAAGGCCCTGGATTTTTGCCTCTCATTGGGGGTGGTGCTCGTTGTAATGGTGGTGGCTGCATACCACCAGACACTGACTGATACATTCCTCTCATATCTATCTGTTGGTAGTTGGAAGGATTCATGATTAAATTTGGAGGCTTTGGCATCATGAGATGACTCATTGCTGCTTGCTGGTAAGACATCTGCTGCTGTTGCTGCTGATTGTACTGCTGCTGTAGTCTTCTGTTCATAAGTATCCTCTGAACACAACTGATTAACTGTGAAGGGAAAGTAGAGCTGTTATAACTGCATGGCCCGTCTCAATGCTGCAAGTATCAAGTTCAGAGTTAAAATCAATTTGTTAGGGATAGCATGGCTGAAGGAAAAAAGCACCATTGTTATCACCGTCACTAATGTGATGGTATTCACAAGCTGATTACTGTAGAAACCATTTAGTAACACCATTTAGGACTAAGTTCTCTTAATGACTTGACTATTGTATTGCATGCAGCATTTAGATAAGTTGCTACGGCAACATGCACTATACTGTGAAATTACTCCCAGGTATAAGTTACAACATTATTTGTCAGGTACCATTTATCTTCCCTTTGAAAGTCCTGAATGCGGACTGTCACTAAATGTTTGTTTGCCTAGGAGAAAAACCTCTTCCCATTGACATAATCTGGGCAACTTTCAGATTTTGCAAAATAATTCTAAGCTAAAAAAACATTACCAATGCTTTCTAAGAYGTGTGTTTCCTAAGTTGCTTTCTGAGCTCTGGGAATCAGGTTTCTCTTTAAGCCTCATGACCTTCAAGCAAACTACTTCAACAGAAAAATACTCTGGCAAGTATTTTTTTTAAATGAACTTCTCATGGAGTCTCCTTCAATGAGGCTGAGCAATGCAATCCAACACACTGCAGAAGTCACCGTCTCCTAACGTTACGTCACATACACTGTTACACAACGCCAGCAAATACCTGACCCATGGAAACACACATTCTGTAAGTACGTATTTATGTACCTAAGCATATACTTCTATTTTATGAACACACACACATGCAAAGTCCATACTCAACATCCCAGTTCAAACATGGACAGCTGATCAAATAAATATTAGATATTTTACCATCTGTTGTTTAGTAAGGACATCGTTATAGATGGCTTCTCGACGCTTGACATCAAGCTCCTGGCTTGCCTGTCTGCTCAGTGCCAGGGCCTGTACTTGGCTCTCTGTGAGTGTTACATTTTCTTTCCACTGAAAAGGAAAAAAACCAAAACTTTCTTGGCACTAGTCATTTTAACAAAAGCGTAATGGTAGCTGAGGTCTTGCATTATGTTCAGAGTTGCATCAAGAGTTAAAACACAGCCCGATTTCCAGTAAATGCAAAATCATACTTTACCAGAATCGGAACTATGAGTTATTAGTTCTTCTAACTACTAATTAAGGTAATACACCTCTAGATTATTGGGAGCAAGTGAGAAATGTGGCAGCCCAAGATAGATAGAGAAGGACAAGATATAGGAAATACATCTTACTTGTCCATAATTATTATTCTTATTTGTAGAAAATCAGCATTTTCACAGCATGGCAAATAATTATGGATCTAAACTGCTAGTCCTCTAAGGCTCTATGTCATCTAAATACTATTAAGGGTTACTCCAAGCTGCAGGGATAAAGGTCAATACAAACTGGAAATTATATTCATTAATAATGCAATTAATTAGCTGAATGACCACATACAATAGTAATTTCTTCGCCTGATAACGTTTAATGTTTTCCCATCTCCTGATCTAAACGCACAGTTACYCATTTCACTCACTATGGTTGAAATGATGTCTTCAAGGGGCTGAATTCTTGCTGCAGTTACACTGTTGGTTGCTTCCACAACTTTCTCTCTTCCTTGATTGATAAGGTCCTGAGAAAAAAAACCAGAAAATTAATTATAAAGCACAGATACAAAGAACACATTTCTTTGCCAACCTTTTATAAGTTTTCTTCATCTTTGCCTTGTGTACCTATACTTTAATTACCTTTTTCTCTCAATTTGCGTAAGTCAATGTCTAAGCTTCCACACAACTGAATTTCAGCACAGAGTAATTGAACCAACATGTATAAATCTGCCAGTTTGTACAATGGACGGTATTTATTTGTACCCAAACGTCTTCCGATCATCACAGAAATGCTACGTTTCTACCCAGGCAAATTTTCTCCAATATTGACTTTGATAATGTTACAGTTTCAACTCATTCTATGTGCTCAAAATATTATCTATTATGYTAAATTATTATATTGTGTATTACTCCGCACGTATTTTCAACACAGGTCCCCCTGATCGGCCCACTTTGTTAGAGGTTTTCAATTCCTTAGCCCAGACTCCTCACCAGACACTAGTAGGTATCATAAGACAACTGTGCTTCAACTCCTGCAGTTTACAGCCTGGCATCTTATTAGGAAGAAATGCCCTCAGCTACTTCAGCTAAGATGGCAAACCAAGACCTGAGATAACTGAGGAACAGAGCACGCGTTCCTCTCTCCCATGCCTTCTCGGACAGAAGACAGATGGAGGCAGAAAGCTAGGTGTGGTAATTAATGTCTGCAAAGAATGCAATTAACCTTCCAGAATCCTGATACACTACACAGGTGTAAGTTTATGTGCATACAAGTTAAGACTTCAATATAGCTACACACACACACAAAAAAGACCCTATGAAGAATAGCATACAATTACATAAATATCAAGACAAACGTTTAAGAATGACGTTATCCATTATTTGTGACAGAAAAAACCATGCACGCTTACAGCACCACAGACACGTTCCACTACCTGGATTGCCACCTACCTCCAGCTGTTGATTACTCATTGCTGACAGAGCACCCAAATTGAAAGGAATATATGGTGTTTGAGAGTTGAAATTTGTGGGAAGCATATTGGTCCCAGCTGGCATGTTGAAACGCATAGTCAAGCCCTTAAAAACACAAAATGCACTTATATTTTAATAACTCCGATAATTCATGGTCTTCTATAATAACCTTCTATGAAATACCACAGGCAGACAAATCAGCCCTTAGAGAAGACTACAAGCGCTGYACATTGCGCACGATGGCCAACCTATCTCAGTAAACTGAAGACCCTTTCCAAACCTCAATTCAGAAGGACATTTTAATCACAGAGGAACCTAAGTTCTAGTCTTGAGTAATATGGGAGTTTAGCTTAATTATAATTATTTGGTATACTAAGAAAAAAAATGACCAAGGCTTATTAGTATATCTTAAGTTGTTTAAGATGCATTTTTTATATTGCAAGCCCACAACTTAATGTTGAGTTTGACCTGACTGTAATCAAATTCTGAAGACGTGAAATGCGTAATTTATTAGCAGGAATATAAAGCTCATCTCCCATATGGACTTCTCATAGGGCAATTTCAGTGCTTACTGTATTGTATCTTCCTATTTCTTCTCCCTCACAAAACCTTCTCCTAATACTCCACTTCATTTGTCATTTGTTCACTCAAGATGGTCAGTGGCGATTTATACATTCACTTTTTGTACTTTCAGATTACTGATCAGATCTGAATACCAAACTTTGCCTTTCCAGGAATTAGACTCTAGTTACACCAAGTTATCATGTTCCTTTTTACCGTAAAAAAATCCCAAACCTGTAGCCAATTTACCATTTTCTTCATTCTACCACCTGCTTAAATATCAAATAAACAAGACACAGGGAATAACACAAAAAAMCCCCAAGCTTTTAGGTCCTTTCTGGCAGATGCCTATATGTTTGTGGGATCGTGGCAAAAAATTCTGAAATCAATTGTATACCTTTAACGGAGCAAGAAATTTCCCTCAAATGGTAAAAGAGAGGTATTACATAGGACATCAGTTGAGTTTTATTATGAAATAGAAAAAAATGTGCGTGTAAACAGAAAAAGTAACTTCTAAATGAAAGTAACAAAGAAAACAAACACAAAAGACGAGCATCGAAAGAGCAAACAAGACACGGTATCTCCATTTTTCATATGTCAAAATTTGCTTTACATACCCATTTCTTGGTCTGTAAGAAAATTAATTTCCCCAAAACAAACTGAAAAGATAAGTGGTAYACTTAAATCTGGAAAGGTTATTTTCATACATGTAAACTGATTAGACAGCTTTACCTTCTTTTCTGCTTCATATTCCGCCCATGCTGCCTTCCTTTCTTCTTCAGTGAGTTCCTCTTCTTCCTTATGGTCCAGGAGTGAATCATGTTCGTGATATCCAACTATATACTCTTTATTGATTTGAAGCAATTCTGCCAGAATTGTATCCTGTTCAAATGAAAAGATGATAAAATGAAAAGTCACTCAGTAGCTCTATTATATTTATTCTTTGTGCATGCCTAATTTACTGCTTTGACCCAATTTCACAAATAGCAGCTCAGAGCACTTCACAGCGAAATAAAATTAAAAAATAATTTAAAAGTACAATTTTCCTCAGAGGGAGGGTAATGGATTAACAATCTGTTACAGAGATGACAGTCCAATAACTTAATGAACCACAGGAACGCACTCAGATTCCACAACAATAAATGCAGTTTAATAACCTAAAAAGAATGGAATGTGCTCAATGATTTTTCCTTTGCTTAGGCTGGATACCTGAGAGGACCTATCAATAATCTGCATTTATAATATGTAAAGAGCACCTCTACTGGATTTAAAACACTATGTAGCACTTTGGTCCCTCAGTTGTCCATCAACATTCAACAGAAAAGGACGCTTTCTTAAAACTGTTAAGACACATGTCGAGATAAGTAGTCCCCCACCCATCTGGACTAAGAAAGGTCAAATCACTGTTAAGAACCACATTTGATCAGCAGGTTGCAATTTAGACCTCTATATTCCACAGTACCCCTAATCCTTAACTGCTTTTAAAGTTAACTGAAATATATTACAATGTCCTCTATAATGGCAAACTATTGTGAAGGTTTTGTTCACAGGCATACTAACATTTTATATACATATATCTGTATTTATATATATATATAAATATATATATATATAAAAAAGGAAAGGTCCAGTATAGCTCAGCATTCAGTCTAAGATTTCTAATGCAAAAAATTGTACATAAATCCTGTTAGTGTTTTTTTAAATGCAGAGCTACCAGCATGTTGAATATTTCCTAGATAAAGCAAAACCAAACTAACTGCTAACCAAAATACAAAGTTGCTACTGCCCTTGTCTGGACTACAGATGCCACATTATGATAGGTCGTTATCTCAATTAAAAAGTGATATAAAAACAGACAGAGAACATGAATGTGAAAAGCTGGAATTTCAAGGTACGTAGTAATGGTTTTGCAGTCCTCATTCTCACTGAGTCAACATTCCAGTCTCCACAGTTTTTCAAAGATGATGGCTCTTTGTGTTAAAATAAAGGTAATGCTGCAAAGGATGAAGAAAAACACTATAAGACTATTAAAAACTGCTCATGCTGCACCACAGGAGTCCCCTTTTGGAGATAATTATTGAACATGATTTTTTTTTAAATGCACTTGTATCACTGATGAGCTTGCCGAATTAAGAAAGCTCCAATATATCTCAGCATTCAGTCTAAGTTCATAATACAAAAACATTCTCTCGTTGAACTTTTGGACCACTCCTGAAATGAATTACAGTGAACACACTCAACATACTTTTTGCAGTAGAATTATATGAATACCTAGACCCACTCCACATCATGCCCTTATTCTGCTAGGCATTTGTACAAACAGGGCTATAAACTGTCCTACCCTGACATTTCATAATCTAGATAGAACAATGATTGGAAAGAATGGCTTGTACCCACAAGCAAAGAGATTTTTGCAACAACACTGGGAGCTGCATGTGGAAGTCCTGACCAGTGGTTTTGTCACAACAGCTACAGAAAGTTGTTTGTTTCTGTGTGTGTTTAAAACTCAATTATGTTAACCAATTATATAAGCTAGTCTTTGTTTCATCCTTCTACTATCTGGTCTCCCTAAATTTGAATCAATGCTTTCATCGCCAGCTCCTCAACAAAAAATTCAATGTAGCATCTGCATGACTAATGGGCACAAGGAACAAATAATGGTATTTTTGGGGTGGTGGGAGACAAGGCAGAGAGAGAAAGGGATGCAATAATAGGGTATGATGAAAACATCTAGAGGAAGTGGGTGAAGAAGTCAAGAAGATATTACAAAAGTAAGCTAACACAATTAAAGCGCTCTCGGCATACCGTAGCTGTACATCAGTGTGTGGAGGGTTCCTGGACATGCATATGCATTAATTTCCATGGTAACACTATTACTGAAAACAATACTGGAATATAATCCACACTCACTTAGCCAACACAGTCTTCAAAATGTGGTTTAAATTACATCCAACTGTGTGTTTGCTTTTCTTTGTCTAAACTTTATTTTGCATTAACTTTAATGATGGAGCTTGAAAACTGGGATATGGAAGGTAGTGCCATTTAGTTTGTTTAATTTTACAATGAAAAAATAATAAATTCACCTTACACACAAAAAAATCATCAGAATAAGTATTCCTTTTCATTCATTTAGCTTGTTGATAGAACAATGATTTATCAATTGGTTTATAAAAGCTTTAAGATGAAATCCTGGTGATGAATGAAAAAATGAAGAGATACTGAAAAAAGGTTTTGCATTTTAAAAAAAGGTTTGTCTTTTTAAAATCCTGATGGAAATTAAATGCTATGGAGAGATAAATGTATTAGAAAGGAAATCTTCCATGAAGGAATGTGAGTTATGTTGTAATTCATAAACAAGTTTTTCTCAACCAACTGAACATTTAATACCAAGGTTAAAAATAAAAATAAATTTAAATAAGCAGCAAATTCTTCTGATTCCGAGATCAACAGCCTTCCAAAATTCACAAAATTGTCCCCTAGTACGGAACTACAGTAAAACACATGCCCTGGCTATGTCCTGAAGTAGTATAAAATAATGATACACTATATCCAACTGAATCTGCACTATTATTTTAATCTGCTTTTCCAATCTGCATTACATGATCTCAACTGAGCCAAGTTTTCATTTCACATAAAAATGTGACTGTGACTCTAATCCACTGAACACACTGATCTGGGGAAGAATAAGCAAGGATCAGCGCGTGCAATAGTGCCAGCTCCGAGGGACACACAGGGCCCCCCCATTTTGTCTTGGTCCAGCTCCCACCTCATATATACTGCTCTGAAATACGTATTGCGCTGGCCAAGGTAAGCCACAAGTATTGCACTTATCACTGAGTCTGGCTATCACTATTTGTGGTGAAAAAAACTTTTTCCCGTTAGCTACATATCAGCCAAGTCTACCCCAGTATACAATCCTTCGGGAGCTGAGTGTTAAGAGTCTGTGAGAACCTACTTTAAAAAAACCCCCAAACAATAGCCCAGTCATAAATCACATTGATTTAAAAAAAAAGACTCCAGATCCACTGTTAAATTCAGAGCCAAGTAAAATCTAATGGACGAAATACAATCATAATACATTAAACAGAATTTTCTCACTTTACACCACCTTTTCCTTTTGAATTGCCACTCTACAGAAATAATAACAAAACCTGCTTATGCCTTTAGTCTATGTTAGATAACGAGTCACTACATTTGCATAAAGCTCATGGTCTATATACAGTAATTATTTCTATACTTAAATACAGCAAATTTGACTGAGTGATTACTCAGTCTTAAGACACCTGTTACACCTTTTTTGGACAGAATTTCTGAAGTAGTCCTTTTCAAATCTGCAGGGACAGCGGATGAATGAAATCAAGCAGTGGAACTTAAGACTAATTTAATAATTCATGTGAACAACATTCATAATAAAAATATTCTGTTAAAACCAAGTATTTACATTGCTCAAGACAGAGAAGCTGTTTCGGAGGGGTGAGGGCAGAGAAATGGCACTATGTAGTGCAACAGGCATTTTCCCCTGAGAACCGTACGCACTGGCTCCTCAGCACTCCTCGGCAACCTGAAGGTCTTGTTCAGACTGCAAAGGGCAGAAAACTGGGGCTAAAATTAAAACCTGATATGAAACTTTGATAAGCTTCCAGGAAAACTACATACTGCACATTTACCATGTGACTTTTTATATAAAATAGCAACATCCAACATCTCCCCTCCCTTAAGAACACTTTCTAAGAAAACTGGTCTTYGACTGAAACTTGAATTATTGCAAAACCAGAATTCTCAAGGATGTATTTTAAAAATCAAGTAGTATTTGTTTCTTCACTCACATAATGGCTTTACTTCTGACTTTTAAAACAATATAGAATGAATTCGCCTAATCCATTAAAAACAAAAGAATTAAAAACCATTTTTTTCTTACATCAAAGAAGTTGAAAAGTGTGTTAAACTAGGAGTTACAAGAACAACACTAAGGCTCAGCTCTGAATCACTCCTCCTCAACATACACGATTCCTGGCCGCATACCTAAAGAACCTTCCTACYGTGGGGTGTCACTGAAGTCAAGACATTCTCTGACTTCGCGGACATCCAGCAGAAAACCTATTACCCCTCCAGGTTTTTCCGCATTCATGCTTAGACGGTTGGAGAAAAGATGGGAAACACTTCACCTAATTCCTATTCATAATTCCCTCTAAAAAACATGCTTGGAAGCGGTCAATTCTAAAATGTGCATTTTCAAACATCTTTCTACCCATGTTCTGAGGCATCTGTTCTTTCAGAGTCTAGCTGTATCTCCACTTGACACTTTTAGTATATTTACGTGTTTTTACTGTGCATTTCACACCAATGCTAAGGATTACAAAGGTAATCCCTTACCTTACTGTCTGCACAACAGTAAAATTACACAGTGATAACAGTGCTCAACAGACTATGCTCTGAAGATGTAAAAGAGGCCTGAAGACAAAGAGAGACACTTATACATAAAACCTGTAGAAGGCAGAACTAAAGCCTTCTTTTAGCCTAAATGCCTATTTTGCTTTGCTGGTAATTATAAAGGAACAGCTCAGTCTTTAGAAGCAAGGGGTAGACAGCTCAATGAAGGAAGAGTAATACAGGTGAAGTTTTAGTGGCCTTTGTTTCCAGCGAAGAACTGCAGAGATCAGGTTGGGTGTGCTGAACTCACCACGAACAAAGCATCCGAATATCATGCAACATGATCTTAAAGAAAATTTTAATCTCCAAATGCTGTGTAATTAATCGATGTTACAATAAAATGTTTTCATAAACATATAAATAGTCTTTTTAATCAACTCTTAAAAAAATGCTATGAGTGTGTTGTTAAATTCATTTAATTGTTAAGAAGTTTTATAATTATAAGGCTAAATCATGTATTTCTGCTAAAATTACACTGAAATAAGGAATAGATAACTTTCTGAATGAATAATCTTGCACAATTTAGGGAATAACATCCACTGCAATATTTCCTACAGTTGATACTTGCTTTTGATTATTTATGTAGGATTTTAGAGAATTGGATAGACCAAAAAAAGACAGAATAGGAATAAACAGAATAAAACGTAAAAAGTTGAACTTACGATATTATAAATAAGGCATGAGCCACAATTCAATTAAACAGATCACAGGAACCAAGGAAGGAGTCACTGCAACTACTGGACTAGCTCGGTTTTGTTTGCAAAGCAAGAACCTAACTGTGGWTAAATTTAAAATAAAATATCCCAATCAGCTGAGCTTCACAGGGAAGACAAATGCAGCCAAAAATAATTTTTAACGTTTTAGGAGGTGAATTTGCCAATGTACAACATAGTAAAAAGGTAGAATAAAATTTTCAGTTATCCATTTACTGTTTACAGTGAGAAACATTGTAATAGGAAGAGCTTAGATACAGCCATTAAAGTTTGTTTTCAAGGGTTTTAACATGCATGTGTAACAGTGACTAACACTTACAGGGCTAACACTTCCTAAATCCCCACAGCAGCTGCACCGACACTGTAGGTGGTCTAATAGACTGTTTCAGAGAATGGCTTAACTGTTAAGAATGCCAACGTGATGCCTGACCACAATTTATTATATTATAGTGGTCTACAGATAGTCTAGAATGGAAAACATACCATTTTTCCTTGGAAATTAATAGATTTACAAACTGGAAAACCTCCCTCCCCACACCCGGACACAGTATAATGACCTATACACAGTAGTAACTCAGAAATTTAACCAGTTAACTAACCACAGGCCACACACTTACTGTTTACTACCTACTCACCTGGTAAGAAGCAAAGATAACTGCACAATAGCTTAATGATGAATTAGTCTTTAGCAGACCACATACACAAAGAATACAAATTAGACAAACTACAAAACCTTAGCCTAATCTTAAATACAAACTGACTTGGAAAAAAAGAGTAAAATAACTGAACCAGTTATTCTTTCCCCTGAAGTTTACTCCTGCCTGACTGTAGAAGTTAGTTATTATTTTTAAATTCAGTCAGTAAATTTTTCAGTTAAGTATCACACAGGATAGTGAACCACTACTACGTAGAGAAGTGACAAATTAACCACTACTACACATGCCAATCCATTACAAATAGATTTAGACAGGCCTCAGCAAAAACAAACCATTGTGTTCTTAAAAGTTCATTTAGCACCAGGTCRGAAAAACGTCTGACATCACTACTTCTTATTATCTCAGAGCACAGAATATCAGCATTCTCACTAAGGTGTGTAAAAGGTGTAAATGATTATCTACAAAAATGTCACTAGTCTCTTCAGTACTGGCAACACTAAAAATAGATTACAAAATCTTAGCTTGTCCAAATTTCCTCACAAACAGTAAATAAGTGCAACTTTTTCCCTGACTCTACCGTGTCTCTATTAATGGTCCCTACAAGAAGAGTTAAACAAGGAACTAAAAACCAAAAAGGCTTGGCAAAGGAGATCATGGGTTAAYTTGACTCTTACGAAGTCTTACCTAGGCAGATAAAAACCAGACCTTGAAGTACAGTATCACCTCAAGGATTTGTTATCACAAATCGAGGTAATGCTAGGTATCACCAGCACCCACTCAGAAGTTATTTTTTCCTTTTAACTGAAGATCTTTTTCTTATACTGTCAATTCCATTGAAGGGAAACTCATTATCTAGCTCATTATACCATCTGTTATATTAATTACATATTTTATTTGTGTTACCTGCTATTCACCTATTCGAAGTGAAAAATACTGCTCTAAAGTGAAAACACAGCACTCTTGTCCTTCCAAAATCAAATACCCCATGTCCTTGAACAGATGTAAGTTATTTTTATATCATATAATTCCTTGTGATGTGCATCAACTTACTTTTGGCAACATTGGTGTATCTCTCTTCTTTTTCTTTTCTGAATTGGGATCATCCAGCAAATCTGGCTCAAAAGTGTACAGCTCTGTAAGTTCATTCATAGTAAAATGACGTTCAACTTGCTGTTGGTCGACAACCCGGAAAGACAATGACTGCTTTGTTACCTGACGATCATAGATCTTGTCTTCCATCGTTCCCTAAAAAACAAAGATACTCACTTTCATACAAATACTGGACCTTCTTGTCATATAGGAAAAAAAATTAAGATACAAACGAACTAGAATAACAATAGTGCTCTATCTTCCTCATTTCTTTGATCCCATATCTACAAAGTTACCTGAAAACACTTTGTTTGCTGAGAAAAAAAGAAAAAAAAAACCCTCCTGGAAGCAAACACAAAGTAGTATGAATTGTGTACGTGACAGATGTCATCTAGCTATTGACTAGAGTCAGAAATGTATTTTTTCAGTAGTGTTTTGAAGAGATCCGTTTTTKCTTCAATTCCCCAAAGCAGGGTTATGACAAAAAAGATGGCAATTTCCACAGCATGTACCTTATTTTGCTGCTTTGAACAGCCTGTAAAAAGGAAAACAGATACCATATCACTGGGGAGGAGAGGAGAGGGGAAGGGAAGCAGTCAAGTCTAATTCATCACAGCTGTGTATGAAAAAAATTAGATCATTGATAAAAAAAGGAAAATTACTTTTTTTAAAAAAAAAAAAAAGATGGTGACTATGAGAAGTATGAGAACAGCACAGCCTGTTCTGAACACTGTAATTTAAAAAGGATATCAACAGTTCAAAAGTGCACATAGGAAACTATAAAAATAGACTGAAGCCCAAAGAAAAAACCCATGTCTGACAGTAACGTGTTACAAAAAGTAACCTAAGTCGGCAAGTAAATACTGACTTGATCAAGAGTTAAGTACCGTTACTGGGAAAAGGTCTTCAGTCTACTCTGTAACACCTGAAGAACTAGAAGATGAAGCAAGATACTTCCTAACAGAAATAATGGCATTATCTTTAAAAAAAGCATAGATCAGTGACCATCAGAATTATTACACATCTTCAATATCTGTAGGGTGTGATACAAGTTTTCAAATCATGACTGGATGCCTTTTTATAAAAAATTATTTCGCTCCCTGTGTTTTCATTCCAGTTGGACTGTCAGGGTGCCACAGACCAGAGGTCTGTAGAAGACAGCTACATTGAGCAAGCCTATTGCCTAAATACAACCATCCTCTATGCAGTCTATTCAATTAAGAATTTTTAGTGGTGTGCAAATTAAAAAAGCTGAGAACACTATTCTGAGTCTGGATGTGTGAATCACTGCTAGAATCCCAGAATTTGTGTTATACAAAGTGTCAGACAAGGTGGGTTTAACAGGAAATAATTTCAGTTGTTATTTATTATACCAATCTTTCCTTAAAGAGCTTTTTCAGTGGCCAAATACTGCTATCAGATTAGGGCTGGAAGGTGACCAGATCAGTGTGGACCACTACAGATTTCAACACAAGTCCAAGTAGTTACAGTCCAAATAGTTACAGTTTACAAATTTGATTGCAGGACCAGAATATCACAAAAATATCAGACAGAAACCTACCTGAGCCAAAAACCTGTACACAAACACAGGTTTGTTCTGCCCAAAGCGGTAAACCCTGAAAATACTCTGGATGTCATACGATGGGTTCCAAGAAGCATCAAAGATGATTACTCTATTAGCAGCCACGAGATTAATTCCGAGGGAACCTGCTTTAGTGGATATAATAAACAGGCGGCCTCTGGAACAGAGAAAAATTGCAAAATTTTAAATATTTTGGAAAACAACTATTGTTCCCATGTTGCTGTGTTACTATGGAGTTGTTCATACACTGAAGTAACTCAAAAACTTCATTAAAATACCGTATTAAGCATAAAACAGATACMGATTTTACAAGGACAACACTTTTAGCAAAACACACACTCCCAGAAATCCAGATCAGGGCCTTTTGCAAACCAACTGTTAAGAAAAACTGGTGAGTAAGAAAAAAAATTTGGTTTTTGCATTTTCAAACTCTAATAAAATTAGTTATATCAAATTAAACCATAATTTTAAACAGGCATATCCCATGCTATTGGAACTGTTTCCTGGCTACCAAACATTCAGGATAACTCTAAAATGACACTGTCTCTTTGATGTATCTGCTTTTTTTGAGCACCATCTCACTCAGGTTCAACTTAAAATGAGCTCCTGACAGATACCTGACAGAATAAACTATTTAAGAGCATTAACACTGAATTAGTTTGCTTTGTTCGATTTAACTTTTTTTTCTGTACATTATAAATGACTGCAACATAACTGCATCTTTTGGTTTTTTTTTAACAAATCTAGGAAGGTGAAGCTCCTTAACTTCATTAAACTTGTACAAGTTTGTATCTATGTACCTCTCCAAATCAGACTTGAAAGTCCCATCTTGTATGGACGGTGGATGGCTGGGAGACCATTCTGGAGATAGCTAAGAGAGCTATATGCTTCTGACTGGCCAAGTGACTGCTGTCTCCTGGCCAGACCCCACGGGGCTCTGACCTTCCTAGGGCCTTATATCCTTTTAAGTAATTGTAATAAAAAGACTGTCTCTGATCCAAATTGCTTACAATCTAAACAAGAATGAAAACAACAGGAAACACTGAACGAGTATTGATCAGTACAAATGGAAGTAATCTCAGGAAACCAGAAACCTATTGGTGTTGCGCATTTTTTGTGCAAGTTCTGCACCTGACAATGTTTTGATATTTATTTGCCTACCCTTAAGAGGTCATTAAGCTAACACCAGTAACAAAAAAACAGGGAACAAAAGAAAGAGAAGGGGGAAAATTAAGCATATATATCAAGAGATCTCACCTCACATTAGTTTCGTCATTAAATTCTTCAGCCCATTTCTTTCTTGACTGAGCTGTAGTTGAACCATCTAAGCGATAGTAATCAATGTTTCTGAACCATTTTCCTTCACCTGTAAGCGTAATAGTCAAATTGTTAAAATGCTGATTGCATAAGTAACCAGACTGGTAATACTGCATATACACAACTCTCTAAATAGCAAAAGAACAAATATGGAACATAAAATACACTATTCTCTGACATTTTAAAACAATGGTAGAAGACTATAGGTTATTCAAGATAGAGAACGTTTTTGGAGGATACAGGTGCTTGCCACAGGCATGCCTTGAAAATTATGTAGTGAAGCTTGCATAACAAAACATAAAATATGTAACATGGCAGAAAATAATAGCCATTGCATTTGTGATGACAATGATCATCTACAAGCCTGCAATAGCTCCTACAAACCCTAAACCAATTTTGTCTAAAATGATTCAAAAATAGAACAAATGTTGTCAGTATCATTCTACCTTGCAAAAAGTATCCAGCATCTATCACTATCCATTTCTTCTTAAGATTTTGTTATTTTTTACAAAAAGATCAACTGATATTAAATCAAACTCCACAAAGCAGTTTTATACAGATTGGAATTTAAAGATACGAATTTATAATCAAATTGTGTTCCAAGGTTAAATTTTGATCAAAGTATTTGAAAAGACCTGAGCTTTTTTTGGGTAGTTCCTCTTATTTTTCACTATTTCTGGTTGTATATACACATTTGTAGAGATATGCCTTAACTTGGAGCCAAAGTTAATTTTTAAAAGTAACTACATCTAATCTTTAGGCATTATACTAATTATATTTTTCTAATTGATCCGTGCAGTTTCATGTTACACAATTAGTGTCAGTCAGTCTCTCCCATACTCCCAATAGCATTCATAAGTAAATGCTCAAAAGCAGATTTCAAAAGTCAAGGTCTAATCATTTTGGAACTGAAATTCAGAAAAATCTCTTTGAGTTTAATTTCCCTGTGAGTTATTGCTACTTCTTGCCAGATAGGGGGGAAAAAAAATAGTTACAGCTGATAGATGATTTTCTTCTCTCCCCAATTCACAAGTAACCTTTCATGGCCATCAAGGTGTATGTCACAAAATGAACCCCACTGTGTCATCAATTATAAAGAAAACAGCATTTTTAGGAGACAGCACTGCTCAATACAATCAATTACGAGAAACAGATTGTTGAGTTATGTCAGGAAGGTCTCTATATGGTGAATCTTGCTATGATACATAGTCTAATTGCTTACCAACAGAACTACCACAAATGAAAAAAACCCCACCCCCTAAAACATTATCTCAGACTAAAGGCATAAACTCCATAAAATACAGGCCGCTTGTAATATCTGAAGGTGACAAATGTTCAGAAGCTAAGGAAGCAACAGCCAGAAACAGTAAGTCTGTGAGAGAGAGATACTGGAGATCTTCATCTAACTATGGTGTTGGTATCACACATTTCTCTTACGCAACTGTTCAACATGTTTACACTTAGAAATAAGATATTTGAAAGGAATGGCAGATTCAAAGCAATTCTTCAGTCATCACGTATTTGGAACTGAAACTTCACATAAAGATGAACTGCATCATCAGGCGGTCTGCGAGGATCTCACAGAGTAAACAGAAGAAACATCCTACGCAGAGGACATGTCTGGCTAGTGAGAAATTCCTCACCATTTGAGCATCACTAGGATAATAATTAATTCAATACTTTGCTCCCTTATGAAATCCATAAAACAATCTATTGCAGTACATATAAAGCGTAAATTCACATTTTGCATGTTCTACACAGTTTTAAAGTAGTCTAATTTTCTTTCATTATCTTTCTCCCAGTAGGAAGGATCAGACTTTGCCATGCATCAGCATATAACATCACTTTTGTACAGAATTTAACAAAATGCCTTCTCTCCTTTCAGATGATGAACATTTAATCTGCTTACGCTATATTAAGCATGGATGATACAGAATGAAATCAGAAGCGAGAGTACATAATGGGATAGCTGAGACCACCTGCAGAGGAGACCAATAATCCTGACAACTTCAGGAATAGTACAGAGCATACAATACTTCTAATAAAAACAATTATTTCAAACCCATTCCCATAGAGACTTGTAAAAAGAGTTATTAGCTTTGCAATTGTTCACGGTGACACTCACCTTTATAAATAGGAGGCTTCTCTTTGTCAGTTTTCTCCCTGTTGGCCAGCTCCAGAAAATCTTCTATCAAATCCAGAGATATTAGGGACTGGCTAAATACTAGGCTGAAAACAGAAACAGGGAAACACAAACTTCACCTCTGATATTTTAATTATTCTATTGCTTTATTTTTCTCCCCTCCACACTCTGATACTACCTTTGAAACAAAACAGACTTTCTAGACACAAAGAAAGACTTTGGTGGAGTACATGCACGTGTGGGAAAACTCACTGATAAAAATGAACGTAGCATGCACATTTGCTTCAGAAATCTGAGCTACAGCATTATGAAGACTAAATGAAGAACGCCGTCAGACTAACATATATTTAAGGTCATTAAAAATATTTCTCGAACTGACTTACACTTTGTCTCCAAGCTCCTCTGCCATTCGAAGAATTTCAAAGAGAAGCACCATTTTCCCAGAATGTTCCAACACTTCAGCATCTGCATCAGTGACAAAATCTTTGTACCAATCTGGCGCTGGGCTACCGGGATTGGAAGAGGATGTAGCTTTGCCTATAAAAAACAAAGCAAAAAAAAATTTTTAAAAGATAAAGGCACGGTCTGCATTTAAATGCTTTGAAACGTCTGAACTACAGAATTATTTCCTCATTATTAGACTTAACTGGTATGAAAAGAGTTAAATAGGCAAAGGAAAAATAGTGTTTGCACTATTAGCAATTACCAGATCAGCCCCTTGTTTTTCCAGGCAGACTGTACTATTAGAAGTAGTGGGAGCTGTAACCATAGAAGCAGTTCACGGAATTAAGGAATTTGCCATTTTGCAACAAAGCAGCCCTCTCAAATCACCTTTTGCAAAATTAAGCTGCTTTGTATTTTATTTACTTGTATATTATACTCACCTTCATCTGATTTTGTAACAGATGGAGGGTTGTTTACAAGTTCTTCCGCATTTCCTTCTCCACCTCCACGAGATCTTGAATTCCAGACTTTAATGACTTCAACATCATTATCACTGCCGCTTCCGCTTGAGCTACACTCTTTCTTCATTTTTTTCCCCTTGGATTTTTTTTTCCTAGAAAGGTAACATTGTACACCCCTTATTTTTTAAAAACTCTACTGTTAGAGAATATATTCTAACAGATATATAAAATAAAAAATAAACATTCACTTTTATAGAAATCACTTAAGTTCTATTAGGGAAATAAATCCAACAAACAGCAACAAATAAAAGCTCAATTACTTTGCATAATCATCAGAACTTAAGCTCATTGAAGTTTCATCGGAATCTGAAGCTATGAACTCATCCAGACTGTCTTCATCAAAATAGCCCTCAAAAGAGAAAAAACAGAAATTTTATTAAGTATGCTCATCCAGAACTTTTATTAAACCTTTAGCCATCTGCTTATTCTTCATTTAAACAATGGGAAGTTCTACAAAGGGTTGGCCGTGCAAAATGTTTTAAGAATGACAACATACCCAGAAACAAAAATATGACAAAAACAGCAGCAAAATTACCCCACAGCAACAAAGATTTCCATTAATTTGACGAAACTTTACCTAGCATTTGGCAAAGCTTATTTGGAAAGTTCTGAATAGAGAGTATTTTGATATATCTAATTTACCTTATTTTCTTTGCTAATATAGTCCAGCTGCAAACACCAAGGGTGAGTCCAGATTCTGCTCAACATCTGGAAATCCTGGAATAGTTTAGCTCCAGCTTTGCCTCTTCCACCTTCATTGCCACTACCTACACCTGACAATAAAGTTCAGGTTTTAGAGTGAAATCTTGAAGTAAGTTTGCCACATACTGTTCCCTCTTTGAACAATCCGTTAGTGCAGTACTGAGTGTTCTTTCCAGATGCACATCATATTGTAACGTCTCTTGTAAAAGAGGTCAAATTACTGAGTCACAGGCATTTTTTTCCTAGTTAAAGTTGTCAAAATTAGATTTTCCCCTTTTTCTTGATAATGAGAAACATGATTACATTTTTACATAAAAGCACATTTTTCCCCAGTATAGAAATGAATCCAAATCCTCTTAAAAGGACAGTCATGTCTATTTAGGTTTTGTAAAAGCAGCCCAAGGTAGAAAACACAAAATAAAATTTGCATTTAGGTTTCAATGAATTTGGCTTACTRTTTTGAGCTACCTTTATTTAATGACTTGTAATGCTGCGGTATTCTATTACATTAAAGAATCTAAAAAAAGCCCAGCCTATTTTTTCATTGCCCAAGCACAAATTAGTGCAAAGTAGTACAATATTCACAATGTTCTTTATATAAAAGAAGAGCCAACACAGAACAGACGGCTAAACTAATTAGGAATCAGCACTACACATAAAGCTTCGGGCTTGTTCATATTCTGTTGTGAAGTACTATTAATCTAAGAAGGGGGGGTGTGTTTGTTTTGGGTTTGGTTATTTTATAGTTTTTTTAAATAAAACACAAAGTTTTTACTCCTTTAGAGTAAAAGGGCAAACAGGGCAGTTGGCGTTTAGGCATCCAATTATTAYTGGAGGTACCAGTAGAAGTGAAATTACTTTCACTGGTCCTTCAAAACTCTCTTCTTCTACAACTTAACCAAATAGAGGCAATAAACAACAGAACTGTGGAAATGAAGTCAAGCTGGCAGTTTATCTACGGGATCACAAACTGCACTATCCAGAATCTAAACTCATTAAGACAACACAGTGAATTTCATACTGTTATAAATCATAGCTTAATTTGAGATACAATTAATCTTTCTTGTAATTAAACTTGGGAGAGTAACGAGAATAGAAAAATATAGTTTAAAAAAAAAATCCATCAGTAACAGACATGCATTTTAAGACAGGTGGCTTAGCAAGTGCAAAAAAAAATAATAAACTGGTACAACAGACTATGTAGTACATTTTGTAATCACTGCAAAAAGTGAATACACGCTTCAAGCTTTAGACAAAATCCTAACGTAAGTGCCTTAAACATTCCTGACTATGGAATTCAAACCCTGATCATTAAGTCAATTATTATAAACAGTATTTAAAAAACCAGAATTGCTCCAGAACCCAAAAACTGCTGCTGAGGAATCTGGCTGCATAAAGCACAGTGGTACAGAAAACCTCACTAAGAGCTCCTTGAGATTACCATTCTAACAGTTTATGTGGTACGTATGTGTGTATCATTTAGAAGTGCTGATATTCCAATACCTTGATATACTAACATTACAAGCTGCCGTGGCTTATCTCAAATATAAGAGAACAGCACACCAGCCCACAGAAACATGTTTTGGTGTTTTTTTCTTCCCTATACACCTTTTCAATTACACAAATTTACATTTTATTGGGAAGATGCAAGTCCCCAAGACAGACCAGTCAAGACCCCACTGAAAGCTGATGAAAAGCATGGTCATTGTGAAAACCAGACTTGTGGCTTTTGAGAACAAAAGAAAAGATAGTTCCACAAAGGAGCCAGTATTTGACAAATAACAGCTTCAGCTAGCATAATGACAAAAGAAAACTGCAAAGCTTGGCAGTGCGCTTATACCAGTACATCTCAATTTTGCATTCTCTCCCTCCAGTCTTACAGTCAGTATCTTGTTTCTTGCAAGAATAAGACATTAAATCAATTACATTTTATGTTTAGAAAAGGAAGAAAAGAGATGAACCAAAACCTGAAAGTGGACTACTGTTAAGAGATGCAAATACTATTATTCTTCAAAAAAAATGTTTTTATGTGCAGCCAAATGTTTTGCTGTAATTCAAGTTTCAAGGTAAATCTTACAGGAAGCAAAAATATATATCCATAGAGCCAATAATACATATAACCTCCCCCCAACCTACCAACTATGGCAAAAAGCCCCTTATTAAATGACCATCAATCTTGTTACCTGAGAGAACTGTAGGCACATACCTGTCAAATGATCCAGGTAGTATTGGTAGAGTTTGCACTGAATAGGTGTCATTCGAACTTCTAGAACATACTCGTATTTTGGTGGGAGGAACTTTGTTAATGCTGTGTAATCTTTCCTCTGTAATTTTACAAACAGTACTTTAGTCATATAAACATGAAAACGACTACTGAGAGCTTAAGAACTTCTGGCATCTTAAACGACAAAGCACCATGCATAAATTACAATGATTCAGATGCTTTCCAACCACCAAGGGAAAAAAAGAGCCCACTAAATACAATCCAATTACAGGCACCGTCTGCAGAAGCCCATCTTACCTAGTAAGTGCAGTTGTCTAGTCAAAAGTATATGACCTGTTAACCCCATGTCCCAGTTCCAAGTCCATGCAAAGATGACTGCAACTTCAGTAGCTGCTCTGGTAACTGCTTTTGTGGGTTTTTTTAAAATACTAAAACCTTTTCTTGTGAAAGCGTGGCTAAGTCAAGCAGCTAGTATCATTGTTTGTATCACAGATGAACTCACGCTCAGGTTAACCATTTTCTGCTTTAGAGTACATAGTTTCTGAATACTTGCTTAGGCCAATGCAAAATTTATTTTTGTTTTCATTTTTTTGACTCTTACGCTAGTCTACTTCTCTCCACCTACCCTTTCATCCAAATGGTGAACAGTGTATTGATCCTGACCGAGATGCACATTTAGGAGTTAAGTGACCTTCATCAGAGCTAACCTGCCTGCGCTGTGCTGCACAAACTCCTTGGCTGCTGGGTAACCTCAGCCAGCTCACTGCAACAGAGGAGCCTGCAGGCAGCTCCCACTTGGTACCGGCGATTAAGCCACCTGCATGGCCTTGCTGTTATCTAGAAGTGCAGCAAGAAGCTCTAATGAGAACATCCTTTAGGAACAGAGTTGTCATCTTCTAAGGAAATTATACAGTAGCTCGAATGACCAAAAAGGAGAGCTGCTCTCTACGGACAGGATCTGCTCTGCGCAGTGTGCTGTGGGAAAATCTATCTGGGCTCCATCCAAAGCTGCACAAACACAGGGTGCCCAGCATCTGAAGGCACATAAGATTTACTTGCTATTTATGTTCCTCTTCTCATTCTTTCTGTGTTCCTGTACTGCTGTACAGATGTGTAGAATTATGTACACTATCCTCTCACTACTATTTGTATTTCCAAGATCATAATTTTATGATAGGAGGTCCTTTACCAGCCTTACACACTGCCATAAACCTTTTTACTTCTTTCAAGGAGAAAGAAATATCTGCTTGCGGGACTATCCCACTACGACCATTTCACCCAGCTCACGCTCACTTGGACTATTTAAATCAACTCCCAACAACGGCACAGCCAGGAAGAGACACTTAGTGTCACACCTTCCATCAGGTTGACGGTGCCTGGGTTTATAAAGCAAAGGAGCAGTAACATCATGCTGATGGCACACGAGGTGCAATACCATAGCAGGTTAACTGAAGAGCAAGGAATCCAGCCCTCACTCTGGAAATCTAGGCAGTTTTGGTTTGTTTTTTCATCTAAGGTCTTTAAGGTAACAAGTTCTTCACCCTTTTGGACCTGATTAATCTTCTGTCTCTCCTCTTCCCTGTTGTTCTGATTCTCACAAATCAGAAGAAATAGGAATTCAGAACCAAGTGACAAACTATGGATCACCAACTTTCTGTGCAGTTTTTAAGGCAGTTGAGTTTTAAAATGTGTATTCTTTAAATGTGTATATGGAATTAAAAGAGAATATTTCAAAGCAACTGACGTCCTACTCTACCATGTAATTTTCTAGCCTCCTAGCAGGAAAACAGCTGTATTCTCTAATATACGTATATGTCCTGCTTAGGATACACTGACATTTGGACAAAAACTATGAAACTTATTCTAAGTTTTTCTAGTCACAATAAATAATGCAGAGATCTAGTAATTAGTGAAAATATTTAAGTCAAAAGTAATAGCTGGATTCAGTGGAGCTCTCAAATAGCAAGTTTATAGGCCTTTGAGTGCTTTTATCAGAATGAGATGAAATAACTCCTCCCCCTCCCTTGCAGCTAATTCAAGTAATTATAGTAAAACTGTTCTTACCTGAACACATCCAGCTAGCATCTCATAGAGAATATGTGCGCGCTTCTTCATTACTCTGACATCTACCAGAGTAGAATCTGCACACTGACCATTCTGAATTGGATTTATAAATCGATTTCGGAATTCCTTAATTGAACCAAGTAAATTCTCCTTAATAAAATTAACCATGCAGTGATCTAGGACAAAAAGATCAGACTTGAGTTGTTCGAAATGGAAAGTACAGTACTGAGATTAATTCTGACACAAAATAAATGTGTCATATCTAAAACTAAGAACTTTCTGTTGAGCAAAAAAACCCAAGCAACCCCAACATTTTCCAGAAAGGGCCTCTTAAATTGACACATACCCTAGGCACAGAGGTAACTTCTAAATTTAATGTCAGATTTAAAACTACCTCATCGTGTTTGTTACACAAAGTTTGAAAGCTGCTGTACACCAAAGCAATCATATAACAAAATTATATTTGCAAAGATTTTTAAACAGATTCAAATGCGTATTACCCAATAGGAAAAAACATTACAGCATATTAACAAACAGGAGCAAATGTTACAAGCTAGTTGAGAATGAAATGCCCAAGACAGTAACATAAATCACTGTTTAGTAAGTTCACTAAGACCACTGCTCTACAATGGTTTAAAACAATTTAAGTTAATGCTGCTGCAAGACCTGGTCCACCCACTTCCCCTCTGAACATTCTCTCCCTTCCCCTTTTGACATGCTGAGACTCATCTGATCCTTTGGTTAGCCAGATCAAGGAACTAAACTGTCAGAAAGCTATTCACTTCTACATTGTTCATTTTCTGATACTCCTCATACAGGCTCCCTGAGGAATCAGATGTATGTAAGAACACACCAAGGGACAGGATGGAGGAGAGGCCAGATTCCCAACAGCTTCATTTTAATTTGACTTAAACCATCATGGAGCCACATCTTGAAACAATGATTTAAAATGCAAAATCAGATTGCTAGGGGTTTTTAGATACAGAAACCTAGCAAACAGCTTCACCATATTAAATTATTTTCTTCTAATCAAACTAAATCTATCTATATATTGCTGAAAGACAAAAGTATATTCAAGGAAATAAGCACTTCTTAAACCAGAGAACTACTCACATTCTATAAGATTATTCTGCAGTGGTGTTCCTGTAAGAATTATTCTTCTCCTAGATCGAATAGAATTCATTGCCTTAGAAACAGCAGATGCTTCGTTTTTTAATATGTGCCCTTCATCACAAACAACAAAGTCGGGGCCTAGAAAGAAATAATATTAGACCTCTTCCATCTTTTATAACCACAAAGAAACTGGCAGCATAAAGAATCCAAAATTTGTTCTACTAATAGTATTAAGKTTTTTTTTAACTTGTGTGTGTGTGTTTTGTGGTGGGTTGTTTTTTGCACCGTTAAAGCTCTCACTTAGYCTTTGCACAAGC
Organism: Oceanodroma leucorhoa; assembly: GCA_030449065.1. Taxonomy (NCBI): domain Eukaryota; kingdom Metazoa; phylum Chordata; class Aves; order Procellariiformes; genus Oceanodroma; species Oceanodroma leucorhoa. The sequence continues at coordinate 13,694,968 of JASVER010000011.1, forward strand.
ATTCACAGTAGCCATTCTGGTAAACTACAGGCTATTGCTTGTAAAGTCTTCATGGGAAGGATTAAATACAGCTTTGCAATATATTCCTATACAAATTATCTATCCACGCAGCTAGTGCATGCATGTCTACATTTCCATTCACCCTGTCAAAACTTCCTAAAACTGTTCCTTAAATCCAGTCTAGGCTGCCATCTACTGGTGCTCGGTCAATTCCAAAGAAAACCAAAAATCAGATAACCAGTAATTTTTCATTAAGGCAACAGGTCAGTATCAATAGAGGTAAACAGTGCAATCAAAAGTCTTATCTAAGACAAATCTGATTTGTATTACAGACAAGTGAATTGCCACCTTGTAGCTGAAAGTCACCCCAGAAACATCCTCAGATTTCTTCCGGAAGATAAAACCAAGGATTCTAGACTGCTATTTTAGGTGAGTTGAACAAGGAATGTCAAAACCATACCGCAATACATTTGCAGGTATGCAAAACAACTCTAATAGAATTATTAAGTGTTACAGTTTGGGGTTTAAGATACATAATACCAAACTTGGCAGAACAGACTTAAACACCCTAATAGTTTTCAGATTTGGGGCAATTTCTGGAAGCCCCTTCCTTGAAAGGAGAAGTAGAAGATATTCTAGGATCCAGCTAGTAACTTAGAATGAATGTTTTACCAGATCTAAACTTGACCTCAATTCCAGTACTATCAACCATGAAGTCAGCTGAAGTCAACTTTATGCACCTTTGACAAATACTATACAAAGCCATCAGCTGGGTTCATCTATTCAGCTCTAAAAAGGCTGATATATGAGGTGGCAAAGGAGTATTTCAGGTGGCAAAGGAGTATTTATCAGCATGGACAATCTAATCTTTTATAACTTAGTAAGAACAATTTTCCTCAGGCTAACTTTAAACTGCCTTGTAAAGAAAAAAATTAGCTCTAGGACAGTGATCAACAACAGAGAATCAATTACACCTTTGACCGCTTGCATGATTTAATGCCAGTGCCAATCACCTTCATCGTGCCATTTTAAGTGTGAAAAAGTGATCTGAATCTTACATGCTAACAGAAAAGCAATCAAGAAGATAATTTTTTCCTGCTTGGAAAAAAGTGTCTTTTTAACCAAGTCTGGAAGACAATTATGAAAATCCACATATGAATTCCAAACACTCTTAGAATTGTCCACTTATTTCTGAATTTTCACACCTGCCACATAAACATTTGCCCGTATTATTTCATGACTTTTGTACCTTCCCCAGTTTTGACAGCATGCAAAACACTGAGTGGCTGCACACAAAGCATTCCTTTAATTTTAGGCAAACCTCTCTTAATAGTGACAGATCCTTTCTCTAGTCCTCGTTCTAGTATTTCCTGAAGAGAAAGGATCTTGCAGGCAAGCTGTTCATGCAGTGTACAGTACTACTGAGATGGTTTGGAGCCGTTTTCTAGAACTGAAGCATTTGCAACATCTCCCCACCAGATGTGACAGCTTGCACATTAATGTATCATTCTCAGAAATAGACTTGGTCTAGCACATTATGTTCAYAATCAGAATCAGAGTACATTAGAGAAGAAGGATAATGAAGTCTTAATGACAGATAGCAATCAAAATTGTGCAAATACCCCAGAAATCAGTTTCAGTAAAGACTTTGATTCATTAACATGAAGTGGTTAGTTAAAACAAAAACAAAAAACCCACCTCAAAAACTGTTGTTTAGAGTAAGTGAATGATAGCACAAGTATGAAAAAACTATCTTAGTAAAATTATTCGTGGTTTGTTTGGCAGGCATGTAGCATTGATATCTTGAACTAAAATCTTGGCAATAATTCAGTGGCAGGGATTTTCATAAATTTGTGGGTTTTTTCCTTGTTCTTAAAAAACATGAACACAACTCATTATGGACAGAACATTTCTCAAAGCATTATAAAGGAATGTAAAACTTAAAGGGACCTCAAGGGATCATTTAGTCCATTTTCTTCATCTGAGATAAGAGTTATGAGAAAGGGACATATCCTCCCTGGCAGAAGTAGGAAACTCCATGACCTCTCTCTTCTGCTAAAACACTGTGCAATAATACCTAATTTAAATGATCTCTGCTGCACATCAGAATAAATTCTGCCCTTTCCTTTCTCCAACGGATGTAAAAAACAGCTGATAACAGTCCTTTCAGTAACCAGCTCTTACATGGTGGAAAATCTGTCAGTTTAGTTGTCTTTTTTCTAAGCTAAAAAGCCTTACTCCTCCTTCAATCTTTCCTCAAAGATCATAGTCTTTATCTTCTTATCCTTCTTGCTGTACTTGCACATGTTACTATATTGATAACACAAAACATACTCAGTGATAGATATTTAGATATATGCACAGTTCTCCTTTTCCTCTGAAGTCTACAAGAACCTAAGTCTGCTTCATACAACTGCCAATTAAAGAGCTCTTTCCAAGTTAAACAGTAATGGAATTTTTATTAGTAGTAACAAGTAAGAAAATACAAAGTTACTGAAATGCTGCAAGCAAAGCACAACAGCTATCAATAAACCAAACAGCATTTCACCAGTTGCACAAAGCATTATGGGAAATCATTTGTTGCTCTGCATGCGTATATAATCCTGCTATTATTTCACATAGCAGAGCTAGTTAATTAATGAAATCACTTCTCCACCCATAAACTTTGGCTAAACCTTCCATCTCTGGTCCCCTCTTCTGTAGTATACAGTGCAATACAAGCTTCTACTACAGAATATGTCTACCCTAGCAGTATTCATTTTAACCAGACACATATCATTAAATTATCGCTCAAATACCAAATTTGCAACTTTTTAAATTAAAAATGCTCCCAGAGGCAAAGGTTTTCCTATTACAGTCACAGCAGTAAGCCAGCACATAGCTTCATAACTCTTTTACTGGCAGCCTGCTATATTGCCAATGCTGTGGTTCACAAAGATAGCAAGAAACAAATAATGGTCGTTGCAAGATACTTCTCATCAATTTAGCCAATCCAAATGTCTCCAAAAACTAATGGATAACAACAGATTAACACTTCTGTCTTTTTGTAATTAGTTAAAATAGAGAAAGACTTGAAGCAACATAAAAATAATTACGGATTTATTTCAAGGTTAGTTTTCCTAACGGCCCGATTCCATCCTACCAACCAACTAGTCCAAGAAGAGAATAAAACAGGGAATATGTTCCTATTAAATTATTCAAAACCTACAAGCCTCAATGTGCTGCAGTTTCTGAACTTGATTAACTCTACAAAAGCCAATAACCTAATCACAAACACTGCTCTTTCAGGTTGTCGTGATCTGTCTAAAGAGGTTTGGTAGTAGAACAGAACCACACCTATAAGCAGGATCTAAAACCCAAGAGATTCAGAAGAGATGGGACAGGGAAGGTTACACAAGTCACTGTCTCCTCCATAAAACTGCATGCCAAACATGCCACCTCACTCCACAGTCCAGTATTTTTGACGTTACATAAATACAAATCCATGAAGGAACGGACAATATTACTACAAAGATATATGGTAACAACCCCTATGTTTAGCCTCCCTTACACTTTCCACAAGGAAAAAACCCCATAAAAATCAACCACTGTAAGAGTGTATAACATTTTATTTCACCATTGCACCAGAACATGACCAACTGAATACAAAGCTACTRTCCTGTCATCACTACTTCAAGACAGCAGTTCACACCTTTTCTTCTCTAGCTTTGACTTTCCTGGCAACATTCTCAACAAATGCAGTATCCTGAGCAAATCAGATACAGAATAAGACTGACAGCACAGGGTTCCCCTTCCCCCCCTTCCCCTTTTTTTTTGTTTTTAGTAACTGCAGCATTAATAGGAGGAGTCAGAAAACCCACTGGCAAGAACTGCATTTCTTCATTACTTAAATAATGCCTGTGGATTCAACGTGATCACAAAAATAGTTGATCAGCTACTGTACTGGAGCATCCCTGACTCCAAAGCAATTATGTGATTTAGTGAGTCAAACTGGCAGAAAATTAATTAATGTTTTAGCAGCTCAAACAGGCTTTCTGCAGAGCTGGAGATGCCAGTTCCAATTGGCCAATGCCAATAATCACAAAGTTATCTTTCCCATTAGAAGAATCCTTTTGTCTGTTAGAACAAAATTCACAGCCCTACTATTATTTGAAACTTCACAAAATCAAGCTCACCAAGTACAATTACAAACCAGACCAATGCTGTATTTCATCAATCAGAAAGAAAGAAAAAAAAAAGGGGGGGGGGGGGGAAGGAAAATCAACCACACTCTCGTAAGAAACCTGAAGTCCAGCCAGATAATTAAAACTCAAGAAAACCTACCTCCAGAATCAAAGAAACCATTTACCCTATCTACCGTATCGGCATTCTCAATTTGAAAAGAAATGTCACAGTTATGGCAAAGGTGCCTTTTAAAAACAGTTTTTAAGGTATACTGCATAACCAGAAGTTGTTTTCAGATACCAGTCGCCAGTTCAGAATTTGTAGGAAAATTTTGTTATTTTGGTGAAACTTGCTAATCCTAAAATTTTTAGTTCTTTTTGGTGACCACCTGGTAGGTTGGTTATATAAACTTGGAATATTTTCAAGTGCTTACATATATGCTTACATAAGTTTGCTCAGTTCAGCTGAGCTTAAATCACACATCTGCTTCTTAGACTGAAAAAATAATTAAGTGCTTTATCTGCAATCAATTCATTAGCACTTAATTAACACTTCTTTGTTCACTCTTCTAAGGTACATTCTCAACTATTTTTCATGTGTAGTTGCTCCCTTAATGGTAGATTTCTTTCAAGGATAAAGCAGCTTGTGGTTTTAACAAATTAAACAGATTAAAATAACCTTAGGTTCCCAACAGTCACTTCAAATTACCTTGCAAAGAAAGTAATGCTAGCAAAAAAGATACCTATTAGGAAAAGTTTCCAGTATATATTCCTGTGGTCATTTCTGTATTTGATCTAACAGAAAAGATGGTTATAGAAGTCTATTTACAACAGCAGATGGGGTAGTTTCTGAACAAACATTGTTGTAACTCAGCAAAAGCCAACAAAGAAAATCTGATAAATCTTACTAACATTGTTTAAAAATATTTGCCCAACAGATTCCCATTTGCAAGACTACTTAGCTCATATACGTAAACCAGAAAGTACAACATGTATAATGCATACTTGTATTCATTTTCACTTACCTGGATCAACTAAAGCTTTATTAAATATCTCTTTAAGTTTTCTACTCTTCACATTCCTGCCTTGTGCAAGATTACGATACATCTCATAGCCTATTATCATCACACCTCCTTCATCTTGCCAACGCTGGAGCATATAGCTTCTCTCTTGAGGGCGTTTCACAGTTGCTAGTTCACAGACCTTTGAAAGGGGGAAAAACATGCTTGAATTTCTCTTAAAAAAACGAAGTATTGGTGTAACTTTTAAACACCTAAGGCTTACTAATGCAAGTAGATTTTTCAAATACTTGAAGTGCATTCCTTAGCCTGTATTTTGAGTGGTGGAGCTTCCCAATTACATAAACCGTTCAGTTACTTCATTTTTAAGAACTCTTTTTAAGCCTTATACCTCTAGTTTTTCGTCATCTTCTAAACCTTCTTGCCATTTTTCAAACTCATTCAACCAGTTCAAGGCAGTGTTCAGTGGACACACTACCAGAGCTGTCCGAAAGTCCAGCTTGTCACACAGCAAGACTGTGTGTAGAAAACTTACTACCTGCAAGAGGAAAAAACAGACAAAATGCCAAATAAAACACTGGGTATTAAACACTGGGAAAGAAACACGCAAGTATATATTCACCCACAGAACGTGCCAACAACAGTCTTGTTCAAACATTCTTTTTGTTTGTCAAAAATTAATACACTACTTTCCAAGTAGTCCCTCTGTAAGCCAGACTGGCTATATGTTGCAGATGATAGCACCTCCTTGAGGCCTGGGGAAAAAACTTAAATCTTTTTTGATGTCACTCCGTGTTTCTGCTGGGCTGCCTGTTTTTGAGCAGTAGCAAATAAAGATAGGACTACAGGTAACCTGTAAAAACCCAGGAGGAGAAGAGCCAGTGATCCCACGGCAGCTCTAGCGCTCACACCAGACTTTTAAAGCCGAAGACTTCACTCTAATTCACGTAAGTGTACAACACCCGGAAAGTTCTTTCCAGATCAAATCTTGGTATCTGGCAACTCTGATTTAATACACTGTTCAAAGTAATTTCAAACTGCATGACTATTCTTGGAACACTGGGCAACAAACWGCTTTTAGATGCTGCAATACGAAAGGAATTACTAGTGGGTTTGCAATCAAGACAAAAGCATCTCATGTTCAGATGCAAAAACTACCCATGAAGACTAATCACAGAAGTCCTATGTCCTGGACAGCCAGCAAGTCCCTAATTGCCTTACTTCCCTGATCCTTTACTGACATTCTTCTCTGCAGTTTGCAAAGTCTACTAAAACTTACCACTGATCTAGCTCTTTTAAGAGCTAAACAACAAATGGCATTACAGAGTACAGTAGAAGGACTGGCAAGTGACCACATAAGGAAAAACCCAACTACCTAAGCTAGGAACACTGGCCATAAAAATCCTTGATACATATTTTTAACTGTGGCTTTCTTTGATTATCAAGAAGTTATAGCTAAAACATACAAAAATACCTTCTGCTGTGAAATACTTCATCAAACAAAAGTATATAGTGTATAAAGTGTACAAAGTCAGGTAGACTGCATTGCTACATTGAAGTAAAACATTGCAAGTCTCCAGCAAAAGGTGTAATTAACTCCTGAAGAACCGTAACACCTAAGCTAGAATTAAGCACCTAAAAATATACTCTTCAAAGGTGATTTTCAAAGTATGTATGAAAGTCCCCTTCTATAGAATTGCAGATTGTCAAAATATTGTGTCTGTTACCCCAACTTCCATAAACAAAGCAAAGCCATATACACTGCAGCTGGAGTTCTTAAAAACATACTGTCCACGTGCTGTGCACCACAAACAGCCAAGACTGCACCTTGTTTTACTGAAACAGTACATACAGTGAATGACCGCAGTCCCTCTGATCATCTACAGCTCTGCGTTACTCGAAAAAAACACGTAACCCCATGAAAACCCCCCAAATCAGAAAACCACAAAAATCAAGCTTCGCTTGATTCCCTTGAGCCTGCTCTTTGTAGAGGAATCTAGGGGATCTAAAGAATCTGAAGATATTACGCCAGCCTAAGCGCTCCACGACCTGCAATTTGCAGGTCAAGAAAGAAGATTCTCAGGATCAGGAAGTCCTAAATAAAATTTGCCTGATTTAGGTCAGAGGAGATCAGGATTAGGTATTTCTCATGTAACTTCACTTTTTGAAGAATCCTGGGTAGCAATGGTTTAGAGGGAAGATCCAAGAATAAAGAAGCCATCTGACCCAGTAAGGCACAGCTAACACTAGCAAAGAGTAACAGATACCTCCTGCTAGATTCTCTCTGATGATTTTCTCTTGGAGCACATTTCAAGTCTCTAAAAATAGTAACGAAAGACTTCAAGCCAAGCCAAGTCYGCTATCTAACAGCATCAGGGTGTGCTGACTATGCCAAACACCAACTGGCAAGGCAGATGTGAGCACTACAGAGAGTAAAAATTACTGAGACACCTCATTCCAAACATACAGGTGTCAAAGATGAACTTCTCATCAACCTGATCTTACAGCATTTTGTTTGCTAAGTGACTAACAAGATCGTAAAGCTGGCTGTTGTCACCTGCAGACTATGAATCTAGCTACTGAACAAAAATGTTGAGACATCTTTCAGACAGTCTGGAATTCCAGTATGTTGATATACTGACCTCTCTACGAATGAACAGATCTTGAGCCTTCAGGTCAGGTGATAGGGCTTCCCAATCCAATGGGGAAGCTTCTACCACAACTGACCAAGATGGAAGAGGATGGTGAAATGGCATTTCCACACAGACGCTTTGAGGATCCCATCCTTACTGTAGGAAGAAAATAACCTCTTTGAGAACCATCATCACCACGCTAAAGAGACTGCACTCCAGGGAATGAGTAAAGTGCATCCATAATTTGGAGCATGTGAAGAAAGAATTTAGAATGAAGTGTTGCACAAGTGCTGGCTGCTAATGTGATCTAAACTTGCCAGTCACAAACTCACCAGAGCACTAGGCAGATCTCCTGTCAAGTGACTTTATAGCTAAGAACCACTCCTGGCACAGGAAGGCCCCAATTGAAATCAGTTCTAATCAATTCCAATGTCTGCAGAAGCTGTAAGTTAAGATTTCTAATGATTCAGTTTGAGCCAGAGATCAAAAAGGTTCACAGTAATTCATTTCACTAGCCAGTTGTCCTGATAAATGTAGGGGAATATCTCCCTCCTCCAGAAATGAGGAAACATAGCACCAATGAAGGCCAACGACAGGGTGACCAAAGTGGCCCTGCTTTTTTGAGGGCCCTTTCAAGCACAGGTAAGGTTGTTACCCTCCTTTCTTCTTCAGAGTTCTCAAAAATTTCCCTTTCTCTTTCCCAGAGGGAAAGGTTCTTCTGTCGAATGACCTGCTAAAGAAATTCTTGGGAACAGGCCAAGCAGCAGAGCAGCAAGACAGGCAACTCACCCCAGTTCTTTGCTCGTAGTACTTGTGGTGATGCTGCATCTGGCTAAATGCAAAACCAAAATTTATGAAGACAGAGAGATACTTGGAAACAAGCAAAAGGAATTCAACACTCATGACTACCTTGAAAAGGTACTAGCATGAATACTGAGATGCAGGGAATTCAAGAAAAGTGGTTTTGGTCTTTTACCTCTTCTGAAGGTCAAGGGCATAAGCTTCTCCTGAGGCCTGCAATGATTATAGAGGCTCAAGAAAAAAGAGTTATGAGCATTGTTTTACAGCAACTGCTTGGGGGATCAGTTTCAGAAGAAACATTTTAAGATGGGGATTGAGCTTTAGATTTTAAAGACTAATAGAAATGGTAAGTTGTTCACTGTGAACTTTTAACATGGCAGAAGAGCCACTTGTATAAGACCAAGAAATATGGAAATCTTTTTGCAAGAAATGCTACAATATTCTGTTTTAAAGATTTTTACCAAGCAGCCTTCAGCAGTGTAAAGAGGAAGGAACATGCACTGATGTGACAACGAAGGCTTGAACCTGAAGATCTCAGGATGCAGAGAATTGTAAAGCCAAAGAAAAGAAATAAAGAAGTGGAAAAGGGGTTGAAAGAATGCCCTACAGTAAACTGCCAAGGCAATGAAAGTTTCTGGTCTTAACTGTTTGTGATGCACAACAACCCTAAAATATGAATGTACATATGGACAATTTTATGGAAATAGAAAACAAATGCCCCCTGTCCCTCAACCCAAAGAGTCTGAATTGTAGCAAAACATTGTTTACATTAAAACACAAAGCATCTGACTTTAGACACTAAAAGCCTGGCATTAAAAAACAAACAAACAAACAACCCTGATAAACCTCTACTTTATCAGTGCAACAAATAAATCGAAAAACTACTGGGGAAAATAAACAATTTAAGGAGCAACACATGAATGAGGAAGACGGTAAAAACCACAACCTGCTTAAGATTATTAAACTGTCTTAGAAACACAGGTTCCAGAAGCCTGTCTCCTACTAGCTGTATTTTCTTGTTCTCAGTTGCAAAGGTGCTACACATCACTTACAACTAAATATGACCTTTTCACATGAATATCAATGACTACCTAATTTAATTTTAGATATTTTAAAAGCAGAGAAAGCACAAGTGTGTATCAGAACTTTCACAGCTGTATACTATGAAACCAACTTCTTTCTCAGGACCTCTTTACAAAACATTTTCCTCCAGCAACCCTCATCGAGTTACTGCCTAGGAAACAGTTAGTTTTACTATGTTCTGAAAGTCATTAAAATTGCCTTTTGCTGGATCAGCTTTTGAGAGCAAGCTACAGACCAGAAAACAAGACGGCTTTTGTTTCTTACCTGTAATGTTTTCCCCAGACCCATACAGTGAGCAAGAATGCATCCAGAACCAGGAGATGTTTTTGTTTTTTTTACAGATTCACAACAGCAATCCCACATGAACTGAACACCTGAAGAAAATTATTGAAAATTTTCTTATTAAACATCCATTTTATTAAAGTTCACCTGATAAGAAATAGGTGTGATCACTGTAAGATCATGATAACTCTTAGAAAAGCAGTGCTCAGGATAATTATCGATTTATTTCTGTCCAATGGGTTTTATGTGGGATGATATTTGTCTTGAACTTAATTATATTCACAGTTTTCACTGAAGATGTGGGAACTGGGATAGAACATACTACTGGGCAGACTGCAGATGACTGCCATCTTGGGAACAGGGAGAAGAGAGGAGACAGAAGGAAAAGTGGCAAGGACTTAATGAATTAAGACTAAAATGATCTTGATAAATTAGCAAAACTATCTGAAACCGACTAGAAGGAATTCTGCCAAGACAGATCAGATGTGAAGTTCTATGCTTAAAGAGGAAAAAAAAATCAAGTAAGAACTGTGACAGCTGAAAAAGGAAAGGAGATACATGCTACATAACAAAACACATTAACAACATGAGGGTCTGCCGGGTGATTTTTTCATTCTTTCCAATGTATTTATTGAGGAGTTGCATTCTACTATGCTATACTCAGCACAGATGAGGCTTCAACTTGACTGCTGGTTCAGGGCACCTCCCTTTAAGAGTTGAAGCAAGTCCAGAAGTTTCTTACTAAAATGGAAAGGTTGTAGATTATGAACTTTGAGGAAAATTTAAAATAACAGAATGAGCTGTGAAGAAAATTATGACTGGTTATTCTCCTTTTCTCCTTCTTGCACTAGAAACAGAATATGGAAAAAAGTTGGCTTGATGTGCAGTCATGTCAAGTATCAGCAAAAAAAAAATTCTGTTGAGAAAGCCAGGAAAATACTGCCAGATTTTTAAATCTTCACTGAAAACTGTAAAAAGTGAATATACGAATTCCTCAATAGAATGGGTAAACACATATTTGATTCTGCCTCAGTGTGGAGAATTAGATGATTCTCAGGACCCTTCTAACTTTACATTGCTAAGGTTCTTTGCTTGTAAAACAGAACTATGTATTGCTGATCTCATTTACTTTTGTTCAGATGTTCCAAAAATAAAACATTAAACCTGACATTCTGGCATTTGCCTGCCAAGGAGTTTTTCTTATGATTCTAATTCAGGTTGCATAAGCTGCTATGCCAGTGGCGGGGGGATAAATTTTAAAACTCACTTTCCTTACCATCTACTTGGTGTGGTTTCAGTCTGGTAACTATATTCCTGTGAACCTGCACTAATGGTTCTTTGGTTTCTTCATCTTCATCTAAAACCAGCTTAGTTGTAATGGGACATTTCAGAGGTGAAGCATCTTCTATCTCTATCACCTATAAGAAAAAACAGGTCATTATAGGAATGCTTCACATGTGAATAATACCAAGCATTTGACAGACACTAGCTTTAGCAAAATTGGAACTCATCAGTTATTTAGTAAAGAGAAACCTTAAATTCTTTGCTATGCATCACAACTTACTTTGGGAGAGTGCTCTTCCCCATGGAAAGTAAAGCAGTAGGCAATTGAAACAGCTTTCTAAACATCTCAGTAGTCTTAAATAAAACTTACCAATGTTAACCTGCAGGAAACTACAAATAAAACTTGTGGCTTACAAGGCCACATATAAGTACTTTTAAAATTACTTATCAAATTAAATTGAGGTAGAAATGTGTCGTCTTAAACATCATCAACAATTAAACTTCCTAGMATTTTCCAAAGACAACAGAACATACCTCTCTCAATTTCTCCCTCTCCCGTTCTCTTTCTGCAATACGTTTTCTTCTTTCTTCTTCTTCTTTAAGTGCATTTTGTGTTTCTGTTCTAAGTTTATCATCTTTAATAATTTTCCTTATTTTCTTCCTGCCTTTTCCAGGAGATTTTGAATCATCATTGTCCTCATCCTCAGAATTACTCTATTACAAATTAAATAAATAAAGTATTAGCAAGAAAATTATGGCACAGACCATCAAACCCTTGATTTTTAGACAAGCTCCCAAAAATGTTTATAACACAGGTGGAGTTTAGCTCATAAAAAAAAAGATACCTTTTTTTTAAAACAAGTTAGCCAGCTTGACAAAAGAAGTGTCACCTTAACTATAATGTATTCTGAGATATTAAAGATAAGCCCAGCTGTGCAAAGGCAGTACTGAAGGTACTGTTATCACTTGATAGTAACTAATGACTATTAATAAAGAACTATTTTTCTGTTCTAGTTGAGCTAGATCAGGATCAGCTATCACCTACTCCACAGGAAAAGAAACTCTAATACTAGTAAAGCCTTAATCTACTATTTGTGTCACCTTCTACATTTAGTTTAAAAATTCCATTTACTTAAATATATCATGTGTTTTTATCAAGCTCTACACAGGAAACGGTTTTAGTTAAACGCAATTTTTTTTCCCCATAATGCTGCCATTTTACAAATTTTAGCACTGAATTAACATTATGAAAAGTTGTAATTTTTTACTGTACTTTGTAGAGCTGTTTGAGATACTCAAGTCCCTAAACAGTTGGCAGAAGAGACAGAAACTCCTCTTCCCATTTATTAATTCAAAACACAACATAGTACCTTATTGTTGTTTTCACTTGAAGAATCCTCTTGAACCTTTATACGCCTTCGTTTCTTTTTCTGTTTGTAACTGCGTTGGTTTTCTTCCGCCTCAGCCTTCTTGGCAGATCTATTAAAAAAAACAACAACAAAAAAAAGCAGTATTACTGATTAACGATAACAACTCATTGCCTCCCTGAAAAACAATGATTAAAAAAAAAGTACATGAACTACATTGCTGATTAATGGAATATACACTCCTTTAGTGCAATCAGGGGTTTACTTCCAAATTCCTTCCTCCCCCTCAACTCACTGGACACACACAGCAACAGTCTATTCCAGACAACCCTGAAGAATCTCAGAATTGTTAAGTATTAGTTTTCGACTGCAACCTACCATTCCTTAATTGACATTGACGTATTTGGCATAAAAATGCTAATTTTTTGTTAATCTTTTTCTCATTCTGGCTCATCAAATTGCTGCGTACCACATACTTAGGTATAAATTCAAAATTCTCACATTTGCTGCAAAGTTAATTAGCAGATACCAAATTATAGACAAGTATCATCTAAGGTTTTAAGGACTGATCCAAAGTCTTTAACTTTCACCATCTCACTGCCTAATTTGCACTATTAAATACCAAAAACCAAACACAGGATAAGCATAGTTAAGTTTTATTTATACCTTGTTCTTGGACGTTGGTCATCTTCAGACTCACTGACTTCTTCGCTAACTGCAGATTCATGAAACTCAGAGTCATTTGAATCATCGCTGCTCACTTTAAAAATAAAGTATGATTTCATGTTGAATATTATTGCAAAGTTAGCAACATTACATATCTTCTAATTACACAACAAACTGTTTAAGATCAACAAGCACTGTAAAAGTTCATTTCAGATGGTATGGGACCCATTAAACACATTAATAAGAAGCAACAGGAGTGCAAGGGGTACAGAGTAGAAAAGCTTAACATGTAAGCAGTAGCTGAGTCTTGATAGATGGCATATTACACCACCAAGACTTGAGGTCTTCATGCATGAATACAACTAAGTATAGTTTACAAGCAAATGACAGAAAAAGAAAGTGTTCCATTTCAAAGACAGCAGGTGAGGAGAAGAGAATACAATGGGGAACAGTACAGAACTTCAGAAAACAAAAGACGGTTTTCAGTTAAACAGAAGCTTTCATTTCAAACATTTTAGATGTAATTTTATAATCATACTTCACAATTCATGCAAACAACCCTTATTTACTAACAACATATGCAATTATATTACTGTATTTATGGCTTGAAGTTTCTTTGGGTAATGCAAGTTTAAAACTGACTCAAAAGACAATTAAAAATACACCTAAACTAGCAGCATTAGGTAATACTTCTGTAACTACTTTCAGGAGCTATCACTGGCATTTATAGGTAATTAAGACCAGCATGCCATTTAGCACCTTTATAATTTCAGTTTGACCTTGAACACAGTGGAAAGGTTAACTTTTATGCTTAAAACGGGGATTGTTTTACATACATGGGGAAATGTAATATTAATAGGGCTAAAAAACAGCGAGCTGAAATAACACAGTGGCCCTGTACTCGGCACTGGTGAGGCCGCACCTCGAATACTGTGTTCAGTTTTGGGTCCCTCGCTACAAGAACAACAYTGAGGTGCTGGAGCGTGTCCAGAGAAGGGCAACGAAGCTGGTGAAGGGTCTGGAGAACAGGTCTTATGAGGAGCGGCTGAGGGAGCTGGGGTTGTTTAGCCTGGAGAAGAGGAGGCTGAGGGGAGACCTTATCGCTCTCTACAACTACCTGAHAGGAGGCTGTAGAGAGGCGGGTGTTGGTCTCTTCTCCCAAGTAACAAGTGATAGGACAAGAGGAGATGGCCTCAAGTTGCGCCAGGGGAGGTTTAGATTGGACATTAGGAAAAATTTCTTCACCAAAAGGGTAGTCAGGCATTGGAACAGGCTGCCCAGGGAAGTGGTGGAGTCACCATCCCTGGAGGYGTTCAAAAAACGTGTGGATGTGGTACTTCAGGACATGGTTTAGTGAGCATGGGTGCCAGGTTGACAGTTGGACTCGATGATCTCAAAGGTCTTTTCCAACCTTAATGATTCTATGAAAGTACATTGTTCTACTTAAAAGACTTACACTAAAGAATCCTTAGAATTAATCTGGCTGCATCTTATTTGCATATTGCCACTGTAATTTACAATTACTTTTCTTGAAAAAAAACGTTGTTGGTAGAGCTATAATTCCATTAGGGAGGAAAAGCATGAATATACATTCAGATAAAAATGAGAGTTTTCATCAAGGAAATCAATAAACAAATCGCATTGCACCTATTAATCTGTGGAACACCTCAAAAGATGGCTAGCATTAGTGCAACGCTAAGAACAGGAAAGTACTGTGCACCCTTACTTCCACTGGCCATGAAACACTATCAACACCTACACTGACCAACATGGCAGTAAGCATTTATCTTTACTATCACTCCCCTCCTCAAAATGATTAAATGCAAGGGGCTGACAGATTCTTTGTTCTTGCATCATTTCACAGTGCCATCTGGTGTTCAACTAAAGCTTGCAACATTTAAATTCTAGGATGGAGAAATTCATGATGTACAGGGCCTATTCACAGTCCAAGTTAGAGAGAGAAATTACATAAAGGACAAGATTGATTTTCACAAATTAGACATAAGGGGCTTGCCTCTGTTATTTAAGATTAATATTCTAAGACTTAACAAGATTAATCCAATTCAGACGATACAGTAAGTGGAGAGAGCTGCACTTGTACTCAACATTTTAAATAAAACTTCTAACAAACACAGATAAGAGAATTCTAGGTTTAACACACAAGGAAGTTTATACAGAGATTTTAAAATTACGGAGTTTCATATCTCCATTCTGACATGCTTTGGACGTATTTTATAGAAGCAAGTCCTTTTTGTGACAAAACATGTTTGGATTATGTACCTTTCCTTCTACTTCTGCGCTTCCCTTCTTTTTTGTCTTTTCGTTTCACCTTTTTTTCTTCACCAGATTCTCCGTCACTCACTGTCAGCTTGTGCCTCAGCAGTCTGTGTCTGTACCTAGGCTTCTTTGATTCTTCTTCTTCCTCCGCCTCTGAATCTGATTCAGAATTATCTTCCTTTTCATTCTCTTCTGTCAGAGATAAGAGTCAGTACAACATGCACACTGGTCATTTTTTTTCTTACTTAAATTTGGCAAGAATTAAAATCCAAATTAATTTAGGCTAAATTCTGTGCTTTTCCAGGAAGTTATGAGCAACAATATACCGTTGTTCCCTCAAATTTTAAGGATTTTACGCTGTCTGAACACTTGGAACGTCTGTTCCAATGACTGTATATGTTAGTCAAATCTCTCCTGTGCATTTGCACGTCTCACTGTAGACAGATTATTCCTCACAATTCCCTAGGACTTCTGAATTGGTTACAAAAATCAGACTATTAACAAAAAATACACTTACAGAAGAGTAAAAGAAATTATAATCCTCATGGTCATGTACAATGGCCTCTATTTGGCAACTACCTATCAACATCAATAACATTTTTTTGTTGAAAACTGAAGAATCTTTAATAATAATTATGATTTTCCCAAGTGACCCTTGAAATTATAACAAGCGCTACAGCACCACTTTTTCCCAGATGATTTTTGGTGCTCACCATCATCTCCTGTGTTTTCATTTTGCTTTCCAGTTTTCTTTTTTCCTTCATCCGATTCATCATCTGAAGATGCATCCTCATCAGAGGAAAGATTGGCTTTGATTTCTTCTAAAAGCATTTTCTTGGCAATTCTTTGAAGTAAAACAGAAAAAACTATTTATTCCATTGTTCAAGTAAATCTATGAACGATAAGTGTAATTCTATACCATTCAGAACTTCAAAAAAAAGGGTTGAAAGCTGAACAAAAAAAAGACACATGATGAAAAGTCATTGTGGTAAGACAGGATATATCAGCAAAAATCTCATGTTAAACGTAACATGTTAACTTGCTTTTATAAAGCAGATCTGTATAATGCTTCTTAAAAAAGAAGTTTCATGCTTTACAGCAAGACTGGAGACAGCTATAAAATGCACATACATTTCATTTTATTCATGGCCTATTTGGATGGACTCTCGTCAGTTCTGGGATAGGCACCTACATGAAATCTCACTGTAACAAGAACGTGAAGATGCTGCAGACCAAACCCTAATACTCAAATCATTCCCCCCGAAAATGTTTATCATGCTTACTTGATTTAAATTAATGAGATTAATTTCCTGAGGCACTGAATCTACCTGACTAGTGTATATGTAAACAATAATAGTTTTAAAAACAGCATATCACTGAATGCGTGTTTTAAACAAGAGGAAAAAGATTATTGCAATATGCAACTCACATTTTAAAAAAAAAAAAAAAAAAAAAGAAAAATTATTACCCTACCTCTACACAGCTTGCCTTCAACTGTGTTAACATTCTAACTGCCTGGGCCCACCCTACCGCAAGAGACATCTGTAGTAATTGAAGCAACTCATGATATCTCAAGATGAACTAATAGTAAGTGCCTCGGGAAAAAAACCCACACTGAATCCCTCTACAAGCACGTGCCTTATAGCAACTACATCAAAAAAATAGATGTGTATATACACATACACACAAAAAAGTTTTATCAAACATTACAGGACCTGAACTTCAAAGAAAAATAATGATCTTATTTCCTGTTCCACAAACTGTTCACTCAGCTTCTCAGTTCCATTTCAGCACAAGAATGTTTTCAGCTAACGTACAAGAAGTTACTATGGAAAAGTGGTTTCTTTACATGCTCTTGCAACATAAAAAAAATCTTATATGAATCTATCCAAGGGAAAATAAAAAATATGTCAAAAGCACAGGAAAACAGTGGACTTATCTGACAACTCATACTTCCAAGGGAAAAAAAAAAAAAATCCTGAAAGAATGAAGCCAGGCCTTCCTTATATAAATATCAGAAATATTATAGTTTTCATTCCATGGTCGTCAATTTTAAATGAAGGGGTTTTTTTCCTAGGTCAAATCTGGTTTGTCTTGCCTTTCAGGAGAATTCATGTATACTGTATGTACGTAGTTCAGAATGGGAAAGCTTTTATACCAGTCAAAACAACAGTTCAAAAACCATGAAACTGAACTACCATCTAGGCTTCACTTGGAAATGGAAAAGGAACAGTGATGTCTTAAGTACAACTTCTTATACATTAGAAAATTGTTACTTCTATGTAGCACTGTAAAATAGGTTTTAGAGAATCTGTATTTCATTTTCCAGCATGTAACGTGTCCCTAAAACAAAGGAACTTTTCAAAGGGAATTTTCCCAAGGTACCTTTCCTAACACTTCATACAGTATTTCCTATTTTTTGAGTGGTAGTGTATTTCCCAAAAAGATTCTAACACTAATGTATATTCAGTTACTATTAAAAGATGGAAGTAAAATTGTTTACTAAACATTTAAGATTGCTCAGTGAATCACAGACTATCCATCAGCATCCAAAACACCCCCTTTTCAGAAATGTATTGCGAAGAAATAGCTGATTAAAACTTTAAAATGCAGTACTCTTGGTAAGCTTTAATTCCATATACATCAACAGATCACAGTGTGAACCCAATGAAAACTTACTAAAGTCCATAGATAAGCAACATCCTCTTCCAAATGTTTTTTTGCATTAGACCCTTCCAGAGGATTTGGAAAAGGGACTTAGGTTTTTGTTGTTGTCGTTTTTCTTTTGTTGTGTTTTGTTTGTTTTTTTTTTTTTTTAAAACCAACCACATCATGTATAATAGCAACAGGAATAAACAACTCCTTATATGAGAAGAAACTAAGACTATATTTCTTCCACCTCTTAATGGTCTGAAGAACTTTTTCTTCAAAATGAAACTGCTTGGAATATCACAAGTTGGCTTCTCTTTAAAAGCTTTTAACGTAAATTATTAACCTTGAATCCTACTCCAGGAAATGCAGACAGCAGCAGTTTGGCTACTTTTCTTGTTTAAAAAAAAAAATAACAATATCATCACCAAAGTTTTGCTTTGGAAGAGGGAAAAAAAGTAGAAACACTAAAAGGAACTGCAAAATTGTAAAATTCAATCATGAAAGTACCGCTTAGTAATACTGCCTTTGACTTATTTCAGATTGTCCTCAATTGCATTAGCAAAGTTAACACAACTTGTATGTGGATAACAATACTTACCTTTCATACAAGTCACCTTTAAGAATTTATTTATATATTTTTAAACAAAGGTTGACTTTGATTCTTAACAAAAGATGACATATATTTTTATTTGTTCTTTTATGAAATTATTTTTAAAGGAAAAAAAAACCCGCAAACGTATCACTCACCTAAAAATACTATGCACAAAATCTACTATCCATAAACAGAAGATGCTGTTATTTTCCTACTAATCATCATCATAACCACCAACCAGATTGGGAAAACTTATTCATTTTTAATTAATTATTTATAATAATATTGATTAATAAGTTATTGCTTTTATATTCTGAGATAGAAAATTAGACATATTTTTTAGCTAGGACAAAGATTCAACCACTTTGAATCAAACTGAGATGCAACTGTTTAGTGAAAAAAGCTGTATTCTCTTCAATGCGTTCTACTGGTATGATGTTAGGCTAAAAATGTTAAGACATTGTTGAGACGTTCAGAATTTAAAAGATTGCTATTTTCAATGTAACTACATATCTGATAAGAATTAAAAGTGTAAGCAATATTAGAACCAAGCAGATTAAGCCTTGTAAACACATATGACAAATGGCTGATGTAACAAATAGTTTATACGAGTACTGGACTCTTGAAACTGGTTTTAAATTAAATTATATGTGTCTCAGGATAATATATCACATTTCTATTTGAAAACATAAACCCATTTAATAGTGGCCAGGTTTCTAAGCTAAGAAACTTTATATATTAGTTTTAATATTTGCATTAACATCAAACTGCAAGTACCAAGAAAAACAAGCTATGACAGTGTGAAAACTCCCCCGCTCACATTCTTCCAGAGAAACCCATGAAAATCAAGATACCGCAATATTTACTCGGGTCAAGGACATAAAAGATATTCTTGGCCAACCAGATGTTAACAGTTGAACACTATAAACAAATTTAATTAAGAAATACAGAGTTGTCCTCCAGCACAGGACTTCAGGTAGTTAAAATAAAAAAAAAAAAACCAACCCTGCATATTTCATTCATTTCTGCCACTGATCTGCTGTGATCTTCAGCATGTCATGTTGCCTAGCCCCGCTTCATCTTATCTAAACATATAATGAGATTTGTATAAAGGACATTTTCCCAACACGTATTTATACAGTGCCTCACAGAATAGGGCTAGAATCTCAACCAGGACATATAAAACCAACTCTAGACTAAAATAACAGTATATATGTATAATTTTATATAAATCAGCATTTAAATATATTTCACCGTTGTAAGAATGACACCAACAATACACATTTATAAATAATGAATTGGCTACTATGTATTTTTTAACTTATGCTAGAAGAAAACATTTTTAAAAAGAGACAGGCAAACTGGAAGTTATCCAGGGGTTGCTTAGTCACAGAATAGGACTACTTTATCCTTCAGACATTTCAGCAAAAATGGAATAGTAGGTACAGCCTCTCATGATGTGGAATTAAGTCCACATGATAATTTGCACCATTCTTGTTCATGAATTTTAGAGTGCCAATATGATGGACTCATTTATAGATTGTCAAAAATCTTGGTGAGACAATGCTACCACTGTAAAAATAACTTCTCCTTAAAAAGTCATACTTTTAAATAGCAGTTTCTTATCGTGACGTATTATTACCAATTAATTTATATCAACTCACACGTAGTGTTCATAAATACTTACTAATTATATGTAGAAATAAAGTTGCCCAAAACAAGCCTGGGGGGATGGGACAGGACAGACATTTTTATGTGGCTAATAAAAGCCACCATTCTTTCTGCTATAGCACTACTGAATTAAATGGGCCTTCGGTATATTACTAAAAAATTTACAACCATTTAAAATATATTTTAAGAGATGAATATTTGGATGAAATGTCATACATGTTTAAAAAAAAAAGTGAAAACTGCCAAACACCTTGTTCTAAATACTGTACTGTCTTTGTTGAAACAGTCCGATTTTCAAGCTGTCAGAGTTGTATTAAATTAAATGCTTGGACAAGAAAAATGTTTTACAAAAATTTATTGCAACCATCAAATACTTAAAGGCATTCTGCATTAAATACACTATTAACTTCTTAATAAACAAAACTACTGCAAACATATTAAACAGTACCATTTAAAAGATCAGAAGGACCAATAATAGATAATTACACAACACAAGATGAAAGCATACAGCACTGTATGTCATATTATGACCCACTTGGATATTGCATTTTGGCAAAGATGATTTCAAGACTATTAATATTCATGTCATGCACATCCAAAGGTATGCAAATAACAGAACATCTAAACTAGAGACTTGCAAACATGAGAGTTCCCACACTACAAATACCCGGTAGGTACTACGTACCCTTTTCAGCGTGGAAGAAAATAGGCAACTTATCTGAATAGTAGGCAAACTATTTAAACACTTAGTGTTGAGTAAACAAAAGAACAAGCTTTTAACTTCTTGAAATTTGTTCCATCTTTTTACATTTTATATATCTGATTTTGGTGCCAAGTACAATGCGTGATGAATGTAAAACTAGACTGCAGTTAGCAGTTAACATATTTGAAGGTTGACAAAACTGTTTATTGACAAAATACCTCCCCACCTCATAAATATATATTCAAAATATTCCCTAAATAAAAACTTCAACAAAGATTCAGCTTAAAAACAAATTACAGAAACTGATTTTTAAACCCCAATTTCATATTACTGATTTGTTTGTTATCAATTGGGTTAACTCATTTCCCAATATAGCTCTTAAACTACTAATTAAGATCTGTCAGTAACATTTGTATGGTAAACACTGAACTTCGACAAAAGTGTATTGGCTTAGTTATCAACCAGAAACACTTAAGAAACAAACAAAAAGGAAAAAATAAGGGGGGGCGGGGGAGAATCAAAACAAGACTGAAATTAAAGCATCATTTTTAAAAAAAAAAATCTCATATTACCAATGTTTACGTGTTCTGCTTATGACCCTGTGCTGTCAAGTCCCTAAAGAGCATCTTTCTTTAAAAAAGTTGACTTATTTGATTAAATTTGATGACTGAAAACAAGCAAGAACTACATCAGCAGCAACATTTTGATGCCAAACTGAGGTCTGTAAAGAACATAAAACAGTGTTTTTAAAATTTACTTCAGCCACAGGTCAAAACACATAACTCCGTGAAACAAAGATACCATATTCTAAACTAGTAAGGCTCAGAAGCAGAAAAAGACTCCATCAGCCACTGTGCAAAGCTATGAAGCTGGTCCCAGACATGCTATATGGCAGAAAAAAAAAATCAGTTTCTGAAATACTGTATAAAAATTTGTTGAACAGCTCTTTAGTCTAACTACAATAACTTCCAAAAAGAAACTGTGGCTCGTAATGGAGCAATACTTYATGTTGCGCATTCACTCATTAGGAAAAGAGGCTTTTGCATTTTATAGCCAGGCTAATTTTGATAACTACAATGGTACTGGTAAAGTATTACATGTTTTAATTAACTGTATCTTACATAGATTCATTTTTATTGAACTTGAAACTGAAGCAATACATATAAGCCACAATTCTGAAAATATCTATGCAAAGACTTAGAATTTATATCCATAATTAGTTGCTTTGATACCAGTTGAGCCTATGCACAGTGCTTGCAGAATCAGGGCCTTAACTATC
Source organism: Oceanodroma leucorhoa (assembly GCA_030449065.1). Lineage (NCBI taxonomy): Eukaryota > Metazoa > Chordata > Aves > Procellariiformes > Oceanodroma > Oceanodroma leucorhoa. Next base: position 13,717,440 of record JASVER010000011.1, read on the forward strand.
ACATTAGTCACTTCAGGTATTTTTTAGTGGATTAAAACTCAGTTTAATTAACAACTGAAAATATCTAGTACTGTTTTTTCCACATTTGTGTTTTCTCTTTATTGAGAAAAGGGGTTTCAATTAAAAAAGCAAATTATGTAACAGTAAAATATTTTAGCACTGCATATTGCACAGATGCAAATTTTTACCTTCTATTCATATAACTAGCTGAAATTCACATTTATCAGAAGTAGGTTTTTACCTGCCTGAATGAAATACTTGTCACAAACCTCACACTTTCAATGGGAACATAAAATGGACAGTGCTGCAGTGCATTTATAACACGCCCTATGCAAGGTGTGTTAGCTAATACTTCTAAATACTTTCTTTGCATTTCTGGATTTTGGCCTCTGTTTTCTGGCCCCTTGTTCAAACTTGCGGGAAGCCCGTGAGCGAGTCTTTACAAGGCAGGCAGTCGTGGTTTTTACAACCTGCTTGCTCTTCCGTTGCGCCGGTTTGCGCCCACGCCTAGGGTGTGTTATAATCTTTTTTAAGTCCTTATGGGTGGTATCATACCTATTCTCAGGATCGTCATCATCATCATCTTCCTCGTCCTCCACTGGAACAGCCCTTGATTTAGTCTCTCCCTCATCTCCTGGGGGAAGAAGGGGAAACAAAAAACCAGCAAACATGAACACTTAATACATGTAAAATCAGCAACAAACAACACAGCACATGAACTACTGACTCCATCAAGAATCCCATATAAAAACAGCTTGGTAATACCAGCACTTTTCTACTAGCAAACAAAAAAGCCAGTTACCTATCTTGACATATAAAAATAAATATTTTTATTAATAAAAGTATCTAGTTTTTCAAGCAGCACTTCTATCCACATTATGCTTGCTACTACACACAACTTGCAATTCTCTCCTTATTACATACTGTGAAATTTGGTTTTTTACAGCAAAACATACAAAGATTGAATACTCCACTTAGGATTCAGAAATTAAGTTTCCCAAGAAGTTATTAGCTCCATTTCAGAAGCTCCACTACTGAATTTGTGTAAATTGAAAAGAAGGCCCAAACAAATATATTACAGAATCACTTACCAAACTTATGAGCTACCCTGCTGCTATTAGGAAGTACTTGAGAACAATAATCCTTGCTTATTTTTGCTTTCAGAGTATCAAATAAAATGAATGTACATTTGTTGTGTATGTGTGAAGACTTACGTTTTGAAAACTACACATGCTATCCTTGCTGCAAATATCAAAACTCAGCTGCACTACATGGATACTGTCTCATACAGAAAGCACATAAAAACCAACAGCATGGGACATGTAATAGGGAAAGAATAGCACAGTACAATACCTGCCTTTAAGCTCCTCTGCACTCTCCTGGCTGAACTGAGAGGAATTCAGATTATGTCTAGCACACTCCCAGGCCTCTCCCCTTTCTTTTATCTTGTTCTTCTGACTCACATATAAAGTAAGTTAAATCTTCCAGTTAGTAAAACTAAGCTTAGGAAAAGAGACCTCAAAATCCTAATGAACTGAGATCCCCTCATTCATAATTTCTACTGTTTATTTTCTGTCTGTGGGGAGTGGACTAAAACTAGGCTGTGAGCAGCTTTCTCCAAGTTGTTTTAATCTACACTTGTCCTAGAATTACCACTAGCCAGATGTCTGACATGACTGTGATCACAGAAAGTCCCTCACTCTTGGGCTTAGAGAAATAGAAGTATCCTGTTGGTTAAACCAGATTCTAAGTCTCATTCAACGATCTACCTACATAGCTTGTTCAGACACAGAAAAGACTCCTTTATTTATTTACTTATTAAGCCAAAAGCAAACTGAAGAGAAAGGCCAAGTCTGCCTCCTCTTAATATAATATAACAAAGGCAGATTCTCATAGAATTATACAATAACTAATGTTGGAAGAGACCTCTGGACATAATCTACTCCAATTCCAGCCTCAAAGCAGAGCTAACTCCAAAGTGAGGTCAGTCTTCTCAGGGCCCTAGCCAGTCAAGTTTTGAGTATTTCCAAGGACAGAGATTCCAAAATTTGACAGGGCAACCAGTTTCAGGCTTTGACCATCCTCAATGTAAAGAATTTTTYCCTAGTATCTAATCAGTTTTCCTTGCCAAACCTTGTATCCACGGCCCCTCATCCTTTCATCATGCATCTGGCTCAGTCTTCTCTGTAAGCCGATTAGGTGATTCTACCCATTAGGTGATTAGAAGACAGCAATTAAGACTCCTCATTTTTAGCATTCTCTCTCCAGGTTAAACCAACACACTCCTCTCTCAGTCTAACTCTACTGTCAATCATCCCATATCACCATCTTGTTTTTCCAATTTGTACATTGTTATCCATCTCTCCCATCCAGTAACTATCCAATCTTTCCACTTGTGACTTGCAAATAAAACAGTCACTTCCACTGCCTCAGACACCTTGTGACATATTATAACCAACTTTTTCCTCCTGGGCCATTTCAATACCAAGTCTACAAACATATGCTGTACATGAGCAATTCTATTTTTAAAGTATTTTTCTTTGATGAGATGATGCTGAGAACTGTTGCATATGGGTTACTATCACTGAGTACCATCAATTCTCTATCCATGGGGAGTGTTTTAACAGCGGTGGCAGCTACCACATGCTAGTTTATTACTATGCAAACCATTCATTATTTGCAATCTCCCCCAGCAGTGGCATCACCGGGGAAAACATTGTTTTGGCAGCCATCAAGAAAAAGCCCTAAAAGTTCCAGCATTACATGCACAGAGATGCAACTAAATGTACTTCATCAGAGGACCTTGAAAAACAAACATCACAGGGCTGTATAACATGCAGAATAAGAAACTTATTTTCCAACTGTTACTCTACAATGATGCAAAACACCATTAATCAAACTTTGCTTTCTTACAGGGCTCTAAATCCAAAGAAGCAAAGTACCTGTGAAAAGTAACCTTTGCATCTGCAAAATCAACAGCTCTCCAGAAACTAAATTGCAGGAAAACTTAGGGAAGAAATGGGTCAGCATCAAGTTGGTAGGAAAAAGGAGGAACATTATATATAATTTAATATCTGGGTGTCATTTGTTTTGGGGAGTGGGGTTGGTTTTGGTTTGTTTTTAAGAAACTATAAATAACAATCATCTTATTTTGAATTTAGTATCTCCATACAAGGGCTTCTCAGGAAAGCCAAAATGCAACTATCTCCCTTCTGCTATCTTCATAAACATATTGCTGTTTTATTTATTTTTTGTTTAGTTGCAGCTTCGCAAACTACTGTATCTGAGCCAACAGTTACAGTAAAGTCATGTACAGAAAGTTCTATGAAACATCATTAGAAGCAAACAAATAGGAAACAATTTACCTGTCACAGTAATTAAAACAGCAAATAGATTTCTTTTTTTCTAGTTGAAAATTCATTTATTAAAAACATGGGTACTGTCCATGTAAGGGGGGTGATCGTGCCCCTGTACTCGGCACTGGTGAGGCCGCACCTCGAATACTGCGTTCAGTTTGGGGCTCCTCGCTACAAGAACAACACTGAGGTGCTGGAGCGTGTCCAGAGAAGGGCAACGAAGCTGGTGAAGGGTCTGGAGAACAGGTCTTATGAGGAGCGGCTGAGGGAGCTGGGGTTGTTTAGCCTGGAGAAGAGGAGGCTGAGGGGAGACCTTATCGCTCTCTACAACTACCTGACAGGAGGCTGTAGAGAGGCGGGTGTTGGTCTCTTCTCCCAAGTAACAAGTGATAGGACAAGAGGARATGGCCTCAAGTTGCGCCAGGGGAGGTTTAGATTGGACATTAGGAAAAATTTCTTCACCAAAAGGGTTGTCAGGCATTGGAACAGGCTGCCCAGGGAAGTGTTGGAGTCACCATCCCTGGAGGCGTTCAAAAAACATGTAGATGGGCACCTCAGGACATGGTTTAGTGGGCATGGTGGTGTTGGGTTGACAGTTGGACTTGATGATCTTAGAGGTCTTTTCCAACCTTAATGATTCTATGATTCTATTCTATGTAATGTGAAGACCACCCTTCCTTTTTAAGTTCTTTAAAACCAAGCATTCAACTTCAGCAGTTCTCAATTTCTTTCTAACTTCTGAAAGATATAAAATGAAGTAGCTCTATCTTCGCAAGAAAAAGAATTATTACTATTAAACCTCCTATGAAAACAGTAAGCAATGACAAATTTCTGTTAACTGACACCAGCTGCTCTAAGGCTACATGGGTCTTGTGAGGCACAAAGATCATCTACTTCATTTTTAAAATGTGTACTACAACACCACAAGTCTTCAGAGTCATCTCTAGTGCATAACCCTGAGCTGACAAATTTGAGTTCACTAGATACCTACTGCTAAACAGTACCTGGGCAGGCAAAGAGAGGAACAGACTTTTGAAAGCTGTGCTGCAAGGAAATACCTGCTGGAATTACAGACTATAGCTTCTCAAGCCTCTCCATTTACAGTGACATCCTTTTTTCCACAAGTGACAAGTTGCACAAATTGAAATGGGTGCTTCCAAATCAGTGTCAGAAAACCTAACTGGCTGCAAATGCTTAAATGTATAATTACCTACTTATGAATATTTTCACTTCTAGATTATTAAACGTGACCCAAATCTTCCAAATTTCCTCTATTAGTACATTAATAATATGTGTGGATTAACATCTTTTGCACACCTGATGACTGACAAAATCCTGTACCAGCAGACAGCACTAAGTTTTCAGTCACTGGCATAATTTTCTGCTCATCACTGCTTCCATCACCTGTTGAATTCTGATCATCATTTTCTTCCTTATCAGATGAGGAAGAGGAAGTGACAACCACCTTCTTTTTTGACACTTTCTTTAAGTTACTCTTTTTACTTTCTTTCATTGACCCTCTTTTAATCTTTTTCTTACTGTCTTCATAAGACTGCTCATCAGAAGAGGACAATGAGTCATTCTGTTCTTTCTTGGAAATTTTCTTTTTGTGACTTATTTTTTTCTTTTCTTTAGTTTCAGTTTGTTTTTTATTCTGCACAGCATCTTCAGAAGAACTCTCCTCTTTCAGGGGAGATTTCTCAGCATCAGAGGATAAATCAATCTGTATTCTTTTAGATACTCTCTCTCTTAAATTCCTCCTTTTCTTTTCTTCAAACACTGGTTCATTTTTAGTTTTGTCATTTTCAGAAGAATTGCAACTTCCTTTCTCTGGAGATGACTTTTCAACATCAGAAGAGGAATCATCTTGTTCTTTCTTGTAACTTTTCTTTTTCAATTTTTCAGATTTCTTCGCTTTGCTTTCTGATCCTTTTTTATTCTTGAATCTGTCTTTTGAAGAATCAAAATCGTGCTCCTTCTTTGTAGATTTCTCAGTACTCTCTGAAGAAGAATCTTCCTGTGCCTTTTTCTTTTTCAAATCCTTGCTGCTCTTAACTTCAGTTAGCTTTACACCTTTAGGACAACTCTCCTCTTTCTCCAGTGAAGATTTCTCAACATCAGAAGACTCATCGTGCTTTCCCTTTGCAGTTTTTTCTTTTAAGTCTCTGTTTATCCTTTCCTTAGCAGCTGACCCCTTACCAATTTTATCTTTAGAAGAATGATTAATCTCCTTCTCTGGGGAAGACTTTTCACCATTGCCATCTTCAGAAGATTTCTCTCTCTGTTTCTTCAAATTTATCTTTCTCTTACTACTTACTTTTTCTCTCTGTTCTTCTTCAGAGGAATCATAACTATCTTCTTTTCGTGAGTATTTTTTCTTAGCTTTTTTTGCAGACTCAATTTTACTCAAAATTTTTATTTCTTTTTCTAACTCAGAATCATAGTTTGAAGAATCTGAATAGTTTTGTCGTTTCTTTTTAGCAGCAGCGGAATTTTTAGATGATTTGCCTCTTTTAGCATCTAAATCTGAACCAGAACTGGAACTTTTTCTTTTTCGTTTTCCGTTTTCATCCTTTACTGGTTGATTCTTTAGAAAATTTAAAGTCTTCTGATCATTTGTTGGTGCTTCACTATTGCTCTCAATATCTGAAGAACTATGACTCATCATAGCTACTTCTTTAAGAACAGCTGGCATCTCATCAGAATCTGAGCTATGATCTAATACATATGGCTTTTTTGATTTAGAAAGTTTATTAGGGCTAGGACCATCAACAGTACTGTCAGAAGAATTTCTTTTATCATTTTTCCTCCTTGGTTGTTTTGATGATTTTCTCTTACGTTTTTCATTACATGTGTCATTGCTATCTTCTTCTGAATTTGATGTTAAAGGATTGACGTCTGTTTGGCGCCTCAGAGGTGTGGTCTTCACACGCGGTGATCTCCTGAGATCAGATTCCTCTACAAGTGAGACAGTTTCGTTCTCCGTGGAAGGTTCACTGCCAGCATTATGATTTTGTTTTACAGAATCACAGTTTTCTGCTCTAGGTATTACATCAACATCCTTACTTCCCTTTTCTTGATTGCTGTCTTGATCTTCAGCTTTAACTGTAGACTCTGAAAGGGAAACAGGAGTCAATTTTACAATCAATTCTTTTGTTCCTTTAGCCGATGACTTTAACTTAGTACCACCTTTGGTATCTTTCATAGGAGTGTTCAATTTTATGTTTGAATTTAGAGTCTCATGATCTGTTCCTGTATTTCCATTGTCTTGCTCATCTGATGTAACCTGAATCTCCATAGCAGATTCTAGAGTCTCAAAAATATCTTCAGGAACAGATGAGGGAATGGACACTATATCCATGTCTAAAGCCTCCGTACTATTAGGTTCATACTGAGGTTCTTCATTTCTGCCAGACTTTTTATCTTCACCAGAAACACGCTTGTTATCTGTTTGTTCTGTAGTTGGAACACTTTGATCCATGGACTCACCACTGGGCCGTTCCGATACAACTTTTTTCTGTGTCTTTATGGTGTCATCCTCTTTTAATGCCGCATGTTCCTTTCCTTCATCTTTTTTCACCTCATTTTTTTCTGATCTAACATCAGTTTTTTTCTCTTTGGTATTTTTATCCTTGATTTTAACATTCAAAGCTTGAAGCTCCAGGTTCAGACCTTCTTCTAGTGCCAGATGAGCTTTTTTCATGTCATTCAACACAGATTTAAAAGCTTTTAGCTGACAAAGTTGCAAAGTTGGGCTTATTTCTACATTTTCTGCAGCATTTTTCAAAAAGCTTACAAAGCGAGAATTCAGATTTGATGTAGTTTCCACCAGCTTTTTTGTTTTCTTAAGCAAGTCTTTTGGCACCATTAGTGCTTTATAAGAATATGTCACTGAACCTGAATATGAATCATCTAGTTTTTTTTCTTCACCATTACAATTTGAATTATTTCTCTTTGGAGAAAACTTGACTGTATGGTCATATATTTTACTTTTTTCACTTTCAACTCTGATCTTTTTTTTGCTTTGTTGCAGTAACTGTTCTAAATTTTCAAAGACACTGTCACATGCAGTGACCAAGTCCAACAAAGGCTCTGGATGGCAAATATAGCAGTGCCACTGGTTATTTTCATCCAGTATAGTCGATAGCTCCTTTCGACCCAGGTTGCGCAAAATGCACTTTTTACAGAAGGCGTTATGGCAAAAGTCACAGCAAATCAAATTTCCACCTTCAGCACACCACCTGAAATGAGACACAAGAAATTGAAGAGTCTTATCTCCATATCAACAAGGTGACAAATTTGCAAAGTTTAGGTATTTTTCACTACTTGATAAAGAATTTGCATTTTTAAAACTCAGGTTACAAACAGATTCCATTAATTGAAAACATTATTAAAAGCATGACTGAAAAGCACTCAATTGAGAATTGGGAAGTCAAAAATTAAGGTATTAGATTAACAGTTCACAAAGCTGAAATGGTCAGTAATATCCAAACACAATTTCAGCACCAATTTTAAATAATAGAAAAAAATAATTAAATTTTATTTTCCATGTTTCTTCTGAGAATTAAAAAAAAAAAGGTGATTTCTTTTATTTTACAGCAAAACAAATTAGCTTAAGTCTTTCTAGCCTTAACGGGTATATTACTACTGCAGGCACATATGAAAAAAGAAAAAAAAAAATATGTTTTTTGATCTATATCTAGATTGCATAGTCTTTGATGAAGACCTGAAAAGTGGCTGACAAGTAAGCTGAAAGGCATCACAGACCACACAATTTTGAGTGGATTACACATTTAGCTATTTGACATAAGGACAGAGGAGTACTTTAGCATATCAAAAGTGGGAGATGCATCTGGAAAAGTAAGTTTCTGTGGCTCACAAGGTTTAGAATGTCAGATTCTATCCACACCTTTAAAGTATTTGTAAAGTGGCATGCTATTTAGTTAAAAATGTGATGTCTTACAAGTGTTTCCTACTGGATTTCTTTAAAAAATGTTTTCCTGTTAATTATTAAAACAACAATCAAATATTTACAAAAACCCTGGGGTTGAACATTTCTTGGTGAGAAACAACTGTTGACTAAGCTCTTATGTACTGGTCTTTATCTGTCAGTAATTTCATTATTGCAAGAAAAAAAAAACAAAACAGAAGAGTTGTGGGTGTTACTTCAATTTTTGTACACTTACCTACACTGTTCATCCATTCCGTCTGAATCACGGCTAATGTCATCGCTCATGTAATACTTGTAGCAAGTCTGTAAAGAGACAGGACAAGGAATTCTTTATTAAATCTCAACCGGACTTCAGTAATTCACATGATTACAGCATGTATTAGAAGAAAGCCATTAAAAGCAGCAGCTGCAAGGTCTTCAGCATTCTAACCCTTTTACGTTTGTGTTAATCTAAAAAACATCTTCCACAGATATAACAGGCGCTAAGCCATGACTTCTTATTTAGATGGCTCAAGGTTTATTTGAAACTTAAAGCAGGCTTTTGTTTGATGGCTGTGTATCTGTGTATTTTAGAACACCAACTGAATGTTTCTCTTCAAATCTGTAAGTTTTTTTCCATCTATTTCCTAGGTAAATCAACACCACATCTTCCCTGACACAATTAATCCTACATAAATTACAATTTTCAGCTCTATGCTCCTTATGCTAGCAATTTAAACAAAAAGGTCTTCAGTATTTATACTGATGTCAACATCCAAGGCTTCAATTTCCAGGTGCAAACTAAGCATTTTCATTGAAAAATTGGTAATAGTAAGAAAAAAATACAAACAATTCAGCCAGTAGTAGCAGTCGCTTCAGTTGCTGAATTCTTTAAACCAAATTTTGAAGGTATGGGKTTTTTTTCCAGTTGCTAGTAAAGAAAGTTCTCCCAGAATTGAAGCTCTACTTTGAATAGGGATTAATACAAGCTATTAGCTAAATTCTGTCCTTTTACCCAGTGAATCAGTGAATTCAGAATCCAGAAGAGGCTTCAGCACCTGAATTTAAAATGATGATGTCCCTTTATCTGGAACAGAGTTATACACCTGTTCAACTAAACAAAACAAAACAAAACAAACAAAACCAAACAACTAAAAAACCCCAGTAAAAGCTGATGTTTAGACACTTGATAGAACATTTACAGTCAAAGGAAAACAGCTTCTGAAGTCTGGGACTGTTTACCTAAGCAGGAGAAAAATAAGGAAATAACTAGGCACAGAAAGTAATGGAAGGCACGGAGTATGCAGATCAGGGACTTCCATTCCTCTCTCTCACATTAACATAAGGCCATGTTCAATTAAGTAAAGATACAGAAAATTTATGGGCAACAACATGTGATATAATTATCTAGCAGAGCTCACAGTCAAGAGCTGCTACTGAACCCAACACCCTAAACAAGTTTCAAAAATGAAACAGGTAACTTGCATGCATCGCAAGAACGTGTACAGCTACACGTTGAGGATTTTCAAGTCTAGGAACACGAGTCAGGATTCCAATGAAGACTGAAAACAGTCATCTTGAAGCTGATTTTTCTAAAACATATTTCATAAAAGAAACAAGCCAGAATGAATAGAAGAAATGAGCCAGAACATTAGACTAGATGGACATACCTGAGATATGTCAGCTGAATATGTAACATTAATTGGGAATTGGGGGAGAAGCAGAAGGAGGGAAGAGAAGGGGAATGCTAAATGTGCATTGGAACACAGATCTGTATCTATCTTTAGAGATATCTTTATAAATACAGGATGTCTACAACTATAGAGATATGCAAGAGAGGTATCTCTATATCTCTTTGAAAAGTAAAAGAGGTCTCCAAAACAGGAGGTAGGGATGTTTCCTTCCCCCCCTGTTCCCCATCCCTTCCCACTGCAGGCAACTTAGGGCCTAACTGAAGCCACCATGAAACCATGTAGCTGGTTTCAAGACCCAGATGCTGGGTTTGGGTTATGGACTAGACCATCATTACAGAGGCTGCCATAAATTAAAACAGTCTAGGAGCTGTACACAAGTGAAACTGAGATGACTTTGAAGCTACTTCTCTGCTTATTCCGACAYTGTTTTACATACAATGCTCTACCAGGAGATCCAGAATTGAATCTGCTCTTATAATACATTATGAGTAGGCAGAAATTTCAGACAGATCATTTAACATAAAAAATTCACTAAAATTATAGCCTTAAAACTGTAAAAATAAATTACAAGGAAACCACAATGAGTTTAACTGGGGTATAAGAAAATAGGAATAGAAATTTTTAAGTTGGATTTGCCTTTTTGTTTTCTGCTTTTAGTTTCCTTCATTGTAACATTTAATGACTGAACAGTTTATTGGCTAATAAACAACTACTCCCACAAAAATCCCACCCAAACCAACTAATATGACATGTCAAACAAAAACAAACAGTACAAACTGTAGAACTGTTTACCACATACCTTACAAATAAGAACTTTCAGTGTAGGATGTCTATAGATTGAATCCTTTTGAAAATGGTTCACCTGTTGCCCACAAGCTGTACAGCTTACAATTCCATGTAGTCCTTCCTCTATAGAGAGGATTATAAACCACACATTAATTGTTTTCATTTTTTTTTAAAATCTGTATATACCCATTTCATTTTCTTACAATATTTTGGCCTGTTAGGTTTTTCATATGCCTTTATTACTTTACCACCCAGCATTAGAGAAATCGTTCTGTAACCACTTGCCATTTAAAGACTGAAAGAATTTTCCTATARTTTCTATACTCCACTTGGGACCAAGATACAATTTTTTTTCCTTTGAGAGATTTAATTTGGATTAACTGGTCACTTCAAGAGTACACACCTAAATAAGAGTCATCACTAAAACTCTTTCAAAGCAGCCCTGATATTCTGTACAACCTTCCTCATGTAATCTTAGTTGATAAAATACCATTTTAATTCATGTTTATATTATGGTATTTCTTTCACACACAGTTTTATTTTGTCAAAGAAAAATATGGGAAACTGTTACAGAAGATGCATGAAATCCTTACAATAGTGCCTGAAAAAAAAAAATCTTTTTTCACTTTTTGTTCCCTTCTTGATAGTGTTTTTTTTGGGTTTCTCTTGAAACTACAATTCTGCTACAATACATATGTTCTCACCATCTTGCTGATTGCTCCCAGTTTGCATACCACTCTGCTGCTGTATCTGCATTTGGTTAAGAAAGCGTTTCTTCGATGTCAATCCCCCAATGCACTTTGAAACATGGTGACCTTGGGGTTGGGAGGCTCGCTACCTGCCAGGTTGTTAAACCAACTAATTAATACTATGAGACCATTTTGACAGCAGAGATGCTTTCAAGAAAAAGGAAAATCATTTGTGAAAGCTCATACACTCAGTTCATACACTTTCAAAAACTTAATTTGGGATCAAGCAGAGAGAGGTTTGATGTGGGATCACTTAACTGTGACTTGTCCTTTGCTGTCATGTTCAGTAAGTAGTATAAGGAAATTAACTCAAATGGTTAACTTAATGGCTACAGTCTGAGTACAGACTATATATATACGTATATTTTTTTTTTAAAAATAATCACTACCACAGAATTAGAACCAAGCACCAACACCACAATGTTAAGGAACTGAATGAACATTCTCAAGACACAATACAAGCTACAAGCAATTTGCTATTGAAGCACAATCTCAAATGGTTTACAGGCCAGTAAGAACAACTAATACACCCTTACAATTCAGTGAAAATAGCACATCTGAAATTGTGAATACAAGATTTGTTGCTTTCAACTTCAATGCATGCATGATTGCATGTACTGCAGAGCTCGTGGACTTACAAAGCACCTCTTATGACCTCAAAAACAGCTCAAACGCCTGTTTCAAACGCTGCTGGTAAACCTCAAATAAACACATCCATCATATCGTACTACCTGGAAAAGAATACCACATTCTATTATACCAAGCAGCACAGGAGCCTACCCAGGCTTTGTCAAACATCACAGTCCTTACACGGGTATAAGAATCACAGAGGGTAACAGCCAACGGAGGGAGAACAAGCTATTCACTGTCAAGTCCCAAGTCACTTCACCCTTTTCTACAACTTTAAGAGGAAGCACTACTGCCTCCTTCCTAAAATCTGCAAGTTGGCACCAGAAAAAAACAGAGGATAATTTAGGAGGCAAACCTTTGTAAACCATGTTACTACTACAAATGATGATGATCCAAAGGAATTGAACAACTACTAATTCATTAATTCTGAGAAAATAATTATTTAAAAAACATTCCTAACTATGAGTTTATTAGCAAAAATACAACCATAACCATTCTACACACACAAAACTTGAAAATAAGGACTGACACAATGCCTCTGACAGTCTTGGATAAGAGCATTTCGATGCTAGAAAGGCAAGAGTTCTATTACTACTACTATTTCTAATATAAACAAGATATATAACTTCTAATAAAAATGCGAAGATGCACTCTGCAAAGGACAAGATGGGTATTTTATTGTTATTATTTATTTGCTTGCACCGTGTGTAGAATTCAGGATAGCTGGGACTACACGCTTACCTGCTTAAACCAGTAATGCTTAACTTTGTATATGCACAGGCTAGGCACCTCATTCTAGTAGCAAGAGAAAGGTAAGTGCCACTTCATGTAACTAGATTTGCTGCATGCAGGTGTAGAATAAATGGATCTGCACTACCTTTGTGCATGTCACAAAATAAAACTGTTTTGATACTTTGCTAATCCAGCTGCTCTTGAGGTAGACTGCAGTCACGTCCCTCGCCTGGCTACCTTTCATGGTCTGAAAATGGGGACAACACAGGAGCAGGCAGTACCTATTCCATTTCCCTGAAAGTTGACAGGAGCTTAACACGTGTGCTGGATAGCTTTAAAACCAAGTCAAAGATTATCAGTAGTGACACAGATATAGCTGAGCTTGCCCTGGATAAAAGTATGGCTTAAACTCTTGATGTCCCTTCCAAAACTATTATCTTATGTCAGACACCAGTACTGAGTAACCAGTCCAGATAGACAAAGGAAGGCCTGCAAATTCTCTAGGGATGGAGAAAAAAAGCTGGAATGGCAGGTCATATGAATTGTCCTGGGGATGCAGACACAGGCCACAAAGCTCGAACAGAAGAATTCTATCTTTTTAACACTCTGAAGATTTATGTTAGACCTCTTGTAAAATTGTTTTAAACACAAATGGAAAAAGCATTCCTATATGCTGAATAGGATATCTTGCATGAATAGAATGGAATTGACTTTCAAAGATTAATAATTTAGAGAAAATATCAATGCTCAAAATGTGATTAAAATCATGCATGAGCCCATATGTATGCACAAGCACATTTCCACACAATCACATTTTACTCCTCTTCAACTACAGATGGAGAAATAGCACTTATTAAAATATAATAACACTTCAAAAGTATCAAATGATACAATGGGAAGAACGAATAGTGTGTACAAGAGCTGTTTGTCTGAATATCCTGGATACTGCTGTAGGTGTGTGAACTGAGATATTGCTAGCAGTATTAATGAAAATATCTGCCTTCTTATTGACTACTTTATACATAATCCTCCCTCTCCTTTACTTTTTGGAAAAAAATGAGAGAGAGAAATTTCTGTTATCACTGTTATCTACCTAGCTTCTCAGTTTTAGCAGCAGCTATGGAAAACCAGCTGGCACAGCAGCTTTCCAAAGATAATCCTTAGAAGGGCCCACTGGTAGGGAATTTCCCACAATTTAAAAACAAAACAAAAAAGTCTTTGAATTGTTGGAGGTTTTAGGTTTCGTGTTAGCTCACTGATTGATAATATGCCTATACATGTCCCTGCTCAAACATGGTTGCTTTCCTGGTGAGTCAGTGAATGTTCCTGTATCAATGGTGTTCCAATATAATTCCTTAAAAGAGCAATACCTGTAACACCTGATCGCAACCAAGCAACTGTTCTGAATACAAAGCTAGATGGGTCCATATGGAGTACCTAATAATGCATCCTAGAGCTACTGAAAATGAGAACTAATCTTAGCTTTCACTGCTGCACTGCAGGGGCAGCAATGGAGGCTAATTTCAGCCAGCTAGAATCCTTAATGAACAAAAAGCCAGAAGAGTGGAGGTATTTTTAGGATAATTTATTAGAAATACGAACAATTTTTAGATGTACCAAATGTGGTCATAAGCAACAATTTAAACCCGTTTTAATAAATGTTTTAAATTGTATTTACCTCCACGCTTTTTGGGAGCTTCAGGTTTCATTTTAACGGCATTTCTGCTTCTAAATTCAGGCCCTTTAAAATCATCTTTGTCTTCATTCAGCACTGGCTCAGGCTGTACAACCACTGTACCTAGAATGATTTTATTTAGAAATTGGAAACCATTACACATCCAAATGAAGTGCAAAAGTCCTGTTTAAATAAAAGCCAACACAGTACCTTAAAAAAAAAAAGTGCAATCTGTTGACTAAAACTCAACAAAATTTTGAATGCACAGATGTTCACAGGGGAAAAAAAAAAAGAAACAAAAAAACCCACCACATACTTGAAACTACGACTGTTTTGCAGTTGTAGGACAAAAGCCAAAGACTGAATGGGCTATGAGGAGCAAATTCTGCTCTCTCTGCCCTGATGTGGTACGTGCAGAACAGGACTGTCATACTGCTGGGTGTGTGTAGTACAGGAATTTGCAGTGCAATGCTACAAATAAAGGACTTCAGTTAGGTCACTTAAATCTACCAAAAGCCTTACAGTAACTACTCTTTTCTCTCTTTTCCCCCTTCTACCCAGTTTCCCTCATCTTAATTTATTTCAGCATGAAATAAATGAAAAAGCAATAGAATAAAAACTGTTTTGTCTTTAATAAAATTCAGAAATTCACTTTTTTCTTTAAACAGAGAAAAGTACTAATCAAAATCATGTGAATGAAAAACTATCTTTCCTACTTAAGAGCTCAGTTTTAATAATTTTGTTGTGAGGACACTGGAAATAATCTAACATTCTGAAAAAATAATTTTAAAGTGACTGCTGTAAATACTGCTACTCATTCAGTAAACAGTAGCAGTCCCTCCAATTTTTCCTGTAACTTTCATAGGAAAGAAATGGAAGAGATTAATCAAACTCACACTATAGTTAAGAGCAGCAGGATGTAGGCTTATAGTACTGTTTTAAAAGGGTGCTTAAAAAGAGATCCAATAATGACATTTCCCCCCAGATTTAGTTTTGCTTTTGTTGATCTAATTGTTAATAACCTCAAAGACAGAACAGTAAAATAAATAAGACCTGCAAGTGACAGAGTTTAAGACTTTTACAAAAGAACAGAAATAAATTATTTCCCCTGTTTCATGTTGGTTTTATACAGATGTCAGTAGACATTTGAAATTAAGCCACCAGCACATCCTGGTGTACCCACAGATTAAAGTATGCTGGGTTCAAAACTAAAGGTGCTTGGTTTCCTCTTTTAAACGCGCGTGCACAGGGTTCATGTGTTTGTGCACGAGCATGTATGTTTATATATAAAAGCCAACAGGACCTAAGACAGGCATTTTACTAATACATGTGCATTCTAGTTAATCATTTATGCTGCATCATAATCTTGGCTAACTTGTTGAATTCAGAAACAAAGACAGACATGAACTACCTTTAGGCAAGCTTTTCATATCAACATCGTTTTCTGAGTTTTCATTTGAAATATCTTCATTTACAGTTTCATCTAGGATTTGTTCATCATCTGATCCAACATATTTTGTTACAACTGTAGGTTTCCTGCATAGACAGAAAAAAACCCACACCGTGACAATTATTACATATTGCAATACAGGTAAGCCTGGCGCTTTGCAAGCAAAACACCATACTAATTGGGGAAACCTATGTTCTTTTTAAATACACTTAAGACATRATGAGGTGGGATGTTGTGAGTTAATACAATAAATAAACTGTAGGCTAATTTTCTTGTTAGGAACAGGAATTCTCCCCTCCTATGTGAAATAAAAAGATATACTAATAAAGTATTTTTGTTTCACAGGCTTGCTGTATGTTTTTTGTAAAATCGAGGTTTGATGTGTTTTTAAGAAGGTACGCAGGAAAGTCACACTTTTAGGAAAAAAGCCTGAATGAAACACAAGTGAATGTCTGCTCAGAAATTTTATACATCATTCCAAGTTTAACAGGCAGCGCAAAGAGAACACACAGATATTAGCAAATGACAAAAAGCAGCTTGGCAGAAAAGATGCTTGCAAGGAAATAAAAGAAATGCAGAAAGAAATGAAAAAGCTGACTGTTGAATAAAAAGACCAGTTGCCAGAATTTCACACAAACATAATTTAGAACTGAATACATTAAAATGCATGAATTTACTATGTCAGGGCAAGGAGGAAAAAAAGAAGAAGAAAAAAAAAAGAATCTTGAGTATAATCTTCAGCAGTCTGAAGGTTAATATATGAACTACTGCAGGATACTGTTTTTGTCAGTATCAGGCACAGTATGATAAATGCATGAGTGGAAATACCTTTAGTGATAGACAGGAAGCAAAAAACCAAGACTGTAAAAATGATATAAATGAAAAAGAGTTCAGCAGGACACTGGATTCAGAAGGTGAGGGAGAAATTAAAGCCAAATATAAGCCCACACTTGCAAATATGGAATCAAGACAAACAGAAAAGGGAGAATGAAGAATATTATTTAATTCCAGCAGACATGATAAAATAAACAAGCTTGGATAAAAAGGAGAGTGAAAAGAGATATACAACACTTTTAAAGAGCAGTAAGAAGGCAGCTGTTGAAATCGTGCTTTTAGAAGAGCTCACCTATCTATACAGTATACTAGGATTTTAAAAAAAAATCATGAAGGACATGAATGAGCATCAGCTGAGAGCAAAAGATGAGAAGGAGTTTTACTAGACTGAGCTTGCTGTTACTTAGGTCACAAATAATTTGTCTCCTGTAGGTTCAAACTGGTTGGTAAATGATTAATTCCATACTTTTTTAAATCAAAGAGCAGAAAAGGGTTAAGCAGAGATACAGCAAATGGCAGTTTCTGCACAGGACAACTTAATAGCACATTTTGATTTTACAGTCTCCCAAAGTAAGGTACATAAAGCCTTTTTTCTGTATGACCCAATTTACATTTTTGGAAGAATCCTGCATGTAGAAATAGCAAGAGTGAAGGAACAATTGTATAAATGCCTTTGTCCCAAAGATACAGGATAATCTTGTTGCCTTTGTTAAAAAACATCAAGCTTTATGATCTTAACGTTTGACCCTGAAAGATGGTTTGCATTTTAAGTGCGCTATGAAGCATTTGTTTTACCAGCACTCTGATAACTTAATGGATTTATCCTGGTGTATACTAAAAGTATCTGGCATAGCGCGTGGACTTTTCTACAGTTTCACACACCAAAAAGTAATTTATTTATTCTGATTTTCCAAACCAACCTTTTTGAACGTGATGATCCTAAGGATTTGGTTCTTTCTGAAGAACTACTGCCCTAAAAACAAGGAAAAATTAAAAAGTCAACACACTGGTGACCAAGTGACCTGTCAACAAACTAGAACACATCTCAGAAGTCACCAGCACTCTTATAAAAAAAAAAAAAAAAAAAAAAGGCAGGAAAAGCATTAACAAAAAGTGACACACAATTTCAATAGTCATGCCAGTTCAGTTAAACTAAATCTATGGAGTTTCAGATCAGTAGCAAGACTCCAAAAAGTCATTGTTCTTTTAAAAACAGATTTAAAAATAGGTGTCACCAAACTCTAAGCTAAGTCACTAATGCTCACTAACCTCTCTATGCATGTATCTTAAAAGAAATTAAGAGAGGGCACTCTTATAAGTTGAGACGTTCAGAGAGAAACACTGCGCATATCTCAAGCACTGAGTCTTCATGAAATTGAGGAAATTCTCTCCTTGCAATTCTCAGCTTGCACTACCTGCTGAAAGTACTCAGCTTTCTGGAGGAGTGACCAGTGATCATGAGCCGTTCTCAGTCTGTCCTAATCATGAACAGTTCTGGGGCCTCCTGCTCCGTGTACCTTCACTGCAACGTTAACTTGTATGATTGGCACATGGAAGAATGGCCTAACTCACACCCGCCTGCCTCCACATTGCTGTGCATTTTCACTTTTTGACAATTCACCGGGATTCCTCACAGCACTTAGCGCTGCAGTAGCTTATGCAGGTCTACGAACGTTTTTCATGCTACGTGAAGAAAACATCATCTTTTCTGACATAGAGATACAGAGGGTTCTTGAAGGCTGGCACTAAGGAGCTATCACTAGTATGCACCCAAGAATTGCCAGCAGAATGCAGACACTCATATGCCAGAAAGGACTGGTAGTCTTTACAGGAAAACTGATTTTTCAGAGGTTTGTGCATGCATATCATAACTAGGTTTGGGCACTATCAAATAAATACCTGAATTTACTGCAATAAAGGCAAACTAAGGCAGGACACTGGCACTTATGCTTTCTCTACACATTAACATATTGTCAACCAGAATGTTTCTAACAGGAGAGTAGATATTGGTAAGACATACCACATGAAAAATGTCTTTGATGTATATGACACACCGTATAGAAGAAATTTGCTCATGTTTAACAAAGATCCTGTATCTCCATCTTTTTTTCTTTTTTAAAAAAGGAAGCATATTTGCCTAAAAGGACAACTAAGTACCTACTGTTATCTGAGTAACAGGGTGTAAATGTAAATACGAGGTAGAAGCCAATTCTTTTGAACAAAAAAAGTAAGAGCCTGTTTACACATAAGACAAAAAACAGAATAAGGATAAAAAAAATATTAACCGTATTTCTTTAAAAAGAAAAACTCACTCTGCAATATACTCAATCTGAATCAATTAACAACACTTTATATTTCTTAACAAAAATGCAACCATGTACCTCAGGTAAGTAAAACCTAACTCTCTAAACTGTGTTAAGAGACATTTTTCCCAGGAATTGTTGTGCATTAGAAAGACAATGAAGTTGTCCAACTAAATGCGTGTATTTCAATAATTTAAAAATAAAGGGGTGGGGGGACAGGATTGCTTGCATGTGCCTAAATCAAAGTGATTATCATTCAAAATTCAAAATTTAATTTTAAATTTATTTTAAAATATTTTACAGCTAATGTTTCTATTCAGCTGATATGATGACATTTACTGCATGGTTCTGACAATATTAAGTATTTATTGTAAAAGCAACAAAGTGAACTCAGCATTTCCTATACTAGCCATTCTGCACTAGTCATGCAACTAAAATCCAAAAGCRTTTTTATTCCTACCTCTTCTCTATTGTTCTCCATTGAAGCTGGACTACTTTTAGGTTCTCTACTTTTACCTATGGAAAGAAATTAAATGAATCCACTGAATTGCAAGAAATCTTAAAAGTTCTTCACATTGTATGTCATAGCATTGTTTACGTTTCACCGGTGTGAATAAAGATGACTGTGTGACTTTCAGAGACAAACTGTTGCACAACAAAACACAGTCCACTGTATGGCATAAATTTTACAGAAATCATTTAGAAATTACTTTCAGTTAAGTCGCTGATAGGCTGAAAGACAGCCTTCCCATTGGTGAAGAAATATTGAAGAAATGAAAGTGCAACTGTATATGCAGAAATAATATAGTTAGTGCATTTTTTCATCCCTAAGAAGTTATTTTCAGTATTTTCTCTTACACATCTTGACATTAAAAACACAATATTAAATCTGGGATCATGGAACCACAGACAAAAATCCCATTTGATACAGGGTATGACTGAGAATTCCCATTTCTCCATCTTGGCAACTGTGGAATATAAAACCTAGAAGACGTGCAACCCGTTAGTATCTATTCCATCCATCAGTCCATATAATGGAAGGGAAAGTTTCAAGTTCAGTGATACTTGTATGAAGTTGCTCAAAAGTCTTAGTAATAGCAGTATTTTAATAGATGCATCACTGAGAAACATGCAAGTAAAGTGGTAGTATAATTACAGGATACATATCATGACCATTTGTGATTTTAACATAAGACTGCTAGCACTGCAACTTACTATATCCTTACACTTCAGTTCTGGGAAAAACAATCAATCTTCTACACTTTAAAAAAACCAAATCACTTTGATTAGAAAATTTAATGCTGGGTATTTGACCTAGGCTGAATTGTTTGGGTAAATTTCGGCCAAAATTATCCAGCCTCTTCTACATGTGAAGCTAAGGTAGGGGGGAATAAAAAATGGAAACAGACAAAGTTTTTGGCCCTTTTAAGTACCTGAAATTTCTTCTCTGGAATATTACGTGCATTCTCCCATTTTGAGGAACGAACCTGAAATTTGAAAGAAGGGTGACATTTCTTCTGGAGACCAGACGCTGCCTACCTTCTACTCTTCACCAATTTTGCCCAAGTGACAAATCCATGGAAAATACCAGTTTGTACATGCTTGGTAGAGATTTTTTTTGATTCTGGCAGCTACCACCTCTGTATATTCTGCATTTAGACTGCTAACCAGACCGCACATGCGCTATTCCCAAAAGCATRTGAACATGCTCCATTGTCACTTTCTACGTGTGACCGGGTTGTACATGTGCCATTCCCATAGAACGACCGAGCATGCTGCATCCCCTCACAGCTCCTAGTGCTGACCCAACTGCACATGCTCCATCCCCTTCAGGGTTATGAGGGCGCAGGATTTCCGCTGTGACTGCTGCTCCAGGGCAGGGGCCAGTCACTTGAAACAAGAGCAGGAAGTCAGTCTCTCCTCACTCTCAGTGATTCTCCTGCTGGCACCCACGCAATGTAAAGGAGGGAGACATCCAATTCGAATGCAGAGAGGATAAAGAAGCTTTATTAAGGCTGTAAAATTAAATACTCAAAAAATTAAGAAAAGTCAGAATGAAAGCTACCAGCGCAACTTCACTTCACTTATCGATCCGAGCACACAAGCACTGTGGTACAGTTCAGCTCCACAGCAGTGCACAAGATGGAAKTGCTCAGCGAGCAACTGCTTCATATTTTAATTGACCTCTGTGTACAGCAGGGACACGTTCCAACTCCCTCGAGCCACACTTAACCATCTTCACCATCATCTCCCTCCTCACAACACTCTACCTAGTAGTTCACATATCCTCCAAATGCTGGAACAAAACGAGTTCCGTTACTATATACCTGATTTGGCCCCAATCATGTCTATCACTTGTACACTGAATGAGCAACCTGTGGATTAAAAAAAAAAAAAAAAAAAAAAAGCACAGTTGCTAAAGACACTATCATTATGCACAGAAAGTTGGGAGGGGAAGTAAATCTGCATAGTTAATTCTCGCATTTCCTAATATTTAAGTGTTTAATTCTTGACTTTTCAACTTTAATATGTTCTTTTTTAAGAAAAAAGAATCAGGGATCTCAAAAACAACACTGAAACATGTCTGCTATTAATTAGTAAGTATACCCATTTCAAAGTAAATATGTATTTTAAGGCAAGGAGCCAAATTCTACTTCGTAACTAAACAGGATAAAGGGAAAAGATTTCTTTTTCCCAGTATGCTCCTCAGCAAAATTTCACTTTGAGAAGCATCTACATCAGTTTAGTTTATTACTCTGCTGAAGTATCACATGAATAATTTCTTTTTCCGATGTTAACAGTTCGGTTTGATGCCAACTCAAGAAGGTTAGCACCACGTGGCAGCAGACTCTCAAGACAAAACATTAAAAGGTAGTAAATGCACACCAGAAAACCCACATAAGTTTATTACTTTGGACAACAGGAGTTTGAAAATAAACTCCGTAACACAGTCAACACACTCTCATTCTCCTGTACTCTATCACCTCAGCACTACTTTCAGCTCATTAAACAGTAGAGACCGAAAGGTTTTGCACCTGTAGTAAAAATTTCTAATATCAAATTTGACCTAGTGTAGAACTCAAGGTTTTTCAGAAGTATTATTTTGTTTTCAAATGTTTCCAGATTACATGCAGAAATCTTTTTCAAATTAATTATGAAAGCATAATCTCCAGAACTTCTTCCACAACTACAAGGACTGCAAAAGCTTTACTTCAGCAGAAAAAACAAGATACTGCACTTACACATTCAAGAAAACTGAACAAGGAACCCCTACCACAGCGAATACACGCATGTTTGCTATCTCATGTTTCATAGAAGGTAAATTACCGGCAGGATTAGCTTTTTTTCACATTTAGAAAAGATTCAGAACTGAAAGAAATATTGTATCAAAGGCCTATTGTGTATTTATTAAGATATCACCATCGAAATCACATTAGGACTTTGCATAATTGCCCCAGTGAAGTGCGATATAGTGAAATAACAACACAAAGTTATTTGACTTTAGAATCATATATACATTGAAAATAAAAACATAAAGTCTTTTTACCTGTGGTTTTGTTTTTAGATAATGCTGGAGGAGAGACTGCGTCCTCAGATTCTTCTGATGAGTGAGCCAAGAAGTCATGAAGTTTCTGCACCAACGTATTCAACTTGCTTTCACTGTTAAAATACAAATAAAACTTGAAGTTACCTATATATCTCACTTTAATTTAGAAAGCTTGAAAGAAATTATGTTTAATCTCAACTCATACACACCCACAAAAGAAACTCAGTTAATGCTTAAACATTTGTTTCTGCAAGAGAATATAAAAGTAAATAAAAAACATACAATTTTGTTAAACCCTGAGTAAAATAATAGGTGCAGCCTTATTGACAAAAAAGAACTAAGGACTCTGGTTAACAGTAACAATAAAAAGCCTATTTTAAATAGTGTTTACTCTTTAAAATTATTTACAAAATTCAAGAAAGTCTGAGCAGTAAGGCTGCTATGACATGAAGATAGCGAAAAATTAATTTAAGATTCTACTTTGTCAGAAGTTGAACAGGTAAAAACAATAAAATCTTTATTTTATTACCAAAAATATAACCTTTGGGGATATAAAACACTAGAAATAATAGCAAAATTTCACCTACAACCTTAGAAGCAAACAGGTCCATTGAGTACAGATCTACATGCTTATGCAAAGCTTATATTAAATCAGCCATGTACATACACACTGTGTATCCTGTATTAATTTTGTCAAAAAAACACCATATAGGATCAGATCATTTCTTGATCTGTTTGTATGAGTATTCACAATTAATTCATAAAAAATATTACCCTGGGAATTTTCAGTAGGCAGTTTTAGACACCAGGAACTGTTACTCTTGTATATATACTCGTGACAGTAAAAAGGCAACACCTTTATCCTACGCTTTTGTTAAAAAGCTGTACCGCTTCATAATCTATGTTATTCCCTCTCATTTTACATTGTTTATTTCAGATTTTCTCCTCCCAAAGCTTCTACAATTTCCTGAGACAAGTGCCTTTTTCTAGCTGCAAGCACACTGACTGAGGCCAAGGGCAGTCACCCCTTCAGACCCCTCTGTACCAAAAGTTACCACTCTGGCTGCTTCCCTCCTGGAAGCCATCAGTCCTCTAAAGTCTGCCAGCTGACACGTCTGAGTTATCATACCTCATCTGCTACCAGATAGGGGTTTTCAAACTGCTGAACTACACTACCCCCTTCGTAAGTTAACCCAGTTAAAGGATACAGGCTTCCACCCTTTTCACTTTTTATCTCATTACTTTCAAAAGTCTTCTGACAGCACAAAGAAGTAAGATTTTCTGTCCCTGTTTTACAGGTTTTAGGAACTTTTGAATATTTATCAGAAGCTCAATCCACTCACCTTACCACCTCCACTATTTCTCTGAACACATCAATTTATTAACTTCTGACTTTCAATTTAACTGTTATTGCTAAAAAACAAAAAAATAATCACCCATTTTGTAAGAAGGACATAGAGGTGAGCACTCTCTTGAGCAATGAGTGAAAAGATATCACTACATTAATGCAAATGACTACTTAAACCAGTGAAGATAACCACATATAAAAGAGTGTAAAACATCCATTTGAAAAAAAATAATCTGTAATTTCTTTAAATATTCTGAAGTACTCAAAATAAAAGAGCACTTTGTAATGGAAAGATTTTCTGTAGGAGTAAAGAACACTTTTCTTTTGAGACTACATACATAGTATCAATCACTTGAGCAACTTTGAAAGAGAGTGTAACAAAKCCTGGTTTACTCTCAAGTGTATCTTAAAATTTTTCTCTAAATCTGTCTAAAAGTCTTTCCCTCTAATTACTGGACGCATGCTGCTACACAACTGCCAGTCCTTAAACTCGGTCTCCCCTTTTTGTCATGGATGGAGGGCATACTTGGAAAACATTACAGAATGGTACACTTCAGTTCTAACAGATTGCATGCTCTGCTTTAGGACGGAGATTTAATGACAATTTATTCACATTAAGTTAAAAAAATTAGAGTTGTTCAGGGCTATTTGATAGTAAAAGTACATGAAGAGATTTTATATGCATTCCAGATGGTCTGAAGAACTAACGCAATTTAGAAAGGCCGCAAAAAAGTACATTTTTGGTAGTAAAAACAAAAACAAAAAACCCACATGTGGAATTCTGCTCGTTTAGTTTATAAATAACTTGTTTTGGTAACAGCATTTTAGAAAAGAGAATTGGAACTATAGATGTTATATTATTATTGTTCTCAATACAAAACAAATTCAGAACAGTATGCGTCTTTGTGACTAACACTTGGCATATTATCTACTACCATTTATTAACTCTTATCCTAACTAGCCTAAAATTATCATTTTCAGAGCAAAATGTTCATGCTGACAAACAACAACCAAAAAAAACCAACCAAAAACTAATACTAAGAAGTCTTCTCAACTTGTTTTTCCTCTTGATTATTCAGCATTTTGTACCATAAGCCTGTATTAAGGAAAGGGACCTTGACAGGCTTGAGAGGTGGACCCATGTGAACCTCAAGAAGTTCAACAAGGCCAAGTGCAAGGTCCTGCACATGGGTTGGGGCAATCCCAAGCACAAATACAGGCTGGGCAGAGAATGGACTGAGACCAGCCCTGAGGAGAAGGACTTGGGGGTGTTGGTTGAGGAGAAGCTCAACATGACCCAGCAATGTGCGCTTRCAGCCCAGAAGGCCAACTGCATCCTAGGCTCCATCACAAGCAGCATGACCAGCAGGTCGAGGAGGTGATTCTCCCCCTCTACTCCGCTCTCATGAGACCTCACCTGCAGTACTGCGTTCAGCTCTGGGACCCCCAACATAAGAAGGACATGGACCTGTTGGAGCAAGTCCAGAGGAGGGCCATGAAGCTGATCAAAGGGCTGGAGCACCTCTCCTRTGAGGACAGGCTGAGASAGTTGGGGTTGGTCAGCCTGGAGAAAAGGCGGCTCTGGGGAGACCTTACAGCAGCCTTCTAGTACCAGAAGGGGGTCTACAAGAAAGCTGGAGAGGAACTTTTTACAAGGACATGTAGTGATAGGACAACGGGTAATGGCTTTAAACTGAAAGAGGGAAGATTTAGATTAGATGTAAGGAAGAAATTCTTCACTTTGAGGGTGGTGAGGCACTGGAACAGGTTGCCCAGAGAAGTTGTGGATGCACCATCCCTGGAAGTGTTCAAGGCCAGGCTGGATGGGGCTTTGAGCAACCTGGTCTAGTGGAAGGTGTCCCTGCTCATGGCAGGGGGGTTGGAACTAGATGATCTTTATGGTCCCTTCCAACCCAAACCATTCTATGATTCTATGAAATGCAAGTAAAGGTATTACACTTACTATACTTCATCACAAAGAAATTTTAATTTAGGGCAATGCTTTACCTGTTTTTGTACAAAAGTGATTTTATGTCATACATTTATGGTTGAGAATATATTATCTATAATCTGTCTTAAAGCTTCTACTGCAAAATCCTTATTCTTTGTAATATATTAATAGACCCATTCACTATTAAATTTATCACAACTTATAAAATGTGTATTTTTTTAAAAAACATAGGAGCCGAAAAATTTAGAACCATCTCAGAAGCACTAAGTGAAGCAAGCAGTCTCCCTCTACCATATAGCAACAGTCCCTACAGTATTTACTAGTGTTTTCAGGCTTGCATGTTCTAAGCAAATGGCTTCACCACCAGTCCAGAGCTATTTCAACACTGTTTAGCCTAATTAAAACAGGAATGAAAGGAAAGGTGTCCTACTAT
The DNA here is from genome assembly GCA_030449065.1 of Oceanodroma leucorhoa. Classification (NCBI taxonomy): domain Eukaryota; kingdom Metazoa; phylum Chordata; class Aves; order Procellariiformes; genus Oceanodroma; species Oceanodroma leucorhoa. The sequence continues at coordinate 13,743,858 of JASVER010000011.1, forward strand.
TATTGGTTTGGCCATGAACCTGATTTGTGACCTTGGGAAACTATCTTGTAAGAATATCATTTCTTACCTAAATTCAGAGCAAGTGCTGTAATCTTAAACAGTTAACGCCTGGCCCTTACTAGGATAAGATAAAGTACATATTAGGMAAACCACATATTAAGCTAAATGATTCTACGAATCAATAGAATATATAAGGAGAAAATGAAGGGACAAGTGGTGTCCTAAAGTAGACACAACATACTTAATTCAATCTGTCTGTTGACTGCTGTTCCCTTGTATGTGCTTACCTGTATTGGGTTTGCATGGCAAGGTTTGGGTAGCTAGGGGGGCTATAGGGGTGGCTTCTGTGAGAAGGTGCCAGAAGCTTCCCCCATGTCCRATAGAGCCAATGCCAGCCGGCTCCAAGGCGGACCCACCGCTGGCCAAAGCTGAGCCCATCAGCGACGGTAGTGCCTCTGGGATAACGTATTTAAGAAGGGGGAAAAACTGCTGCACAACAGCAGCTGGGARGGAGGAGCAAGAATATGTGAGAGGAACAATTCTGCAGACACCAAGGTCAGTGAAGAAGGAGGGGGAGGAGGTGCTCCAGGTGCCGGAGCAGAGATTCCCCTGCAGCCCCCGGTGAAGACCACGGTGAGGCAGGCTGTCCCCCTGCAGCCCGTGGAGGTCCGTGGTGGAGCAGATATCCACCTGCAGCCTGCGGAGGACCCCACCCCGGAGCAGGGGGATGCACCCAAAGGAGGCTGTGACCCCGTGGAGAGCCCGCACTGGAGCAGGGAAAGAGTGTGAGGAGTCCTGCCCCGGAGGAGGAAGGARCGGCAGAGACGACATGTGATGAACTGACCACAACTCCCATTCCCTGTCCCCCTGCACTGCTTGCGGGGAGGAGGTAGAGAATTTGGGAGTGAAGCTGAGCCTGGGAAGAAGGGAGGGGTGGGGGGAAGGTGTTTTAAGATTTAGTTTTTACTTCTCACCACTCTGATTTGATTGGCAATAAATTAAACTGATTTCCCCAAGTCGAGTCTGTTTTGCACGTGATGGTAATTGCTGAGTGATCTCCCTGTCCTTATCTTGACCCACAAGCCTTTCATTGCATTTTCTCTCCCCTGTCCAGTTGAGGAGGGGAGTGATAGAGCAGTTGGGTGGGCACCTGGTGTCCAGCCAGGGTCAACCCACCACATTATTTCATCACCTGTGTTAGCTAATGATCATGCTTCTGCAAAGTGAGTCAAATCACCTTAGACAAATACAATTTTAAGGAACGGTTTTCATTTGGATCCAACTTGACACACACTCACGTGATCACTCACTCTAACGGCAGGTGAGGTGCTGAAAATTCATAGCCAGGGCAGGAGAAAGAGTAGGATTGCCCATTTCAACAACAAAGCCGGGTCACATTGGATTACACTGTGAATCTGCCCTGGAAAAACCTCATTATTGCGATTAGTTTCTATCTAMTTTTCTATCTACTTTCTTCAGACACTTTGAAAATGTAGGTGGGGAATGTCCCAGTTATTGTCAACATCTGGAAGAACAGTTTTAAAACTTACTTTCTTTAAACAAATTAATTTCTCATTCTGCCACAGGATCCTACCAACTTTTAGTCTAAATAAGTGCCCCTCAACTGTATTTCAAGTGGCTCCTGAAAGTCAGCGAAACAGGAGTGCTTTCCAGCTTTTCATCTATCTCAATGTTGACAAATATGCTTTTGCAAAATTTCTCCTATGTTAAGTACTCGCCTTCCTTAAGTTCAACATTTGTCTAAAATTCTTCTATGTTTAAACTTTTAAAATAGTTCAAGGGCACAAGTTTTTTATATTCATCTTTACAGTTGCTTCAAGTTAAGTCCCAATCATTTTTCACTTTTGAAGTTGAAATGAAATACTGCAGTACAACAAGTATTAAGCAGACAAAATTAAAAAATACTTAGAAAAAAAATCAAAGAAAAATAAAACCAGATGTGCTTTTAAACTGCCAGTCTGTAGACTATCATCCTCTGCTTCAGACGGTATCCCTACGTGAATGACAGAAATCCGACAACCCACAGCAAAACTCTGAATATTTTAATTAAGACAGTGGGAAGAGGGAGGGAAAGAACTGACTATGTCTACATTAGAACACAGGAAGGTTTGGTGCTTATGACTCAATATCCATGCTACATACATTTCAGTAATTCAGATTAGGTGTAGACTGTTCTGCAGACTGAACAAGCACTAGCAGTCAGAGCATAGAATGCTGAAGCACATCTTTAAGCTTAGTTCCACCCAGAAGGAATCCAGTTTGTGCACTCCAAGCCCCCCTGCTTTATCAACAAAACTGAATAAGCAAGGACAATCTGGAGACTTCTTTCAAAAATGCACTTCTTAATTCAGATGCTAATATGGATGCACCCAAAGTTCTGAAGGAGATCAGAACATATTTTTCCAAAGCATTTCTATGTCTAATGTGTTACAAACATGACCATCTTAAAATTACTGTTTTATAGTAAATAAAGCTGAACCTGATGTAATTTCATTAAACATACAATTTCAAAACTGGTACTAGACATCCTTCCCGCTGCCCCCCCAAATGTATAATTTCCTTTCATACTACCTAAGCCGTGATATAATCAGGTCAGTATTCTGTCACCTGCAAATCTCCATARAAGTTCTTCCTGATGAGAAGGAAAAGTGTTAGACTTACCCCAATTCAAAGATTTCAGTTACAAGGGCAGAGCCTACGTAGTCGTTTCATACGGAAGTGTCAATATTGTGGCTGAACACACATGAATGAAATAGCTTAAGACTGTTGGAAAGAGTGAAAGATGATAAAACCTGCAATAGAAGTTGTTTATTTTTTTATCCCTAATCAGAAAAGGAGTGAACACCCCTGCAATATCCTAAGAAGCCTACTTCCCTCAGAAAAAATATATAACTAGAAAATAAAATCAGCCTACCATTGTATCAGTTGAACAAGTAAAAGAATATGCTTTTACAAAGGTGGGGAAACAGAGCACTTCTATCCTAGTGGTTGTTTTYTAACTCAACAGTAGTTTTCCAAGGGCAAAGCAATGCAATATTGTATAGCCTAAATCAGATTAGTATTTTGTAACTTATTTATACTGATATACCAATTATGCCAAAACAAGTAAGGCTTTACAATCAGGATTCGAACAGCCTGTTCAAGTTGGCATGAACCAACTCTACTGCCAAAGGACACAAACCCTCAACACACACACACACCTGATGCCACCCACACTATCGGTTCTCTCCTTTCTCCTCCACTTCAATACAAGTATTTGTTTTGATCTATGTGCGGAAGCTGATCCATATTAAAAGTAGTCACTATCTACTGAATGTAGATAATTTCCCTAATCCAGCTCACTGCTCATTGGTATGAATGTTTCTGTAAGCAAAGGTGATGACAGTCTGAGCTGGGGAGGAAGGGACTGTAATTTCAGTGGCAGCAATATGCTATGTGAGCTTGAACTATCACTCAGCAGCAAAATTAAAGTTGGTCAGGTAAATGACACCAAGAATCACAGAAACATTTAGGCTGGAAGGGACCTTCGGAGATTGCACAGTCCAACCTGCCAGCACAAGCAGAGACAGCTACAGGAGGTCACCCAGAAATATGTTCAGTCAGGTTCCGAGTACCTCCACTGATGGAGGCTCCACAATCTCTGGGTGACCTGTTCCAGTGTTTGACCATTCCCACAGTAAAAAATTTCTCTTGTGTTTAGATGGAATTGTACCACACTGAACTTACTAAATCAGATACAGTCAGAAAATACCTGAATACTGAAGCTCTGACTGAAAAAAGATGCAGGCATCTAGCACTTCATCAAACTCAGAGATTCTACGCTTAAGACTTCGTTAACACAGATTCACTCTTTTACTTTGTTTAGAACTGACTTTAAATCCACAGGGGCTTAATCAAGTGATACCTAGTACAGTTGAAGACACTCAATGATGTGGATGAAGTAACTTTGGAGCTTATGTATAGCATAACAGGTTCAGACAAGTAAACAGAATTATTTTCCTCTAGACACACAAGGGGAATGAGAAAGCAATCATTCAAAGTCACTGAGAGACCCTTTATTCTGTTCAAGGAAGATTACACAATTTCTTTTTGTTGAGATGGTATCCAAACCACCTTATGAGAATTTGGCTGAGAGTTACCGTGCTTCACTAAAAAGTGAAAAATTCTGGGTTTTAACCTGTTTCTTTAATGGGAGCTTAAAGAAAAAAAAAAAAAAAAGCTAAGACAAAATCTCATTGCTAGGTTGGCTTGAATGCCACACTGAAGTCTGTAACTTCAATGGCAAAATAATTTGCAAGCTGAAAAAGACTGACTGAAGTCAACCACTTGAAAATCTAAATACAGTATTTTCACCTTTATGAGACACAAATCATGGCAAACTGAATACCTCACTATATTAATTCAGGAAAGGAAGCTCAGAGTAGCATATATAACATACAAAACAGAAAGTTGTATTTAAAAAGCTTAAACGTGCTTTGTTTAAAGGGAAAGAAGGGCTCCACGTCCAATAGCATCATGCCCCTCTAACTCTAAAACTGCCTTCTCTTTTGCTTCATTTGCCTTCTGCTTCCTGGAGTTTAACACAGATTCTCAATGAGACATCATTCATTACAAACTCTGTCTAAGAACTAAAGCGTGTGCCTTCAAGTCTCCCAGACATTCCCAACCAGGTCTGCTACAGGTTTTAAGGGTTGTAACCCATTTGAAGYGTAGTTTTTTTATTTTACAAGATAAAAGTCATCTCAGTTTGCCCCACTGTCAGTCCTGAATTTATTGCCCAATTTTTTTGGTTTTGCTTTACATGATAAATGTATTTGCCCAACAAGGCTTCTACAGTTGAATCTATTAAGACCTACAGCTGGACCTACTAAGATAGAAATTTCTACAACTGTGCAGCTTTCAGACTTGTAAATGAACAGCCTAAATAGCACTAAAGCTGACACTGGTCAACAACCTCTGTAATCAAGTTCTTGCATTTTTCAAGGTTTCACTCCTTTTCTAAAGAAAAAAAAAAAAAAGAAAAAAATATCAACATCAATCCATCCATCACCCATCTTGAATGACAACTGCCTGGTGGCTAGATGTTGTAACAAATTATGAATGCTTTATATTATTCTTTTAGTAAATCAGGGCACTCTACCTAACATCTTTTAAAGTCAATATAAAACCTTCCATTATATTAGCCACTAAATCTCTACAATTTCTTCTTTCCCCTCCCAACTTGCCACTGGAACAACTTGCCACGGACCTATCCGTGAACTGATTCATGTTACCAAACCACCTGCAGGCACAAGCTGAGCTCCAGTGATACAAAATGTGATTTCATAAGGCTCAGCAGTATCCTTAGGCTTTCCTGTTTATAAAAGACACATCTAGCTACCCAATCTAAAAACGTACTTTGTCACAGAMTGCAGGCATTTGTTTTTATGGTGAACACAGCATATTTTATTATTATTTTTGATATTTTCTTTTGGTGAGGTATATCCACATAAAAAGCACTAACTTTTCCTCCCTTCAAGCAGAGGGTGCAAGTGCTCATCTGAAACAGAACTGTGAATTTCAAGTTTCCATAATGTTAAGGCTACCCTACTGCAGAATTTGTATTATACACCCCTTTGTCACACCCAATTATTTCATAGAAAACAAAGATACCTTCAGTTAAGCCCTACAAAGACCCTGACACAAAGTTTGCAAAACCCTAACAGAGACAGCATTATACTAAAACAGAATGAAGTCACTGCAACAAGTTCCTCTCAGAGAATTTCATTTAAGTAGTGCAAACACATTGGCTCTGGCACACATCTGGCACAGAAGATGACAGCAAGCCTAAAGTTTCGCTCTTCTTGGGGGAAGAGTCAAAGAATCTGCTTATGCTCACTCCACATGATTGTGAGAGACAGCTAATTTACACTGTACCTTCAGAGAATATGAAAGATTGCTATTGACTTATTTCCAATTAGATTATTGTGGCATTAAATAATTGTGCCTCAAACAACCATATAATTCAGAACAAAGAACTTCAAGTTACTCAACAATGCAGAAAATTTAACAAAAATGTTAAGACCAAGTTACCAAAATATCATACTGAAACTTGAAAAGTCTGAATCATAAAAAAAAAAGTTTATTTTGCCAACTTAAAAAAATTTAGTATCACTACACTGACTAGCAGATGGTTCAAGTGAGTAAGATTTAAAACTTGCCTTCTTCTTCTATTGTTGTGCTTATTTTGTACAATGTATGAACTGATTGGTAGGAACAGGTTAGGTCACTATGATAAAGATTCCTCCACTTTAAAAAAAAATAAAAATAAATCAAGGTTTTTGGGCAAAAGTTATAGAGAAATCTTTATAAACATTTACTGGGGCAGCATTTTTTTTTGAAGTTTCTTAGTAAGTTACTGCAGTTTTCATCATGTTTTTCAGCATTCCAATCTTCTCATCCTGGACGTGGGAGACGCCTAGGTTCTTAATATTAAATAAAAGTATTCCTTATAACAAAAGTTTCAAACTTCATAGCCAACAGACTAGTATTGATTGATTACTTTCCTTTTAAACACTATAAGTCTATCTCCCAGAAGTGCTGGGAAAAGATTTTTCCATCAAAGTTCTATTGTTTGCATATCTTCCAAAGAATTAAAACAACAATATCCTAGCTTTATTTCTGTACACGTCTTACACGAGCAAAACTGCAGATAGCAGAAGATGAAATGAATGTGTAGGGTGACTGTGCAGGGTGACAGAAATGCAGGCAGCTGACAGGCCAACAGGACTTGTGGGAAATGGGAACAAAAGAGAGAGAGAGAGAGAGAAAGTGCGCGTGTGTTTCTTTTCCCTCTCGTTCTCTCCAACTCCAATTTTAAGTAGAACTTGAATTGACAGAAAATAAGATAAAGCCTATGCAAGGTGTTCATCAGTTTATAACCCTGAAACCATGTTACCCTACAATGTCATGCCTAGTTCCTGGCATAAAACTGTTCTTGTAAAATAAAAACAAACTCAAGATGAGCTCTATATGGGATGAGAATTATAACAAACATCTAGACTGAATGAGAACATGAAGAAAATAAAAGTTTGGAGCACCAAAAAAAAAAAAAATTACGTCCATCTACTTATAAGTAGTTTGTCACAGGGCCTGCTTGTCATGTGGGACAGATCCAACCCAAAACCTACATACTACCTCAAATCTATTTTGTACATACTTTCTGATCTTCAAGATTACAAATAATCTGAAATAATCCAATTTACCTTTCTGTCTGCAGGTTATCTGAAAAATTGCATGGAAAATGTATGAGCTTCTGTATCCTCTTCCACTGAAGCACCAACTAAAGCAGCCCCTTAGTAGTAACACTAATTGTTGCACTAATGACAACACAAGAATATGGAAAGGGTTAAGTACAAAMCCTTCATAATGTAGACCAGGAACAAGTGGTTCAAAAAAAGACAAAGCAGAACACGGGAAAACAGGGAACAAACTACAGCAGTCATAGTAAAATAAAAAGCAAAGTGGTCCAAATGGAAGAGCATTTTTCAGAATATGTAATACTAATTATGACCATCAATAGTCATGACAGTCAATAAATATTAGTAAGCCAGATCTTTTTGCTATACAAAAATCAAACTCTACCCCTGATTTTCAGGGATTGGGGAAGAAAAAGGAGAAAGCCCCCTAATTAGTATTTCAGTCTACACATGAAATAATCGATCCAACACAAAAGCTGTCAAAGTACTTTAAGAACATGGAGGGGAGAAAGTGGGAGTGAGAAAGAGAAAGGGGGAAAGAGATGGACAATCCCTATCTTACAAAATAAGGAAGAAAACAGATAGAGAAGAAACCGCTAACTGTTGGGAAGTCATGCACCGATTAATGTATATTTGCAATAGTCATGACTTACATCCAGCATGTGTTAAACATCAGTAACGGTAATAATCTTTTAAAAAGCTCTTTTTGTTAGAAGTAGATTACATACGCATTACTTCCTCAGAAATGTTAAGGAGTTAAAATCAAGCAGTACACAAGAGGAGGAAAACTACCATCCCTTTAACTTTTGGCTGAAACTAAATAGTAGTTACGAACTACCCAAAATAAGTCTAAAACCGGGTGGTGAAGATACACAAATATGACCACAGAAAAAACTTTATCCAAGGTTCAGTATTTAAGACAGCGTGATGCTTCCCTTTCTTAACACAGTTTGATTTTGAAGATACGTGCAGCATTCGTGAGGGTCAAGTGACAATACTTTATTGTTTATATACTGCCTTAGGCATCTATAATATTTGTGGGTGATGTACTGTGTTGAACAGACCCCTTGTGATACCGATAAACTGAAAGCAAAGCCAACTATTTATTAATAGTTTAACATGGCGTCTGCCTTAACACTGACTTTACTCGGGTTTTTTGTCAGCTTGCTTACTTTACGCAGCAAAACAGGAGCCGTTCGTGATAGTTAACACAGCAGGAGACAGCTCTTCAAGGGTGGAGGGAGATGTTTGTAAACCAGCATGAAAACAGATCCTTTACGGGGGGATCAGCGGGCTAAGAAGGACTTTACTACAGCATAAACACGTGGGGCGAGGGCGGACAAACGGAGGGCACATCCCCGCGGCACCCAGCGGCGGCGGCACGGCGGCCGATGGCGGGGGGCGATGGCGGCCCCGCCCCTCCAGGCCCTCCCGCCGCTTCCCGCCGAAACGGGACCGGACAGCCCTGCCCAATGCAGCCCCACCCGCCCCTCGGGCCCGGGCCCGATCCCACCGTGCCCGGGGAAGAGGGGCGTGCGTGCCGCCGCTGGTCCAGCACCGGGCCGCGGCGACACCAGACGAGACAAGCGCCCGCCGCCCGGCTGCGCCCGGCCGCCTCCGCCGCCGCCCCCTCCCCCTGCGCTACCCACCCGGCCTCTCGCCGCCATCCCGCCTCCCGCCCGACCTCCTCCAGCGCCCGCCGCCCCGGGCCCGTCCCCGCCCCACCCCCGCCGCGGGGCCGCGGGCCGGGCCGGGCGGTGCAGCCGCGGAGGCCGCCCGCCAGCAGCGGCCGCCGCTTCTCCCGCCGCCCGGCAGGGGCGGGCTCCGGGCCGTACCTCACGGGCTCTGCGGTCATGTCTCCGCTGCCGCTGCTCGGTGCGGCCGGCCGGGCCGGGCCGGAACCGGGCTCAGGCGCTGAAAGGAGACAAAGCCGCTATTGCCACCATCGCACGCTCCGCCGCCATCTTATCGGAAGGCGGCTGAGGGAGACCTGCCTCCTGCCGCCTTCCTCCCTCGCCGACTCCCATTGGCTCCTTGCCGCCCCCAGCGATTTTCTAATTGGGCGGCTCCGACGGGCCCTGTTGCTAGGGTCGGTCACGTCACCGTCCCAACCTTCCCCGCTCTGATTGGCTGGAGGGAGGGTTACATCACCGGCAGGGGCCTGACGTCACGCACCAAGTCCCGTGACATCATTTCAAAACAAAGTGTATTGACGACTTTGCCCAGCAGGGGGCTCCAGCCTATGGGTGCCCCGATGGCCCCGGCCATTGCGGCGCAGCCAAGCGCAGGCAGGCAGACCGCTGCGGGTGTCACGGGCGGCAGCAGACAGGGCAAGCGGCGACAGCTAAGGTCGGGTCTCACCCCGTCCCCAGCCGCCCACGTTATTGTCAGAGAACTGCAGCTTTGGGCAATTCTGCAACCTGGATTCAACAACAGCAAGTTAATCATGGCATTTAAATACAACAGCCATACAAAGAGTAACACTGCCGGCCAAACTCTAATACAGCACCAGAGTGACCCTGACCCTCTGTGAGGATCAGCCATCAAACTCAAAGCAGACCAGGACAGGAGCACAGAAGGAAGCTTTGGAGGAGACAGTTTCCCAAGTACAGAATAAAAAGACAGCAAGATATGAATAATGTAAGCTATACYGAGAATTATCAAGGTTGAACTTATTGAACAGCACCCAAGTTACACTGCCAGCTAGAGCTTCACTTAAGCCCAGCTTTGCTAGAACTTTTTTTTAACAGAAAATTCTTTAGATAAGGAAACACATCGTTGGCAGCTTCACGTAAGTATGCCAAGATAATTTTCCCTGCTCGTACTAGCAGCTTCTACATTCCCGTCAGATGTTAAAATCTGTATGAAAAGAAGAGGATTGGAATACATCCCTATTCAGCAGCAAAGAAGCTACATGCTTTTATGAGAAGGCTACCGAACTTCACTGGCTGGGGTTTTCATGTAAACTTCCATCTCCCCACACGACCAAAACAGAACGGACCACCAAAACCAAGTCCAGTACCACACAGAATTTGACACAGGTGACACAAGTATTATTCACTTATTATAAAGATAACCAGTTTTGAAAATTATCTTTTTCTGCAGAAACTAAAAAAAAAAAAAAAAATGTACCAACTCACCTGGTTTCATAACGCAATGTGCAAAATAAGAGAAAAAAAATCGTAAGTGAAATCCTTGTCATCTTAAGTATAGCTACTCCTTAATATCTATTTCATTCTATGATGACAGAATAAATAGCATTTTCGCACTTCAGCACATGCAAGCTTACACATCCCAGGGAAATTCTACAAACTGGTCTAAACATAATTTGCTTTAGAATTTAACATTTTACCCAAGAACTGCATCCTGTATTTGCTGAATTTTAGTAATACCAAACAGCAGATTTAATAACAGCTTTGTTAACAAATGCTATCTCACGGTCAATACTACAGTTTTAAAAAACCAAAGCATCACCTGCCTTCTAGCTAAATTTTAGAAGGAAAAAAATAAATCCATTTTAACTGACTACTACAAATTCCATTAGAAAATTGCAAAAAGCCATTCTATTTTTTTACCACCAGACAGATGAATTAAACCGGAAGCATTACCTATTCTTAGCTCTGCATTAGTATTCCAATCGTGTGATTAAAATAAGAACACAAAACATTTATATTCCTATTCAAGGCATTTAGTCTGCTTTATGGACTAATATCCTACTGATTTGGAATAACTACATAGATGTATTTATTACTTTTACTCTGTAGTATTTTTTTCTTTTACTGTTTCCTTGGGAGATGGAAGAAGGTATTTGAAAGCAGTTTAAAAAAACAAATTTAATTGCCTCCAATTCATAACTTATAGGTATAAGTTGCACATGAAAAAGAAATCCTATTGTGAGAAAAGGTCAAGATAAAGAAAGAATGGAAATGTTTCCATCTCCCAACAATTACTCCAGAAGACAAAACCTGATACTATCATGAGACTGTCAAAAAACAAATCATAGAAGCACACTGAAATCTGTGTATGGACAGATATTGTGCGCATCTGTAGAGAAACATTCTGCACACCTAACATACCTACAGTTAAACTTCCCCAGCACACAGGACCCCCTTCCCCCAGCGCTCTACTAGAAGACACTGCTGGCTCCTCCAATATACCTGGAAGAATGAGGATTCAGAGCTTCGTTTGCAGGACAAACCCAGGGCCACTGTAGAGTCTCATCACACTGATTATTTTTTTTCATAGTGACAGTAATTAGTTTTCTTAAGTAGATATTAGCCTACTTTTAAGAAAAATGGCTGAAAGACATGTATAGTTATCAATTGACAAGAGAATATTTTAATAACTTTATGTGCTCCTGACCTAGAAATGCAAGCTACATATACATATACATCTTTTTCAGATTATTATCTGTGATAAAAGTAGCACAATTAATCCAGAACAATAAAACACTAAAATTAATTTTATAGGAATAGTGAAGATCTGAACTTTTAAATGGAATAATTATGTGCAATGAAGCTTATTCTCTATTTGTCTGAGAAAAAGCATGATAAAAACAAAACAGATGACTGCTTACTCAAGAGCCTGGGTTTGTTCTTTGTTTTGCTGTTATTCTATTCCTCTTAATAAAGTTCAAAGTGATGGTGTGGAATCAGTTGAGTAGTGGTTTGTATTTAATAATTAAACCTTTTCAACACAAGAAAGCAGTAAACATCAAGGTTCAATACAGAAACAAAGTGCTAGTACTTTTCCAAATCCTTTATCAGAATTAATTTCTCATAGCAGATGAAGGCACTTTGAAATTTCAACTTCTTAAAAAAATCTGATTTCAGCATAAGTGATTTTCTGTTATAGACTGGGATAATTTTTAAAACACACTATGAGAAACCATTGCTAATAAACCACGAAGGAACACTACAGACCATTCGCTTCTCCCAACAAAGTTTGGCTACAAGATGCCACAACCTAGCATAATYTGACGTTTGGATATGCTGCCCATGACAAGCATAGCGATTCAGGCATCTGATTTTCTTCGGATGTTCCAAACGTTCAGAAAGTTGAGCAATTGACTTTCTTCAGTACTTCTAAAACTTCTACTTTGATTTGTCAGGAATATAGACTAGGAATAAAAAATTACTGTTATGCTTACTTTTGTACTTTTTTAAACAAGGCTCAGTATAAGCCTTGCTGTACATTTAGTTACATGTTCAATAGTTGTGACCATAAAAGCATCTACATTTTTCTCCTAAAGCCCCTCTAGGCAGCCATCATCTCATCATATTCCCCAGACACATATGGCTATCCCATTGCCTGCCAAAAGGTTTAACTTGTTCTTACCCTCATGTCTGAATGTGTAACTTAATCACGTCATTGCACATGTACACTCGACCACACGGACATCACCAGCCATGGGATTAATCAAGGTTATTTGCACGAGCACAAAGCCATACGCAGCAGATGCAGAGCTGAGCACGTTTTCCATCTTTTTGGCAGACTAAGCAGTTYTGCCCCTGAAGAGCATGTGCTTATGAAGCTCCTCTGTTAAAAGCTTAACCGCAGGAATGACTACTAGGCACCGCCATTAAAAAGCACATTCTGTGCTGAACACTAGAATGGTTTGAAGACAGGAGCTTCCAGTACATTGCAGGTAACAAACCATTACCTTGATTAATCCAATTAGATTTACTATCTTGCCTTGGGCTTAGCTCATCAGAGGACTCCCTAAATTATTTCTAGCTATTATTCCAAAATAATTTTTAAATATACCACAGCCCCTTCTCAAAAGCAGCAATCTCTGAGGTCAGCCACGTTAACGAAACCACACAGTCCATTTTCAGCTACAGAATATACCATTTCCTCCTTTTATTGTAAGTGTTCTCTAAATGTGAGCTTTTACAGTACTTCTGAGCTGTTTAATGACTCACTTTCTAAAGGAGATGGCCTCATCAAACTCCCAGTTTTAGTGTACCAGTTCCTCAATGCGTTGCCTCTTCCACTTTTGTTCTACTGGTCCAGAACTGTATTATACTAACTTGTTAGTGAGATGCACGTGCTGATGGCCCCCCCAAAAAATCACTTTGGGTACCAATTATAGCTGGCCATTACCTCTCAACTGCTGCACAAGTCAAATCTTTTTAGAATTGCATGCTCTCTAAGTCAGCTACAGGTCCTTGCAAGCACTCAATCTTCTTTTGCTCCACCATCACACTTGTTCCCTCCTCCATGCACTTCAGTTTCAGCCTAGAGAGCAGAAAAACTGTGGAAAAAGTAAGCATTGTTTTCATTTCGTATGTCAGCATGAAAAAAGAGGAAAATCCCAAACTCTCAACAACTATACCACCGTAAGTGGAAGGCCAACATGTCTCCACCATCCACCAGCATGATGTGCAACTGTTTAAAGCTAGTTAATATATGATTAGATGCTTTTTAGAGAGAAAGAATAAAATATGCACCATGTCAGAAAAATTAGAAACAAGTCTGAAAGTTTAAGAAAAAACATTACTTCGTTAGAATGAGATTGTAAGCCACTTTCACCTGCACTGCTAATGACTGAAGTACAACCAACTTAGAAGTTTATTAGAAGCATTGTACCAACAGGGCAGGAAAATAAGCAACAGGTACAGCAGTCCGGAGTTGTTCCAGGCAAATCTGTGCTAACTAGATTCCACCTCCAGAAATGCTATTAGTGGATCTGCCTAGGACTCCAGGAAGCCAAGATTTTCACCTCAGGACAGCTGTCAAAGACAAGTAAAAAACATGCAATCTTTATGCTATTAGTTGGCTACATGAGAAGATCTCTAGTATTGACATTTTGGGCTGTAATTTCCCACATAAACACATRTATGCTAATAATCCAGTCTACTCAGCCATACTCAGTTTATTTATGATATGCAGACATTTTTATTAAGCAATAGTGGAAGAAAAGAGGTTTGTTTGTTTTGGTTTATGTTAAAGTTCAGAAGACACAGGAGCATGGATTAGACTAAAAAATTTTATTGAAACTTGTCCAAAAACCAGTCAGGCACACAATTTATCCATTCCACTAAGGCTTGTCATTCTGTATGGCATAGAAAAATGCATCTCAACAAGTTGAAACATCAAACAACTAAATTAGTGAAGTTAAGGCACTTGAGATGTGTGTTAATTTAGCAAAATTGCATAAGAATAATATTCTACTTTGAATGATTGAATCTTGGAAAGGAATCTATCTAAAGCATCCAAATTCTGTAACTCTTTGAGACAGGGGAGAGGCAGAAGCAGAACACTAAAGTCTCAGCATACTTTCCTCTGACTAGTCACCTCCAAGGCCACCACAGCCTACAGGAGGAAGTATTACTGAATAAGGCTGCAAAGATTTCCTGTACTACAGGTGCTGAACTACACAACCGTTTGGGCTGAGGCACAATGTCTTYCACTCAAGAACCCTTAAGGCAAAGTACCTTTGTGAGATGAGAGGACAAAAGGAGAGAGCAAAAAGCACATGCATTCAACTGTAAGGCTAACAAATCTTTCCTGGGGTAACAAGGTTTATCCTGGGATTAGATACCTCTGTCCACTCCCATATCCTCCCAAGGATAAAAACTTGGAGAAAACAAACGGAGAATGCAAGAACTTAGACAGTGACCAAAAATCTGATACCTGTTGGTTTGTCAGGGCTCTGACCAGTAACTTGAAAGCCAGTTAGCAACCTTTAATTCATGCTACAGATAGCTAGTTACCTTTGTAGTTTTGGTCTGTATTTTTGAGAGTGTGAGTGTTGGTCAGTATAAGAACATTTTTTTCGGCTCTGAGCCAATGTTTACAACTTAAATGTTGCAGTTTCAGCATGTGGCAAAGAAAGCTTTTAATGAATAACTTAACTAATAACTGAGTTCTACCTGTTGAAAATTCTCCCTTCATCTGTGAAACAACCTCTTGCATCATACAGCAGTTAAGTACTCTTCAAAAATGAGATACAGCTCTAGGATATGTACATTCCACACTGGAATTTGGAGTACGGTCCAAGGGTCACACACAGATTGAAGGAAAAGATTTCCAGGTACATAAAGATGTTTTCTCAACCATGAAAAGGCAAGACAGAGAAGCTATTGTCACCTGCTATGCACAAACAGGAAATAGAGTGATAAATATTTGAGGGAAAAAGAAACATATGGAAAACAGATTATCCAATCAAATTTAAAGTACTGTTTCTAGTTAGTCTACAGAAATGTAGTTCTAGGCATTAAGTTCTGAATTTCACTAGAAGCAGAGTTGTTTAAGAAGATGAAAAGCTTATGAAAAAGAGATTGCATCTTAATACTCTATGTCCTTCAGAGCAAATTGCTTGTTATATTTAAGGCACTGCATGTCGTCTTTGGTTCAGTGTTTAACTATCTCGTTCAGTGTAAAGAGAGGTAGCACGAACCATACATATTTAGCTCTTCCATTCCATTAGATGCAATTTCAGAGTCGCCACCCTTCTGATGTTACAGATTCTGGAATCCTTTAACTCATTAGGAAACTGCAGGAACAAAATAACAAACGTTCTTATTAATTTTGTAACAAACAAAAGGTGTGCAACATTCCACTTAGCTTTCAAATATGCCAAGAAAAGCAGAATGAGAAACTGGGCCTGATGCAACTACGAGGTAAGTAGCTGTGGAGAAGTCACTTAAAATTGAGTCTTCTAGTAACTCAAAAGCCAAGACAACCACATCTTTCCTACAACAAAGTTAGCAGAAGGACGTAAGACCATTGCATAGACCAGAATAAAAGCTGACCAGTTATTAAACAGGGAATAAGTTCAGCTCTCTTCTGGTCTTGAGAAAAGTCTTCATGAAATAACAAGTTTTATTATTTAGATATTTTTCAATAACAACTGATTTTTCATAGAAAGGGGATAATATTTGCCTGTGGGATTAGCCTTCCAGACAAATTAAACTCTTTGCAGAAGCTGAGATGGTTAGAAGTTGGCCCCTCAACATGTATTTATTCCTTCAAAATACATAAAACCTAGTAAAATCAGACAAGATATCTATACCGATCATATGTGTGTGTATACATATATCTAAAGCAGTCAATTAATAGTGCTAAACTCTTTACAGAAACAAGCCCAAAATGTATGCAGCTTTAAAGTATCAGCCATCCTCCCTGTTCTCACAAATAGGGATTAATAATCAAGATGTATAAATATGGAGGAAAAGAAGAGTAGAAAAAAAGAGAGACACTTGCTTTCAGTATAAGTTGGCTGAGATATCACTATGAAAACAGAAATATTTTATAATATGTAATGGCATGAAAAGGAGAGTACCACAATCTTTCCTTTAGTCAGTCTGAAAAATCATGATATCCACCAAATACTGTTATTTCTGGTGATTATATCAACCAATACTGCCACTCTCTGAGAAGCAAGTGGAGCATTTTTAAAAGAGTATTTCCCACCAAATTAGATTTCAGAAAATAGGCCCTTTGCCTATTTCTCTGTTCTGGTTTAGGTTAATATTACCAGACAAGGAAATACCAGTCAGCAGGAACAGATTCATTCATATGCATGCAGTCCAGATAAAAAACCCAAACTTCTAGTATCACTCTCAATCTTTTAAGTCCTCCTTTGCGTTCACCCATTTCCTTCAAAAAGCTCTATGGTGTTGTAGCTGTATTGCAACGCACAGGAAAACAATGGCTGAAGCAGCAGAAAAGACGTACCTGTATGGGTAGCCATGGTATTTAGATCTGAAGACAGACAGCAGCCAGCTGAAGAACAACACCACCAAGCCAATACCAGCAATACACATGACTGCAAGAGATGCAGAATAAGATTCTGGTAATGTGACAGCTGTCCCCAAAAACACCACAGTGACTGGGGTTTTTGAAAGCATTCTGTAATATTTACAGATTTGGTCAGATGAGACCTCTAGTAGAGTCACTGAGAAGAACTAGATTAACACCAATTTTCTTTCAAATTCCTGCTGTAAGTCAATTTTATACCATTGCTTTAAGAGAAAGTAAGTCCCTTCTTCTCTCCCTTACTAGCAAAATGCTGCAAAGCATCTTTATATCTTCCCTTCTCCCAAAAGGGCTTTATCTTGCAGTTTGCTAAGCAACTCCAAACGCTGCTGAAAAACCAAATGATTCACTTCTGCTTAGAGGTGGAAAGTGTACAAAAACCCACAGTGCAAAAGCATTTCTATTAAATAGTGTATCAGAAAACTTTTCTGAATATGCCTTCTCTTACACAGAAAAGTATTAGTACTTACTTTTTCTTTTCCCCACATCCATGTCCGAAGTAGCAGCTTCGTGGAGGAGTACCATTCCTAAAGTAACACCACCATCTACGAATGCTGTTTAAGGCTAAATCACCAAAATACAATAGACTCAATACACTCATTCCTAACCTCATAAATTCAGCTCCCACTCCATTCCTGGGGCATTAAAACTCACTGGAAAAATTAAAGACTTCCCAGCCAAACCACCAACTATGGGGGAAAAAAAGGAACTGAAAGGTATTCATAATGTCAACTTTTAAGAGAAAATAAATACAAAGTTTGAAATATAAACTGGAAGGTATAGTAGGTCTTGACACAAACTAAAAATATGCATTTATTATCTCAGCTTGTATTGAAACAGCGCTCCTTCCCAGAGAACTCGGTCTACTCCTACTACTGTTCTACTCCACTGGAAAATCCCAAAAGGAATTCAACTTCTGCATTTTAGTCAGCCAACAGTATGAATAAAATGCATGCAATATTTAATCTAACAGGGTATCTTTCAAGTAGCAATATTTCACTCTTTTCTAATTCTTCAATTAAAAAAAAATTAAAGCTTGTAAAATTGAGGAAGCACAGACAAGTTAAAAGGACTGACATTTGCAAGGAATGAATCCTAGCAAAGCAAAATAGTGGATCCAGTGGAACAAAGGACAGAACTCCCAAAGATTTCATTCCACTTCACTATAGATGTTCAGTCCTAATCCTCTCCTCCTGAAATGAGAAAYACTTATCATTGACTGCAACGGGACCATTAAGGAATCTTTCCATTTCAGATGTGTCTACCTTCAGCACAAGAGAAAAGTGACTTCAACCTACAGGAACCTTGCCAACTTCTACCATTTTAAATGTCTCCAGCAACTGGTAGATTGGGTCCATAATGTGATGGATAGCAATAACACAAATAAACATCACCAAAAAGTTTCTAGGTTGAATTTGACTGAATGCATCAGAAGTACAGTAATAATTAGAAAAAGATCAGAAATCCTGCTCCAAATGGATGTTTTAAGTCAAAAAAAAAAAAATCTTTGATAATGAATACACAGTAAGAGTTTAAAGTTCTTTTAACACCAGCATATTTCAACATCAATTGCTTACTTTATATTATTTTATTACAAAAAACCCAATGCATCACTTGCTGAACTTGGCATTTTGAATGGATAAAACAAGAAGAGAAGAGGGAGAAATTAGCAGAAGTCACTCTGTTAAAGAACATTGCTGTTGCAACAGAAGAGACTTGTTAATCATTGTCAAGCAGTGAAAAGGACAGGTACTTTGAATGAAGTTTTGAAATGATGTGCCTGTAGTAAGTCTGCTATTCTGTATACTTGTGTACTATAAGATGTGAACAATTTGGGACCATCAAGCTGCAAGAAAAAAGATAATATTAAATAAAATTAAAAATACGAATAAAAAAAATAAAAGAATGCACAGGCTGACACAGGTGATGAGACAAGGAAGAAAAGCTTGAGTCAGAGATGAGTAAGTTACAGATGATGGATCAAAAACATACATGTGGGAACAGAAGAAAAGAACATTGAATTTTAGAGTATTCTTATGATTGCAAAGAAACATTTTTATATAAATGAGAACGGCAAAAGCTCTCAACCTGCAAGTTTCCACTTGCCCTTCTTGATGGCATAGTACCGGCATGGAAAAATCCTGAATTGTTAGCATGAACAAGTGGCAAGATTAAAAGTAAAGAAGGTAAGCAAAGAAATAAAAGAAGAAAGACCAGTAATAGAGGAAGGAATTCAACACCAAAGCAAGAACTAAGTGAGATTGAAAAGATAAGAGACACACACAGAGGAACAGAAGCTATCCTGAAGAACCTTACGATTCCACAAAGATCCACATCTTTAACGCTGTATTCAGTTCAGTCATTAAGCAAGGAAGAAGGTGGTGAGAAAGCAGTAAATATTTTTCTATTCAACTTAAAGATCACTGGCATAGGAAAAGCATAGTTATCAACACAGAAAGGCTCTACAAGCTTCTGCATCAGTATTAGGTGACAGTTACAAGCCTTGACACAAAGTACTCTCATGGAAAAGGCTGCAGCATAAGCTAACAGAAAAATCGTAGCCAACCCCATGCTTCTCAGTAGGAAGGATACTAAACAGAAGAACAATGTGTGTTTCTGCCACAAATTGGGCTTGGCTGCTTCCATGGATATAGTTCTGTAAGAGACAAAGAGTAATTGAATTTAGAAAAGACTGGAGTCAACTTTGACATGATTAACAACAGCTATACAGCTTGGAACTGGGTTTTGCACCGTCTCTTTGAGGAGACAGAACAGAAGTTGGAACACAAACAATTTCATCTGTTGACTATTGATTTTGGGGGGGAGCTGTGTCAGCATTAAAAATCCTTCTTCTATTATCACACGCAATCAGCCCAAAGTACCATTCAGATTATAGTATGTGCAACTGCAGCTACAACCTTCATGGTCCAGATCCCCTGTTCAGCAGGGCAAAATACTGTAATTATGCCCTCCTGCACCCACTGTGATCCAAGTSTGATTCATTCCCTGACTTAGATTCTTAGGTTATGTACGTTGCTCCTCAGCTTAGGGAGAGTCTCTTCAATCTGTGTGTGAATGCTACTCACTTGGCTCTAGAACCAAGCATTTGAAGTCTTTTTCATGCCATACCAGGAAATGGAACATCACTACCAATACCATTGAAGCTTTATTCTTCAGTCTCAAAAAGGCTTAGGAATTATGTAAACAGAAGAAACAAAAGGAAGCATTTTCAAGAAACCATTTAAAATATGAGAACTTCCACTCAGTAAGTTGGCTCAGTTTTATTTAAATTAACAGCTTACTAACCAACTGGGTTAACAGAAAATTTGAAATTCGTGAAAGAATACCATTTTTGAATCCCTTATGGGAAGCTCCACAGCACTATGGTTGTGATGTTAATATCTAAGTAGAAAAAATAGAAGTTTGATAAGCAGATCCACTTTTTATGGAAGAATACAGAGGGCTTGACCCACCTAATGGGGCATGAAAGGACATTTCACCAAATTAATTCCCTTCTGAGTAAAATACATGAGAAAAGCCAATATGTGATGTGTAAGCACCTAAAGAGATGCAATGCTCTCAATACACTCCTACTTTTACAGTGTATCTTATTCTATATCATGTACAGAGCAGTATATTTTAAGTGATGTTAAAACTGATTTTTCCCAGGAATGGTATTTCATAAGTCTAAGGTCACTAGACATTAATTCACCTCAAGAATCTCAAAGAAAGATATTTTTATATGGAAGTCATTAGATGGGTGTATGAGCTAAAAAGACCAGGTTAAACAGGAAATTGCCAGGCTCAGCAATAGGGCTGTTTAGCATGTAAGACTCAACATAAACACTTTATTTTGCTGTTAGTAATTTAGAACTAYCATGTCTCTTCATCACTAGAGATACAATACACATACAAGTCAGAGAAAAGCAAATGTCACAGGTAAATAAATGCTGAAAAGAAAACATGAAAACAAATACGAATGGTTAAAGGAGGCATAGGAGGTCAGGGAGATGGAAGCGATAAGGTAATTTAAAATAATGTACCCTCAGAACCTAAGCAAAAAAGCATTGTCATCATGCTTCCTCCAAAATGTATCACTTCTTTTCCTTTTACATTTTGGAGAGATGGGGAACAACAGGAAGGATGAAAGAAATGCTTACCTTAGGTTGTGAAGCAAGGGGGAACCCCCCATCCAAATAACTTGTTAGCAAATAGTTTTGGTTACTCTGTATGCTATCCTCTCTACCCTAGAGCATTATTTTAGTGCCTTCTTAGCTTTCTGTGATTACTAGAATAATCAGATTCCAACACAAAAAGACCTTGAACTCTCTAGGTATTAACACAACAAAAATAAACTCCAAAGTAACACTTTTGAACCAGTATGTCCCATTTACAGCAGAGTACCATACATATGACTGCCATCTAATGCTTTATTGCATGGGAAGCACTTTGAGCAGTTTCTAACAAGAAATGGAACATGTTGCTGGATAGTAAATTAATCTTAATATTTCTTATCTGATTTAGAATTGCACTTCGTATTCTATCTCTTAAAAGCTTATTACTGAGCACAGAAAGCAATACACCCAAAAAAACCCTAAGCAACATTTGTCCTTACTCTTAGAACACCACAGAACTAATGCCACCATTCTTACAGAATTAATGAATCACTGAACAAAAGACTGTAGGAATGACTTTCCTATCAAAATGGATTTCTAGGTAATGGCTGAAGTTATCACACAGTAATTACACAACAGAGCACTTTGTTTTATATTAAGATTAGTATTTTGTGGTTTCTTAGTAGGAAAGCACAAGTTTGCAAACAGAGTTTCTTCTTCTACTATTTGAGCCCAGAAAAGGATAAAGCTAATTGGAAGAAAATCTAAATCTTGACTGAAGCTCTAACACTCCTTCTGTTTCAAACAGAACAAAACCTCTCTTTTACAGGCATATTTTAAGAGAAGACAGATCCTCTCTGAACTAATCAACAGCGCTCTAATTTGCCTTGCTCACTGCAGGAGAGGTTAGCCTCACTGATTTACAAAGAAAAAAGCCAACAATTTTAGTATCAGCCTTATTCTGTAGAAATACAACAGAAATGCAGAAAAGAAAACAAAGAAAAGACCTACCACTTGTCCTGTATGGGGATTCTTATGAGCATAGGGTGGACCTCTAATGTGGTTCCACATCTGGCCTGATGTCATTGCTAACACAAAACACTGAAAAGGAAAGAAGAAACACTATTTAATAAGGATTTTTTTTTTAACCCAATTTCTTTTCATTTCATACCAAAACGTACTAGTTTGGAATACAATCCTAAGCTAGGCATTGTCCTACCTTTTATTTGTATAAAAGGCATCTAATCAAGCATTAACTGAGCTGAAAAGACCGATATCAAATAATATCATCAGACTACCAAAGAGTAAAACTAAGTGCATCTCATTTTCCTCTACCAGGTTTAAGCATCTTTAAATACAAAAGCTTTTGAATTACTACAAAACTCAGGACAACAGGCAGACAAGAGTTATAATTACTCACCAAAGCAGCAAATGCCCAGCCAGTTTTGTTATACAGAAAATCCAGATTGCTTCCACGCAAATATACGAGGCCTCCAATGACAGCCAGCAGCAGTCCTAACATCAACGGTCCAGCATAGTTTGGTGGCCTTATCACACGAATCTAAACAGAGGATATTTAAATTATTTTCCCTCAATGAGATTATACATTATACCCRCACTCCTGCTAACAAAACTCACAATATATTAGAGTGGAAAAAAATATCAACACACAAATATTTTATATATAATAAATCTGACTAGGGAAGTAAGTAATGCTTTTTCCCTCGTTACTGTAACTTCAGTTTTATACACCTTTACCCTACCTAATAATTTAAAGACTCTTTTTCTTCCATAGAAACAGAAGAGGGAGAAGGGAGGAGATGAGTTCTACCATCTTACCAAATACAGAATTACACAAAATATTAGAACACAGAATGTAAGGAAACTTAGAGATGTACTCATGTGCCCAAACTAGATTTTGTAGACAAGAACTATTTAGAGTATCTGAGAGTAGATCATTAGCCACAGAACACAACTGACATATTTCATAGCTGGAATTACATAAGGGAGCACTGCAGAGGTGGTGATGGGGAAAGTCTGTATGTACTTACATTGACATCAGTTCTGTCAGCCACCCAACGAGCAAGCTGTTCAGCTGCAAAGCCACGCACCTGAAGTTCGTATGTATCACCCCGTTTAGGCTTCCCTTTAGCAGGA
Source organism: Oceanodroma leucorhoa (assembly GCA_030449065.1). Classification (NCBI taxonomy): domain Eukaryota; kingdom Metazoa; phylum Chordata; class Aves; order Procellariiformes; genus Oceanodroma; species Oceanodroma leucorhoa. The sequence goes on from JASVER010000011.1 coordinate 13,767,154, forward strand.
AAGTTAATGAAGGTTGGAGCAGAATTCATGTTTAGCTGTATTTAGAAAATTCATAGAAGATACAGCACCATGAAAGGTCTACTTAGTAACACACAATTCTATTCCGTTTATATTTTGTGACACTGGCACTAAATCAATCAGAAAGAGTTAACTATTCAATAGATTTCACTGACAATGACTTAAAGTAAAGACAGCACACAGCAGCTTGCATTTCTGTATTTCGTAAAAGTAATCAATATACTCATGCAAYTTCCCCTTTGTGTTCCATGGTGTCTTCTCCTTTTAGTATTGAGATCTGTCAATAGCTGTTCTGGATGTCTTAGAAAAAAATTGTTACTTCTGAGTAGGCTTTCTTTTTTTAAACATATTGAGCATGTTTTCTAAAGTGACTGACATTTCTTTGTTAGCACTCAGATCTATAGCTACCGATTCAAAAGATTCAGACCAGTTAAGAGGAGGTTATAACAGATAAATACAAGTAGTTGTTTATAAAATGCAGTTCTATCTTTTCCTAACACTGTTTTCCCCACAGGATTTCAGTTTTTTTGAATCTGTTTCTTCTATAAATACTACTTTTGGGAGAGAAATCTGCAAAATAGGAATATATACAATAATCTATAAAGGCCATAGCTTGATTAATGAATTTTTGATGGAACACTATGGGAAAATTTAACAAGAATAATAAGAGACATCCCTTTCCACTTCTCCAGTCCAAAAGCTTCCATTTAATAAAATATCATTGCCTAAATTGTGTAGCTTTTAAATAAAGATGAGTATTTCTTAAAAAAAAAAAAAAAAAAAAAAGAGTTAAGATTTGCAAAACTATAATGAACTATTAATTTGATCTACAATTGCAACCGTACAAGGAATGTCCTCATACATTTAAAAAAAAAATATCTGGTTACATGTTAGCAGAAAAGCAAAATGACTGGGTACCTGAGAAGAAATAAGTTAACCAATACTGAAAGCCTAATCTATCATTCTCTAGTAATCTAAAAATTCTAATAGCTGTTCCTAACGACATCGGTGCTTTCTATCCTGCCTCTTCGTGTATCATAGAAGAATTCCATTAAAAATTACACTGTAAGTTATTATAGGAGACAAACTCAGAAAAAACAGTCTGAGAAGCCAGTTCACTCCTTGTGCCTATTGCAGATTTGTCAGTTGTTAATGTTACTGTCAACATGCTACTGCCCTCTGCTCTTCTCCTCATTTCTTCTGAGAGTGGCAGCTTTTAACTTTTCAATTATTTCTTTAATCATTGTAACACTAAAATTTGTACACATCTTTACTGTCTTGCCCTCAGTCTCCAAAACCCGAGTTAAAAAATAATGTTGGAAGAGAAAAAGAAAGACATTACCATCTGAAATACATCTGAGCCTTCATCAAAATCTACCATAGCAAAAAAAATCTTATTGGTAAATGCACTGGAATATCGCCAGGAGTTTGCCAGAATCTGGTATTCCTCATCAGCTTGCCTGTAAAACACACAAAATGAGACGCTGTATCATATGTCTGCCCAGAACACAAGTTACAAAACAGCTGAGGGAGCTGTAGCCACCCACCCCATTAATGGGTGCATCCCACACCCCCCTACATTAATTTTCTACTGTTAAAGAAAAAGTTTAAGGCCAGACACTCATTTAACAATCAAGTGAGGCATTTGGCACCACTGTTTTTTTAAATGCAAGGGCAAGTTTTGTTGAGTCCATGAACACAAGCAGTGGTAATTTCTAACTGAAATTTGAAATGGAACCCAGCAGCTCATGATTTGCTAGTCCACAGAGCACCAAAACAAGTATAGATGTGCCCTCTTTTCCACGTCAAAGGATGGGAAACCAATTGATTTCAACTAACTAGGTATAAAAATCATCTTTACAGATCCCTGCCACCTCCAGATTAATACATGAAAGCCATAATATAGTTAAGGATACAGCATATTATAATCGTAAATAAGTAAGTGCCAATCAACATATTAATTAACGGCAACTTTTAGACTGCATGGCCAGCAGTAATTCTACAAACATTTCTTCAGCAAGCTGCTGAAAGCATGCCGGGAAAGTTGAGTTTTCACCTTATCTTTCTCCAGAAGCCTGTCAGTGTGAATATTGTTTCTGCAAAGCAGCAATTATTTTAGGAGGGAGATCAATAATTAAGGACTATGTTGTTTTCTCACATACATATTATACGTCTATTCCCACACATTTAATTTCAAAGATAATCCTACTATAGTGTGCCCTAGTATATTCCTCCCACGTACCTGAAAGTTTTATCCTATTCTTAAATTTAATTTCCTACAAAGCATATGATGACTTTCAAGTTCTAATTTAGGACTAAATTAAGCCCATACTTGCACACAACACACTGTCTGTGAGGCTGAAGAGCAGTGAACATCACAATCACCGAGTAATTTCGGGGTGGTGCCTTCACAAGGCGTCGAAATTTGTCTCCATTCATTCGAATAACGGATCTTTTACTAGCCCACTCCATTAGCTGATTCACTTTTTCTGATAACACCATCTGAAAATAAAGTCAGAGAAACACCATTTTTGTTTTGTTCTCCCCCCCCCCCCAGTCTCACAGTACAATCTTGAAGGTTTTTAGATTTGATGTAACAAACCCCTGCACTGCATTTCATAAGAACACTGACCACATGATGTGGTACTTCATTAAGATTCCTGAAGGCATTCACAGATCCTTTTGACAGTCACGTTAATATTATTAATTTATTTTAACCACTTAGTATTACACATGCTTTAAGCACTTTGCTTTTAAGCACTTAGTATTACGCATGCTGGTGAAGACTGTCAGCTCACTAGTACTTTTTCATGTTGCTAATTTTAAGATTTCTTTCAGATGTACAAACTACCTCAAATCACTCCGCAGTGTTTATTTGATACTAAACATCACATTCTGTTTCAGAAGACTTCAAAACTCGGTGGAAGTTGACTCAATGCTAGAGATGGAAGCAGTATGGAAGTAAGCTCAACATGTAATTTTCAGTGTTGCTGGAAAAAACTTGATTCAGTACATATTTGGAGAACTCAGGAGTGCTCTTTAAAAATGAGCCAACCAATTCTATGACATTATACAAAAAAGTATTAGATAAGTGACAAACCCCCAAATGTTACATTTATCATAAACTACTTCTCCACTCCTTATTAACACCCTTCTTAAGATTAATACTTTAGGGTAGATAATAAACTGCTCTTCTTTGACTTACAACTGACACAAGTATATAGAGAGGGATCTTTTCAAATCCTGGGGGTCAAGTGTGTGGAAATAAGCAACAACTTTGTGATTACAAGCAGAGACAGTCAGTCCACCCACCCTCCCCCTTCAAATCTCAAACAGTAGGAAGACCAGACTCTTACAGTGCTTTTTACAAGAACAGAAGAACCTAGAATTAAACACGCTCGAAAAGAAAAGAAAAATTAGAGCTGTATGATTCTATAAAGACAACTGCTCCGCTCGGCCCTCAGGCGTGCCCGCGGGCGTCCCCTCACAGCCCAGCCGGTGCCGCCGAGCCCCAGGCTGCGGAGACGAGCGGCCTGCCGGGCCCCGCCCCGCCCTCCCCTCCCCTCAGCCTCCCCGCAGCTCGGCGCTGTACGACCTCAGCGCAGGCCGGCGCCCGCGGGAACCCGCCGCAGCCGGCCCAGTCCTGCCCTGCCCTGCCCCGAGGCGCCGCCCGCCCCGGGCAGAGCGGCGGCCGCTGGCGGGGGCGGCCCGGCGGGACCTCACCTCCTTCCGCTTCTGCCCCGCGGCGCGCGGCCCGCCCCAGGCCAGCAGCAGCAGCAGCGCCAGCACCGGCAACGCCGCCATAACCGCCCCGCTCTGCCGCCTCGCTCCCATTGGTGGGCACCGACCACTGGCAGCGCGGTCCCACCCCCGCACTTCCTATTGGTGGCGGCGCCGGCCCGCGACTCGCCGCCGGCCTCCGATTCGTTGAACCTGTCTCCAGCCCAGGCTGCCGCTAGCCCATAGGAGCGAGGCAAGCTGGAGCCGTTCGATTGGCGGAGCCCTGAAGGAGGGCGGGTCGTACCGCGCAGAGGCGGGCAGGGACCCCGGGGAGATGGCGGCAGCGGCGGCGGGGGTCTTCTCGCTGCCCGCCTTCGGAGGAGTGCCGTGGCTGCCCTGCTGCAGCAGCCCCTCACCTTGAGGATACACCCGGGCTTTCCTCAGCGCCTTCGGCTCTTTAAACATTGCAAACTGCTGCACAGCTGCAGTGTGCTCGGGCCGCCCGGGGTCCCGGGGGGCGGCACCGCGGCGGGAGGCCAGGCCTCGCGTCGGTAAGCCCCAAGAAACCAATAAAAGAAATCTAGAATAAAACTCCAAGGAACTTAATCGATAGCTCCCCAAAGGCGTACGTTTGCTTAATTGTATACACGCATATATATCGCTGGGTCGCGTATTAAAAAGACTGTTAAAATCGTAAACGGACTGGGGAAATCCTCAGCCGGTGTGTAATGGGTTACGGGCTCTCAAACGTAATCGCCACAGAATAACATGGATTTACTCGTGCTTCGTTTTTTTCTTTATTTCTCTATTCGAGGGCGTGCACGCTGTAGAAATTATTTCTGGCGCCGCGGGCCTCGCTGCAGTTTCTATTTGCACTAAAATCTCTGGGTTTAGCTCTTCCGCCCTTCTAAGAATTAAAATTCAGAGGAAGGGAGGAAAAAAAAGTGGTGTCAGAAGTGGGATTCGAACCCACGCCTCCATACGGAGACCAGAATACCCAACCCGCCACGGGAAGGCGCGGAACGCCTTGAGTCTGGCGCCTTAGACCACTCGGCCATCCTGACACTGCAAGTGCACCCGCCGCCGGCGGGTTCTTACCGCTTTCCTCATGGCCGCGCCCGCGTTCCCCGGCCTTTCGCGGAGAGCGCTTCCCAGCCTGTAAACCGCAAAGGAGCCCCTGCCTCTCTCTCCCGGCTACGGAGCTGCCCCCGCTCTCGCTCAGCCGTAGCCAGGAGACTCCTTTCCCCGGACGCTGCGCGGCTCCGTTACCCACAAGGCTGCGCTCAGTAGCGCGGCGCATCGGCGACTTCCGGCGCGACCATTTTGTTTTTCACCGCTCGCCAAGGGTAGCAGCGTCCCGCCGGCGGTAGGGTCGTACTCCGCTTGTCAGCATGTTCCCCGTGGCTAGGGCTGCTCTGAACCTGACCGGTAAGCAAGGAGGAGGCTCTCTGGAGCACAGAAGTGCTGGGGGTGTTTCTCGGGAGTAGGCGGTTTCGTCAGGGGGTCTCCCTCCGGCTTCTTGCCTTCCCTGTGAGGACTGTCCCTGGGCTCGCTTCGCCCCCGGGGGAGGGTCGTGAAGGCAGCTGAGGGCGGCTGTCTCGTCGTCCTTCCTCTGCTGCCTTTTTTTCTTTCTTTTTCCTGCCTCTTTTACCTCCTAGTTGTTTTTACTTGAGCTGACCTTGGTTTCCTTTGCTCGGTGCTTTTCCTCCTTGATAGTAACTAAAGGCACATCCAGGTTTTGCCACCTGAGGTGGCAAGGTGTAGGCAATGACCAGCCCTTAAACTCAAGGGTAACGTTACCTCTTCAGTGACAGACTCCGCAGTGCTTAACCCGGTCCTCTCAAATCTGCTCCTGGTTCATGATGTGCTTAGCCTAAAGTGCATGTACCTAAAATAAAAGTGCTTAGCAGTGTTTCTTTCAGTAGATGTTCAAGCTTCTTTTTTTGTTTTAAAAACAAACTTGTGCAGCCTCACAGAGCATGCTAGGGATGTAGTAGCATCATGGGTATTGCCATCATCTTCTCTAGTCATGTTTGGGTAAATGTGAACCGTTGACCTGAAACCAAAAGATTATATTTCGTAATGTCTATCTTTATACACGGATCACCGTCTCATCAAATGTTTTGTATGTAACTACTAAACCATCTATGTGTTTTGAAGCTGGTGGTTTGATTCTTCACCGTCTTCTCCTTAAGTGTACCTTTTATAGTGTACATTTACAATGTACATCATACATCTGAAAATATYCTCCTGTATTTCATTCTCTATTATTTACCTCATGCGAAGGCCACAGTTATGTCCACTTCCTTCTTCACCTCCCTCCCCTCCCTTAAAAAATCCTGAAGGAATGAGAAAGGTGTTACCCATATCCACTATCTTCAACACCTTAATTTGATGGTGATCTTTATCCTGAAAGGATGATATTAGCTTATATTAGGTACACATATTGGCAATATATATATTTACATATAGAAATCTGAAACTTTAAAGTACCAAACAAAAATATTTTATTAGAGAAATAGTAATATTTAAAAGTGTACTTGAACTTCCACACTGAGGGCCCAGAGAAAACATATTAATGAAAAAGGTAACTTAGAGGATTTTCTTACTGGAATTAAACTTCAGGAATAACTTTCTAGAAAGAAATTGAGAGAGGTGAAACAAAATGCAAGGCATTTTGGAATCATTCCAAAGCTCTAAGTCCAAAAGATTTAATTTTTTCCAGCTTTTCTTAAAATCCTTTAGTGCTTACGCTTGCCTCTCTGTTGGTGGGAGATGAGGATTGTGAATGGTTTGAATGTATATTTTAGTTGATTTCTGTACTACTAATTCTCTTTAACATTCATTAGCTCGTGGCATTCAGCATACTGCAGTAAGACAAGCTCATGGCAAATACGAGCCTAACTTCCATGATAAATATGGAAACCTGGTACTCCTTGGTGGAACCGTAGTTTTTACTGCTGTCTGGGGATATGTAAGTCGTCCTTTTTTTCACCACTGTGTTCTGACTATAGCTGTAAACTTGCAAGCTATTAAGTTGCACAAGGGCTTACTTGTTTGAAATAACTTAAGTGGTCAGAATGTAAGAGCTTTATGAATAATGAATAGTAATGTGATAGAGGTGAAAGTTGTGTTAGTTCATATTTTGAGTGGTTGCACAAACTTCTGTGTCAGTCTATTGCTTGATTTTAAAATGTAGTAGAAGCACAAGTGTTCTCTATTTTACTTGGGATTCCTAAGCTATACAGGTAGAGGTTTTAGCAGAAAAATTTACGGAAGAAAATAACAGTATGGTGATGAGGTTTTACATTCTAGATTCTTTGTTCTAAAGCTAGATATTTTGAAATGTAAAACTGAAGTATTTGAATATTATTCAATATAAACATATTCCACTTAATTAAAAGATGAATGAGATGTCATGTTCTGATACAAGAAATCTAAATTGAAAACACTAGAAATAGCCCTCTGTCAGAAGGTTTCTTTGATTTCAGAGTTAATAATCTTGATTTTTATCCTCTTACAGGTGCTTACACAAGCTGGAATTGAGTGGGGCTTGTCACCTGTTGGCAGAATCACTCCAAAAGAATGGAGGGAGTAACAGCCTTTGCTTATAATAAACTGGTCTAAACTTTCACTGAAAAAATGATTGTGTAATGGCATTTGTTCCCTGATTATCACTTGTACAGTAGCATTCCTGGTCGAATAAACATACCTAGAATCCTGTGTGGCTCTTCTAGGTTTCCTCTATGCTCAGTTTCTGCTGAAGTATAAGAAACAGTGTAAAAACTCAAAATAATTAAATCATATTTTAGGTAGTCCCAGTTGTTCCTGTAAAGGTCAGTCGTGGATAATGGACAAATCCAAAACATCATATAGTTGTCCATTTAGCCAGATGCGTGTGCTTGAATGAACCTCACGTGTGTTCCTACTGCAGAGTTTACATCACTTTACCTCTGACTTCTGCTGCACATCTAATGACAAAGTTTGTATTTTTTGCTGAGATCCCATTTTTTTCCACAGAATTATTTTTATGTCTTAAATCACTCTGCAAACAAGCTGTTTCTCTCTGAGGCCTTTGAGAGTTGCAAAGAAGTTAGTTTTCGAGTCAGAGACGCTCCACAGAAGCAGGCAGTATCCCAGCACTGCTATTCACTGATGGGAGAGAAATGTAACTTTTCTAATGAGTTCTTGTGTAATCAAAATTTGTTAGGAAATAGATTAGGGGTAGATGCAGACTTTGTAAGCCTCTAAGTTGGTTTGAATCTGACTTTGTGAAAAATACAAATACCCTGCTTTTTGATACAGCAGAGATGCATGAAATGGCTGCCTTTACTCTCCTCAGAGATTTTAATTACCRGTTTCTTCCCAGCTGCTGCTTTTCCTGGGGCTGAGTTGAAAACGCTCGTTTGAGGCGCAGGTGCGACTCGGCGCAGTGTCTCGGCCCCTGACCGGACGGACCTCTTCGGGCACCGTTTAGCTTGGTCGCGCTCTGAGCAGCCACGTCCGCAGCGGTGGGTGGTGGTCGATGACCTCGGGCGGGAGCCGTACCCACCGCCCGGCTGGCGGTGAAACAACGCGTTTCGGCCGCGGGTGCCGGTTGCGGAGCGGCGCCAAGGAGGCGGCAGCGATGGCAGCCAGGGTGGCCGGCCGCCTCAGCAGCGCGACAGCTCCCAGCCGTCCGGCGCCGCCGCTTCCCGCCGCCGCGGCGCCTCCGCCGGCCGCCCCGCTCGTGTCACGTGAGTGGGTGGGAGGAGACGGGCGCCGTCTGGTCACGTGACGGCGCGCTCCCGGCGGGGCGGGGCGGTTGCACGGGGCAAAGTGCCAGGCGCGGCCCCGGCGGGGGGAGAGGCGGTCTGCGCCGCCCGGAGTCTCCGGTGAGTGCGGGCCTGGGCCCCGGYGGGGCCGCTCCGCCGCGGCACGGCCTGCTTTCCGCCCTTTCCCCCTCGGTCACGGCGCAGACGGAGCCAGTACGCAGTTCCTTTGGGGCTGCCCCGGCTGCCGCTGCCGGCGGAGCCATTGTCACGGCGTCCCGGGCTGGCGGGAGGCGGGAGGCGGGAGGCGGGGGGCGGGTTTGCCCGGCGCTTCCCGCGGCGCCGGGCTGCGCTACGTGTCCCCTCAGCGCGGGGGGAGGTCCCGCCGCGCCCCTGCCTGAGGCGCAGCGCGGCAGCGGGCCGTTCCTCAGCGACCCGCGGCCGGGGAGGGTCCAAGCCCGAAAATAGCAGCTGCGGCTCGGCCGCGGGTCTCTCCAGCACCTCCGGGCGGTCCGCTGCGGAGGCCTCTCGCTTCGGCGGGGTGAGGAGGTGTGCTGAGGTCCCCCCGGCTCTGAGGCAAGCCGCGCCGTGTAGCTCACCCCGGGGGAGTTCGCGTGGGCTCCGGGGGGTGCGAGCAGCGGGGGGGTACGGGGGTGGCTCGGCGTTTCGGAGGCCGACCGACCTAACGAGGGCTCTGCACCGAAACACGGCTTGTTTCCTGCTGAACCGCTTCGCTCKGTGCAAGCCGCTCCTGCCTGCCTTTTTTTTTGCAGCGCTAGGGAAACGCTGATGGTCGGGAGTCACATCAACACTCCTGTGGCTTCCTTGGGATGCGGCTGGTGGCAACAGGTTGAGTAGGATCAAACGGGGGACTGAAAGGAAGCGTAATAGGCTGTTCTATCAGTGGACATCTGCGTTTGACATCTCCTTGCTGCTTGGTATACAGTAAGTGTGCACTCACTGATGGACCTGAAAAAGTACCTCTTCTACCGTTGGTGATCTTCAGAGAAAGGCTTATAATGAATTTGAATGCACAAGACACTGAGCCTGTTCTCCAAAGTCCTTTTTTTCCAAATCTAGGCTGCTTAACTTGTACCTCTGAAACATCTTCCTTAACGTTTTGCATTGTAATGGCAGCACTCTCTGCACAAGTACATTTTTCCAATGTTTTTGTTAAAAACATAGTGTAAATATTCTGGAAAAGGGCAAATAGTTGTTTACGATGCTTTGGGGTAAAATCTCACGAAAATGAGCAAGAGCAAACCCAGCTTAACTATTGCTTCTCTGTATCCGTGCTCTGGAAATTGCACATAATTATTGTTGGTGTAAAGTTCCTTAGAATCTTACATGCAGTCACCAAAGATCGCRTTTCTGTACTTAAATACTTGTTGAATTGTATTTGTGGGTGTAAATAGACTGAGAAATAACTTTTTCTGTTTGGTAATGTGGAAGTTAGTTGTGTGTATTACGATGCACTGTGTGAACACAAACACAATTTGTATTTTGTTGTAGGGAAAAGTTCTGAAGCTTTTTTCCTTCCCAGGTGGTGAACCAGGAAATCAAAAGCTAGCATTACATGTCACTTACTGTTTTATTCTTCTTATTTTCACTTGTATAATGCATTGCACATTTTTCTGCCTTGTATTTTGAGGCTAAGTTCAACAATGAGGAGCCCCAGTTGGCCTTAGTACGCTTACATAAGAAGGAATTATAAATCATATTCTGTTCTTAATATTTGCTATGATTCTTCCAGGGGAACATTCATGTTCTCCAAAAATCTGACTTGAAGAGGTAGTGGAAGGACACGAACTAAAAGGATTTGCTAAGAATTTGTCTCAAGTATTATAAAACTCTTGTTAGAAGTGAAGTAGAATGTTTTCCGTGCGTACTATTTTTTTTCATCCAGCTTGTATAGAAATAAAGTCCCTCAGAGCAATTTCCATTGCTGACTAAGCTAGACTTGTTAAAGTCTTGAGCAACATGAATTACAACCTATTTAGAGTATCACGTAGCTGTCTGTGACAGATATTTATTATAGATGTGCAGTTTCTCTCCCAATGATTAAGCCTCATATATCTAGTCATATTTCAAATGTATCTGTTTCCAATGAACATAATAAAACCCCGTTCTTTCATATTGGACCTGATCTCCTGTAACCCATTCTCCACACTTTTGCAAACCCAAGGATGGCATGATAGCTTTTTCCTTTCATACTGTCCTTTGCTCTTTGTCATAAATCTCTGCGGACTTTTAGGGACAGGTACCTTTTTTCCATTTAATTTAATTAGTAGTTTATCTTTCTGCTGCCATAAATAAAGCGAGCTAGGACTCAGCCATTTAGAAATTTAATGAAGTCCAAAGACTGTAGTTAAATATGACAGATTCTGCTTCTGGTGTTTGTGTGATTTTTTGCCTAGCTTTGACCTCTTTTAGTTTCAGCAGCTATAAATTCAAGATAATTATATATAGAAAACTTTTGTGAARACTGAAGTTGTACACTTAGCCAGAAACATTGTGTGCCTCTCAGTTACATATCCGTACTGATCCCAGAACAGGCACAGAGGATGTTTGTGGTGCACAGTACTTTGTTACACTGYGATGCCTGGGTTAGCTCTGATACTAGAGGCACTGAAGTGTTTTTTTGTGGGRTAAAGTGGGAGTCTGGGTTTTTACCAGTGTAACTTCTTTTGCATTTTTTTCTTTTTTTCTTTTTTCTTTTTTTTTGATAGTGTGAGGTTATGAATGGCTTAATTTTGACTTCATGAAACCTTATCTTGCTTCGGGTATTTTAGAAGGCTGCTGTTAGCACATTTTTTTAAAAAATGGTTTAGAGATGAATCTGAGTTTCTCAGTCACCTTGTGCTTGATCACTGTTTAACTGTCCTTTCCATAGGAAGAAATTGCTGTTGGAAGTAGACATTATTTCTCTTTCTGTTGCTTCATTCACTTAATAGAAACACTAGTTGACTTTCTTCAAGAAAATTAAATGCTTGGATTTTAACTTGCACACAGGCAACCCAAGCGTTAAGCCTAAAATTGTACTTGCAAAAAACATACAAGGACTTATGTCTATTCCCAAATATCATTTTGGTTTTAGTTATCCTTTGTATGCCTCCTGTTCTGTCACTGAGCGTTGCTCCTCCACATGTAGCCTACCGTGTCCGGTTCTGCACTATTGCAGAGCCAGATTATTTCTAGGGCTCTGCTGCTTCATTGATGGTGTTAATATACAAACAAGGAAGTACTACTGCCTTGTGTACTGTAAAACACAGGTGAAAGTATTGAAAGAGAACAGAAAATGGGAGTTTCTAAAGGTATTAAGCAGTAAATAGTATAGTAGAGAATACAAAAAGCTTTTACAATGTTTGTTTAAAGCCAAGCCTCTTGTTAATATGAAGCCGCTTTAGATGATATTCCAAAACAGCAGAAGGTGAATTGAAGCCTTTTGGTTTCTTGTATTCTAAACACAGCTGTTAGATTAAATGGGGGTGGGGGGCTGCCATTTGTTTCCATTGTCAAATCCTAAAATTCTTTACTAATTGATGATGAAGGTGTTTTATAGATGGAACAATGCATTGGTTAAGAATAAAACCATTATTCTTCTCTAAAACAATGTGTGATCCATAACTTAGCATCTCACTTAAAAGAATATGTCCATGGTAACTTTGAATTACAAGTTATTTATTAACAGTCATTTGCCTTGGTGTCGGTGGTAATAACTGAGATCTTCAGGGTCAGCTTATAAAATACCATGTTGTCACCTTGAAAGCTTTTTAGATACTACAGAAGTTTTAGAGTTGTTGATTGTTTCAGCTGCATCCTGCCAGAACCTTTAAGTGTCCCTTGTACAGTGAGGTTCTCTTTTGAGCTAGTGCATATATATATATATATACATACACACACAGGTGTATATATGCATTACTCTTTATATATATTTTAAAAAATGGGAGGAGAAAACAGAGATATATAGTGATGGATAGCAAGAGTGAGGAAACGGGTGTTCCAAGTTCAAGCCATCGCTGTAGTATGCACAGATTGCTACACAACCTCATGCAGATCTTTTGACTTCTGCATCCATTTTCATGTGAACTTGGTAAAATATTAATGCATATAAGGAGAACTAGGATTAAATTGTCAATATTTGTACACCTCTTGTGTGCATCTAGTCGTAATTTATTGGTGTAACAAATACTTTTCAGGCTGCTTAGTCATGAATTTTTCTTAATTTAATCTTGTYAGGAGGAAGAAATTATGACAAAAATATTCCTTTTAAGTCTCAACCAGAGTATTTCTACCAGGAAGCACTCATAAGGGAGGCAGAGCGTTAGAAATGAAAGACTATAAGAAGGTGAAATACTGTCCCAGATGGAAGTAGGTATTAGCTTTTAAATTTAACTCGTTGCCCTGGCCATTTTGTAAGGGGAGGAAAAAGGATGCGTGTGTACTTACAGTCACTATGTATTAACCCTATACTTTCTTCTGAGAACAAGATCTCTTTAAAGCATCAGGAGCACTGGAAATCCAGACAGTTTGGTCTTCAGGAATCTCAGTAAGGCTGTACAGAAAACTGAGATTGTGAATGTGCTGTTTCTCAATTCAATGTCAAGAATATAACGTAACTGATGTGAAGGGACAGTATTGCTTACAAATGGCTCATTTTCTACTTTTAGATTTGGACTCGTCTCATTTTTTAGAGAACAGCCTGTTTTTAACAACGGTATGAAAACTGTTAGCAACTTGCAACAAAGCAAGTGAAAATCCTTGTTTGTCATCTTCCCCACCAACAGAGAGCTGTTAATGATGCATATATCATATAGATCCAGTAGTGTTTCTTAATTAAAAGTTGGAGAACAAAAGGARGAGACAGTTTGATCCAACAGATAAATTCTATGATGGAAGGTTTGGATTCAGTCCTAGTACTTTGGGGCCTTGAGGGGTAAAAAAAAAAAATAATTATTTTTCTCTTATGCCTTCATGCTTTTTGCGTGTTTGAATTACAATCTCTTCCAGGGAAGGATTTTCTCTACTGTGTTTATACAATGCCTAACGCCATGGGGCCCTGATCAGTTGGTCCTAGGAGAGCAGTCTTTAAAAATCGCACCATTACCCAACAAAAAGACCTTCTTGGGGCAGTGGAATGATTGAAGCTTGATTGCTTTTGATTTATTATTTAAATCCAAACACAGATAGCAGATGATATGTTTTATTTTAAAGGAAAGATTGGGTCTCTATGAAGCACACACTTGAAACATAAGGAGGACATTCTATTGATGTAATAGGATTCTAACATGCTTTCTAAATGGTCCTGAATTACTGCAATCAGAGTATTTTCTTCCACTTCTGTAAACATCATCCATCATATTTGAAGTTACTTTACAAACTTTATTTAGTTAATTAGGTCACTAAGGCAGAATAGCTCTAATAATTCCTGTTTCTCTTTCCACATGCTACCTTTTAAGTAGGAAAACATGAGGCCGTGTAAAAAATGGTGGAAATGATTATATGTGAAGTGAACAGCRGAAAGGCAAGGAAACAAACTGAGAAAATGGAGGAAATACTTTGTCCGTAACAAACTATAATGATAGTAGATGTTAAAAAAAAAAAAAGTATAATATTACTTTTACATATATAAGCAGTTATTTTTTTTAATGCGTTGGTGGGCGTTCAGTAGCAGTGCTGATGGCTACTGTAGTCACTTTAACAGTACTAGTTCACCATATTGCGTGCGTGGCTGCTGTTGGTTTGACGTATGACTTATAGAAAAGACTTTAACGCTGTATCCTAGTTTCCTGTAACAATGGATATTATTGTACTGTAGCTTCAGTCTCTTAAACCAAAGAACAGACGAGATAGCCAGGAGCTCAACAGACTTTCTCAGACTGACGTACAGCTCTACCCCAACTCTCATCCAAGGCAACATCTTGCCAGCCTTTGATTATTTTAGATAGCAGCTCACAGCCAAATTATTTCCTTACTTTATATTGTTTTTCAAAATACAGTAATAGCGCAGTTGTCAGGGCAGTTCAAGTTGATTGTGTACCTGAAATGCTTTTAAATGCATTTCTATTCAAACCTTACTAGAGGACAGATTGACTCTGTGTTAGACTATTGTGTCTCATTTTAGTTAGTTGTATGTGACTGATGTGCTCACAAAACATGCTGTAAGTCGAGTACTTTTTGARACTTTACTTGTACTTCAGCCTTGTGGGAATATTCGTTGCTCCCTGGATGTGGAATTACGCTTATGTCTTCGTTTGCTCTATAAGGGCTGAGCATTCCTTATGGAAGGACTGAGGTAGTCAGTAAGGGTYATATTTCAATATGATGTCATGAAAGCATGTATTTTTTTGTGTAGCTTTATAGTGTTTTTAAAAATATCTTGTACCTCTGAGTGTGCAGATGAGCCTGAGAAAGGACCATATGAAGTTTGCTTAAAATACACTGTTTTGCTGATTCATAATTCTCTTGTGTGTCAGGTGACAGTTCTATATTTCTGTAATGTGTGAATATTTACATATAAATATTTGTGTGTGTGTGCGCTTCTGATAACTCAGATCTTGTAAGAATAGGCAAGAAGTGAGATCTGTAATAACTCTTCAGGTAAAGTGGTCTTATTTCTGTTCTTAGCAGGGATGAGTTATTGTTACTGTTTCCTACTGRCTATAGCATAATATGATGCCGCCTTTAGTAACAGTAACTTACTGTCGCTGGTTTATCTTCTGAGGCAGCTGCATCGGGTTAGTACAGCCAGTGCAAGTGTTAATGCTGTTTTCTTGGCCARCCTTAGCAATAATCGAAGCTCTCGCTGCCTGAGGCCCCGCTTTGTGGGAGCTCTTTCCTCTGCCTCCTGGCACTGAGACCACATCGCGCTGGAGCGTGTCCCGCGGGCGCCCGCATCCAGGCGCAGGCTGAGAGCAGGACGCGGCTTTTGGTTCTGGTCCCGCGGCCACCGACAGTCTCGAGTTGCGCTTGCAGCCCTGATGCTTCCGAACTTAGTCCGTGATTGGGACGGAGGGATGACGCGTTAGCGCTTTACGATACATTCGGAGTAAATACTTGATGGCTTTCAGGAACGTCAGATGTCGCAGGTGGTTGAAGGTTCTGATCAGATTTAAATATCTGTGGGGGTGCTGCTCAGGCTCTCCGYGTGTGTCAGTGAAAAAGGTTCCTACGTTGTTGCATACAGCTGTTCAAAGTCCTTCTGGCTATGAGGTTCCCTTTATGCTTTGCCGAGCATTCCTGTCTGTTGGCCATGCTTATCACTAACGTGCGCTAATTCTTGGTTTGTCTAGTCATTTACTGCKTAGCTGTTGAACAAAACTCTTATTGCCTATCAGAATATGAAGGTTCGTGCCACAGTTCAGATGAATTAGCTGGTTATTTGAGGATTTTTAGGAGATGCATTAGGAAAATAAATCTTTAAAATCAACTTCTCGGACTATCTTTCATGTTGTTTGCATAGTTAAACTTTTTTTTTTTTCTTTTCTGACCTAGAAATTATAGTTAAATTCTTCCACAGGTTAGTGGCTGACAGAAATTTGCAATGTGTTCCTGRCTCTTCACACCAAATGCAGTTAAAGGAAAATATGTATTTCATCTGTTGGAAGCTTCACTAATTCAGAGGTTTATACTGTCTTTACTTATTGTTGATTAAGATTCAGCGTTTAGTTTTGTGCCTCGGTGAAGTAAACCTGTTTCTATGATGAAACATTCTTGCATTCTTAGATGGTTTGTAGCAAGTCTCAAAGCGAAACCGGAAACTTTCAGACCTTCTATGACAGGGAACAGTTCTGAAATGTCACCAAGGGGCAAGAAAATTAATTTTATTAAACATTGTTAATACCTCAYGTAATTTAGTTTTCCAGGATAAGTCCCCAGGGTGAAAAAATGAGTTAAGCATGTGCTTAAGTTTAGCTGTTCAGTTTATCGTCAAAATTTGCTGTTGCTTCCAATGCAGCCAAACGTTAAGCAGTTGACTGTGATCATTTTCCTGGTCACTAGCCTCTCTGTCACTGGAAAAAATAATGCAAATTTCCAAAAGGTTAAAAAAAAATCTGTAAATCACTTCTTTTGTCCTCTTTCCCCCTCTRTTACTTAACACTTTATGCATTGGACAAAAGAAGTCCTTTGCATTAGTCATTATTTCTAGAAATTAATTTCATTTAGGTTCAGTCATTTTTTTTTCTGGGCTTGTTTTTATGAGCAAAAATAATAATGATAAACTTCAGAGGAGCAGAAATTAGACTTTTCTGAATGAGATATGGAAAAAGCTTGATTTGCTTCCTAGGGCTAATTTCAGTATCACTTGTTTTTGCTAGCGTGGGATAATAAATATAAATTATAATATATAAATGTGGAAAACCATGATCATCACCTGTGCTGCAGTGGCTTACATGCCATCCTCTATCSTTCTAGCATTCCAAGAGCTGGTGTCTCTCTTTCTCACTGGTTCTCCCTGTGGTTTCATCTCACACACCAGTGAATCACAGCTTGCTGCATGCGGTTAAATTATCTTGATAGTAACACAAGTAAAATAATAAATGTCTGAACACTTTCCCTTTTTGAAAATTCATAGGAATAAATACCTGAAGTTCTCCGTCCTGTTCAGCTTTGCTCAGATTTTGACATGTACTTAGCCACATGTAACTCTAGTAGATCATCTGTTAAATCCCTGTTTTGATTTCAAGCTTTGTKAAATGATTTAAGAACAGATGTCTTAATTGTTTTTGGCCAACAGCAATGAGAAAACTTGAGTAGAATTTCACAATGGAGGCAAAATCCATAGTCATCGGTGTGGAGGGGATGACATGCAATTCCTGTGTTCAAACCATTGAACAGCATGTTGGGAAGATGAATGGTATCCATAGCATTAAAGTAAGTAACACAATCGCTGTTTCTTAAAAGCTTTGTTCTTATATGAGAAACCATGATAAAGTATGCACCAAGGGACGAAAATATGTGGAAAGAGTATGTTCTGTACATTTCATAGGAAGCTGATGTTAGAAGTGCATTAGTGTATTTTTGGTATGAGTGAAAAACAAGCGCTTACTTTACTGCAGTGGGAGCTAAGTCATTATCTGTTCCTCTTAAGTAATTTTTGGCTTTACAATTAATTCAGTATTGTGAAGTAATGAGAAAAAAGTCRAAAAAAAGGCAAGAACAGGAAATTTTTAAATAAGATAAAGCAAAAGCCCTAGAACTTACACTGGTGAAAAAAGCAAGCTGTYCTTGTCCCTTACATTGAATAAATGTCAATATTTGCTCACAAGCCTCCAGCCTTTTCTTTCAAACTGATAGTACACAGAGGTCACTTGCACAGGTTCAAAAGCATTTGTGGGCTTGAGGTGTCCAGTTAATCATGTGGTAGTTGATCCACCGTGAAAAATAAAGCTGTTTTGTTGTGGTTCATGAAATAAGAGTAGCAGGTAATCCAGGTGACAAAAGAAAGTCTTGCTAGCTCTTTCAAGCATTAGAAGTTTCCTTTCCTTTGTACTGTCTGTGAGGAAATGAGAGAAAGAGCAGAACTGTAGTCTTGAACTGTTAACAGAGCTACTTGGTTTGCCCTTAATCCAGACTCCCCTGATCTGACTTRATTTTATTCTTTTTTTCCTTAGCTCAGAGGAGATATCAATATTTTGTTAGTATTTTTTCTATCATGGGCAAAATATTGGACTGTAGAGTATTTCAGGGTGAGCTGATTATTCCTACACAATGCATCATTTTACAGTAGTTTTAATAACAGAAACAATTTAAAAGCTGGGAGATGCCTATTAGTTTTATGACCTAATTTGTGCTAGAAAGGACAGTCCTAACACTAGCAGCAACAGAAAATTGCAAAGTTTAATTACTTAGTATCTAGGTTCTGAAATCATGCTGTAACATYCTGTAATGGTTGATTTTACTCTAAAGAAAATAATATCTTCCTGGTTTCATCAAARGATAATTTCTATTTTAGTGGCTATGTCTTAGATAAACACTTTCCTTCCCAKAATAGGGTCCACTGTCTTAATTTGGGGGGCATGTGATCGTTACCTCTAGCTGATTTTGAAGGGCTCATTGTGGTTTCACCACTCTGTACAAAGGCAAATGATGCACTAGTTAGTACAGTTTTCTTTTGCCTGAAGTTGGCATTCTTGTACACACATGGAAGTTTTGGTGAACAGCAGCAATATTTACAAGCTGCATCATTTTTCATCTTCCTTCAACTTTAATGGAGCTTTAATGTGATACGAGGCTATGCTCTGACACCAGAACTTTGGATCACTGAACAAACCATTTTAGAAATAGGGATACCGCTGTTAACATCTGTGGCATGGTATGGTCAAATACATCACTAGGTATCCGCAAGCATGAAGTCAAATGAAGGCTAAAAGCAGCCTGTAAAAATTAATACCCCCAAATAATCTGCCTTCAGAATCCTCCCTTTCTCCCTTATTCTTGCAAAAGATTTAATCTCRTCAACCTTGCATTTTTATTGTTTCAGCTGATTTCTGAGAATATACAGATGACTTGAGATAGGAGAGAGAAATACTGTAACTTGATTGAAGACAATGTGCATCCCATAGTGTCTTTTACGTAAGGAATGAAGCGAGTTTCTAAAAGGACAGTATTAAGAGTTTTGTACTTAAGTTTTAAGGTAAATACCTTGTCCCAAAGCTGAATACTATTTCTAAAACTACTCTTGGCAAGAAAATATATTACAAAAACTTAGCCTGAGTAGAACAGGACTATAAGAAACTTTAAGATGTCATCTTTAGTAATTACCCTCCTTACAGCATCAGAACTTCAGTTTAGCCAGATCGTTTGTTTCAGAAAAATCTCTTGAGAACAGTAAAACAGGGTTTTGTTTAGTGATTATTAATTAGGTCAGCAAGGGAGGTGAATGTTAGATGGCTAATACAGACAAACAAGAGCTGCATTTAGGTTATTTTGCATCCAACTGCAATAAATGTCCATGTTGCTAATTCTGCTAAGGCCCTTAATTGGGACAAAAATGAAGAAAGGTGGTTCTTAAAATGATTTAACTGGTCTAATTTAATCACGACTGTGGTCTTTAGGTTGTACCTTTGCCCAGAGGAAAGATAGAATTGAATGATAATGTGTTGGGCCTCTGGCAGGCATCGGCTTTCCCTTTTGGAAACTGCAATAATTGTGTTTGATATATCATCAGTTGGGGGCAAATTAAATTGAGGATATTTGTACCATCTAATGTGAAAGGTTAGTACCAAATCAGAACGTCTCTGGATCACGGAAATGTACAGAGAGAGGAAAAACAGCTTCTTTAATGTTTGTCATATATCAGATTTCGAAACTGAATTTTGTTCTGTGAAGTCTGATGTACTTTATTGCTCTTAGCAAGTTAACAGCCTGTGCCTAACATGACTAGAAATACTGGGCTGCTTTCAGTGCTACTTAAATCTGTGGGTTTTTTCAAAGAGTGTTTTCTTCCATCCTTGTAGCCTAAGGCTAATTACTACTAACTGCAGAATTGTACATGTGATTAGAACTTTTTCTGTGGGCTGTTTTGCTGTTGGGATTGAATTGGATTAGTCATCATAATTCAAGAGAGTTTGACTCTGGAAGTTTCATTAAATGCGTCGATGCTGTCTGGTTGTCATAAGTAATGACTGGACAGACAGACTTGTAAAGGATTCTGAAACTGGTTGGGGAAAAAAAMCCACTATTCTTTCTAGCCGTGTTGTTGCAGAGGTGAGCAGAAGTTACTTTATGGTGGCTATTGGTAATGGCTTTACCCTTCAAGGTGGGTAGTGATCGATAAAATTATACTGGACAAGTATTACTAATATATGCAAGTAAAAGCTATTTCTAGTCTCATGCAGAGTATTAGTTCTCATCTCTTAGTATTGCAGTTTGCTAAATTGTTTTGGTTTTTTTTCCCTTGCAAGGTATCTCTAGAGGATAAGAACGCTGTCATCATTTATGACTCGAAACTGCAGACTCCAGCAACACTGCAGGAAGCAATATACGACATGGGATTTGATGCTACGTTAGCTGATTCAAACCCACAACCTGTTTTACCTGACACTATTTTTCTTACAATTCCTACTCAGTCAGCTCTAACATCTAAACAGATTTGTAGTACACTGCTAAAGAACAAAGGTATCGTGGATGTTAAAACATCCTCTGATCAAAAAACTGCAGTGGTGACTTTCATTTCTTCCATTATAAATGGCAAGCAGATTATCCAAATGGTCCCAGGAGTAGATTTAAATATTTTGGCACCAGAGGTAATGCCTGGAACTTGTGAAGATTCCAGCTGGTCTCAAGCAAGTAGCGTTGTGCTGCGCCTGAAGGTAGAGGGGATGACCTGTCATTCCTGCACCAGCACCATTGAGGGGAAGATTGGCAAATTGCAAGGAATTCAGCGGGTTAAAGGTAAAACCYTAGTGTATTTTTACGTAAATTGAAGTTGACTATGCTGTCTCTGATGGCATTGTGGAGATATCTTGGRTTTAGATTAGATAGCTTAGTGTGACAGTTACTCTTTGTGGTACCAGGTATTTAGTTACATGTTTAATTTGGACTAGAAGTGAAGAAAGTGGCTCAAATTGCGGTGAGGCTGTTGCTGTTACATGTGTGATAGTATTCAGTGGTTGCTCTGTATTTTGGTCGGGAGCCTGGAGCAGTCATATTCCATAATTTTATTACCAGTTATAGAAATATCTAATACCAGATGTCATTTTTTGTATTGTAATTAATATTAGTTTATATTTTCTGTTCAATTAAAAATTAATATTGGCATATATGTGATTGTATCTAAAAGGCAAGACAAAATTATCTGTGTAAATAGCTTTGGCCTAAATGTATTGCCAGAGACCCCTGATAAAAGGATAAATTTAGTAAGCAATAGTAATGCGATTTGTGAAAGTCCTGGGGAAAGAGCAAAAAATTGAGGAAAAGAGGAGTTGAAAATTGTTGTAGTACTAGRCAAAAAATGGTTGAAGAACTAAATTGTTTGATATTTACCAAACCAATTAAATCTCCTTTCCATTGCAGTTACATTTCTGAGCATTTAAAGCATTCTTGGAAAGCTTTGACAAGATCTGTTGCTCTTAGGGCAACGTGCTTATTATACTTAGGGCAGTAATGCACACTTACTTTTATTGATTAATTTCCAGTGTCCCTGGACAATCAGGAAGCTGTTGTTCTCTACCAGCCTCATCTAATTACAGCAGAAGAAATAAAACATCAAATTGAAGCTGCGGGTTTCACAGCATCTCTCAAAAAGCAGCCTAGACCCCTGAAGCTCAGTGCTATTGACCTGGAAAGGTTGAGGAATACTCAGACCAAAGGCTTTGAGACAGCACTGAAAGAAAACTCCAGTGTGAATGATACAAAGACAATTGTCTTCAGAATTGATGGCATGCACTGCAGGTCATGTGTCCTCAATATTCAGAGTACCATATCAGCACTCCCATCAGTAACAAGTATAGYTGTTTCATTAGAGAAGAAATCTGCTATTATAAACTATAACCCAAACTTAATTAGCATAGATGTACTGAGAAAAGCCATAGAGGCAGTGTCTCCAGGGACATTTAAAGTCAACCTTCCTGACGAATATGAAAATGTAGCACTTTTCCCTACTCTGGCATCTCCACTGAAGTCTCCTCATCCAGCTTCGAAGGACAGTGGCCAGCCACTTACTCAAGTTGTTGTGATAAATATCGAGGGAATGACTTGCAACTCTTGTGTGCAGTCCATTGAGGGAGTCGTATCCCAAAAGACAGGTGTAAAATCTATTCATGTCTCTCTCACAAATCGTAATGGGACTATAGAATACGACCCTCTGCAAACATGCCCAGAAGACTTGCGATCCTCAATAGTGGATATGGGATTTGATGCAACTTTATCAGGTAATGACATATTAAACTTTTAAATTTAAAAGGATTATGCAGCTCTGTTTAGAGGATTTGGTACCACCCAAGATGAAATTTAGCAGTTGACATATACTTCGTGCTTGCCAAGAGAAGCTTTATATCCTCACTGTCAATGAGATAATTAAATATACATGCACTTCCTTTAATACATCAGATTAATTAAAAATGACTGAGTTATCTGGAAATACAAATATGTCAGATACTGATGTTCGAAAATGGTGCTCCAGTTTGCTACTGTATAATATTCGTGGCATGAATATGGAACTGGAGCTTTGCTAGCTGCAAAGAATATTACGGATTGCTGCGCTGAAGTTTCTTTAATAGCGAATTATCAAAGGCTTGGCTCCCGTGGAGTAACTAGTGAAAGGATATTTAGCCAGGCTCAGGCGTGACTGAGGAGTGACAGGAATCTGAAGAGTGTGGACATCACTGAGGAAGATAAAATGATGCTGTTGTGAGATAACCCTGGTAGGCAGCTAAGCACCACCCAGCCACTCGCTCATTCCCCCATAGTGGGAAGAGATGGGTAAAAAAGCAAAAACTTGTGGATTGAGATAAAGATAGTTTAATAGATAAAGTAAAAGTTGCGCATGCAAGCAAAGCAAGGAATTAATTCGTTACTTCCCATGGGCAGGCAGATGTTCAGCCATCTCCAGGAAAGCAGGGTTTCATCATGTGTAACAGTTACTTGGGAAGACAAACGCCATCGCTCCAAACGTCCCCTTTTCCTCTTCCCTCCCCCAGCTTCCGTTGCTGAGCATGACGCCATATGGTGGGGGATATCCCTKGGGTCATTGGGGTCAGCTGTCCCGGCTGGGTCCCCTCCCAACTCCTTGTGCCCCCCCAGCCTGCTCGCTGGTGGGGTGGGGTGAGGAGCAGAAAAGGCCTTGGCTCTGTGTAAGCCCTGCTCAGCAGTCACGAAAACATCGGTGTGTTCCCAGCACTGTTTGGTCACAGATCTGAAAGATAGCACCAAATGAGCTACTATGAAGAAGATTAACCCTGTCCCAGCCAAAACCAGTACAGATGCTTACTGTGATGACTGGTACACAGAAAGTAATTGCACAGTGGGAGCAGATGGCTAGATAGTAGGTGAGAATACAGGCAAATATTAATAGGAAGAGAGGCTTCCTGAGGGGACAGGAAAGCTCATTTCTTGATTCAGTAAGATTAAATTTTGAGAAATACAGTATGTGAGCTATTTTATGGCAATAACTGAAGAACTGGTTAGGTGCTCCCATTTAATTCCTTTCATACTGCTCCTGCATAAACATAGCATCTGCTGAATTGCTGTAAGAAGCAGTTGTCTGTAGTTTGAGAGCCCTTCTCTAAGGTCAAAAACACTGACTTCGCTTACGAAACATGCACTTGCTTACAAATTCAGCTTTGTGCCCCAGGTAAAGTTAATAAAATTGTGTGTAAAACTAAGGTTGCAATGCAGAGGTTTAGCTTACAACCTACAGAAGAGGACGAAGGTTGTGCAACATAACAGACAAATACAATGAGGAAAGGCAAAAGGAAAACCAGTAACGAAACAGTAAGTTAATCAGTGGCTCAACCCTTTGTCCTGTTTTCTTTTGCTTACTCTTGACAGATGAATGAATCTGATTGACAAGGCATGTACAATTGCCATTTTTTGGTCTAAATTTACAGCAACATGTATTTATGGTTGGTGTAGTACCAGCTCATACCTCATTGCAGTGGCTCTTCATAATGTCATGAATTGCAATCTCCTTTTCAGCAAAGGCAGAACTACCCATGGCAATAGCTCATCCCTCACCCGAAGCGCAGCTGGAATCTCACAAAACCGAGCCTCCCTCCAAAGTGTCACCAACCCACCTTGCTAGAAAAGAGACAAAGACTATATCAAAGTGCTATGTCCAAGTCACAGGAATGACATGTGCTTCATGTGTAGCCAACATTGAGAGAAATTTGAGAAGAGAAGACGGTAGGATATATGTCGGTGTAATCTGTTAAATTTCTAAGCGTTTGGTTTAGAGAATCCATATAGCTTTTGTACAGCATTTTTAATGTGTGGGTTGTCAAGAGAAGTACCATTGCTGGTGTGTTTYGTGGATGAGAACATAGTCTGCTCACTGTTGGTTCATAGGATGAAGCCAATGTTGTTCTTKCTGCTTTGTGGGCATGCTGGCTAGAGGTTGCCTTTGCAAAAGCAGGACTTGGAGTGCTCCGAAGAGAATATAGGGATCAAATGCGGATCCTTTTGAAACTAAAATAAATCGTTTCTACTGGAGGGACGTGCCCAGGTCTGCAACTTAAAGACAGAAGCATACATGCCTGTATTAGAAAGGGAGCTATTAGAGAGGGACAGTATTAATATGGATTAAAGAGACAGAAGTTAATTTTAGCTCTGTGAGTCAGGACAACTATGTCTATCTTCTGTCAGTGTGATGATTATATTTGCAGGAACAAATAGTTGCATGACTCTGATGTAATGAAGAGTCATTAATGTAGACTGTTTTTAATTATTGTAATGAAGATGGATGTGTTCCAAGTTAACCTGGCATTTAATCTTTTTTTCATCCTAGAAAATGGATGATTCCAAATCCTTTTCATTTAGTGTACAGTAGGATTGCACATTGTTAGATCTACCCTTTCTCATACTTGTTCTCTCTTGAAGAAAAAGCTTTTAGAACTGCTAAATGCAGATCAGTAAAAGATGCAGGACTGTATTTTAGAAGAACTTCTTTTAAATAAAAATAAATCATCTTTTCATATAGCATAGATTGAATGTTTGTAATTAGACAGTTAAAAATACACAACTTGTGTGGAGTAATACTTTAATCCGTCACACCTACACTTAGATGCTTTTGTTGCATTGTTGGTGTATCTTCCAAAAATGATGATGTTTTTCTTGATATGTACCTACAATATGGTAGCTTTCTCAATTTCAATAAATTGCTGTTGTGCCATCATGTTACCATAAATGCAGTGTTTTTCTTAAACGTGATTTGCCATTCACACATTTTGTTTTCTAGGAATACATTCGATACTTGTTGCCCTAATGGCAGGAAAGGCAGAAGTGAGGTATAATCCTGCTGTCATACACCCTTCAGCTATTGCAGAGCTCATACGGGAACTGGGATTTGGAGCTACCGTGATGGAAAACTGTAGTGAAGGAGATGGAATTCTGGAACTTGTTGTAAGCTAGTAATTAAAACCAGCCACCCCGTCTTTATTACTTTTATTTATTGGATGCGCTTGTGTAAGCATCCACTTCCTAWAGTGTTAATCATATAATAGAGCTTAATTTACAAAAAATAAAGTCTAAGAGTACATCAGGTATGTATCACAAACTATATCTTGTCCTGCAAACTGTACTGGCTCACGACTACACTGAAGTTGGAGAAACATTCCTGTGGTTTTTTTGATTACCCTGCCTATTGCAGGAATTTCCCTCTCTCTCTTTCTCTCTCTGGTAGCTGAGTCTAGCAGTGTACCCCAGGTCTGAGCTTGAAGAGCCAGCAGAGCGTTAGCAGAGCTTCATAACATTGTCTCTATGCTATGATTCCTCTATAGTGCTCTCATCCTTAACTAGAGAGCTCCATCTCACTGCTTCAAACCCCAGAAATGTTCAATAAATAATTCAGGATAGTCCTAAGCACTTTTTCTTTTCCTATTTTTTAAGATGCATTTACTGAGTAACCTGTGGTTTTGATAACAGGAAGGAACCTTTATTTTACAGGTGAGAGGAATGACATGTGCTTCTTGTGTACACAAAATAGAATCCACCCTCATGAAGACTAATGGTGTTTTATACTGCTCGGTAGCTCTTGCAACCAACAAAGCACACATTAAATATGATCCTGAGATTATAGGTCCTCGAGATGTTATACAAGTGATAAAGGTAAGTTTCATGAAGGCACCAAGTCTCATAAAATATCCAGTGTCCTTTGAAGAGTTACATACCCCAGAAACAGAAGAGAAGGGAAGACTATGAAAAGAAAAAGCTGTCTCTCTTCTTCCATCTGCTATCTTCTTAGCACAGGTTTCTGCAGATAATACTTGTGTTCTGACTCAAAAGCAATGCTCTATTCCAACTTTGCCTAGGTTTTTAAACAGAAATACAAGGAAAGCCAGGCTATGGTAGAGTTGAAGATACTAGCTATAGGTTTGCATAAAAATAAAACACATCCATGAGTACTGTAGCAGGAGAGAGGTGAAATAAGTTTCTTGGCTTTCTCCCTCAATTTCTCTACTTCTGTGCTTCAGGAATAACCATTTTGGAAAGCTACATTTTAGAATAGCATTCTAATGTTCTAGAAAGGTTGATTTCTATGTCAGATTGCTTTTCTCTCTTTGCAAGGTAATTAAAAATTAGTAACAATCATAGCAGAGATGTTAATAAAGTAAATCAAATGTAAGGCTGGCACCATCAATAATCTGGCAATAASTTTATACAACCACAAAGTGTCCTTAAAAATTGACTGTTCTCTTTTCTATTTTTATGCTTTTTTCCTTAGGATTTAGGTTTCACTACTTCGTTAGTCAAAAAAGATAGATCTGCTAGTCACCTAGATCACAAACAGGAAATAAGGCAGTAAGTATTCCTCAACATACTTAGATTCTATAAATATCTTTTGATTCTTCTTTTTTAATCAACAGTAAAGTCATGATTTTTTTTTGTGACTGTGCAGACTTGCTAGCTAAAATGTTATCCAACACTTGACTGCAAAACAAATTCTTTTTTTCTTCTTTTTTTTTTTTTAAATCTGAGGTGGAAAAGGTCTTTTGTTGTGAGTCTTGTTTTCTGTATTCCTGTCATGGGGCTGATGATTTACATGATGGTTATGGACAGTCAGCTTTCAGATGCTCACGCACATCACAACATGAGCAGTAAGGAAATGGAGGCCCTTCACTCCTCTATGGTCCTGGAATACCAGCTCCTACCAGGATTGTCCGTTATGAATTTTCTGTCATTTTTACTCTGTGTCCCTGTACAGGTAAGTGGGAATATGGCAACTCCTAGTCTGTTGGGCTTAAGCACTCAACATGGAAGGTGATGAAGAAATTAAATTTGAAAAATGACTGTAATTATGCTGATTCAAAATGCTTTTGAGGTTTATGTGCTTCTGCTGTGGCCAAAATAAGCGGTGCTAGGGACTGCTACGGGCAGGCTGGTCAGCGGAGAGGTGCTATGCAGGCAGGCAGCATCTGAGGCAGCCTGCCCGGCAGCAGCCGTGGGTGCGGGGAGGAGCTGGTGGAACTGCGTGGAGGTGAGAAGACCCGAGAGTACTGTGGTAGAGRTCATAGCCCTCGGCTAGAGCTGGGATTTTGTTCAGGAAGAGATGGAGAAGGCAAATAACACAAATAAGAATGGGTGTCTCCCTCTCTTACGGAAATGCTGGTACTGTGCGTTACAAACGTGTGTATAAGGTACAACTGATGCTCTCATTACAGATGTTTGGAGGCTGGCACTTCTATATACAGGCATACAAAGCACTAAAGCACAAAACTGCAAATATGGACGTGCTTATTGTTTTGGCAACCTCCATTGCGTTCGTCTACTCGTTTGTTATTCTTCTAGTTGCAATGGCTGAGAAGGCAAAAGTAAACCCTGTAACTTTCTTTGACACACCTCCTATGCTGTTTGTATTCATCTCTTTGGGCCGGTGGCTAGAGCATGTTGCAAAGGTAAGGAAAATAAAAGCCCATGATACCTACAATCTGCAAGAGACTGAGAATAATTTCAGAATGATGCGTACTTCTAAAAAAAAAAAAAWACCATCAAAAAGCTTTGTTAGGTTCTTTTAACCTTCTTTGTTGTAAAATCATCTTCAGTAACTGAACTAGTAAAAATATGAAATTACTTAATATAAGTCTGTTTGCAGAAAGTATTTTCTTAATAGGGTAAATTGCAACATATGCAGTTGTCATTTACCCAGCAATTTTTTTCAATAGCATAGTCAGAAAAACATGAAAATTGTTATTCTAGGGTAAAACATCAGAAGCACTGGCAAGACTAATTTCATTACAAGCTACTGAAGCTACTATTGTTACCTTGGGCCCTGATAACGTTCTTTTAAGGTATCTTGCTTTGTCATTTGCTTTTTCTGTGGTTACTTTTTTTGTTGTTAATGTGCTTAATTTGCAGACAAATGTTACCATTCTATAGAACTATGAAGCAAATAACTTCAGATTTGCTGGCAGATTTGCCAGATATAAATGTTAAAATGCAGAAAAATTAACACTGCTCTAATTTGTTTTATTGGAATCTTGATGATTTTTTACTGTGATAAGAAAATTAGTGAATTTTCTCAACTGGAAAGTAAATAAAATTATGATAAAATAATCATACTGMTCTTTAAAATGGCCTTTCTTCTGACAATTTTTGTATATGTTAACAATGTCAACCAATGAGATAATGCTTTGTGTATAGTGGCAACTCCTTTTGTGCGGGTAACTTCAGTTAACTATCTCTTATTAAAAACACTATGCATCATTCTAGTGAAGAGCAAGTTGATGTTGAACTGGTTCAACGAGGTGACATTGTCAAAGTGATCCCAGGAGGCAAATTCCCAGTGGATGGTCGTGTTATTGAAGGACACTCTATGGTAGACGAATCTCTTATCACAGGTAAGCATTTGCTTTTTGCAAGTGTGAAAATGTTTTTCTTTTCCTTTAAATGAATCTGAAGAAGGGAAGTTGAAGCTGATGTTCTCCTCACACTTCTAATTGCATGTTAGGAGTTGGTAGCTATTATAATATTGCTGAAAAATATGCCTTAGTATCTGTTATCGACCTTTTCTTAGGTGAAGCGATGCCCGTGAYGAAAAAACCTGGCAATACAGTTATTGCGGGTTCTATTAATCAGAATGGATCACTACTGATTTCGGCAACCCATGTCGGAGCTGATACAACTCTTTCCCAGATTGTTAAACTTGTGGAGGAGGCCCAGACCTCAAAGGTAGAGTATTATCAAATTAAGCGTTTGGGTTTTGTCTTATCGTTCAGGCATCAGCATACCAAATCGTTTGAAGAGTGGTTAAGTTTGTTTAGATTTGAACTGCACTTGCATAATGAAGTATCTTGCTGAATAAGGACTTTGATACGGTCTACTGTTCCAAATCTCATCGTCTTACTAAGTAAATATGTAATTATGAAGTGAGGTATGCTAAATGTGCTGCAAACAGAAGCTGTGATTATATCTATGTCTGAAGGCATAGAAGAGAGTAAGCGTAATGTTGCTGGAGCTGACGTGTTTCTCCTTCCTAGGCTCCTATCCAGCAATTTGCAGACAAACTTAGTGGCTACTTCGTTCCTTCTATTGTGGCTGTCTCTGTGGTTACCCTTTTTGCCTGGATTATAATTGGATTTGTGGATTTTGAAATAGTAGAAAAATACTTCCTGGTGAGTAAGTCTCCTTAAACACCTTCTGAAATATTTAAGAAATAGTTAGCCTACAAGTCTAGTAGACTGCAGTGGTTCCCTTTCTGAATTATCCTTGCAGGCAGTTGCTGACTGTAGATATTATATTATTATTGTTATTGTTGTTATTATATTTTTCATATTACATATTTTTACACTGTATCACTCCTACACTTATACTTAAAGAGAATCTGCAGTAATTAATCAACTCCTGAAAGTTACCATTAAAAAAAAAGTTAATTAAAAAAAAAGTAAATACTATACGTCAAAATTTCCCAATTTCCATTCCTTCTCGGGGGGGGGGGGAATCCCTTGTGTCACAAGCTCCAGTTCTGCATCTAGTTTTGTTAGCAWAACTCTGTGTAAATTCATCTTTGAAATCAGTAGAATTCATCTTCATTACAGATGCCAGAGGAAGATCAGGATCCTAACTTGTGCCTTAGAGTTTCATAGATCACAGGTTTCTTGGTTCATGACTATTTCTCATTAGAACTTACTAGTTTCCAGGAAAGCAATCTTCATATCCTCTTCCTTTGTTATTGTATATATTGTTGATAGAGTATCTCTTATTACATTACAGCGTAAAAGAGTTACCGTAGCATGTGGTGCCTTATTTAGGAAAATGTCCTATAAATAAAACAGGTCGTGGGTATATGCAGTATAGAACAGAACTTAGTCATTAGTTAATTAGTCATTAAATTAGTCATTAATCTTAGCTTTTGCATAATTTGCCTGTGCTTTTCTTTTTAATATTAAATACTTTAGCAAATATACTTGCAGGTTCTTTTTAACATCAAAGGCAATGTCTAGTTGAATACATTGTTTCTATTGTTCAATTTCTTCTATTACTAAACTAAATGTCTGTCACTAGGGTTACAACAAGAGCATTTCTGCAGCCGAAGTGATAATCCGCTTTGCTTTCCAAGCCTCTATCACGGTCTTGTGTATTGCATGCCCCTGTTCCCTGGGATTAGCCACCCCGACAGCTGTGATGGTTGGTACTGGAGTAGGAGCTCAGAACGGCATACTGATCAAAGGAGGAGAGCCGTTAGAGATGGCACATAAGGTAAGAAATGTGGGTTATTGTTACAAGAACTTTAAAGGCTGGCATCGGCGGCATTTTGCCAACTGCTGCCTAAGCAGATCATTACGTGTACATCAGTACGTGTTAGTAAGYGATGCGTGATCAGTACGTGTTAGTAAATTTGGTTAAATCGTGTGGTTTTCTGAGGAAGCTATAAATTAAAGCTTTCTTCATTGAGTGAAGTCTTCCTGTTTTGCTGCAGGTAAAGGTGGTTGTATTTGACAAAACGGGTACTATTACTCATGGGACTCCAGAAGTGATGCAGGTGAAGTTTCTAGTGGAGGGTAACCAACTACCACATAATAAAATGCTGGCGATAGTGGGGACTGCGGAGAGTAATAGCGAGCATCCTCTTGGAGTGGCAATAACAAAATACTGCAAAAAGGTAAGTTATTTACACAGGAAAAAGGTAGTTTGTGTTATGGAAGAACCTCTCTTGCAGTACTTAATATGTATGAATAGTCTTGTGTTATTTAGAAAGTAATTGTTGTATTCAATTGGGAAAGCTGAAAATTGTGGAGCCACATAAATCACTACCGTATTAGATGCACTGGATACTCAAGCTTACGTTTTGATGATTGATTGAATATTTCTCTTCTCCTGTTAGAGTTAGTTTGACTGCACTTTATTTTGTGGGGTTTGTAAATGCAGCATGCTTTTATATATTTAAAAATGTTCTCACTTTGCGTCCTTTTTCTTTAGGAGCTGGACTTGGAAACCCTTGGGACATGTACAGATTTTCAGGTAGTTCCAGGCTGCGGCATTAGTTGTAAAGTCACCAATATTGAAGCATTACTCTACAGGAAAAATAAAATGGTTGAAGAAAACAATATTAAAAATGTGACACTTGTGAAAATTGAGGAAAATATGGATGAATCAGTGCAGCCTGCTTTGATTATTGATGCTGAACTACCAAGTAAGCTAACTCTGGTTTATAGAATAAATGGATAATTTTTGCTTTTGTGTCTTTAGGATTCTTAAGACGAGGTCACTTTTTTCTGCCCTGGAGAACTGGGCTTGCATCAAGGCACATGTGAAATAGTTGGTCATTAGTTTATTTCATGCTCACACATCACTCAGGACATTTTGATTAAATACAATTTGAAGCTGTGTGTTGAATATGGGGCTGGAAAATCCTATAGGAATTGTCTTTCAGCTCTCTGTTTTTACTTTGCTTCATCCCAAGTTACCATTTGCTAGCCAAAATTATGTATATTTGCACAATTGACTGGTTTTCAATCAAGAACAGCTCATTGTTAGATCTTTCAACTATATTGGGCTGTTACCTGTAAATTAGAAGCCCTGAGAAAGGGACTTGGTCCTTTACTGTCCTTTACCTGTGATTCTTGGTCCACTGATATGGTAACTACCCCTCACTGAAGAAATGTTAGTGCCTTTCTTGTCAAGAACACATGAAAAGATTGGTAGGGCAGAAGGTAGGTATTGAGAAAGACTTACTTTCTGTTTGGATTCTCTGTAATGATACTTCAGTGCATACTGGGAGAACCTGGAAAGGATTAGCTGGAGGGAGGCTTCCTGGTTATCCATATGATGGTAGGATTGTGTTTTCTTCCTTCAGCTACTATGACTTCTCAAAAATACTCTGTTCTCATTGGGAACCGGGAATGGATGAATAGAAATGGTCTCCTTGTTAAAAATGAAGTTGATAAAGCCATGACGGAACATGAGCGGAGAGGTCGCACAGCAGTTCTAGCAGCTGTTGATGGTAAGTTCAATGCTGTCTTTTTATTCAGAGTTGATTTGTCACAGTAATGTCATAGCAGTTATGCCTGAAGCAGAATAATGTGATGAAAAGAGATCATTAGCTGGTTTTATAACACTTTCATATGAGAAAGACCTCTTCCTGCCTTTCTTAGTTGACAGGAGAGTTGGCCATAATACAAAGACTTCAAAGAGAGCAAAAGGCAGGAAAGGAGAAACAAGGAATTTTTTGTTGTTGTTGGACAGTCCGTGGTCTGTATTGCCTTAAACATTGCTGCCCCGATATCTGTTCTCATTCTGCTTTTTAATGTCRATATTACTGTTTCTGGAATTGGTCTTACTGGGAAAAAAAAATGATATTTTTTTTTCTTAAAGCAATAAAGATCTTTATTACAAAGACATTCTTCCTTTCTGTTCTTTTAGGAGTGCTTTGTGGCTTGATAGCTATTGCTGATACTGTGAAACCAGAAGCTGAGCTGGCAGTCTACACTTTGAAGAGTATGGGATTGGAAGTTGTCCTAATGACTGGTGACAACAGCAAAACAGCGAGATCTATTGCCTCACAGGTAAGCTGTTAGACGTGTGTTTGGTTTGAAGCTTGCTACAACCCACTTACAGGAAGGATGTTGTGTCATGTTGGTATTGCTTGTGGCTGGGATAGAACTGGTCTATTTTAAAAAAGGTAATGTAAACAAATTCAGAATAAGGGGGAATGAAAGAAGCCTTTTGAGTGGAAGCAGCATCGACTTTGAATTCAGAGCTATTTTCACATCAGATGGGTTTGGTCTTCAGCTCATGAGTGACAACATGGATTTCARCCTTCCTAGTCACATTATTAAAGGCAGAAGCTTTGATAGCTAGTAGAAAAGCTGTAAGACAGTTCTGTACTTTCTCCCTCTCTAGGTTGGCATCACCAAAGTGTTCGCAGAGGTTCTTCCCTCCCACAAAGTGGCCAAAGTGAAACAGTTACAAGATGAAGGAAGACGGGTGGCCATGGTTGGAGATGGTATCAATGACTCCCCAGCTCTCGCTATGGCCAATGTGGGAATTGCCATTGGCACGGGTACTGATGTAGCCATTGAGGCAGCTGATGTGGTTCTAATTAGGGTAAGAAGTAAGAGTGCTTCATTAAAATGAGATGATAAGAGGCATTAGAAGGCCCAGGATATCTTGAATGATTCAGACCACTGCTGAGGTGTACCACCTTTCATAAGCCAGGAGAACTGGAGCAGAGAAGAGAGAGTTTTCATCACGTTTGTTTAATGTAGTGGTAATTATCCTGTGAAGGAAACTTGCCCATTTTTGGGATACTACAGATTTTGGGGTAGTTAAAGTTTGAGATTGGGCAAAGGAGGAAAAAGTGACCTGACTTTTGGCAAGTATAAACTATATTTCAGTAACATATCACAGTACTGCCAAGGTTATAGTCACATCTTCCTACATTCCAACACCACCTTGACAGAAATTGCCGTCAGTGTCTAGAGCTGTACTGCGTGGTGCTGTATACATTATTCCGATTACGGTGACATCTGGAATAAGGTTGGCGCTGATTGTATGGGCTCTATGCAGACAAACTAGAGCACCCTACAGAATGCTTACTACATGTAGTCTGTTACATCCAGCATATGGTAGTTAGTTTTAAAATAGGAGTATGATGACACTACGTGTATGCTTTTTTTTCTCTCTTTGACTTCTCCAATAAACATTAACTTGCAGGATGACTTGATGGATGTGGTAGCAAGTATAGATTTATCGAGGAAAACTGTGAAGAGGATCCGGATCAACTTTGTCTTTGCTCTAATTTATAATCTCATTGGAGTTCCCATAGCTGCTGGTACGTGAATGTTTCCCTGCAGTAATAAGATTGTGCTTAGTGAGTAGAAGATTGCAGCGATTTACCGTTGTGTGGAAGAGTATCCATTTTCTTTATTTCTGACTGTCAGTAAGTGCAGAGTTCTCTGCCTGGGGACGTTGCAGTGGTGTATTTGTGAGCTGTCCTCCTCCCACGTTATGGCTATTATGGATATGCTTAGCACATCAAAATAACTTTAAGATAAAAGGCTTATTGAATGAGCCTGATCTTGTGAACAAGCAGTTTACTGCAAGGCGGGCAAGACGTGCCTACCTCTGAATTTCAGACTACGTGACACATCCAGCTGTATTAACCTGTAGGTTCTAGCTGAGATAGAACACAAATATTTATGTATTAAATATTTGTCGTTTAACACTAAACTAAAATCCTACTTATTAACATATTGAAATGCAACTAAAATTAGACAGTCCATGTGAAATTGTATGTGTTAATATACGAATAATACTGTGTTCCTGCTCTGAACTTACTGCTGTTTTATTTTTCTAGGTGTCTTCCTGCCCATTGGTTTGGTTTTGCAGCCCTGGATGGGATCTGCAGCAATGGCTGCCTCCTCTGTTTCTGTTGTGCTTTCTTCTTTGCTGTTAAAGATGTGAGTATGAACAATTTTACGGTTTGTGATTTGGATTTGAAGCTCAGGTCTTTCACTTTGTGTGGCAGAAAATAAGTGTGGGACTATGGCAGATTTCAAAGCTTTTTGAAGAACAGTTCAGGCACGTCTGTGTTTAGCAGTAATTGGTTTTGTTCTTGAGAAGAGGAGTCAGTTGGTCCAAAGCACCCAAGACAGTAGTGTTTAAAAATGTCATTTCTAATGTGAAGAGAAATGTACATACAAATCAGAAGTGTGTTCAGAATGGAAAATTCCTTAGTGGCCTTTGTATATTTGTGAGAAATCTTGTCAGGACATGCTGGCTTCTGAGGCAATGCAGGTGTAAACACCACGCTGCCACTGAGGATTGGTGCAGTAAGTAAATCAAGCTGCTGCATTTGTCACTGCGTTATTGTTCCTTACTCCTCAGTTAGGAGTGGTGTAACACTRTGGTGGGAATGGTATCTTTTGCTATTTAGTTAACACACAAGGTTTCAGAATAAGGAGAGTAGAAGAGATGGTAAATGATAGCTACAGTGGTCTGCTCTCTGTAGATATATTTTGCCAATATGTTTTGCAGATGCTCAGCACCACTGAAGCAGTTGAATACTGAATGATGCATGTCAGCTTTACCTGTCCTTCTGCGTCCTGGCCAAAAAGCACTGAATTAGCTTCTGGTTGTATAGTAGCCTTGCAAAATCTTGAAACTTTCATCACTGTATAATCGGTCAAATTACAAATGTCTCTGGCTTGTGCGTGATCATAGCACGTAGGCTAGTTTCTTTCCATATTTTAGTGTACCTTACTTCAACCTGGGATGTATTGTCGTCTTTTGTTTTTTCCTTCCTTAGGTACCAGAAACCAAGTTCTGAGAAACTCGAGTTCCGGGCCCGTGGCCAAATGAGGCACAAGAGCCTGTCGGAAATCAGTGTCCACATTGGAATTGATGAGACTGGGACAGGCTCTCCTAAACTGAGCTTAATGGATCGAATCATCAATTACAGCAGAGCCTCTATAAATTCTCTCTTTTCAGACAAACGTTCAGTGAACAGCATAGTTCTTAATGAACCAGATAAGCATTCACTTTTGGTGGGAGATTTTGGAGATGATGATGACACAGCATTATGAAAGACTGCCCTTCCCCTCCCACCCCTGCGAAGAAAAAAAAAAAAAAAGAAAACCTGAAGCAAAATGAGAAAACAACCGAAACAGCTGTCTAGAAGTCTGTGCATGTACTGATCATTTCTGGAGTTCTTTTCAGATGTATCTCTTCTTAATGTGGAAAGCTAGTTTATTTCCAGGGTCTTCACCCCCCCCCCCCAACTAGACTTACCAAAAAAATGGTGCAGGGGCTGTTAATGCTTGCAGACAGGGCTCTGTTACCATTCCATGAAGCTTGCAGTATGGCGTTTTTTGGTTTTTTTTTTTTCCAAACTGTCAAAATACAATTAAGGAAACTAAGGAACCAGAAACTTATTTCCCAGCCTTATAACAGGCTACTTTATGCCTACTCAAGTTTAGTACTGTGTTAAAAAATTATAAATTACTGCATCTGCAAAATACTGAAGGTTCTGTGTTTGCAGATAGATGTGCCTTACTTCAAAACCTCCAGGTCCCTTCTTGTTTCCATAGCCTGCCTTCTACCAGAAATGGTTCCTCTCAGATGCCTTTTCTTTTTACAAACATCTGGTTCGAGCTTTTCACACTCCTTGCTTCAAATCATCTCACCATTTGTGATCTGGATTCCTGCGAGGCAGAGATAACTGAGAGGTTTTGGGTTTGCTTTCTAACATCATAGCCACGTTTAACCCTATACATTCATGTCCCAGTACACTCCTACTACTAAGGTTTTCTGCTTCAAGGTTGGGASGTTTGCTCATTCCCAACCTCTCCAAAGCCAAAAACTCCTGCAACGTCTGAATACGATATGGGTGTGATGTGGTATTAGCCAAAATGTGTAGCTTTTAAGAAGGCAGCAGTGTAGTTAGTGCTCACTGCCAATATCTACTAGCACTCCTTAAATGAACCAGAATAGCTTGGACGGTGTCACGTAGACTGCCTTTAAAACCTTTACAGTTCAGTCTTTGCAGATATCTAACACCGTCAGAGAATTTATTATGTGTCAGGGACTGCACTAACATCAGTTGCTTGGAAAGATAGTTAAGTGTCTACATACCGGGAATGGTCCAGAATCCACTCCATAGATTGACCCAAACCTCCTTTGCTTGGGATGTTCAGACCCAGGCTTTGTGAATTAAGATGGTCTTCATTTGTTACTGAACTGAAATATCAAAATGCAGGTTTTGATCATTAAATCATTAATATTAAAAATGTTCTCAATGAGAAATAAAGGTGTCATCACTCAGTAGCTAGCTACCTGGTTGTTACTTAATAAACCTTGTTCTTTAAATCCTCTGCTGAGACAGCTATCCAAAGCAATTACTAAGTTCGATAATGTTGAATTACATTACAAGATACAGTCCATGGTGTAAACATGTAATTCCAATTTGTGCTTGTAGAGGAGAAGTATTTGGTTTGGAGTATGGTAAAGAGATCTCTACAATGTTCTAGTTTTTAACTTGAAGTCTGATGTCAGTGCATAGATTATGTATGTAAAAAGTCATAACTAAATAGCTTTTGCATTGTATCTGAGAACTACCAGAAAAATACCAGTGTATGAAAACAGAAGAGTGGTACTATGGAATATGTTGTTAGTAAATCAGTATACTTGTTATATTGTAGTGAGGAGAACAACATAATTTGTTGCTGCCACTAGTTTAAGAAACAAAGTATTTCTGTTGCAGGATTTAGGTTCTTAATATCTCTACATGAATATAGATTTTTTTTTTAATTAGATTATAGCTATATGTATATATTGTAGCGTTAAGAAATGCTGAGATATATTACTGCGAAGCCATTCCATAAGATGTTCTCTGTTTTCAGCAGCAAAGCTGTTTCTTACAAAGCAGACAGTTACCTAAAAACAGTTTGATCGTATTATGATGGTGTTTTAGTGCTTCATGACCATGCAAACTGTTTCCAAAGATTTCAGTTTCCTTGTTTATCCACACTTGGTGTTGTTCTTGGCATGATTCTGCAGATGAAAGGGAAGTATTCTACATATTTTTGTCTGGATTGTGCTGACGGGTGGTCTTAATTGTGCAGTGGAGACACAAGGCAGATCCTAACATGCTTTCAGATGGGAGTTTCGTTACTGCAGGTGCTGGTCCAGCCCCTGCTTATGGTATATATGGCATGTAAATGACAGATATCATGCTCTTACTGCAGGAAATAGAGTAGTAATTTAGGGTTTAATTCCTGGTTGGTAGATAAAGCAGAATGAAGAATTTGTTAAATTATTTCTGAATATATTTTTAGAGCACTTTGGCTTCGACCTTCTGTTGTCTAAATTGTACGTAGGTTGAATGCTTACAGTGGAATGCTGGCTTTATCACCAACTTTTCCCCAATACAGATGTTTTCCTAGGCTTTTCCATTTTCTATGAAACCTGGCATTTGTTCCAGTTACAGCAAAATAAGGCTACTTTTCAAGACCAGGATACTTAATGAGGTGCAGAGGTGATTATTGGGGCATAAGGAACAGTAAAATGCTGACTGAGAGGGAATGGCATAGCAGCTTCTAAGGACAATCGGAGGATCAAACTCTAGAGAGGAAATAACTAAGCTAAAGACCAGTGTTAGCTCAAGAATGAATGGGTATAAGGTGGTTGTGATAAATCTAGGCTTGAGTTGAAATGAAGCTTTTTAACTATAACAGCTATTAGGTTCCGAGACAGCTTCTGTTAGAGCTAGTACGGGTGGAAAGCAAATTGCTCCCATCTTTCTGAAAGAGGCTTGTACGAAGTGATGCCAGCAGAAGCAGTGGTCAGGACGTACTGGCCCAGGAAGTCCCTTTCAGTCCAGTTTTCCTCTTTAGGAAAATCTGTCTAGACTTGTCTTTTGAACTTGAATTTAGTACACAGTGTGTTTGAGTAATGTATAGCTGATTAAGAAATTCAAAGTCCAGATCTTTGAAAATAGGTTATCTGTCCAACACTCCCCCAAAGGTGTGATACTGACTTACAGAATGTTTGTGATTAAAATACTATATAAGGTGCTTTATGTTGAAGAACCAAAATATTTTTCAGTTTGATTGTACAGTGCAAGTGAAATAATGTGGGAGCTAAATGTTTTCCCAAATGTAAATGGTTTAATATGTAAATATGTTACTGCAGTTGGAGACAGTTTGGATTCAGGAACTTAAAATATCACTTGGAAAAACACAGTTATAAACGAAATTGTATTACTACTTTGTCTATTTTATTGTTTTCTGTAACTAGCTATTTATAAAACCTGTGCTCTATTTAAAAAACAAAGTACATATGCTCGAGGCTTTAAAAATTGCTCTTTGAATCTTACCAATAAACTTTTTAAAAGAGTAGACACTTGAAATTTTATATGAAAAAGAATGTGAAGCTAACAAAACACAATGGAAGCAAGCAAGCATTTTTATTTATTAAAAACTATGTTTATTTTTTTGCTTAGAACTTCCAATGCAATGTTTTAAACTTGAGATTTTTTTATTCAATTTTGGTATGAAGAATGGAGAAATTAGTGCTGTTGTGGAATGTTAATTTAGTGCTGTTATATTTCTTTATATCTAGAAACATGTAGTCTCACACTTCCTAATCTTTTAAGAGTGTGCCTCCATCATTATAATGGCAATTATAAGCTATATAATAAAAATGTAACATCCAAAGACTGTTTTAAATCATGTTCTATGATCTTTCAATATTTCCTTTGCTGAATTAACAGATTGTACTGGCAGCCTGGCAAAATTTCTCCCCGTCCCTTCCCCCGCACTGTTCAAGTAAAAGGCCAAGCGTGGCACCTCGGGGTCGGGGTGGTGCTGCGTTGCCCTGCAGGAGGCTGAAACGTGCAGGTACAGGACGGAGGCTCTGAGAGCAGCTTGGCGTGTCACGTGCACTTCGTCCTCCCCAAGCAAGAGCGCTCTGGGTGAAATGGGAAAGGTGAAGCACTGCTGCTTTCTGCTTGTTCGGCAAAAGGCTGAGGATTGGGGGTTCTTACCGTACGTAAGTACCAGCTCTGCTAAACTGCATGGCCTTGAGCAAGACACTCAGCCTACATGAAACCATAGGGCTGTTGGCAAGTGGTATTAGTGAAAGTTGGGAAATTGTGGAGTAATCATCCYGTAAAGAGCATCACTGTATTGCAGAATCATGGAATAGCTGAGGCTGGAAGAGACTGCTGGGGGTCATGTAGTCGAAACCTATCAAAGCAGGTGAGCTACAGCCGGTTGCCCAGGACAGAGGTTTTTAATGTCTCTGCAACCTCTTTGGGCAGTCCGCTCCAATGGTCAATCACCTTCATAGTAAAAAAGGTGTTTTCTTACATTAGGATGAAATTCCCTGTGTTTCAATCTGTGCCCATTGCCTCTTGTTCTTCCCCTGGGCGCTACTGAGAAGAGTCTGGCTGCAGTGCAGTGGTTTATGCAGTCACGCCGTGTCCCAAAGAAAAGTGCCAAGCATGAAGTGGTGGGGAAAATTCAGTGTGAGTGCTCCTGTGTTCCTCTCATGGAGAGGGCCGGGCTCCCATCCCCAAAATAACCACTTGGGTTGAAATCTAGCACAAATCTCCTGCCAAAGCCCAGATCCTATCCTGAACAGTGTTCGAAGCAATGAGGAGCAGCAGCAGCAGGAGAGCCCCTTCTCGGCTCCCCAGCTGACCTTGTTAGAGGAGGGCCTGGCTGCATGACTGGTCCCCAGGTTGTGGTCTCTGATGGCCCGTGCATCTCTAGGGGGCTTTCCACCTTCAGTTTGTCAGGATAGAAAAGAGGTGTGAAGCCTTTTGAGTTTTCTAGAAGCATCTCTCAAGCATTTTAAGTAAACAATGACTGAACGCTCCAGTATTCCTTTGGGCTGTTTTTTTCTTATTTTCATTTAAAAAAATCCTCAAAACCTGCTCTCACCAAAACACTTCTTGTTCCCTGTGTTTGCCAGGCTGCCTCACTGCCATGCMTTATGCCTGTTCGCAGGTAGATTGGCCAGGCTGGCTTCTGGAGTTTCATAGTGCCAKTTTGTATTTCCAGAAGAAGAGTTCCTTTTTGATTTTTCTGGATTGCCCAGGCCAGGGTCCTGCAAARATCTGCTCTCTCCCTTGAGACCTCAGCTCATCTCTGCCTAGCACTGAGCTGGTCTCACGTGGCGATAGCGCGGAGGTTTTTAGTGTGATGCTGCATGATGAAGACCTCCCCTCGTGTCTCCTCCTCCAGCGTCTGAGATGACCCACTGCTTGGCTGGAGCTGGGCGGGCAGATGCTGCTGCACTGGGGAGCAGGCTGGGAGAGAGAGTCCACGAGACCGCGCTGCTGGGGAGGGTGAGCTGGGAGGTGAATATCTGAGGCTAGCTCTAAATGAGCGAGGTGTGGGAGGTCCCATTGGCTGTACAGACAGAATGAATCTTTGTCTTCACTAGCTCTACTGTTGGGTAGAAGACTAACTTTGCATCCAACTCTTTCCAAGATGAAGAATTTTGCTTTCAATTAAGACACAACCCTGTAATTTCATCATCTTGGACTGGCTCTCATTGGCCTAATATGCCCCAGCAGGTGTGGAAACCTACAGTTTTTAGCACTTGGGGTTTTGAAAATACAGGCTTGTTGCACAGAAATAGTAACCAAAACATTTAAGTTTCTTTAATTTAGGCTTTTAGTTATTTTGGGTTAAGAGAGTGTGTGAATCTTCTCTTTTCAAATTGAACAGTCTATTATAGCTATGACTGAATTTAAAAAAAAAAAAAAAAAAAAAAAAAAAAAAAAACACCACCAAAAATTCACTAGAACTTTTTTTTGCATATATATCCAGCTGCAGTTTTGCAGCAGGTTGTTTAGTGAAGTGGATCAAAAACATCTCCGTCTGCAGCCTCAGGCTTCTGTCACCACGCACAGGATGGATACAATACTTGCCATGTAACTTGTATAAGGGAAGTTTGACTAAAGCCATAGTCAGTCTCCCAAGGTACAAAACACATCTTGGCCTCAGTTAGGATAAGATCAAACATTTGTTTTCTAGCACCTTTTGTTCTTCAGCAACTTTATAGTCACAAGGCTAAAATGGAATAAAATAGGCTGTATCAGTGAAAGTGGGCCTTTATCTTTTGAATCTCATAGAAAACAGCTCATTTTCATGAGTCAGTCCAAGGCTGGCCAGCCTAGCTGCAGCGTCACGGTAAGGTATCGCGCATCAGCAAACCCAAACCGGGCCTTTATACCTGCTGCACAGAACACAGCCGTACATCCAAATTATCTGTTGTCACTGGTGGTGGTAACTSTCTTCCATATTTGAAAGTCTTTTGTCTAACACACAATAGCATTTCCCTTACAAGCTGTACTTCCCAGATTCTGGCATCTTGGCAAGAGAAATACCCGAGTAAAGTAAGTTACCCTGATGTGAAGCTGCACAACCTCTCTGAACAGAAAACTCACCAGATTAACACATCTGGATCTTAAGATTCTCTCAGTTGAAGGTTCCATAGTTTCAGGGAAGATCACTGATTAACCTGGAGGACCCTGATCTGGATTCGTTGAAACATCTTTTTTATAACAACCTGTATTTTAACAAACAAACAAACAAACCCAAMAACYCAGATGCTCGTTAAGTAGCCAGRAGTCCCCAAATCCTGTGTCAAATGTTCTTGGGAGCAAGGTGCAATACAAAAACCTCTGCATTCATCTGGCCAACATACATCATCTGTGATTCAAGTAACACCAAGTTTAATAGATACAGAATTAGAAATTATTAAGGCTCTCCTGGAATTTGAAAATGCCTCTCCTTCCCTGAAATCTGACAAGTCAAGGACGTTTCCAAAGYGAAAACTTTGAGTTGTCATAAATTCTGTTGCAAGCTGCTGACTTTTAGCTCACATAGGTGTTTACTACAGCAGCTTCTCACCTGCCTCACACCCCTTGGTGGCAGCAAGCACCTGTGAGAGTGGTGAGCAGAGCTCTCACATTCCATATTACTGTTCTGTTGGAAAAAAAGAATAAAACGTTTAATTATTTGGATCAAATATAGGTTCATTTTACCCTGTATGAAATCAGTGGAACAAATACCAGTGCCTAGGGCTCTGATGGAAAATGATATAGGGGATAATGATAAGATTAATGTTRCTCCAAAACTTATTTTCTTGTTTGGCATTACAGAAGCATACAGGAATACTGTATTCCAGCAGCCTACCATAGCCAGGTACTCCACTGGTTAGTATCAGAGCCTCTGCAGCTGCTGCCTGAGACATCATGTTTTCAGGCTTGATGGAGTCTGTTTTACCAGTGCACAGTTCCTGCATAGATTTTTTTTTTTTATTATTATTTAACCACACCCTAGATGCTTTCATTTTAGTATGGCTACATTATCTTCTTTTAAGATGCTCTTTCTTTTCTTTTTCTTTTTTCTTTTTTTATGTAACATTTTTAGAAAGCATCTCTGCAAACAGTTTGACAAGCCCTAAAGGTCAGGCTTTGATTCAAAATTCAGCATCTGTCTTGATACCAGACCTGAACTACTGGCAATGGTGTTTTTTTTTCCTTCCAGTTGACTGGATAATTTAAGTAGTAGCTGTGAATTTGCATCATGTCTACTAGGTCATGAATGAAAACTGCTGAAGAGRTAAGATTTTTTTCTTTTTATCCCATTAAACACATCTCTCAAATAAATTTCTTAAGGAGAGTTTGAGAGCTGTACACATACACGCTCAGATGCAAGAAAAAAGAGTGTGAAGAGAGTAGGATTCTCTAGTATTTTCAGTTTAACCCCCTATCCAATTTTATACTTGGACAGACCTGAAGCCCTTCATTCCCTGCTAATGTTAGAAATTAGATTGCGTAAAATTGTTTGCCAGCCTGCTGACATTAGGCAGGYGATGGGAGCAGCCAAGAGATGTACACATTTATTCTCTGGCTACAGCGATGCTAGAAGCTTAGAATTTTGTCCATGCTTCAGGCAGTTTTTTCCACAGTGMCAGACTGGCTACTCAAACTCCATATCCCAATAGATCATTAAAAGGAAGAGCTGGGAAGGATTACAGAAACCAGGCAAAGCTGGAGCTTGTGAGAACATACGGGATCTGTGTTCACGTAAACTTTAATCTTCAGAGCAGTAGTCAGTTTGTGTGTATAAATCTTATAATTTCTCTTATAAATCTCGTAATTTCTCTACCTTTAAGTCTTCGCTAATTCCACAGAGCCACAGCTGGCTGATAATTTAGAGTACGTAAACGAACGTTTTCCCTGCTGTAAAATGCTCAAGTTCAAAGTAGGTGMGGTCACCTATGGAGGTGAACTCAGTAGACATCCATGGCGAACACAGAACAGCCCGAAAATAATGACACCTCCTTTGTCTGAAAGGCCTGATCTGCACGAGCAGCAGAGCACTCTGAAGAGCTTCTTCCCACTGATAGTTCCAGAAGACAAAAGCCGAGCAGAACTGAACCGGTGCTTCCTCCTGTCTCSTCTCTTTCACTTGGTGCTGGGACGGCTCTTCAGTGGGGTGTCACCTCCGCAGCCTGCCGACCCCGGAGCACCTGAACTTTGGTTTGTGCTGTAAGAGATTGCCCTCAGTAAGGAGGTAAGAGAGAAACTGAGGAGAAAAAGACAAGATCTGCTTATTCCTTCAGTGCTCAGTGGTTTGGGAACTGAGCAAATTACAAATTAACAAACCAGACTTGTAAGTTCCAAAGTTTAAATTAAGTGCAATTAAAGAAATACATTTAAACACGATAAAGTGGAAAGCCTA
Organism: Oceanodroma leucorhoa; assembly: GCA_030449065.1. Classification (NCBI taxonomy): domain Eukaryota; kingdom Metazoa; phylum Chordata; class Aves; order Procellariiformes; genus Oceanodroma; species Oceanodroma leucorhoa. The sequence continues at coordinate 13,812,002 of JASVER010000011.1, forward strand.
TGAGTGGATCAGGGAACTAGAAACAGGGAAAGAGCATAGAAAGAGCACCTGGCAGAGTTTTGGGGAGGAATTTCCTCGCCAAGAGGCAGGGAAAAATACCTTCCATTGCRCTTTGCAGGAACAGTGAAACCATGGAGAAATATCGGGAGAGCGTGAACATTTCCCAGTGAGTTCTCAGCCACCTTCCCCTAGAGGGCCCYGTTCCTTAAAAAGTCCAGAAACAGCATCTGCTTCATAAAAAGCGGGGATGTKGGGACGGCTCCTGGCCTCTCACCTCTGGTTTATTCTGTTCACTGAAGGCACGGTTCAATGGCAAATCTATTGGGAGGGTATAACTGGGGATTTGTCTTTTTATCAGTTGGTGATTATTGTTAGACTAGTTTRTTACCCATTTTTTAAGTAGGCAGTATTAAAGATCTAAAGCAAAAGATAGGAGCTGATTGCATTAAAATAGATAAATGTGCAGTTAAGATTAATGAGGGGAGTATGTCTGATGTTTATACTGAATATCAAAATACATGCCCCAAACACCATCAGCTTTGATTATCCAAGAAAATCTGTATTACAAATCARTTAAATAGGTTTTAAATAATATTTTTTTTTAAATCTTATTTTTAAACTGTGGTATTAAAACTCCACCGTGAAATACATGATACATGTGTAAAAGCCTTTTAATATAAATGGTCTTGCTCTAGACTCATTCAGTGACGCTCTATTTCTGAAATCTAGGCATATAAGGTTGAGAGCCAGCATTTGGGGGGGGGTGGGTGTGTGGAAGGCTATTTCTCAATCTCCCTCCTGAATTTCTTCCATATGTCTCTCTCAAGAATGCTCTCTTACCTTTCCTACAAGATACCTGCGCTTTAATATTGCACTACTGCAAGGGGAAAAGAAAACTTAGAACTTGTGCTGAAGCCTGTTTCCAAGTAGAAGCTTAAAATKCAGAGGGGGGTTATAAAAGCAGTAAGTTTCTGAAGACTGGATCATGCAACACAGATGAAGATGCAGATTATTGGTYTCCAAACCACAGCCCTTCAGTTTGGTTCATACAAATATGCACGCCAGTGCACCAAAGCCCGTGATCTGTCTAAACTTGCCACAATCCCATTCCTTTTGGCTAAATGAAGCAGGCAGGATCGCACAGGCGAGKGCTATGTCAGTTTGAAATACAGCTTCTGTTTTGTATTCCTAGAAATGACTTCCTAGAAYGGTCACAGGTCTAACACCAGATCCTTGCTCTTTTCGTTACCAGCCCTTTGCCCTCCTGGCTTCTTTGTACTGGTTAATTTAAAAATACGGGTTTTGAACTGTTTGCATGGGCTTTTTTCTTTAAATATTTGCAGTATATTCTAAATATTTCACAACAGGAGGGAAGGACAGAGAGGTGACTCAAGCCTGGAAATGAGCTTTGAGTCTCGAACACGTGTCTGTAATACTTCYCTTCTCTTTGTAACTTCTTTATTACGCACAAATTCTGGTGCCCTGGCCATATCCCATCTAGAATTATGTTCTGCCACYGCAAGTTCTTTTGTGACTTCCTCCCTATTCCCTGACCTCATGTTCGTCACCAAAAAATGGAGAAAAAGCACAGAACATAAAACCAGAGTACACCTTATGTTCACAAGGTGTTCATATGGCTGCAGTTCTGCCCAAAACAATAGATCCTTATAACTGCACTAAGCTTCTAATTTCAGATGACTGCAGACTTCTTATGCAATACTCCACTGACTATTAGATGTATATAGTTGTGGTGGAGTTAGTCCTATTGAGTAGAGTGTTCTTGGTGGGTTTTACTTACTTATTTATGGCTTGCTTAGTCCTTCATTCCCGAATGCTCTCTTCTAACTGGGGATTAGCAAGTGCCCCACTGTCCCCTCTCCTCAGTCAGCCGTGGTATATAGCTATCTTCCATCTTACATTACTGTGAGTGCCCAAGTTACTGTGTTCATGCCATGCACTGTGGCATTTCTCCTCCATACTTTTTTACTCCTAGGAGATAGCGTGCAAGCTTTTTAAAATAGCGTCTTGTACTAATGAATGAATCCATTTACCAGGGAAAGTAATAGGTGCTGCAAGGATGCGGTTGTGGACTGCAGCTGAAAGGAGCCTTCCTCTCTGAGTCAGCACCAAGGAATCTAACCGTTGCCTTTGAAAAAAGCAGCACCGCATGAAGTAGAACAGGGTGAAGGAAACAGATTCATTTCAGAACAGTTAAATAGTTACAGCTCCTGTGGATCTGGAGTATCCCTTCCTTACCTTCCTACCCAGTGCCCCTTTACCGTGAGCGTGTGTCCACCCGCCGTGGGTCGTGCCGCGGGCTCTGGGGCGAGAGCGTGCTGGCGTGCCGGGGTGCTGGCGTGCCGGGGTGCCAGGGTGCTGGCGTGCCAGGGTGCTGGCGTGCCGGGGTGCCAGGGTGCTGGCGTGCCGGGGTGCTGGCGTGCCGGGGTGCTGGCGTGCCGGGGTGCTGGCGTGCCGGGGTGCTGGCGTGCTGGCGTGGCGGGGTGCTGGCGTGGCGGGGTGCTGGCGTGCAGGCCCTCCCGCGCCCACGGCTCCACTGCTGGACGGACCTGCTGGGTTTTGTCTCTCGGGTGAGGTGCCAGACCTCCACCAGGCCTAGGTGCCCCTTCTCCATTTTAAGGATCCCCAGCAATTGACACACATTCAACATTTGCAGACAATTTAGCCTCACRTAAGATCCAGAACTATTAATTTGGATGTTCAGAGATTGGAAATGAAAGAGGATTCACGTCAGTGAAATCTGATCAAGTTCTTAAGGAGGAAACAAAACAAATAGGTGATTATTTCCAAAAGCTRGAAAAGTAATATTGCTGCGAGACCAGGCAGGTTTATGTTACCTGCAGGAACTGCTGTGCTTTGTTTTCCAGAAAAAGCGTTTTGTTTGATGCACTTGCAGATTTATTTTTAATTCTACAGTCAAATACATTCTTAAATTCGTGGCTGGATGTCGAACTGCCTCCCAGGACGGCGGGGGTTTGGCCGGCTCAGGCAGACGGTGGGTTAGAAGCGGTACGTACCCAAACGCTACAGAACCGGCGATCGCGCTCTGCCGGGGCCGACAGAGCCCGGCGGCGGCTGCTGCGTGCGGGACGTGACCGGGCCTCCCGCCGCAGCCCGGCCTCCCGCGGGGGCGGGCAGACCGCCGACGGGCAGGCGGCTCGACCAGTAGCGACGCGCGGCGGGCAGTTCGGCCCAATCGTTGACGGGCAGGGGCGGGGCGGGCCGGGTGCAGGCGGTGCGGGCGGTCGTCTGCGGCAGAGCGCGGGCGGCAGCAGAGCGGAGCGGCGGCAGGGTCGGATCGAGCCGGGAGCAGCCATGTCCCTCTCCAACAAGCTCACCCTCGACAAGGTGGACGTGAAGGGCAAGCGGGTCGTCATGAGGTGAGGAGCTGGGGTTCGCCGCACGCATTCCCGCCGTGCRGAGGACCGGCCCGGCCGCGGGGGCGCCCGGGGCCGCCGCCCCTGGTGCCCTTGTCCCGAGGGCGGCCCTCAGCACCGGCCGGGCCCCGCGAGGAGGGCGGGAGGGGTGGGAGTGGTGCGTGGTGCCTCCCGGGGATGGAGGCGTGTGGGGAGCCGYCCGCGGCCTCCCGGGCCCGGCGGGGCCGATCTACCCCCCCCCTCCTCGCTGGGTCCCGGGCAGGCCGCCCCGGCGGGGCTCGGCGGGCTCCCCGGGGCGGGGGGCGGGTTTCCGCCCAGCTTTCCGCAGGCAGCAGCAAGTCATCTCTGTCCTCGGCAGGTTCTTGTCTGAGCCCGGCGAATTATTTTCCGTGGGGTTTTGGTTTCGGTTTTTTTCGTACGCCGAAAGGCCCCGCACATCCTGAACCACCCATCAGAGAAACGTGTCTGTTTCCGTGTGAGGGGGGATGTGATCGACGGGGAGGAGTGTAAATCCGGGCGGGCCTCGCTCAGCTCTGGCAAAGCCGAGGTGGACGGTGTCCAGCACTGCTGGGGGGGAGGCACCGGCGGGCCCGCATCGCCTACCGGAGAGCTGGACCCGCAGGGGCCCTGCTTTGGTAAATTGCTCTGCTCGCACATGGATCATCCACAGGCTGTTTGAGGGGAAAGCTAGCCAGCCTACCATATTTTTATTAGGGAGCGCTACAAAAAAAGGTTATTGCCCAGTTCCGTTTCCTTCCTGAAAATCCAAAAAGTGTTGCAATAACAAAGTGAAAATATGGCTCTGGCCAGCTACCCAAATAAAATAATAATTCTGCTTTTTGCAGTAAGAGTCAAATCGCAGCACGTCCTGGTGTAAAACCCTAAAATAGGAATTCATAGCTTATTTATAAAACATGAAGGCCTGCTGAAAGCCTAATGCTGGAATTGCTGCCAAATACTGGGAGATAAGGGCACTGAGGTACATCATGATACATCCTKCTCGAAATACTTTTATTGTGGGATTCTTTGCCCAAGGTCACCATAATATGATTAGCATGTGTCTCTTACCTTGCTCAGTGAGTAGGCACGTATAACAAAATTATAACTTCTCTTCCCTTAGTCTGCGTCAGACAACTTGCTCTTTTTATCTTGTCTCTCTGTCGTCTTATTTTGAAGTAGTTCCCTAGAAATTTGATTACCAGAAACTAACCCCCGTAATGAGTGCTGAAGAAGCTACCTCAGAATTTGCATGCGCTTCCTAAATCTGGTACAACAAAAGATCTTTTTATCTTTGTAACAACTGATATTTTTTTTTTTTTGCCATCTGACTGGTTTTTTCCTTTTCTGAGTTGTATTACAGAGAACGGTCTTGTATTGGCAGAGGATGGGTTAGCCAGCTCTGAGTCTCCGATAGTTAATGCACATATCTATCTTTGCAATTCTGTGACAGGCTACTAAAACCAAGTGRAACAGGAGATGATGTGCCAATTTTTTGTTTCCCACCTGCATCTCTTTTCCCCCGAAAAGAATCACCATGTGCTCTCAGTACTACTAAAATCGATACTTCTTTTTTTCTTCTCATATTCATCATAATTTTGGCATRCTCATAACCTGCTTATCTTCTAGTCCTAATGCCAAAGCTTCAAGAGAAGTTGGGAGTGGGGGGAGAAAGGGTTCAAGGAGAGCTCAGATTTCAGTTGTCCTGCAGTGGGGAAGAAGGGTGAGCTGGGTATTTCTTTTGTAGCTCTGATGGCTCTGTAAAGCAAACTATTCTTTTATTCTCATTTTAGAATAATACCACGATAATGGTGCTTTTCTTTGCACTTTCTAGAATTAGTCCACTGTATCGTGGGGCTGCCAGTTCAGTTTCTTATTGCTCAGCTACTCCTGTTTTGCTGGCAGCTTTTGTCGTTCTGTGCATTTGTTTCTCGTGCTGAGCAGGCTACCAGAGAATTCAAGCAACTTCCTGAATTTTGTTGTTCTTTAATATAGATACAGAATGATGAAGGGTGAACTGTAATACCATATTCACTTTCTCCTCCTGATACGCTGTTGCAGTCGGTTAGCTGTTCTCTTCCATAGCTCTGTGAGTAATTTCTGCCTTTAGCTGTTACGCAACGCAGCTTCCTGCTGCTGCTAGTCAGCACATGGGCACAAGGTATGCTAGTGAGGAACGGCTGATGAAACTCCTCCCTTCCATCCTTTCATCTGGCACCAGCAGGGAGGTTACTTCTACATCCACGTCAGGTCTTCCAGTGGGAATGTGATAAGCCACAGCACTCAGAGAACAAAAATTCGAAGTCATAGGCAATAACTGGACAGCTTCCTTGAGCCTGCCTGCTTGCCGTAGTAGTCCAACCAAGCGTTTTAGAGGCCTTGCTTAGAGAACACAATGTCACTTTCCATTATCTGCTTCCTTTCCCTTGGAAGCTCCTAGTCGGTGAGCTGAGAGCATGTTCTTTAAAATGAAAAGGTTCAGTCTCAGTTTTATTTCCTGCTTCAGCATCGTTGCTACTGCCGTCATGAGCATTAGGGTGTATTGGTGGCATAGCTTTACTAAGTCATTCTAGCAGATGTTTGTTCTCCGTTTGTGTTCTGTTGTTACAAGTAGAAATGGCTAATAACATACAGATTTCAAAACGGAACTTGTGTACAAAGCAGAGCTAAAAATCTTGCTCTAAGTGTAACATTGCTTTTCTAGCCAGTGCCTTTAGTGGGAGGTTCCCTCACTCTTTGTAAAAGAAATTTGTTGAGTATTTAATTTTATTTCTGTTTTTTTTTTTTAGGGTTGACTTCAATGTTCCAATGAAGGATCACAAAATAACCAACAATCAAAGGTAAGCCATAATTTCCATCCCAGATGGAAGCCCCAAAATCTGTTTTCTCTCTGATTTTAGCCCAGTTCTGTTTGCAGTACCTGGAATGCTACCATGATTAAACTGTCATTGCTCGTACCAGAATACTAAAGGTGTCTCAGGGAAGGTCTGGCAATTGTTAATTAAAACCCCTGCAGCTGTTAGCAAACTACACTAATTACAAGGCTGCTTCTCACTGTAGCTGCTGTGAAAAGCATATAGAAAAAGTCTCTTAATTGTACAGATCCTAAAATTCATTCTTCAAATATGGTTGAAGTGTTATGCCCATTTCACAACCACATCCCTTTGCTGTGTGTGAAAATTTGCTATATTTGTTGGTAGCATCCAGAAGACTTTCTGTCTCCTGGTTACCCTGTAGTTATGTTAATCTGTTGGCTTATGTTAGAATAATTGTTCTAGTGCAGCATACAAAGACACACGGTTTAGAAACAGTGATATCAAATGTCTTGTCTTGCTTGTCTGTCACTTGCAGGCAGATGCCAGTTTTGTTCACCACAATATGGTCACTGCTCAACATTCACATCATTTCTTTATTTCAGGATCACAGACTAAACCAGGAAGCCCAGTAATGTTCAAGCGTGTCCTGGCATTTCTTAGCTACAAGCCATCAGCAGAATTTAGATTACAAAATGCATTTTACTTCTGTGTCCTTACATTGCATGGAAGATAACAGTGAAACATATGAAAACATGCTGGGACAGAGAATTTTGTTGATGCTTTCTGGACYGTGCTTCAGGATTGTCCCAGTCCCTAGGAGAAGAGTAGGTTGGGTTAGCTCCACAGCAAAAGCTGTGCTCTGTGGGATGTGGTTAGTCTCCTAGACATTTGTTCTAGCAAGGATAGGTTGCTAAGAAGCCCAGTGTCCCTTTTGGAGACTTAGTGGTGGTGATGCCCCGCTGTCTTTTGATGAGGGGTAGGCTGAATCATGTGAATGCYAGAGGGAGGTGTAAGTAATTGTCCTGCCCAGTGCTTGTGCTCCGTTTTTTTTGTAATTTTTGAGGGACAACTCCCAGGGCTGTTGTGTAAGTGGTCACTAAGTCTGCTTGCCTGGTGAACTCTACTTGAATCCTTTTTCATTTGTTCTTCTCTGCCATTACAGAATCAAGGCGGCCGTCCCTACCATCAAGCACTGCTTGGATCATGGAGCCAAGTCAGTGGTTTTGATGAGTCACCTGGGTCGCCCGGATGGTGTTCCCATGCCTGAAAAGTTCTCCTTGGCCCCAGTAGCTGTGGAACTTAAAGCACTCATGGGCAGGTGAAGTAGAGAGCAGTCCAGCATGCATCAGGCCCTCTCTGTCAGTGGACCTGGGTGCTTTCCTCTGTGAAAGGAAGAGTCACAGGTGGGATGACAGCGTATATCTTGTGTTTRCAGGGAGGTCTTATTCCTGAAGGATTGTGTTGGTCCTGAGGTGGAGAAGGCTTGTGCTAATCCTGCAGCTGGCTCCATCATCCTGCTAGAGAACCTCCGATTCCATGTAGAAGAAGAAGGGAAAGGGAAGGATGCTTCAGGGAACAAGGTGAAACTTCAAGTCTAGCTTTTGTGCATGCCTGGTCTGGTCTTACTACCTTGTTTGCTGCAGATTGACAAGGAGCCAGCAGCCTGTCTGAAATGCTGTTTATGAATTTGCTCTCAGAAGGATGTCAGAGATCTTTAGTTCAGCGTGTCCAATCACTTGTACCATGCTGTGCAAAAGTTTGTGTCAAATGCATTGAACTTCCAAGATGAAACAGCTTAAGTGAAAGGCTATAGATGACACTGCCAAAGGCAGTGTAGTCCGCAAAAGAAGGTAAACAGAGTGAAATAGGGCTGTGCAGGAAATTGGTTGCTGCTTATTAGGCTTTATTTTGGGATTTAAAACAACAAACAAGGTCTGTTCGAGATAGTTTGTTGCCATTGGGGCCATAAGAATAACGATTCTTTCTTGGTTATCTGGCTAATGATTTAATATAATGTTTAAACATTCTGCCACACAGGGATTATCAGACCCTTTTATAAGCTTGTCTGCTCTTACGAGTAGTCATCTAGAACCAGGCTGCCTTGCACCTCTGACATTTTCTTGAAGGTCAGTAAGAATGCTTGCTCCAGACAGCTGCTTTTCTTAGCRATGGTGACCCTGTTGACTTTACGTGGGCCTTGGCTCCTTTCAGATTCACTGCGTGGAGTGGAATGCTGACATCGTGTGGTGCCCTTTATGGGCTGACACAGGACTYCTGTAGCTTAGAAAAATAGCCCAGAGAACTAGCAAGCCTTTGCAGATGGCAATGAGAAACTTAGTAGATCTGGAATTATTCACTACTAAAACTGTGTGCCACTGAAAGCCAGTATGGTGGCAGGGAGAAGAGTGGGGCAAGAATTTAATTTGCTTTGGGAAAGGTTTTTGTGCATTTCTGTAATTCGCAGATTATCTAACTGTGTGTATGCATACAGAAGCATTTGCTGCAGTTGAGCACAACAGGAGAGGTGCTGTTGACAGACCTGTTTCTCATTCTAACAGAGGTGAAAGTCAGTGCTATGGAAAGTGATGCAATACAAGACTGTAGATTACTAACTGGTGCTTAGAAACTGGCTTTCCAAAGCAGATCGAGTGGTAGTGGTTCCTTCATTCAGAGCCTCTTGTGTTCTGCTTGCAGATATTACTGGTTTTAACAGGAGCACTTAATCTCTTTGTGTAAAGCCAGGCAATTTACCAAGTGAAGGAGCAGTTGACAGCATTATTCTGTAATCTGTGTAGTCCCTTTGGCTTGTCCTCTGCTCAGGCTGTGTGAATAAAAGCACCCAAAGCCGTGCTGAACCCATCTGCCATAGAGTACCTTCCTGCCATCGTCCCCACGGTGTTACGTCTGGGTGCCAGCAGAGGCCTCACTTGGGACGGTGAGCTGCTGAAGTAGAAAGGCACTTGGAGAGGTGATCGCTTGACTGGCAGTCTGGGCCGTTCTTTAAGAGCAAGTGGCTGTAAATGAGGTCCAAGCAGTCACTTACTGTCAAAGTGAGCTCTGCTGTCTTTTCATGGTGGGAAGGAAAACTGAACTACATGAGCCATCCCATGAGGATTTGGTAGGATGCTTGGAGGATGGAGAAAAAGTCTTTTAACAGAAATGCATCTGTTCTTGCCCACTAGACGCTAAGCTTATCTCCAGCTTTCCAATGTTGTCTGCTTTCACTGTGGCCTGTTGTAGTGTGCAGGCTATTTATAAGTTAATCCTCAATGCAGTCGCTGAATCAATCCTTCAGGAGCTCATCCTTTTACCTGCGGCACTTGAAGACCACACTTTCTTTGTTCAGTAAGCGAGCATGAGTTTGTTTAGTCTCATCTCAGCATTGCCTTGTCTTCTACACACCCTTTCTGTGTTACCTATGTTCACCGCACAAAACTGGAAATCTGTTGGAGAGAGACTGAAAGGTTGGTAGTGCTGCAGTTCATTCCTGCTCTGTTGATGGACTAGAAACTTGAAGTGGGAACAGTCCTCAGGCCTTTAATAGCAGTCTCAGGGAGTTTAACGTGGAGTTTAAACCATTTAAACCTTTTTGTTGCTCCTACTGGACTGGAAAAGAACGTGTGAAATAGTGACCTACAGGATGAACTGATGGGTTTCTCCAGCTGACCTTTCTTTGCTTTGGGTTTACAAGTCAAATTGCTAACTTCGATCCTAGTTTCAGAATCAACTCTGTGTACCTGAATAGCACAAACTTGTCATTTTTTCTCTTTTTAGATCAAGGCTGATTCTGCAAAAGTGGAGGCTTTCAGAGCCTCTCTTTCTAAACTGGGAGATGTCTATGTCAATGATGCTTTTGGAACTGCTCACCGAGCTCACAGGTGTGTATCCATTTTCCTTCCACAGGCAGAACTGCAGAATGATGTCTGCCATAGAGACACATACAGCTTTGCCCCCAATGAGTTTTAACTTCCTTTTGGGCTTATCCCATTATCATTCTGCTGTGTTTGTTCCTGAGCAATGGATTTAGCGGAGGTAGTTGTCAATAGTGTATGCTCTTTCAAGTTTGCCTCTGGGAACAGGAGACAGCTGAAACTCTGAAGACGAATTGACTTTTTAGGCTTTGAAGATATAAAAATTACTTGCTTGAGACTTGTATAAATTGTCCTGCAATTAACAGCAGACCTCTTTTCCAGAAATTAATAGCTACAGATTGATTATTCTCATGGAGTGTGTTTAGATATGTGTACTTGCAAACTCTAGTGGTCCTCTTTGAGTTTGATTTCATAATCCAGTGCTATTGGAGGAACACATCTCTGCTCTTGCTGTGCTTGTTTGTGCCTCAGCGTTTTGGATCACTAGTTAACACTGTAAATGTCTTGCATATCAATATGCCTGTGCAGAAACAATCTCAGAAAGTAAACATGTACAGCCATCTTATCAAACTAGGAAAACAAAATCCTCGTGTGTGTTTTCATGCAGGTAGTAGCTATTCTCATTGCTGCAGCTGACTAAAGGATTGGCTTTATAATGCTGTGAGACACAGGGGTGTTTGGACCTGTACTGATAGAAAATTTTTCCTTTCCTCACTCTTACCTTTATTCTGCAGCTCCATGGTAGGTGTCAGTCTGCCTCAGAAGGCTGCTGGCTTCCTGATGAAGAAGGAACTGGATTATTTTGCTAAGGCCCTAGAGAGTCCGGAGAGACCCTTCTTAGCAATTCTTGGAGGGTAAGACTCAAGAACATATCGACTTCGTACTTCTCTTTAACTTCTCTGTAAGAAATGAAAAGTTATTTTGGCTTGGTTCAAACAAGTGCTTTCCTTTTAACTGTACCTACAGTTCAGATTTGTAGATAAGTCCTGAGATCTCTGTAAGATGTGGATTAGAGAGGAACTGACAGTGTCTGCTCCTGTGATGATACTATCAGGGTCTGCTCATCRTATCTCCTGACCTCTTACCTTCCCCAAATTGAGATAGTCCGCAGTAGTTTGTTGTACAGATGAACCAGAAGAGCTGTTAGATACACATGATAGCCCTGAAACATTGTCAGTGACTTTTCCTCCATAGTTCAGAGTACAAGCATCCTGCAGACTCAGCACTCTAAGTTGTCATGATTTGTCATTATGCAATGGTGACCTACTGTAGCTGGATGGGCCTCCGCTCTTCCACAGCAGCTAGTGTGCAAAGAAACTTGAAGGTTGTGTAAAACAAAGCGACTGCTTGTGTGTAGAAATAATTTCCCATTGCTGCCGATTTTTGTCACGTGTGTACCCAGTTTAGCACTGTAGTTCTATGACAGTGTATTTCAGTTCATCAGGTGAATTAAAATACTTTGCTAAGTAACACAAAGCTGGGACACCGTAACATTCCCATGTTCTTKATGGAAGTATATGGCTTATTCCTGCTCTTTGCACTGATAAATGTGTTTTCTAAGTAGTATTCAGTTCTCACATAAAGTTTTAAGCTTCTTCTATGACCTTGGTTATAMTGAACAATGCTTTTTTTCTTTTTATTAGTACCCTTCCAAGGTTTACAGCTGCAGGTGACCCATCATTAAGTGCTATACACTCCTCATTGCCTTTGATGGAAGTTGCAGGTATATCACCAAGGGAAAGTTTGTTAGTTACCTTATCAGATGTTCGAGTTAGAGCAGCAGCTAGGATGGCCAGAATGTTAAAATATCAGGCCTATTAGTAAAGTCTGGAAGTGTTGTAAATCCAGGGGGAACAAAATAACCTTTCTTGAGAGGTGCGTAACAAGGGTGACCAGCATGTCACAGTCTGGGAGCTTGATRCTGAACTCACTGTGTGGCCAAGGACTGAAGAATGCCGACTGCATCTTAGTGAGTCACAGGAGGAGCTCTGAGAGCAGTTCAGAGCCAGAAAATACCTCTACCTGTTTGAAAGCACCACCTTTCCACTGGCGGTGCAGCTGGTTCCTAGGTGGGATGGCAGATCGAGCAACTCTTGCTTGATTGTACCAGAGGGAAATCACACTGAAGCTGCACGTGGTCCAGCTGCAGGTTTGCTGCTGCTTATATATAACAAAATTGGGCCTAGAACATGAACTGAGAACAACTGTACTAAGAAGTAAAGTGGAAATGAAATGTGCAGTCAAAGAAGGACCATGTGCAGGAAARTAATTCAGCGCCAGGAGCAGGGTACATGCAAGGGAAAGAAACAAGAATCTAGTTCACCTTCACATCTCTTTGCCTGGAGCTGCACAAAGATGGGCCCTGCAGGCTTYTGCTGTGGCTCTGTCCCATCCCATCAATGCTTCTTTACCCATTCAGTTCCCACAGTGTAGCAACATGAGCAACTTCACRGCTTAAACTGGGGTTGGTGGCTGGTTCACACCAGAGCTCTCTATGGTCACTAAGGTTGGATTTGTAGACGCAATACCTGTTTCTTATGGTTAGGTCTGAAAGCATTTTATTGGTGAAATTCATATCATTATCCCTGCCTTAGAGATGGGGAAACTAAAGAAAGGAGATGGTCTTGTCTAATGTCACCAAGCAGGGCATGGTCAAACCAAGACTATAATGCAAGTCGCCTGAGTACCAGCCTCGGTTTAGCTCAGGGTTGTTTCCTAAGGTCTTTTATGAAGCTTTCTTTTAGATAATGCCACGTATGGAATTTTTGTTGTTAAAGAGGGAAGACAGGAGACTTGTGTCTATTTAGTGCCTCTGCCATTCCTATATAAAGTAATTTTAGCATTGTTGTTCCATTATCATTTGTATCTTGTGCCAAAAGCAGCCATCTGCTTTTGGGCAGGGCAGTTCTGTATCACAGATCATCCTAGTAGTTTGCAGCTATACTGTGAGTGTGATGGGGTGCCAGACCTGGACGGGTTACAGGAGCTGGGCGTATGGTAGCTGGTACAGAGGATCCGGGGTTGGACAGTGGTTGTGAATGGCAGTGCTCTGATCTCTGCTCTGCCTTGCTGGACAGTCAGGGGAAATCAGGCTCTRAAGTGCCAAACAGGGTTTATATTTAAATAGGAAAAAAAAAGGAAGGCTAAATAATGCTCTTGTAAGTTGATGTTTAATGCTGGACCGCTAAGTTGCCAAATTCCCTTTCTGTCCGCTCCCAACACAACTCCTTTGTTGGATCATTCTCTCAGAATGGCCTTGACATGCCACAATCACAATATTGCCATTACTGAATAGCAGTTTATTAATTCTGCTTCGATCCAAGAAGTCCTTGTGACGCTTTGTGCTCTCTTAGCTAAAGATTACTAGAGAGTAAGTTCTGTCTGAGGACTTCCGGGCAGTGGCTACATTATTCATTCTTTTTCCTTCTCTCTCTTCGCCAGAGCCAAAGTTCAGGATAAGATCCAGCTGATCAATAACATGTTGGATAAGGTCAATGAGATGATCATTGGTGGTGGAATGGCATTCACCTTCCTCAAAGTGATCAACAACATGGAGGTATGAAAAGAGCAATTCTCTGTCTGCTCCTAGTAAAGAATATGGTCAGAATGTCCCTTATATATTCTTGTATTAAGAACTGGCTATCTCAACTCTCTGCAAGAGTAGGGAGCACTGAGAAGTTACTTGACAATCACTTTGCAAAAATTGGATTACTGCCTATGTCTAGCTAGGTGCTTTAAGAAGACAGTCTTTCCAGAATTGCTGTCTGAGCAGTTCGGCTTGACTGCTGCTGTTCTCTTCGGTAATGACCAGTAGCTAAACAAACACCTCTCTCTTACTTTTCCCAAATAATTTCTCTAGATTGGCAACTCTCTGTTTGATGAAGAAGGATCAAAAATTGTCAAGGACCTGATGGCCAAGGCAGAGAAGAACGGTGTGAAGATTACTCTGCCTGTTGACTTTGTCACTGCAGACAAGTTTGATGAGCATGCACAGACTGGGCAAGCCACAGTGGCTTCAGGCATTCCTGCTGGCTGGATGGTAGGTTTTAATAGGCAAGGGACTGAAAGAAGTAACGGGCAGCAGTGGGGTAGGAAGACACTTCTTAAAGGTGTAGGAAGAGTAATTGTGGTCCTTTGCAAATGTTTCTGAAGGCAGTCAAGCTGCATAGAGTGTGTTGGTTTAATGAAATTGAAGCCCTGTTGTTTGTCCTGAATTTTTAAGTCTAAAGTAGCTTTTGTGAGATTTGGATTAAAACAGCAAAATTCTTCTACAACCTTCAGATCTTAATGCAGTAGCAATCCCTTTTATTTGACTGGAATTTAAGTAGAGTTGGCAAACGTTTCTAACCAAGGCTGCAAACATCTGACATTGACTTAAAAAATACTTACTTCTGCTAGGGAGATAAATACCACACTGTGCTCCAGCGTACTGCAGCAGCTGCTGGCACATCTTTCTGTTCCTCAATATTCAGTACATACAGAGAAACTCTTGCTTCGTATCTGGGGGTGAGGGGGAAGCTTCTGAGGATCCCAGCTAGACATTAGTGATTTGAGATGAGGTTCGGCAGTAAGTATATCCATGGCTTCTCTTACTTGTCTTAGGGCTTGGACTGCGGCCCTGAAAGTGTGAAGAAGTTTGTTGAAGTTGTGGGAAGGGCCAAGCAAATTGTGTGGAATGGTCCAGTTGGTGTCTTTGAGTGGGACAAGTTTGCTAAAGGAACCAAAGCCCTGATGGACAAAGTGGTAGAAGTAACTGGAAAGGGCAGCATCACCATTATTGGTAAGTAGTTGTGTGTGTTTGTTCTTGTCTTTCTAAATGCAACAAGGAAGCTTCTGCTTGCCAGTACCATGTTAAAAATACTTGTCAGATTGTTTTTCTTTCCTCATGTTTTCATCTGTCCTTCAGCTTGGAGATTGGACTTTAAAAACTGCTGTATGTACTAATGCTGAGTATTTGGGAGCAGGACCAGCCTGTCGCAAGGCTATGGCCCTTAAGCTGAATGAAATCTGAATTTCTTCTGTGTCTCATTGATTTTGTTTGTACTACAGGTGGTGGAGATACAGCTACTTGCTGTGCCAAGTGGAACACCGAGGATAAAGTTAGCCATGTCAGCACGGGAGGTGGCGCCAGCCTGGAACTGCTAGAGGGTAACTGTTCTTTTCTCTTAACTTGTTTGAGCAAATTGGGTAGTTTTTAGTGCTTTACCATGTGTTGATATTCAAGAAAGCACAAAAATAGAGTGAATGTCTTTTCTGTTCTGCCATGTGGAGTTGCATGTAGCTTTTGAGCAATGAGCTCCTCATTGCTCTTCTTTTGTAGTCCTCCTAGAGGAAGAGAGGAAAGAAAATGGAGTATTCTTGCAAACAGCACAGTCTGCCACTCCCAGAAAGCAAAAATGCTGGAGCAGAAAATAAAACGGCCTTGAGAGCGGGTTCTCTTTTGTAGATGATCCCCTGAGACATGCTAACCAGACCGTTTAAAATGCCCAGTTTCTGTTAGGGAAATCTCATCAGAATAATCTGGAATTTTTGCCAGAAGTCTCCTTTTCAGTGTGTTGTTTGAAATCCCCTGGTTTTGGGGAGCCCTCTAGTGATCACTTACGAACCTGCACAAGGGTACTTGGAATTCAAAATGGTGAGAATTTACAGGATTCTTCTAATGAGTTACATTGTACTCTAAATGAGTTTTCATTTCCTCTGGTAATTAGCTGTTTCCCAATATGTGTAAATTATCTAATACTGTCAACTTCTCTGTAGAAGAGRAACTGCAATAAACTGCATTGCAGCTGTTAGTTTCCAGCAGTTATATGCAAGACAGAGCTTTTGTTTCTGTTGCCTAGGGAGTGATGGTAAAGGGAAAGAATGCAGATGGCTAGAAGGAGACACTGTGCAATCGATTTATTCAAAAGGACAAACTTGTCTAAGTTTTGGCCCAAAATGTGGGTCTGTGTGTGTGATCTTTTGAATGTAACGGAAGTCTAGCTAATTAGAAAAGCTTCTGAAGATTAAAAAAAAAAAAAAAAAGACAAAAAAGCCCCCCCAAACCCCAGCAAACTAGTGAGTTGTGAACAGTGTTAAAATTCAGTACTGCCACACAGCTTGAGCATTAGAAAGTAGGTTTTCTGAAAAAAAGCAAAACCAGAATGGTCTCTCTTCATAATTAAAGTAGGACAAAAACCTAAGAATGCTTTAGAAAACATTGCACTTTAATGATCTGGGCCCTGTTACTCAAAAGATGAGCATATTCCTTGCTTCCATCAGTTGGAATGAGCCATGTAAATATCTAGACCTGGGTGTTTTAGTCCCAGTAAAAGACTTGAGACTTGTAGAGGCTTTGTTTCTTTTTCTTAATTCATTCTTAAAATTTCCACTACGCACTCCAAAATTCTATTTACATGCCACTAGGGATTGAAGAAAGTATGCAGCAACTCCCTAGATCCAATCAAAAATCTGTTTGCCATCAAACTTAATGGAAAAAGATCTTAGGTGTTTGGACCTGACCCTAGCAGAGACTTGGATAGAAATTTACCATTATTGTTAATTGAGAATTGATGACTGTGGTGTGTTAAGAATCTGCTGACATACAAGTGCAGCTGCGCTCTGGATACTTTTTAGCACTGTAGTGAGTATTTACTGTGTGGAACAGTTTAAATGTAACCCATATGCCTTAAGAGCCACAGTTGTCAACAGGAGTGTATATAGAGCCAAGCTCTTCCATTTTTAACCTATAATTTCTGATTTTTCTTTTTTATATGCTTAAATGTTGCAATGGCAAGTGTAAAGCTTAGGTGTTTGAGGGCAGAGGGGTTCTTAACTTTRTTGGTATTTTTTAACTGCTAACAGGTAAGGTTCTTCCTGGTGTGGATGCCTTGAGCAACGTGTAGAGAACAAAGTATCACCCCACTTCCCGGTCCTGTGCACAGCCCCTGAGATTCAACACTTCAGCGCTTCTGTATTTYAGCTCTGTGATAGGCAGATCACAGAATGTAAACCGAAACTGGACAGGGTTTGAGGAGAAGACAGCAGAGAGATTTGACGACTGCAGTTTACATGATGTGGATTTGTCCACTGTTACCCCACTTGAATTCAAGTAGTGAGTTTAAACTGTTGTTGTGAATTTAGAGTGTATATATTTATATTTTGCCTTTTCAAAGAAATTAATCCCTGTTAGACATGTCTGTTTCTCAGAAAGGAGTGCACTGTTTAGCTTCAGTGTTCTTAGTAAGCATTTTCATCACTTGAGACGGTTCAGAAACAAGAAGGGACTCCAGTTTTTTGGAGGCTGATTGTAATAGCTGCTGAATAAACATATTTAAACTGCTCCCAGTTTGTATATGGTCCTTCTTTCAGGTTTTTAGAACGGTCCACATTAAAATATCTTCCTCCTAGCATCAGAAGTCGGGGATATTTTTGTGCTAATTATTTTTATTTTTGTCCAGTGGATCTATAAGCACCCAGTCATCATCAAAGTGAACTTCGTTGGTAAGGAAGTAAATAGTTACAGATGTGCTGTTATATTAAAATTTCCGTGCCATCAAGTAATAAAGTAAGATGAAATTTTGAATGTGCAAGTCTAGTAAAAAAAGTGCAAATTTAAGTGTTTCTCATGTAGAGAACTTGCCTCATAGTAGGCAACTAATGTATCTGATCTGAATATAGGGGAAACTTTGAAGAGAGAGGCAGGTAAAAACTGAGTCACAGGCAAACAGAACTGCAATGCGCTTTTGCTCAAGTTTGTGGTCCTAAAAGCACTAAAATTAGCATAGTAAAACCACGCAGTTGGACAATTAGGCTTGTGTGTGTGGCTTATGCACGTTGCAGAGCCGTAAGTATTGTCAGTGGAGGACCACCAAGATGGTGCAAATGTATAAAGTTGGGATTTTCATTTTGACTGCCGTGCATTGGCTCCTATGCTTGCTGCAGGACCCAAATGTGAGCACAGGGTGGCTCTAAACCAAACCCAGGACTACTACAAACTCCGGTTGCCTTCTGAGCATCCAAAAGTGTGTTTTGGATTATGTTAGCAGTCATGGCTCTGCTCATAAGAACTGTAAGAAGATGCAGTGCTCCAGCTGAACTGCTTGTGTATCTTCCTGCTGGATCAGAGGAAAATAAGTGATGTAAAGCAGCGATTGCCTGCTTTTATTCCTAGTGAATTCCCAGCAGTATTGTTAGGGTGCTTCCCAGGAGGTTTTGCATGGCCTGAATAGTATAAAGCAGCCAGGATGAACCATGGAGAGAATCTTTGAGGTAAGCAGTAAGCCACAACACAGACTATGCTTTTAAGTTAATTTGTATGCATGTACATAATATTACCAAAACAAAATGAAAGCATGTGTTATAAACAGACATAGCCTATTTGCCAAATTTTACTCAGTCATGGTGGGATGCGAATTAAAACCCAGTAACGCTGAAGTGTGTATAAAGCTGTGTATGGAATATATACTCATTACATGTCTACTGCGAAGAAAAGAAACTAGAAATAATGCAAATGACTGCAGTGCTGTGGTTTTCTCCTCCTCCTCCCCTCCTTTGTAAATCTCCCAAGCATTGTCTGATTACGCATGAATGATGCAGATTTTTGCTAGGATTGCTTTCTCGCCGTTACTCATGTTTTCCAGGCAGGGGTGCAGACCTCCGACAGCTGCAGTAACGAGGCAAAGAAAGGAGTGAGCTTGTCGGCCACAAAAAGAGGATGGATTTTGGAAATCCAGTACTACAAAAACAAACATTCCACCATGTTTTATAACAGATCATTCTTGTCTGGCTCTGGCAAACAAGGCCTCGTGACAGCACGGCCCATTTTAGTGTCACTCTTATACCCCTGTGTTGCTGGATTCCCATGGAGCAATAACAGACTTTCCCTCCATAGCTTCTTTCTTGGTCTTTAGAGTGAAAGGTTGGTGTGTGGCCGCTACCTCTGCTGGGTTTTTTCCCCTTTCCATTGAAAGCAACAAAACAAAGCTATCTGTAATCAAATAGGRCAAGAAGCAGTAAAGCTCCATGAACACAGATGTCTGCACTTAAAAACATTTTTCCACCTGACTTTGGATGCTTGCTACTCACATCTCTAAAATGTCCTTTTGTTTCCACGTGGCTTGTTTTAACTAATGTTCAGGTCTGTGTGCTCAACATAGCAAACCTTGAACAGCAAGGCCAGAGATACACTCAACTTTATGGGTTATACAGAAAAATTGATGAAAGATCTCAACATGAGACAGCAGGAGCTGTACACTTGATGACCAGCAGCTGATTACTCGAGTGACAGAGTTTCCAGATATTTTTTTAAGCTTTGCCTATTAATATTTTTTAGCACTTGGCTATTGCAGTGATAAAATATTCTTAAGGCATCTAGAAGTTCTTTCACTAAATTTCACATCCTCTGGAGTCACACTGGTCTTCCTAGATTATTTTTGCATGTGTTCTGACAACTTTTCTGGACATGAATTTTTGACAATTCTGCTTTTACACTTTTATGGCTTTTTTGAGAGTGTTTTTGGGGTAAGGAATGTTGCTAGTTAGAAACATTGTAGAAGACATTCGAAAACAAAGCTGTCACAGAAAGCTCATGATGTTATGAAGGTAATAGACTTAGCATGTAAGTGGGCTGGTAATAAGAGCCAGGTGAAATAAAAAGTGAAGAGCTTAAATCCTCATGGCTGAGATTATAAAAAATTTCAACATGACTTTAAATTTGTTGTCAACAAAATAAGATCCTCTTAGTTCAAAATACATGAGCTCTCATACTCGTGTCTCCCTGCATAATTTACAATCTACTGTTAACTACAGGAGGTAGAGAAAGCATTTCTGTGTTGTAAATCATGCAATCGATGGTACTTGAAAAAGTTACTCAGTAGTAAAAATGGCAGTCACCRTGTAGCACTGGTGACTTGGTGGCCACATGCAGGGACATCAGCCCTGATGTGGCAGAGGGGACCCAGGACATCCTTAATATTTGCAGATCTGGCTGGCCAGGAGGCCAGCTGTGGCAAACGTACCTTCGTAACTGCTAAAATGTCAAAACTTCTTGCTAYGGCTCTGCCTTTCCAAGGAATGGGGCCTCCTGGGCAGCAGCCATTTTGTGAGTGATGCCATGATGGTGGGGAAGGCATCCCCCTCTCTTGAAGTGAAGGATGAACATCTCCGTCCTCTCTTTTTCTGTGCGTTCCCCTTGACASCTGCCTTCTTGGTGCGCCTCACAACCCGGACGGTATTTCATGTAGGACTTTTTCACCTTTAGTCCCCAGGCGCCTGCGTGTCCCAGGCCTGTTGGAGAGCAGGGGCTCCATGGAGCACCCGCCTGGACCACCTCTCCTCCACCGGCCAAGACGTGGAAAACTAAAGGAGCTTACGGAGGCAGCTCCCTTCCGACCCAGGGCCGCGCAGCCAGCCTTGCGTTCCCGCTCGGCTGTGAGGCGGCGGCGAGGCGGGAGGACTACACTTCCCGGCCGCCTTTGCAGGCGGTGGCCCAGCGGGGGATGCCGGGTGCCGTAGTTGCAGCCGCCTGGTGAAAGTTAATAACTGAATCTGGGGTAGGCACTTCCCAGAGCTCCTCGGTGTCTTTCATTGCCATGCCGGCTTTGTCACCTCGGAGGGAAGAGGAGCAAGATGGATGAGCGGGCGGCCGTTGGGGCAGGCGCCCGCGGGGTAAGGAGCGGGTGTGGAAGGGGGAGGCTCGGGCGGCCGCTGCGAGGCCGGCTGCGTGAGGGGAGCGCGGCTGGCTGCTGCCCCGCCGGCCCCCCGCGACGAGGAGGGGGCCGCCCTGCCCGGACGGGATGCCGGGCTCGGGGGCAGGTGCAGCGGGGAGCGGCGCTGGGGTTTCCCCGCCGGAGGGGCTGCTGAGGCGGGGGCGCGCGGCGCCGGCTCCCGCCTAACGGCCGCGGTGGCCCCGGCCCTCCCCTCGGCCCCCGCTCCTGCCCGCGCCCCCCGCCTCTAGCCTGAGGTAAATTCCGGCCCACCCCCCGCGCTGCCCCCTCCTCGCACCTCCCGGGACGGGGCTGCACGGCCCCGCGGCTCCCCCGAGGCGGGGGTCCTCCCTCAGAGCCCGGGGAAGGGGCTCCCGTGTCTCGGCGCTGCCCTCATGGAGACCATCTTCTTCCCCGGGCGAGGTGGGCCGGGTGTGGGGCAGTTCCGTGGCTCAGCCCGCAAACCCCGGGACCACGTTCAGTATTTGGGGGTCACTGCAGGCACCCCGGTGGTCTCGGGGAAGTCTCGTCATGGGCAAGCAGTGAGGCGAGGAGAAGGCTGTGAGTGCTTGCAGTGGGSACTGTTTGACGTGTGTGGTAGTGGGGACAGAGGAGTCAGTGCGAAGGAGAGAGCAGAGCTGTCCTGTCCCTTCCCAGGTCCATTTTCAAGTCTAGGTAATGCAAGGGGATGTTTTGCTACCTATAGTCCTGCAGTTGAGGTCTAGGGCCTCTGCCCCCACCACGGCTGCAAGAGATGGTGCCTGCTATGCCCTCCCCTCCAGAGTCCCCGTCCCTGCTGGCCCCAAACACCCACAGGAGCTGATCCGCCTCTGCCCAAACTCTGAATTAAGCAGAAGTGACTCCAAATCCTCCTGCTTTGATCTYTGAGAGAACAAAATGCCAGTCTGTGGGTGATAATCCCCAAGGAGTTAAAAGCTTTGGGTTTGCATCCTTGCCTGGTAGAGAGTGGGGATCCCACCGGCCCCTTGAGGCTCTGGGTTTAGCCACCCCCGCTACTACTTCATGGTCTGCCCTCAGGTTGAAAGGTTATGCCTTTCATTAGCAGACTGATTCAGGTAGGCCYATAAACATTCACCGTGACATTTACCACATGGTCGAAGCAGAAGCACAAATCCCGTGCAAATCCCATCTCAATTCCAGGATACTTTTTGAGGAAGGTTAGGGCTGGAAGGCCAAATCTTTAGTGTGGAGGAGCTGTGATGGACACAGGAACTTGGGTGACCTTAAACACTCATTGCTTTTGCTTGATGCTGTAAATAGCCAAGAACTGACTGAATCGCCAGCATATGGTAGGATAGCCCAGCACTTGCATAGTGCAGGCTCCTGAGGGGCTGTTCTGACTTCACACGACATTCAGGCCCAGACTCTGGCCCTTGGCATCCTTGCCGGGAATGTCCCATCGTGAGATGCATAAAGAAGATCCCCATTCAGTTTTCAGGTTAAAATTTTCAGAGTATCATCTCTGATAAATGATCCTCAATTCATCCCTAATGTAGTATAAAATAGCAAATTCCATTTTAGTTCACTTTTCATTTTTATTCCACTTTTTAATGATAATTTTTCATTAAGCATCTAATCCTGTCCTAGCATTTCTCATTGGTAAGGCTCAAGGTGCTTTACAAAAGAGGTAAAAATATGATTATTCCAATTATCCTTATTAAGGCTTAGGTTTTGGGCAGCTTCTGCAGATAATATAGGTCATAAATAATTAAGAGTACATTCTAATTAAAAGAAATCCCCAGTCGTAAACCAAAGTGCCACACTGAAGAAGCCAGTCTTCAAAGGCACGGCCTTGTAACCTAATCTCCCTGATCAGAACGGTATCCCATTAACCTGCAAATCTTCACTCTCCTGACCTGTCTGCCCCAACACCAGGTACTTCCAYGTGCCTGTGCAGGACCCAAGGAGGGAGATGGTCAGGGAGTTTCAGTGACCAAAAGCAGTCTGGAGAGTGTTCTATTAAAGTCCTTTATCTTGTCATTTGAATAAAGGTCTCATGTTTGGAGGTTTACCAAAATATACAGCCTGAACTGAGCAAGGTTAGGTGTAGAATAGATTTAGTTTTTTAGTAGAAATAGTTACTGGAAATTAGAAGCATTGCTCAAACTGGAGTCCGGAAGATGCAAAGAAGGTTGTGGCCTGGATCCAGTTCATACATGACCTAAATAGAATTCTGACCCTGAAACTTGCTCTGAACACCTTGTCAAATTTCATCAAAGTTGGACATGAACTTTCATGTTTGGGAGTTTAGGCTCTAGATTGCTAGTGCTAAACTGGGTCTATGTATCCTGACACCTGCATGTCCCCACTGGAAGCTGGCTATCTCAGGACTGCTGTTTTTCTACATAATTCAGCAGTAGGGCTGCGTGGATGAAATCCTTGTTCTCATTCCAAATACCTGCTGTCACATATTACTTACTCTGTGGGAATGTTTTTGCTCCGATTTGTGGTTATGCAGTGTTCAGTGATGACCTAATTGCAACGTTCTCATTAGACAGAGAAATTTCTGAGTTTGGCTTTATAGTTCACCTTCTCAGTAAGTAAATCATTGCTCTGTAACACCATCTACCATCAGTACTGTCACTTTAAGCCAGTGTTTTATGGGGGATCATAAGACTGATGAAGGCACTTTGAAGCGTGCATAACTACAACAGCTTCTCACACTTTACCATTGTAATGTCTAACTTGGCTCAGAGCAAGCCTAGACCGTCTTGTCGATGAAAATGCCTGAATCTGATGACCTATAGCAGCTTTCTTACCACTAAAGAAACTGCACCTGTGTTAGTTTGGTGTTGGGTAATTTCCTTGAAAGTTGGCGATACACGAGCAGCTACAAATAAAGCTGAAAAAGGCCAGGCTGCCTTTCTGACTGCCTCTTGATGAGGCTTAATCTTGGCTAGGGAATGCTGGTGTAATTTTCAGATGTAACTCGAAGAGATGTTGATTGCAAGTTACATTAACATGAGTCCCTAAGTCCCTTAGAGATCTTGATCTATCTGTGCCGTAATTTCTTCATTTGTATTGTGTTAAACTGTAATTCAGTCTCATATGCTGGAAGCTTTGACTGGTAAGGCATGACTGGAGGTCCGAGTAATGCTGGTGGTACTGGAAATGTACTACAAGTGGCAGAAGGGAACCTACAGAAATAAGGAAGCAGGGAGTGCAGACATTTTGAGCAGCACAAAGAGGGAGAGTGAGAACAGAAGAAAGGGGGSAGGGACAAAGGAAGGAAAAATATAAAAGGAAAAGGCAGGAAGAAAACTAAACCACCACCATTCTAGGTGACAATCGGTGTGGAGTGGGTGAGGCTTTGCAGTTGAACCAAGTTTCCCTAAGAACGTTATCATATGCCACTTATGGGAGGGAGGAGGAGGGAAGAGGGTTCCTGGAGAAGTGCATATCCACACAATGAAGCCTTTGGTTTCTTCACTTGCACATTTGTAGAGCGCTCACGTCTTTCCCTTACCCCAGGAGACATTCCCATTTCCTTTCATTTACCAGCGTTTGGAAGGCGGAAGGAGATGAGGCACCGTTGGGTTCCCTTATTAACTTAATCTGTGGGAAGCCCGACATAAATCATTGAATTTCCTAGTCTTGATAGAACGAGATATTTGTACAGTGAAGTCAAACAGAAGATCGAGGTTCCTGCACAGGGAGGATTTGACACTGTTCCAGTCCTGTGCCTGTGACTCTTACGCGTGTGTTTCTTTGAAGTCTGAAGCTTAGGAGTCTGCATTAATGATCAAGGGACAGAGCTGAATACGGAATTCGTATGGTACGAAGGTAAAGGTGTGGGCATGAATGTGGGAAGAGAATATTTAAGAGCAGTCTGGCATGTATAGTTAATAATATTAAAAAGAAGTAATCATGTTAATTTCCTATAGTTACTCAAGTTCTCAAGGCTTTTAGCATCTTCTCATTCCTTGTAGATCAGTGATCTCTTGCTGGGTCCTGTCATGTCCAAAATATTAAGTTCCTTGAAAAGTAGAAAACTTCAGGTTTGAAACCTTTTGTCCCTTTGTACAATGGGAAACTTGGTCTGATCCCTTTAGGCAGGAATCTCTGTTCCTCATGCAGTGTTTTAGAGTGCTGAGCTTAGCATTTGGCTGGCACTCTGTCCCACTCAGCCAAGTGTCGGCGATCCCTGAATGCTTAAAAGGTTCCTTGGGACTCTCTGCAGATGTGAAGCTCTTCTGAAGTTGAGATTTGTCAGGAGCAGAATGCATTAAAACGATTATTTCCGACTTTGACTTACGACTATGTTAAAACTCACTTATTTTTACCACTGTGTTTGTTCCTTTTAGGGCTCTTAGCTGTTTCTCTAATTCAGGAGCTGTTCTTCCCATTTTTTACTTTGTAAAGTAAAATAGTCCAAGTAAAATGCTGCGTATATTGCTACATGTAATATACAGATATCTACTGACTGAAACAGTGAAATAGACCCTGGGTTTCAATTTCTGACCTGCTATTTTAACTGCTTTTTCCAGAACTCCACCCTAATTGCTGCTTTTTCTTGATGGAGCAGCAAATCAGTTCCCCTCTAAGCCCCAGGATTACCAAAATTCAGATTTTTCTGAAGAAGCAAAGGTYGGATTTTCAAGACTCAGCTTATATGTAGGGACCTTACAAAGCAGATCCTAAGGTGGTATTTATGTCCTACCAGATATGGAACTGCTTTCAAAATACTGGCCCTAAGCACCAGGGGATTTGCAGTCTTGCTCTGGATGTCTCCCATGTGATGGAGGGTATAGACCTGCCACAGGGCTTTGGGAGCACTGGGCCCTCACTGGCACTCACTGGTACCGCTCATGCTCCCACATCATTTAATTCAGCTGTGACTGCATACTCCACCTGTTATGTTGAGGGTTGACTGTGCCCCTCAAGTGGAAAAACTGGAGACCCCAGGCCTCTCCCCCTGAATGACTGGGACCCCTTTCTCCAACCTAATGTTGCTGCTGTAAACTGAATGTCTTCAGCATCCCAAATACTTTGAAGCCATTCTCATTAACAAGTTGCCGAGTGCCTTGCAGGCATTGAAAGGGAGGGATGGCAGGTCCAGCCCCAGCAATGCAGAGCTGAGCTGGGGCAGCGGCTCAGAGCTTGGCAGCCATTCTCCAGTAGTGGCTTTACTCTGACTCAAATTTATAGGGCTGCATTATGGTCTCATGTATTTTTTTTTAAACATTGGATTTCTTTATGTGAGTATTTAATACCATAGTGCAAATGAATAGTTATGAACGTAACTGAGGTCTTTGGATCAGACACGTCATGTAAAGCTCTGATCCAAAGCCCACTGTAGCCCAGAAGAAAAAACCCATCTCTGACATTGTTCTCCCCTCTTGCCCCCAGGGAATTAAAAAGACAAATTATTTTAAGCAGTTCAACATGTACTGAGCTTTTAGTTTGTTAGCTAGGAAAGAGTATAAAGTCTTTCCAGGACTATGTTCAAAACTGAAGAACAAAAAGCTACCTTGAAAAATGGCCGTTGGGAAGCCAGCAAAAGCCAAGAAACTTGAGCCCTTTGCTAATGAATACTCTGTCCTTAACTCACATTGTCTCTTTTGTTTCCCACACTTTCATGAGCTGCACATGGATTCAATTTGCCAGTCTTTAACCCTTCTTACTGGTGCCTGATCTGTGCATAGTTTGGAAACTGGGACAGCTGTCACTTAGGTACTTGGCTTTGTTTTTATTTTTTTTGCTCCTGATCTGTTTGTCCCTGTGCAGTCTCTGGCTCAGATGCAGTAAAGTAATCCACGAGGGGTGTGGACAAGGCTTGGGTGCATGCTGTGGAGAGGGAGTCAAAGCTTTTCCAGCTTCCTGGCAAAGGGTGTAACAGAGACAGGGCTAGAAGCAGGTTTGCTTTGATTAAAACATAGTAGCATTTCCGCTATGACTACCGTAGGGGAAGGTGTTGGTGCTATACTAGGACTTTTCTAAGAAGAGCTGTTTTTCTTGGCATAGCTCTAAAATTGATGGAAAGTCATGGTGGAGCCAAGGGATTTGGCATCATGGGAACTTCTCACACCAGCTTGTCTTTGTGCTACAGCACAGCAGAAGTGCCTTCTGCAGAGAGAAGCATTAAACATCAGATGTTTATTTGCAACAGTGAAATTTATTCCAGTGAATGATGATCGCCCATAGTAAATACACTTCTTAGTAATGACTGTATTGTTTCCAAAAACATAACTAGCTCCTAGAGCTGCTGTTTGCTAAATTGATAGGGATCTAATTAGTCATCCATTTCAAACAAAAATGGCATTCCATATAAAAAATATAATGCATTTCAGTCCTCATTTTTCCTCTAGATAACTATTGAACAAAGATCACCAGCAGAGAGTGCTGGTGCTCTTCCAGAATGTGGCATCAGCTTCTGAAATTGATTGTAAAATCTAGTCAGGCTTTGTTCCATAATTCTATTTTTAGTTTTTCATTTCTGTGAAAATGAAATGTTAATCAATTATCTGTAACTTGATATCTTGCTGTCTCTAATTATCAATCTTTTTGTAGCTTACTACAGGAGAAAGATCGTTTTTAGGACCACAACTATGTGCTCAGAAAAATTATAATTGCCACTTTTTGAAAGAATTATTTAACAGAATTTCATATATTTTGTYCCATGCATTTGACCTTTTTTGTACATAACATTATTTCTCCTTTCATTTCTCTTCTTTATTTCATGTTCAAAATAATCTGTTTACTATTCAGTACAGCTTCTATGTAGTAGGGGAAGATGGCCCTGCTCCTACAAGAAGTAGAGCTCTAGCATCTATATGGCGCTCATTGTTTCACTGAGACCATACCTTTAACCTTCCCAGGCAATGGAAGGTTGCTTCCAGCCAAAGATTACTTTTGGTTGGGCCTCTTTCATTTCTCAGTTCTGAGTCTTTCCGACATCAATATTAAAAATGAGTTGCAAAAGCTTTAAATCAAAAATCACTCCCTCTCCCCTGTCCCCATGGTATTTATCAATACAGTCCTGGAGAATTTGAAGAGGTTAGGCTTTTTGGTTTCAAATCAGCCGTGGTTTTCCCCTCTTAATCTTTATGGTCATTGAAATATCAGGATTATCAAGTCTGTGTTTTGCTGCAGAACCTGCTGTGCATCTTGCTCTCTTGTGATTTCATACATTCTTTAGACATCGAGAGCAAACAGAGACTGTGTTGAAGTGCAGGGCCTCCATGCCTTACTCTTACAGTTCACTCTGATCCAAATCCACTGGATGTTGAGGGAATCTTTTAATTAATTTCAGCAGATTTTGAAGAGACGTCACTTTTTAAAGAGACATGAGAGGCAAGCCTGGAGAGAAATGAGGGAGATGGTCAACTTTTGTACATCAAGGTTGTTAACATACAAGAGACATCAGTTAAAGGCTTACAGGTCCTTCTTGGAAGAACAGTGTCTTGTAAAGAAATCCCTTTGTCCAGACTAACCCTGCTGTCCTTATTTTGCCAAAACTACATTTAACTCTAGGGGACTGGGGGTGTTAATGCGTTTAGAGCAAAGCTGAAACATTTGATTTGTTTTTCCAGAGTTGGCAGTTGTTTATCATTCTTCTGGTTCCACAGCTTTCTTCCAAAATTCTGCATAAAAAGAGGCCAAGGTTCAGCAKTTAGAATAATTCTCCTTACAGGTGGTACCTGATCAATCAACTCATGGGTGACACATCACTGCTGACCTCTGTATTGCATTTCACTGTGGTAGGCTGTTCCTTTTCTCCCCCTTCCTGTCCAGGCCGTTTCTTCACCCAAGAAACCATGCTGAACTTGAGTTACACTCCATTAGAGGTACCATCCAGACTGACATACTTTTAAAAATCTTCACACGCAGGAGCATACAAAACCTTAGATGAGCAGGAGCCATGTTACAGTGTAAATCACAATATAGACAGGACATGTAGTTGGCTATGCAAAAGTCTCTGTAGCAATTACTTCCYTCCCAGAAGTTATGTGGTCATTAAAGTTTTATTATATAGAATTGGTAGAATAATAAACTTGTGTAGAAAGACACAGCAATTACTTAGTGAAGAACAGAGGAATACATAGTGTATAACTATCCCGGCTCTTGTGTTTTGAAAAGTAGAATTTTTCTAGCGATTCTGAGCATGTCAGGTTTCATGGTAGTCATTTCTGGTATTGTTGGTCTGTGAATACCTGTCATTACCATCTGTTGGTGAATGATAACTGGTTTTACATATAATTCATGCCTCAATCTTATGTCTGTCAGATTGATTTTAATTCTCTTCAGAAATCATAGCTGGTCTCCAGCTGTACCCAATGGCAGGACCTGAGGGAGCCTTTCAGGGTTTGTTACGGCTCGGGGCTGGATGTAGCAGCAACAGCAAATCCTCTAAATACAACTTAAAAATGGCCATGACAGCCCTGAAGGCCCTGGGTGCTGTCCACCTCAGTGGTAAAATGGCAGCAAAAGCTGCAATGCTGCAGTGGGGCTGTGTGTCCAAGTTCACCATACATGYGGGCAGCAAGGCAGGTCCTGCGGCCTGTGACTCTCAGAGACACTCTCCAAGCCCAGACTGAACTCTCAGCATGACTTTGGACAAACCACTTAACCCTCCTGTACCCTGGTGCCTTCTCCACACATTTCTTGTGATTCTTATATGGTTTTGAAATCTTCTAATCTTGTTTTGATCTGTATCCCCTAAGGTAGTTGTTCACTTACATTCACTGAAGAAAAGGAAGTATCTGTCAAACTGACTATTTGGCTTCTATGGCAAGAAGGATAAAGTAATCTCCGTTCTCAGAATTACCTATTCCTTGCTCCCGCTCACCTAGTAAACTTGGCCTCATCTCCTCCTCTTAGTCTTTTTTACTATTGCTTGCATTACTGTTTGTTTACTGTAGGGCCATTATTTCACCTAACAGCGTATTTACAGACTATACAAAGAACCCCCTGCTTTGGTGCTGGTGGGGATGTACCGTCTGGTCCCAAGAGCTAAATGGCACTTCTGAGCACTGTTAACAGTTTATTTTTATGTGCAAGAAGAAAAGCTCTGTTAAACTGGCCCGAGATCAGAGATCCACGGAAATTAATTTACACCCCTCTCAGCTGCACTGAATGGACACAGGACCGAGCCGTGATTTCTTTCTGTACATGAGGGGTAGTATCAGCAGCTTCCTGAGCTCCAGCTGCTGTGGACAAAGGATGGCAGAGTTACAGTGATTCCTGGAGGGAGGAACTTTAAGATGGAGGAATTTTAAAGAATGTGAAGGACAACCTCTTAAAAAATTGTAGGTGGAGCAATTCCAGGTCACCCAAACACTTCATAAGCCCAAGATTTATTTTCCTACTTTGAACTAGTTGCCGTTGTAGCGTTTATCTTTTGTGCTTTTTAACACATCTACTGTGACCTTTGTACGATTGCATAAATTGGCCCAAGTATGCTGGAACAGTTATTAGGAACCCCTTTCTTGTGTTGTTTCCTGAATTCCCACATTGTGGCGTGATGTGTGGATGGAAACTGCTCGCTTCCTCCRCTGGCAGCCGTTCAGATGTGTGCTGGAGCTCCTGAGGACTGGGCTGGGCGGGGAGCTGGGTGAAGGGAGGATGCAGGGGGAGAATGTTTTAAGGAAGAGAATGTGGATTTCATGCATCTTTGTTCTTTTCCAGTTCCGATAAAGCTGTTATCTCCAGTTGTGTGGGTTAAACATGAGCAGCGCTAGTGCTCTGTGGAATAAACAGCRGCAGATGAGTTGAGGTTAATATGCCTCAGGCAAGGCTAGCTGCTTTTCAGTGTCTGCATTAAGCAATATTTTTACTTTCCTGATAACTCTACCTTCTCTCTTTACTCCTCACTATTTTCTTTTAGCATGTGGGAGGGAGACAGGATGTGTGATTGAAGCATAGTTTATAACTCTTTAACTCACTGAGCCTATATGTTTCCCTTACAACTCCGCCCCACAGCATCTAGCAAATATGTGCTTCATTAGCTTGTTCTGCGCTGTCTTTTTTTGCGTTTGCAAACTGTAAGGTTATGGGATGTTAATGAACTGTTTACATGTGTTTCTACATTTGTTCCACTGAAATGTTCCAATGAATGAATGAATGTCAGTTACGAGGGAAAAAATAGATGTTTATATATGCTCCATTTGGGATTTCTGAAATTTGACTTCCTGAATTTTTTTCCAGATCTTTCTTTTCAGTGTTAGGAGTTGGGAATGTTGGAAAGGATTTGTTTGCTTAGAACAATTAAAAGGTAAATGGCTGAATCATGTTGTCTCTTCTCGCACAAAAAGCCCTGATGAACTCCAGTAGGCCAAGTTTCACAGTGCAAAGGTTTGACATGTGGCCAGTTTTTGCACGTTTAGTACTTTTGGAAACTGGTGTCATCTTACGGCCAAACCTTACCAAACTGGGACTACTTAATGGGCTTAATATTTGCATCATCAGGCCTTAGTGTCTTAAGTCAGCTGTGGACACACCGTGACAGCTTCTCTCATTTTTTTGTTTTGCTCTTTTTTGAAATTACAAGTTAGTGAATGGGAGCCAAGAGACAAGTAGAAGCTGTTACTCGGAGTTCATGGACAGGGTGACCTCACAGGGGGAGGATTCGAGTGCATTGTATGCAAGAGCTAAAGGAGGAGGTGGATTGTGAGAACGGCAAGGTACCATTGTTTGTACACAAACACATCCCTATTGAAGGACCAGTTTGTTATCTTGGGCCTTGTTTAGACTGGGGATTTGCCCTGATGACAGGCATCGGGCTAGGAGAAGTTAAAGTTGCTTACCCCATTTCAGAACAAGAGCTTTGCCTCTCTGATACAGAGGTTGATGCCACTGCAGAGATGACTATGTTATTGCCACTACCAAGTGCTATTACATCTTCCAAAACAGGGAGAGTGGCTTAAGCCTTTCTTTTTATCAACATTTTGGGATCCTTTTACTGGCCTTCTTTGAATGGGGAGACATGCACAAAGGTGGTATGGTCACACTTTTCTTTAAAGGTTGTTAGATGTTTAAAGCCAAGCTATTTTTTAAGTTGAAATTCTACAGTGTGATTCCAGGCACTAAAGCCTTCAAACAAAAACCACCTCTGAATGTGGCTACCATCTTTTATCATGTGGTAAAATGATGAAACACAGCAAAATCGTGGTTGCATTTGGGGAAAATACTGAAGTCTCTTCCATCTCCTCTTTCYGCACCACCCATTAGATCCAGCTGTGGCAGAGTTGTAGAGGTCCATGGATGTTTACTGTTACGATAGACTGAGCCTTGGAAGGCTACATGATGTATATTTGAGTTTTAAGCAGAACATGGTATACAGGGAGCTCCTTTAATATCCTGCTTATATGCAGTTAGTCATGATCAGTTCTTGCCATGCTTTCAATTATTTTCAGCATTTGGCCAGCAAAAAGTGTGTGAGTCAGATCCTTGGCCGGTGTAGATTGGTATAAACCCACCTAACTCCCCTGACTTAGCAGAATGGTTTTGAGACCTTGGGGCTAACTCCTGTGAACGCTTCTGCAGGTGATCGAGCGACTCGTATGAAGTCCTTACAGCCCCTCTGTGCTGAGCTGCGGGCTGCTGCAGGGCCGAACGGGGCAGATCAGCCCGGGGCAGATCGGGCCCAAACGCTCACACGCACGTTAACAGGTAGCACGGCCGGAGCTCCTCGGTGCCTGCCGCACAGGCAGCCGGGCGGTACAGCGGGATGCGCTCCCCGGCTGAGCCGGGCCGGAGCATGGGCTGCGCACAGCGGCCGCCCCGAGCTCGCTCCTGCGGGGGAACGGCTCACCGAAGGCGCCGGCCCCCGCGGACGCGGCGAGCGCTGCTCGCCCGGGCTGGGACCGGCTTCCCCGCCGCCGGTGCCGGGGGCGGTGCCGGGGGCGGTGCGGTGCGGAGGCGGGGCCGGCGGCGCGGGGCGGTCTCCGGGCGGGGGCGGCGGGGCGCTTCCTGCCCGCCCTGGCRGAGCGCCGTCCCGCGGGGCGTCCGCGCCGCAGAGCGAGGCGGAAGGAGGCGGAGGAGGGAACGGAGCAGCGCGGCTCTGCTCTGCCCTGCCGCCGTGTGCGCGCCGGTGTGAGCCTGCTGCCGCGGGGAGCGTGTGCCGGGGACGCTGCCGCCCCTGCCCCGCGTCCGGCCCTGCGGCTCCTCCGTGCTCGCCTCGCCCCGCTGCGCACAGGTAACCGCGGAGAAGGAGACGCGGAGCGGCGCGGAGCAGAGCAGAGCAGCCTCTCCTTGGCCGCGATGCTGCGGGCCGCCCTTCCCTGCCGGGGCCGCGGGCGGTGCTACTGACAGCGGAGCCTGCGTCGGGCCACCTCCACCGGGACGCAGACTTTCCCTTATTTTTGTTTATTCTGCCATTCTTGAGATACCGCTATCCTCCTTCCAAGGACTGCAGGCAGGTCCTGTCTGATTGTATTGGATTTTTACCCATCGTTCTTGATTGCCTGTCTGAAAGTATATTTATTTTTAATAAAAGAAAAAGTGGAGCCACAAATCCAGTTGATCTCACGTTCCCCTTTCTGTGGAGTTCGGTTTATTTCTGCAGTTAAAAAAGTTTACTCCCCCCCCTCCAGTTTTATTGACACTGAGGATGAAGAAGGATTTGCAAGTGAAAGCGCCTTGAAATACAACATCTTTTAGAGAGAGCTCTGCAGTTCGCCTGTTGAGTCTCGAATTCCACCCTTTGCCCCTGCTGAATCCACTGTTCTGCCCTTTACTCTCTGGGGTAAAAAACCAAACAACAACAACAAAAACCCGAGGGAAAAAAAATACCTTTGGCAGCAGGGAAGCTTTGTGTGACTGACCCAACGAGCTACAAGTGTCCAGTTTCTGAAAAGAAGAAAACCCTTTTGTCTTCAGCGGATCGGTAGGTAAGAGACGTGCTCATGGCGCAAGGGAGTCGGCATTCATTCTTGCAGCCTAAACCTGGGAGTTAGTCTGTCTCTCTTCTCTGTCAGCTTTTGCCCATCACTTCTTTCTCCTGTAAAGGTTACTCTTCATCTTGCAGAATTCTTGCAAAAAAAATACACTCGTCCACCCATTTCACCACTGGCAGTAAATAGCCAAAATTAATAGTGATGTACATGTGTGTAATTGGATAAAGTAAAATTCTGTGGAAGTTGCTGAAGTGGGTTTGTGTCAGGCTGTGTTTGAAAGCAGCCGTGTTTCTTCTGGTGCTCTTTTGAGAAAATAATCGCAGTCGTTGTGCTTGTAATCCACGTGTCAAGATTGTCTTTGCTCGTCATGCTTCACAGAGAAGCATGTATGTGCATTTACATATGCACGCGTGCAAACAGCACTTCCACAATCAGTTGGGATTTCTTGTTTCACACTGGAATTTGGTTTACATTACGTGCTTTTCTACTGTGTCACAAGGTGTAAAAGTGTTGAACCCATAATTAACACGCCTTAACAGATTATTGAACATGGCTAGGAACATGCTTGGCACTGTACAGAGTGAGTATGAGGATATGTTTTCTTTGTTTTGAGATTTTTTTTTTAAAGTAAGACTGAAGACGCAGCAGGGACATGTGCACATAATAACTGGATGGAGGCCCAGTCTCTGTGCAGGGAAACATATTTTGTAGCATACTCCTTTCTGTAGGGGCCAAGTGCTGAATGTGTGCTGTTTTACAAGTGATAATACCACTGTGAATTTCTAATTTTCCTTCTCCCCCAGCTCTGTACCCACATACCTACTTCCCCATGACCAGACCTCCATTGCTACCAGTCTTTTATGCAAGGGAAGGACCTGTGGAATTTTGTGTGGCTGGTAGTAGGACTTCTCTTTGCAGGGAGGATTATACTGTTCCCTGTGGAAACACACAGCATCCCCCAGCAGGAGGATCTGGCTGTTTATGTGGTGAAACCAGCCTTGACATCTTGCTCTTCCCCACTGCGTGGGTTTTTGCTGTAGATGATACAGGAAATGCTAAATATTGGTCTGTTGTGGTCCCTGTTCCTATTCCCCCYGCCCTTCCTCTCCCCTGGAGGGATTTCTGGGGAAAAAAAGTGGAAAAGGTGTCCCAAGGTGTCCCGTTCCTCCTGTAGTGGTGGGGGCAGCCAGTCAGCGTGCTCTGAGCTGATGGACCCTCAGAGAACTGAGGGCACCTCAGTCTCTGCTGAGGTGCAACAGCCAGCAGAGCACCTTGGGAGGGGACTGGGGCAGGTGACTGACCAGGATCCATCTAGGGGGAGAGGACGTGGCATGGTTGCTGTCTCACTTTTTCTGCTACCCTTGACTTTTTCTGGGGACTGAGCCTTTCTGCCAAATCAGGGTGGGAACACAAGAATCATCTTCTCAAGCTTGTCCTACACCCTTGTGCTGCTCCTGTGTCAGCGATGGGCAGCATCATGTCTGTTTTTCAGGGCTGATATAAAAACATGAACCCTACCATCAAGACCATGACCCTGTTAAATCTTTGGGTCAGACTTTCACCAGGGTTACCTCAATGACTACTCCTCCTAGGAGTAGGGTCATGAGCTGACCCTGGAAAAATTTGTCCCGTAGTTGACATTGCAGGTTCTTCTGGGGCACTTGGTCTCTGTCTCTTTTTCTCCAGGACATTTATTTGCAACATAACCCCCGTCCTTAAACATTCCTAGGAGCCACAAACACAACACAGAATGATTTGTTTCTGCTCTAGCACTTTCTTGAGGAAAGGGTAGGATTTCCAAGAGGAGGGAAAGGGGCGCCTGGTCTTCCCCCAAGCTCGTTGTCTTTCTGATTCTGGAGATGTTTTGCAGGCAGCACTGCCTGTCCTGGGGAGGAGGCTGAAGGCAGAAAGGAAGCTGGGCAGTGTGGAATAGGCAGAATGTGCCGTATAGTGGGACACGGGATTGCAGTGGTGCTGGCACCTCGTAATTTTGGTATTGTTTGGCATGACACGTATTTAAATTGTGATGGCTGGTTAATAGCATACTGATAGCATGGTTCATCATTCTACCTATTTATGGTGACATGACATCAGATTGTGCCATAAACATGGGAGAGTCAAAGTATTGCTCTTTCCTGAAGTACGCTTGAGCGACTTTGGACTAATGCATGCTTTGTAGCACAGAATGCCACGGCTGGGCCACAAGGTTTTCATATGCCTGTAATACAAATGTATAAAAATTCTCTGTAGTCTGTAATACAGCTCAAAGGGCAGATGATTTAGACGTGCTTGAGTGTTAAGGTCAGGAGATCACATTCCATAGGTTACTAGATGAAAGTGCTTGAAGAGGGTATAGCATAAATATTTGATTCATATAGAAGGGATTGGTGCAAATCCTTTTGTCCCTTCCCCAAAGATGTTCTGTAGGCAAAGCACCGTTAGGAGAAGAAAAAACACGAAACAACAGAAAACTTGTAACTTCTTTGTGCTAGAGAAAGTAGGACAGTAACATAGTGTATTATTGTCGAATGCCATTAAAATGCTTCTCATGGGATACACCATCTTCAAGAACAGCTAAGAGAACTAATGTTTTTAGATGTAAAATGACTCATAATGCATGGGCTCTTGAAGTTGGGTTTAACATTGTATGCAAACATTGCCAGCTGGTGGGGATCTTTCTGGATAAATAAGAACTGTATTTGTACAAGAAGGCTTGAATGATGTATTTCAGATGCGTCCTGATTAGCATAAGCCATTCACTTTGCTAAAGAATAGCAAGAATCCCAGAAGTGTAGATAATTTAATAGTTCTCTTGTTCTCTTTATCCTGTCTTTCATCAGCAGACTGGCCAGTCTTTTTGTTTATTTAGAAAAAAGGTTGCATTGCTTTACTGCCATGTTTTCCTAACCATGACAGTGAAATTGAGAATTTGCAACCCCCACGTTCTCAAAACATAAACGCTTTTCCCTCTTCTGTCCCTTCCTTTTGTCTCCAGTTAAGTGTAATGTGATTTTTTTTTTTTGGGGGGGGTGTTGGTGGTGTTTTTTTTGATGGAACAACTCACACCATTTAACTCTGTATAGCACTCAGTACAGTATGTCTTGGTCCATGGCTAGGGCTCACTGCCACTACAATGAATGAACAGCTGAAGTAAAATTTCAGCTCATTAAAGGCTTTATTTTCTTAACGTGGAGCAAAATCTGATGTAGGTTTAGGTTGTTGCCATATTAATGTATATACAGAGATCAGTCTTTAATTCTAGAATTATCAACAGTCCAAGTGTATGTTAATGTATAAATACTTTTAGCTGTGAATGAATTTATCTATTCATACCTCTATGGGGACAGAACTCCATTTTGCAGTCCTTGCTTCATTCTCACTGACAGCTTTTAAAGAGCTGCAGAACTGTAACCCAATGGAAAGACAAAGCCCAATACAAGAAAGTTCTTACATGTTAAGAGTTTGTATTAAACTAAAACCTGGCTCCAAACACCTGTAAATGATGAGATTCCCCATTCAGTGCAGAATATGGTGTGTGTTAGGTTCTGTTCTGAATTAAAAAGAAAACTATGACCTTGTTCTTGGCAAAAGGTTCTTGGATTATTAGATGTTCCCACTTTGGGGTGAAATGTAAATGCTTTCAGAATAAAGTAAGACGCCTGTTTTCCCCCATCTAACTGTTGTTGCACATTCCCATATTTCAAGGTATTTTCAGACATTTACTTTTGAATAAGTCTTCTCAAAGGTTTCCTAATCGAAACAGCCGT
Organism: Oceanodroma leucorhoa; assembly: GCA_030449065.1. NCBI lineage: Eukaryota > Metazoa > Chordata > Aves > Procellariiformes > Oceanodroma > Oceanodroma leucorhoa. The sequence continues at coordinate 13,849,391 of JASVER010000011.1, forward strand.
ATGGATTTTTTTTTTCTCCTTGCTATTGTGGACGATATAGTGGGAGTGGAATGTCCTTGATTGCCAATGTTTGCTGCTAGGTATCCCCCTTCCATGGAGACCAAATGTTTATAATAGTGTGAGAACAGCCATTCTTGGTGATTGGTAATAAGGTTGAAGGCTCTCTTTCTCCTCTTCTGTCCACTGAAATACAAGAAAGGACTTGTATCTCTTGGTTCTTCATAGAAGTGTTCCAAATTGCCTATTGCTGGGGTTATAAAGTTTCAGGAAGCACTAGAGGATTTGTCAAAATGATTTAGTCCATTGTGTTGAATCTGGGCCACAATCAATTTCTGTAAGCCCATTTTCTGCTTTCAGGAATTCTTTGCTTGTCTTACTTTCTGATGAGTAGTTACTTTCTGGATTAGACTTTCATCTACCTCTTGTGCCTGATCTTCTCTCTGTATATGCCCCATATATGGTATCATCATATTGTAGGCTTTAAATCATTGTCTTTATGAAAGAACAGGCACATAGCTGCCCTATGAGTCCAGTTTGGCTGCAGGAGCTTCTCAATTGTTAAACCCTTTTTGACAGGAGAGAGTGTATTCCCAAACAGTTCTGGAATGCAGTGCCGGCCACAGGAAGAATTGCATACTGCAGCCTCCACGCTACGGCCATACCTTCAGCTTTTGCAAAAGTATTTGGTTCATGCTTTCACCAGATCTGATGCTGAAGTTATATCCATGTGAAAATACTGTACTGTATGGAGAACTCTAAAGTCAGAAAATATCCAAATCTTGCACATTACTTGGCTCTCCAGAGTAGCTTTGAAATGTAATCTTCAAGACAGAAGAAAAAGTCTAAACATCTTTGGGGAGTAATAATGTAAAGGAGCTCCTAGGAGCAGTTAATTTTTAAATATGCAATATAATATTTGTCTTACTTGCCTACTATACCTGTAAGTGAAAGAAATTTTTCAGGATTGATGAAATTTGTGTTTACCTAGACACTTGGATGTAATTTTTTGAGTGAGAATGTATTTGAAACTTACCTGTGTATAAATGGCCATTCAGGGCAAACCAGACATTTGATGTAAGCAGGAGATTGGTGAATGAGGAATGAATAGGTGAATGAGTAGGAGTGGAGAAGTCATGAACAAAACAAAAAACTGAGAACAAAATAAAAAGGCCTGTGGAAACAGAGCTCTCAAAGCCTTAAAATCATATCTTAGTAGAGTAGTGGTTATGTGAGGTGCTTAGCTTAAGTGAAGGAATAACGTGTGTTGGAGTCTCCTGTAGCACCTGGGGAGCATGAGTTGTGGTCATCCTTCGGTGGTTGCTCGATGTGTCATGCTTTGTTGTGCGCAGCTCCTGTATTGCTAGGTTGGCACTGGAAAAGTGAGTTTCTGTTTCTAATAGCTGAATCGTCTCATATTTTACTGGCATGCAGTCTGCATTCTTGGTCCTGCAGAAGGGGTTCAGAGATAAATACTGCCATTCATACTTGTTGCTTTTTTACTTTCTCATCCTCGCTCAGAATGACTGTTGTCTAGTTTGGTTCTGTCCAAGCTTAAAATAACCTTTTATTTTTTTAAATACTAAATATTTGAAAATCTTTGGGAGTTTGGAGAGGTCTTTGGTCATTTTCCTTGATAACTACTGTTGGACTATATAAGCTTCATCAGTATTGGTTAGAATATAGAACCAAGACTTTGTTTAAACCATAAAAAAGTGCACTGATCTAATAAAATCGTTTTTTAAAGGCCTTGCTATTATTCATATTAGCAAAGCACAGTGTCTAATTGTAGACCAAGATGTTGTTGAGCAGTTCTCGTATATGAATGTCTATGAATTAAGCCAATTTAAGTTTTTGTTTAATGAATTAATTAGCATTTGTAAGACCTTGTTTAAGAGTTGTATCACAGTAATGTTTGTTTTAAAATGCTTTGTGTCTCTACACAACTTGTTTTTTAAAAGAATTACTTAATCTCTTAGGATTATTTACTGTAACCCTCGGGGAAAGTAATTCCACGTTTCAGTGACTTTGTTCACTTCAGAGTTTGGTGGACTTTTCCTGCTGTTCTAATTTGGGTGGTTCTGTGTCCAGCTGAAACAAATTTTATTGCTTCATACTAGGGCTAGCCAATCTTGTTGTGGGGCTTGGGAAAAACAGTGTGGGAAAACATATCTTCCTAGTTTTCCCATTGTCTTTTTGAAAAGAAACAAAGCTGAAACCTCCTCCGTATTTCTGGAGACACAGAACATAAAAACAGTGTAAGATAGCCTGCAGAGGTGCACAAGGAGTTGGTAATCTGTAGTTTACTGAAATCATCACAACTGAATGCTGATATTCGTATTAGATAAAACCAAATTTGAAACACTCTTTACTGCAGAATGATAAATGTTGAAGAGACTGAGAGCAATTATGTAGTCTATTCTACCCTTCCTCTGGGTAAGATCAGGGAACCGTAGAGAGCAGGCAGAAGAGAGTATTCCAAAGTTACAGGAAAAAAACCCAGCTTTTGCTGTTGCCAAGTTGGGATCAGGTGTGGAGCACTCAGATCTTGTTTAAAAAAAAGAAAGAGTAATAAAAAAATCTTAGCACTCATGGGGGAAGAGTGGTTTTACCACCTGGTGAAAGACCAGTGTATTTCTGATTTGGGGAAGTAGGGATGGCAAGAGAAAATTTGTATAGAAGGCTACTGGCCCCATCCCAAACTGCTCAGGGGGCATTTTGAAGGGGTGTTTCCATGGAGCAATCTCAAAAGGCTGAAATGGAGGTCAGGGCCCAAGATGGTGCTTGTGGGAGGCAGACGGTTCTGAGGGAGCACTGCAACTATGTGTTGCCTTGCAAGACACGGGACGGCAGGTTGTCCAGCCCGAGCGAGGCCCTAGCAGTCACATCCCTTCCCTATTCCTCAGGTAGCAGAGAGCTCAATGCATTTCCTGCTGCAAGCACTGCTGGCATTGACTACAGCTCTGAATGGGAGCTGGGGCAAGGTTAATTATTTTGGATTTGCGCTTAAGGAGCAACGTGTTACCTGTGGTTTCTGCGCATTCCGTGAAGTTCATTTTAGCACATCTCAGTGCTTATGATTGTGGTTATTAGTTGCTGACACTGCACCATCAAAACACGAACGTGCGGATTTCCTTCATTAGGGGAATATTGTGTCGCTCTAACTCTTTGTTTCTCAGCTGCTAGGGTTACCTTGCAGAAGTATCTTCTCCAGCTGTAGAAAATACTCAGAAAGTTCCCCTGCCTTCTGCTTGCACAAGTTCTGGGATGCCTACATCCTTGATCAAAACCATTTAGGCAATATCTATGCCTAAAATATTTGCTGCACCAGTTATTATGGAAAATCTTTCTAGTAGTGATGAAGTTTATTTTAGCAAGGAGGAAGTTTTGCTGGTATGGTTTACACAAGGTTTCCCAAGTAATATACCTAAAAACAATTATTTCCTAGTGTAACTGCATCTGCTTTAGAGTGGTTGCTGGAATAGTTACATTGAAAGAAATCAATTCCCTGAGTGACATAGTTGTGGCAACAAAAACATACACGTAGGCCAGGACTTAGCCAATCAACGCTGTGCTAAAACGAACGTAGTAATATCTTCCTCCCAGTGTGGTGGTGAGGCTTAATTAATCATCTTACAAGTAATTAAAGGTTTTTACAAGGTGCACATGAAAAACCCAGGTGGTTATGATAAAAGAAAACACCAAAACCACTTTTGTAACATCCTTGCTTTCTAAAAATTTGGTGGTCTGGATCTTCTGTTGGGTTTTACTTTTTTAAAAAAATGCAGATCCATCTTTTTAACCCATGCTACCCATTGAGGTGACAAAATGGGCTTGCTTCGTGATATTGGACTGTCCCGGTACTGCATTAGGTTGTTCCCTTCCTTGAGCCACAGCATTTCAGAATGAGCATTGCCAGCTCTGTTAGGCTGACTAACAAGTCATAAGTTAACTGTATTTTAACTGTTTCTTTTTACAAAGAAAAAAAAAAGCAGCCCTTTGAAAAAAGGAGGGCCCATGCCTGCTTGCTTTCCGTAATCTGTGACTAGTCCCGTTAAATTCTGTAAAACTGCTTTGTGAAATAAGAAGAGCTCCTCCATATGGGGGCTTAAAATAGTTTAAATTGTGGTAATGCTAGAAAAAGCCAGAAAATTCCATGCTAAAGTGAGGCCATAGTGATTGTTTTCTTCTCTGCACCCTTCTCCACCTGTGGTTTTTATTTGTGTCAACTTACGATACAAATTTTCAGGATGTCACAACTGACATATGAAGAAAAACTACCCTATATCTATTTGGGGAGTGTATTTCCATTGTTTTCAGGACTTAAGCTTTTAGGTTCGAATTTTGACTTTATTTTTAATGTACATGGTGATTCTAATCTTTTTTTATCTTGCCAGCAATTAAAACAGCCTGATCCTATCGGTAGGGACAAATGATGCACTGTCAACATTTTCCTCCCTTCTGATAATGCACATGAAACTGGTTTGCCTGTTTGAAGATTACATTTTACTCTCACATGGTTTTCATTATCTGAGAGCCCCGAGGAGAGGCCTGGACTGAATCAGTGGAGGAATGGAGAAACCACACAATGCAATGAAAATGGTGCTGAGGCATACTTGGGATAGTTGTGGGACAGGGGCTGCTGACGACAGAAGCAGGGCGCTGCCTGAATGCTAGCAGCAGCAAGAAGTGGAGCATTCTTAAAAGACAAAACAAAACTTGATGTTGAATTAAAATTGTGGCTTGGGTTTGCAACAATTCCCCAATTCTACAAGGATAATTACTGGAAATCTGTGAAGTTCGAAGCAGATGAATCTTGCTCGGTATGTGCTGGGAGGCAGTCCTCTGAAATGAGACTTGATGTGACTAAACCTGTGTAAGCTTGATCTGGTTTTATCAAGAAGACATCTAAAAGGTGGGATCTTGGCCTTTATGAAGTTAATAGCAGAGCTTCCATCGCCTATGCTGGAATTAGTGTTTTGTTAAATATGCAGAAATTGCAGTACATGCCACTAAAGGGTTGTCTCTCTGCAGATGTGTGAGTAGTGCTTGGTAGTGCTGCATAACAGTGTAAGTAACTGAATGGTGTGATGTATTCACGTAGAAATATTCCAATAAAAACAGCTGGATGAATATACCTAGACTGGTGTTGCTATTATTCAGAATAAATTCTCCTGCCCCTCTGACTTTTGAAATTTTATGGAGGAACTTGAAATTCCATAGCATTCTTACCAAAATGCTTAAAAGCCAGGAAGCATTCCTATTTATACCAAGCTCTGTAGGTGTTTATTCTTTTTTTTTTTCCTTTGTAATATAAAACCTAAATTATGTTGGTGAAGATTATAGGTACTTCCCTGTGAAGAAATTGATACTTTATAGTGAGGGAGCAGTAATTCAAACGTCGAGTAAGGTCTTTTCAGTTTTTTCTTTAGAGATGTTATTTAGAGGGGGTCTTCCTATGTTGATGTCTTGATTTATTTATCTCAAGCCAGACCAAACGACTTGCTGCTTTTTCTTCAGGCCTGCCAGGCTTTCTTGTGCTATTCTGTGCCCAAATCGCAATACCATGAGTATTTGAGGAGAATGGTTAGTGGCTCTCGGCGAGGCAGTCTAGTCCTTGCTGAAGGTGGACTCGGTTTGGCCCGGAGAGTTGTTAGAACCGTGATCAATCTTCAGGTGTTCTGGTGGCCTCTCGCTATAATTGCCTGATGATCTAATATAATTGGTATGCGTATTATTTGCACCCCTCCGGGTGACATTGTTCTTGTTTTTAGTTAAAAGAAGGAAGTTTTTCTTGTTTGCCCAGTGACTCTGTCCTTCTGGTATGAAGATGAGTAATGCTGGCACTGCTCCATGCACCTGCTCAGTGCCACCCTCCAAGATCACCTGAGCCACAGTCAGCAGATCTAGGCAAGCAGGGATGGGATGGTTGAATGAAAGCTGGGGAAGTGTTTATGGTTGGAGTCCAAAACCCACTTTTGGTTAGGAGCAGGTGCTAAAATGCTATCACAACTCTGGAATTTGTTTTGTGCCGCCTTGCAGGTTTGGGTGTTGGCGCCAGACGTTGGGAACCTTTATTCTCAAGGACTATCCTAGTGTGTATTCTCTCCCTTCCTCCTCCTTGGGTAGGGCTGAAATGAAATGGAGAGCATTCAGTGATAACCTGCACTATTCATTAAATAATTTTGGACCTCGCCCTTGTGAGTCTGGTGCTCCTAGCCACTTCAAAGTGAGTGTGTGTGCAGAATAGCCACATTTCCAGTGGTCTTATAGACACTCATGTTAAGTGAATTTTGCAGGATCTGGCAATCAGCCTGCTGGGTTTTGCGTAGGCCATGTAGCAAAGGCATGTTTCTGTTAAACAGTGGGTGACTCAGCATGTGAGCTGGTCTCTGCAATTGCCCGGGGACTTCACAGCCAGTCCTTTCTATGCTATCTCTGTTTTGTGTTCCCCTCCTCTATTACAGTGTGCAGGTATGTCTGAAGATAACTTTGCACCTAAAAAAACAACTTAAGACTTCATCTAACTGATAGTATCCCATCACCTGTTGCCAACCAGGGTAAGCAGTACACATGCACATCTTTTAAGAAAAAGATGAAATTACTTAGCAAAATTTACTGCTTGAGTTTGAAGTCTGTCACTGTCACTGGATTGTTTTGTGTATGAGTGACACAAAATTTAGTAGTAAAACTGAAAGTGCTTAACTGTACTCGAGCCCTTTTGAGGTGGTGAACCTGTTCCCATCCCACCTGATGCGTAAGCTAATTAGCTTCTTGGCTAAGCAGTAATTCTGGGCAAGTATCTACAGGCTGTCCTCACAGGGACTCTTGCATTCCTCTTAGGTTTCACAAGCTAAAGAAAGATGCTTCTCTTTGCTTGTGAGGTTATTATTGCTCCATGCAGGTTAATTGAGCGTAGCATTTTAGCCACTCATCAAACAGTGGTGAGTAGCTCACTTGTCTAAGCTTGTTTATTTTTATAATGCTGAAAAATATTTGCATGCTGTACAGAAATGTGCTGCTTTGGTTCCTTACAGCCTGGCAGTATTATCATTTTAAATTCTTCATTAGTCTTTCTTTCTCACAAGGGGCTGGCAAGGTTCCTGTGCATAATTACATCATGTTTAGGACAGAAGCCTCAGCTACTGAGTTTTTACACAATGCCCTGCAAACATGGGTCTTTTATTCCTTAAATAGTACCTACGCTACCTCCCCTTTTATGCCCATTCTTGATCTCAGCATGGTTACGTGCAACACTACTTGCAATTCCTGTGTTAGTTCTACCAGTTCTAGACTCTGATGTTTCGCTCAAGAACATACAGATACAAAGTTACCGTGAATAATTTCAGACTATAAGTTAGAATAAGGTAGTAAGATGATAGAGCTCTGATGCTCAGGAGCAAACTGCGAAATCAGTTCAGCCTGCGAAATCTACCTCACAGTGGTTCCTTGGAACAGAATTGGTCTAAAACTGAATTTTCCACTTGAAAAGCAAGGTGTTTTTAGGCTTTATGGTTATGAAGAGTGCACCATCCAATCCATAAGCCAGTACAGTTTTGCAGAGTTGTTGGTAGTCCGAATTCAGCCCTGTCCATCATAATAGATCTAGGCTAAACCCCCAAATATGTCTGTTTAAAATGTCTACAGAACCTATTCCAATTTCCTTCCAGCTGTATCATAACAACTTTTCCAGTGCACCTCACTAATTTCCATCTTTGGCACACTGAAAACTGAAATTGCTGGAAGAGCCTAACACAAATAGAATTTGGTGTCCAAATAAATAACACATGGGCTTCGGTACCGATTGTACTGTTCATTTTTGTGTTTAATTACATAAAAAGGTTAACTCACTGGTTCTGCCGTGCGTTTCCAGCTTGCTCAGAAAGCAGATTCCAGGAATGCTGCCACCCAAGTTAGTTGCACAAGATTTTCTTTGTTAATTAAAAATAATGGGATAAAACTGGAAAAAATAGGCTTAATGTTAACAGTTGGTATTTAAAGAAAGTGGATTTGTTGGCCAGAATATCTTCATATCGTATCTCAGTCTACCTTTTGTTTTGGATTTCCAGGCTGATTCCTAGTTTACATCCACACTAAAATTAGTAGTATTCAGTTCCATCAAATACTTTCAGTGTGAACTGTGCCCTCCCTTCATCGGATCAGCAGAATAAGCTTGTGTTGCTGTGAAGTGAAACTCTGTGTGTGAAATGGTTGCATACAGAATTACTTCCTTGAACATTTGAAGGAGTTAAACATGCACAGATTGAATTTGTCTGTTGAGAAAATCTTTAAGGCAGAGAGGCAGAATCTCAAGCTGGGTTGTATCTTTGTATTAAAAAAATAAACACCACCTCCCCCTCTTAGATTTTTCCAGTTAAGACAAAAGAAATCTTTGGGTGGAAAGGCAGCATCATATTGCATAATAAAAGCCTTTTTATGCTCTAATAAAAAGGGTTGCTTAGGGCAACTTTGTTTAAAAAAAAAAAAAAAGGAAAAAAAAGAAGAGTCAGTGATGATACTGGTATGAGGGGGACAAGGAATCCTTAACTTCTGTTGTGCAACACTGGGAAAAGAGGCTAGAAATTGCTCTAGTTATCTGCTATCTTAATGCCTGGTTTAAAGGTTCTTCACTGCATATTTTCTGGCAGCTGTTTTCAATATATCCCTTTCGAGCTAAGTCACCAGTTAAGAATTTGACATTCGATGTTTTTTTCAACCACCATCTTGAAGTACCATACCACACAACACAGCCTTGTTCCCTAGTTAGATATTGTTCATGTGCCTTGAAATTGCTGTTGACACCTCAAGTATTTAACTTGCAGATCTGAGATAATTTTTGTTGGGTGTGGGTGTGTGCCATAATAAGACAGAGACAGAAGTATCCACGTCTGCATTCTTCACTACATCTGTTCACTTTATTTTTTGCAACATTCCAGGAAATTAAGTTAAATTATACATCTCAATGARTATTTTTAATTTCACTAGTTCTGTTTTAATTGCCTGCCCTTAAAGTATAAGCACACAGAATGCACAAGTATGTTCCACTTCTTTTGCGTCATTTGCCTTTTTCTTTAGGACACCTTCTGTAGTAGATTTAACTGCTTCTTGAGTAACATGCGTAAATAAACATTTTTCTATGTTCCTCTGATTCTCCCCTCAATGGTTAAAGTTTCTTTAGTGCTTTATATTCTGAAAGGGAAAAGTAACGTAATTAATGTTTTGGGAATCAGAGCTGTGCTCTGCAATATATTTCTGGCATATACTTTGTCAGTGTCCTTTTCTTCCCCTCACTTTCCTAGTCTGTGAAATAAAGCTGATATTCATATACTGATCATTCTCACAGTCATTTCTGAGGCATAATTTGTTGAAGTTTATAAAACATTTAACCATATCACCTTTCATCAAAGGATTTCTGATGATACCATTTGAAATATACAGCACCACTGGAAAAGGAGCCATAAGCACAGGGTATCATCATCTGTGCTGCAGCTTTCATTCTTAGCAAAAAATAAAACAATGGAGTTAAAGAATTAGCGGGTTTTAATCACTGTTTCACTTGGAGACACAGATGGGACAGAGCATTACTTGGCAACATTTAATCTTGGACAGAAATTGTCATGATTAAAGCAGCAGCTGGAGTAGATTGCTAGGGACAGGGGGGTTCATTCATCCTAAAGGGATCAAAATTGTTGGGCTCTGGGAGAAAACAAGAAGCTACAAAAGAAAAATCTGAAATGTGGGCCAAGGTTTATTATTTCTAGGGTCTCATCTGCTGATTAAAATGATGTTTTCAATGCTTTCCTCAGAATTATTTTGGAAGCGAGGAGAGTATCAAGTGATCTGGCCTACTGAAGAGGAGACGGAAGCCATCTCTGAGTGGAGATTTTGGACTTGCGGGAGGAAGGCTGTGTGTGTCCGCCCCATGTGGCAGAACTGCTCCTCCTTACCAAGGAAGTCAAAGTGAAGGAAATAGGTATGTGCCACTTCAAATAGGATTTCAGAAGAATCATGTTCCAGGCCAGTTAACAGGGCCTGAATTCCTAGTTTGGTGAGGCAGCCTGGAATGAGTTGGATTTTAACTTTCTCGTCATTAACGTTTGCAGAAGGATTCTGTCTGCCTGATGCTCGAGGCCTTGTGTTACAGGGGTAGACTCCTGCGGTAGACTGGCCTGAGGGAGGAAACTGAGTGATTGTGGAGACACAGAACAAAGCAGACCCTTCAGGTCTCTTGACTCCTGCAGTCCATCGCTGGTTCTGCCACGGAACAAGCTGTTGGGAGCAGGTTACCTTTTGCTAAGGGACAATGTTATACAGAAAAAAGGTGTCAAAATAAAGTCATAGAATACCAACGGGCGTTCTGCTGTCAGGGCAGAACCACATCTTACCCAACAAGTAAAGCATACTGTCTATTCTGAACTGTTCTAGCTCAAAAGTAGCTCTGCTTTTAATTAAATATCTCAAAGGTATTGTTAATTTTGGATATTTCAACTCATGCAAGGCCAATGGGCTTGAGTTTCCATGACAAATTCCTGACTCCACTGGGAGACTGAGCGAAGYATAGTCACTGTTGGTCACTGACTTAATCTGTACTTACGATGTGCTTGACATTGGCTCTCTGTGTTTCTCTCATTGGTACACAGTGTTTTTTCCTGCCACTCAGAGGTCTTTTTCTGTTCCTTAGATCAGACAACTCTTTTTCCTCCTCTTGCATTTGCATGCATTCAGCTGATGATATTTAGATGTGTGAGGATTTGGTTGCCTTTGTATAGCAGGAAGTTACGGAGTCCTCACTTGCACTAGTACGTAGTGTTTTCTGCAGCAGGGAGACTAGGTGCTGATCTCACTCTGGGTATTTCATAACTCTAAAAACCTGTTGGCTAACGAGGTATTCATTAATTGCTTTAAACGATCTAAGCTAAAAGATTTCTTTACTTCCTTTGAACCATGTACTATCTCAATGGGCCTCTCTTTTTTTTTTTTTTTTTTCCCTGCCCCTTAAAACTGATAAATTGCTGATTTCACCCTTTAATCCTTGTCTGCCTGGAAATGTGGGAAGTGTATTTCACTGTTGGTAGCCCTAAGTGTAAAGCAAACAGGACTTACGCATTTTTACCATCATCCTGTGAATTATAGGTCTCCTTTCTGCCTGAAAGCAGCCTTGCTGTCTGAGGTATTCGGCATGCATCCCTACAGCTTGCAGTCGATTGATATTCCTATATACTTGCAAGTCACCTTTCATCACCTTTCCAGGCTTTGCCCCCTGGCATGCAAGTCCTTCTTAGGTCAAGGGCCTTAATGACCCCCATTGTTATGGGAACCTTTGGTAATCTAACCTGCTTTTTTTCTGTATTTCAAGCCATTGCTCTTGAATGTCTCTTGCTTGATCCACTCAGGCGCTAATAACCGTGTCTCCTTTCCTTAGGTCAAGGGCAGCTTTTACATTCCACCCAAAAGRCACCACAGTTTGAGATGAGGAATTCAGAAGAGCAAGCAGCTACGACAGTTTTACAGCGCCTGCTGCAGGAGCAGCTCAGATACGGAAACCCAAATGACAACCGTAACCTTCTTGCCTTACACCAGCAAGCCACAGGAAATGCCCCCCCTTTCAACAGCACTGGGAGTCCAGTATCTCAGAACGAAGGGCTGAGCTCCCAAGACCACCAGCTTGTGACTCATGCTGCCCGTCAGGAGCCCCAGGGCCAGGAGATACAGGTGGACAACAGCATCATGGAGAAGCAGCTCTCCCCGCGACTTCAGAACAGCGAGGATCTCCCGACCTATGAGGAAGCYAAAGTCCAGTCACAGTATTTCAGGGGCCAGCCGCATGCTAGTGTTGGGGCAGCGTTTTATGTAACAGGGGTTACCAACCAAAAGATGAGGACTGAAGGGCGGCCCACGGTTCAGCGGGTGAGCCCAGGGAAGGTCCACCAGGATGAAGGACTTAAGGACCTCAAGCAAGGGCACGTCCGCTCCTTGAGTGAGAGGCTGATGCAACTGTCCTTGGCCACCAGTGGTGTCAAGGCCCACGCGCCTGTCACGAGCGCGCCGCTCTCCCCCCTCTCTCCGCTTTCTCCTCAGCAGTCCAGCGACCCTTATAAAAATTCTGGCTCCAATGAGTTCTACAAGAACTCAGTGCAGCCCCCTTCCCAGCCCAACATGAAAGGAATGGAGCAGCGGGGTCCTCCTCCAGAGTATCCTTACAAAAATGTGTCCACCCCGTCTATGAACTGCAAACCTCAGGACTCGGGACATTTCTATAGTGATCATCGCATGAGCCAGCAGGGAAGATCTGATGGGCCTATGATGAGGTATCAACATCCCCCTGAGTATGGGTCAGTCAGGTAAGCAAGATCTTAAAACAAACTCCACATGACAGCCACATAAGGAAAGGCAGTGTAAAACTCAGTCCRTTGCCCTCAGTCCTGAGGCAGGTTTTCTTTCAGCAAAGATCCCATCTTTATTATGTGAGATGACATATTGTGTTCAGCTACAGATGGTGTCTGGAAGAACTGGAACCTGTTTCAGAAGCTTACCTAGAGAGGTCTGACTCTTTAAAAAAAAAAAAAAAAAAGAAAAAAAAAAAGAAAAAAAAAGCCCCAAACAAGCCAGCTTGATTTTACGGCATGGGGAAGTTTAATGCTGAGGCTCCAGAGCCTTACAAAAGGTTTGCTACAAAAGCCAAAGTTATGGTGTGATTCATTGTAGAAACTTGCAGTTACTTACTGCAAGACTTAAGCTGTTTTTTAATTACGTCTGCCCAGACAAAGGATTTTTTTTAGGTTTAAACTGCATCTAAATGCTATGTAGGAAAGGAGAAAGTGAATGAAAGCAATAATGGTGCAGGTAACAAAAATCACCTGAGCTTCCTTTACAGTTTTTCAGATTTTATTTTCAGTGGACCAAAGTGTAGGAGTGGAAAATGGAGCGTGCTTTGTGCCTCATCCCAGACTTGCTCGTTTAGCTTTCGCTAGTTTTCCTTGCATCACTTGAAATCTCAGCCTGTTCTGGTTTCCTCTAGATAAGGAGCTAGATTTGGCTTGAGCCAAACACTGATGTCCGTGTGGGTGAAGATGAAGTTTTATTCAGGTGGGCTAAAAATATGGCTTTGCTTTACCTGTTTCCTTACCATCTCATCTCTGTCCAAGACCAGGTGGGATTTGGTATAATGATTTTGGCCTTATTTTGAAGCTAAAAGGGAAATACAAAGGAGCAACGGGAGGGCGTTGCTGCATAAGTAAATGGTGAGGACTCTGTGCGTTTGTGTTTGCACATATTGTGTGTTGTGTTTTGAGGGGAGCATGAAGAAGAAACCAGTCTGTATTTGGGAACAGAGTCTGAGCTTTGGGGAATTTGAATCTGCTCAGAACCTTCCTAGTCCTATGAGGAGCTATTTTCAGAGTTTGTCCACCATTGTTTGTGATCTGAAATGACTTCAGCAGCATACAAGCCTCATGAAAAGGCCCTTTGATCTGGCTAAATAAATAATAAAGAGGCCAGGAAAAGGGGAAGTAAAGGGTTTAGGGGGGGTAATGATTGTAGAAGCTCGTTGCAAATGTTTTTGAAAATTCAAAGGCCTCAAATCTTTGTGCACACAGGAAAGGGAAACAGATCCTTAATGGTTATGCTGCATCAGAAATACTCGTAATATTACATATAGTGAATCTGAGATGTAGCCTGCTTGCTGTTTAAGGGAGAGGTATTTGAAAACATGCCAACAGTCAGCTCCTCTAGACAGGGTGATTTTTGTCTGTATTGGATGGATCCTGGCTGCTTTGAAAGAACATGGAGGGGGGCAAGCGGGGGGAGGAGAAAGGTTCAGCTGGCAAGGTTTCCAGTAGGGGAAGCAACTGAGATTTGTCTTCAAAGCATTGGGAATCTAATGAGGTTACTTTTTAACCTAAATAGCTGCACAGAGAAGAGGTTTCCTTTGCAAGCAAATGCTGTAGCAGTCGAACAATTGCAAGACTAATCCATAAATTACAGAGCAGCATAGCAAAGGAAGGGAGCGAGTCCTCTATTCCCCTCCCTGTCCCACACACTTTAAGAGAAACTGTCATTTAGACAAGAAACCTGTGTTACTAAAGGTGCAGCTGGGTAATGGTGTGAGGATTTTAAAGGCATACAACTTTCGGGARTGCGTTTGCCTTGCACCGGGCAGTGCTAACGAGCGTCTTTGCAGCCTCATTGGAGTGATAAAGTATTTTCAGTGACTCAAGTTTTCCTGTGCTGCAGCTCTGTGTTTATCGGGATTAATTTGGATTGGTAAATGTGTGCATTTTTTGAACTGTGCGTCAAGGGAACAAAGCCCCTTCTTTCTGCTCGTGAAGCCACACCCTTTTCTGCGGGTTTTTCCCCTCATTGTTCCGGGGAATTTGAGGGTGACCTAACGATGCGGTTAAATAAAACTCGTTGAGCAAGATAAACATTGGGGAATTCACAGCATTCTCATGCTTCACCCTCCCCAGTCTGGGAAAGGAATGGGCTGTGTGGTAAGTTTAAACCAGTCTGCAAACAGTTTGCCTCACCTGCTCTTGGGCGGTGTAAGTTTGGGAACACGTATATGTTCGTAATGATGTTGGTTTAATGTAAATACTGGGCATGCCGGAGGCATCTGTGCTGTTATTTGGAAATTTTAAAGAAAGTTCAGAAGAGTGCTGGCTGCACGTGAAGCTCAAATCCTATTCTCTCCCTAATATCTCAACTGCACTTTAGCATTGGTGATGAAAACAAACCTTCAGGTCTAAGAGGAGAAGACGGGTGCCTCGGGCTCAGTGTCCTGTGGGGTTGCAAGGTCTCCTGTGGCAGAACAGTGAGAGATGGGGGAGAAGGGCTTGTGTTGATACGGTTTTGGRTGCAGAGGAAGCTTGCTGTCTCTCTGATTCAAGCACCATCCCCTGTTGGAGCCCAAATGACTGAGCTCTTGCTGTGGTGATTAATTCTGTTGACTTCACAGAAACTTTTTGAGAAGGAGGTCTGCAGAATTTGTCCCATAATTAGTAAATCACTTCTGTGCACTGTGTTCCCCTGAGCAGCATCAAAGTGGGGGATAATCAGGTATGACTAGGAAGCAGAACAAAAATGCATGTTTGATTTCAGCTGTCTAATCAAGCGGAGTCTGCTCCCTCCTGCAGTCAGCGTTTCCCAGTTTGTGGAGGAGGGCTGTGAAAGAGAGAGGAACTGTAGCTTCTTAAAGATGAAACAGGCAGGAGAAGCTGGGAAGGCAGAAAAAATTTTAACAAGCCAGAGACCTTTCCTGATCTCCTGATTCTTCTGCCCTCCCCACTTTGTTGCTCTACCCGCAGATCTTCTGCGTGACTTGATGTTTGCAATCCTGGCAGCCTCAGGACTCCTGATGGCTAGGTTTGCTTGCAGAGCTGCCCTTACTCCAWATCTCTGTCTTCATGACTTAAAAGCTGATGTGACCCTTGTAGTTGCAGAGCCATAAATCCAGGTTYGTACTTGGCCCGCGTGGTGTGTTTCTCCAATACATGCCAGGGACTGTAAGGGAAACAGAGATTCTTGCGTATTACAGTCTTCAAAATGAAGCGGCCCTTAAACTTACGCTTTCAAACTTAAACACTTGTGGGAATTATTGCTGTGAGTTTTTTTCCTGTGTTTGGGGTTTTCAAGTCTTTATGACACAGAGGCAAATGGAAGGAGATTGCGTAATTTTGTTTTCCACGTATTTTGAGAGTCTTTCTGCATTTTCACATGAAGTGGTTAGTTCGGGTTATAAATTTGATTACTACTGCAGGGTTACCCAAGGACTGATTCCGTCATGGAGGAAAGTTTCTACTACTGTTCTATCAGCAATTCTCTTATGTGACCCCCAATAGTCATTGGGGTAGATTTGTACCTTAATATTTTGCAGTCTGGCTTAAAAAGCTTGAAAAGTCCAGTTGTGTTCATTTACCTTTCCRAATCTCTCAGTTCAAATTTGGTTTACCAGAGAAATAAATTCCGCAATTCTCATGTTAATCCAAGGGATCTCATAGCCAGGTATTTTGAACCCACAAAATATATATAAGTATTTTATAAGACAAAATTGAAAGTCGTGAGGATGCTAAAAAGTTCTTTGAACGTGTATGTAAAAGATTGCATACAAGAACTTAAAAGGTCTAGTTGTCACTGTGAGGTTACTAGGATTTTTATATTTTTTTTGTAAAGGGAGGATGTATTACCCCAGTTCTGTTATCTCGTTTTGCTGGGAATATAAACGCATTTGTGACATTTTGGAAGCTCTAATGCTGTTGGTAATGCAACAGAACTAAAGGCTCCCAGCTCTCATGTTGTAGCTTGAACCCACAAGATTGGTATAATTTCAAGATGTGAGAGGCTTCGGATGTGAGTGCCAAGATGCTGGAAATCTTGGAAATGTATCTTGTTTAGAAATACTCAGCCATGATTTCCTAGAGTTGTTCTTTACAATAGGTTTACAAAAAAATGTTATTACCAGGCACGTTGGTACAAAGGCTGTCCCTTCARAATTTTTGTTTTTCTTTGGCCATCTTTGTGTTCCTTTCATTAGTGCTCCAGTTCTGCGGAAATGGCAATATTCTRCCCGTGCATCTCTGATGGCAGAATAACGAGATGCTTTTAGTCGAATAGCTCAAATTGCTAACATTGGTATCTAAATTGTCCTCATTAGGCTTATAATATTAACACACTGAGATCAGTGGAGTCAGTCTCTGTGAGTGACTGCTTCAGGTTGTTTTCAGATTGGAAGAGAGTATTTTTTAGGTTCAAAATTGAAAAGGTGTTTTTTTGCGTCCATGAGGCAGACTGGCAACGTAACTCTTTTGATCTAACCTCTGTAGGTCATCATAGATCAAATGTCACAGCAAGGTTATTCTCTAATTGATTATAACATCAAAACAGAAGTGCATGACGTTAGGTAAAGAATAAGCTCAAGGAGATGAGTGGTTTGTGAAGATGCAAAGTTTTAACTCTGCACATAACTGGGTGAGCTAAGAAAGGAGCTGGAAACTACCTGAGACAAACCAGACGACCTTGAGCATGGCGTGTGGCAGTTTTGCCTCATTCTTCATTATGAGAACTGGCAAATAAAGGTAATGAAATAAATGCAACGATAAGTAGAGCTGAGTTCCCAGGAGGGGAGGAACCAAATTGCTGCTACTAAGCTGAACATTCCTGAGGAAATTAATTGCACATCTCTCTTCTGCATGACCCCTGAGATCTTCACGCTGCATATGATCATTTCTGGGGAAATAGAGCTCCTGAAATGATGTTGCTGACAGGGACCACAGTCACCTGAGTGTGAGAAAGAGAGAAACAGTAACTAGAGCAATAATTATTTGTTTCTCCCTAAGTGACAAAGGCTAGATTTGTTTCCCTGTTAAGGAATTTGAGCATCAGCTTGGAGGTTCCTATGCACCATCTCTGCTGGAAAGCAGGGAAAATGAGACATAAGATGCATGATATTGAAATAGTGAACTCTGCGCTGGGCTGAGAACGTACAAACTCCTACATGCGCTGCCAGCCAGATGTGAGTAATGCAGACGTTTCCTCTTTGGACGGGTATGAAGAGTTGATGGTTCTTTCTGCAGAGAACAGGAAGGATGATGCTGAGTGTTTGCACATAGGCTGAGAAGCCCGTTGTGTAACCCTTTGGTTCCCGGTTCAGCTTCATGCTTGCTGTTGTCAATTGATGKGCCACTACACTGCTGGTGTGGTGGGAGAGCTGTGCTGCGGGCTGTCTTGTATGTCCAGTACCCCTGCTGCGCTCAGCAGAGCAAGCGCATAGGGTCCTTCCTGTGAACACAGACAACCACGGGGGTATTCTGTAGCAGCTATGGCCAGGTGGAACAACAGTATGTGCTTTTCCAGCTGCAGGGTTGAACTGCATCCCAAAGGGTGGGAATTTTTTTTTTATCAGAACAGGAGTGTTTCAGAACATGTTGAACTGCTAGACTGGGTCTGCACTAGGCTGAGGTCTGTGCTTAAAAAGAGACTGGCTGCAGCATTGAGAGGGAGTAACTTCAACTGTTAGAATAAAGAACATCCRGAGAAGTTAAAGGTTGAATGTCTTTGGAGGAGGAAGCAAAACCTGCCTCCTGAGGTCATCCAGGCAYGATAAATCCACACAATCTTCTAAGAGAGGTTTCTTACTTGGCTAATACAGCAKAAGTTGAACTGATAATCTCCAGCACCTGGGAAATGTGAGCTGGTGTAGCTTGGAGTTAGTTCTGTGATAGACTCAAGTGTTATAGATAGCTAGATCTGTCTTTGATATCCTATAGAGGTTATTGTTAGGAGCAGTAAACTTACCTACTGCGTAGGACTGAGGGTGGTTCTGAATCAAAAGGCTGCTTCTGACTCTTAGGTTGGGTTTCAGATCCTTTAACTGTCTCATGGGCTGCAGCTTGTTGGTTGATATTTCAGAAAGCTCAAATCAGTGGTGCTGGTGTACTAACTCTGTATCCTGAATTGAAGAAGAAAATTCATTGTTTTCTCCATGAGAGATGGCACATTTCAGGACAGAACAAAAAAGCCCATTCCTTACAGTACTCAGTTTAGCTGTTTTATCCACAAAGTGTGAAGAAAAGTTATAAAAATAATTTTGGTCAGTAGCTGTTGATGGAGTTTCTCTTAGTGTTTCTGTACAAAATAGACTCAAGAGGAAAGACCTTCATGCACTTAGAATATATTTTCTGATAATGATTTGATTTTGAAGCATTTTTTTAAAACAAACTTATAAAAATGAGGAAAACCTCACATATGAGCTTTTGTGTGGGAAGACCTGTGCATAGGAGTTACACCGGTCATCCCACGCCTTGTCACTGGGTTTGTTCACCACCTTCTGCATGATTTTGGTGGAGCTTCTGCTCTCTGTTTTCCAGGCAGAACCCAGATGTGCAGCTGCAGTTACAACAGAGACCACCTCACCACCACAGCCCAACTTCTTCCTTGACATCCCTGGGATCTTTGACTTTGCTTCAGTCTCCACCACCATCCAGGCTGTCCCCTTCCCAGCATCAGCAACCTCTGACTCCAAGCCAGGGAGATCCTGGCATTCTGCCACGGACCCAGCAGCCATTCTTGTCAAACCAAGTCCATCAGGGAGATTTGTACCGACTATGCCAGCCCTTCCTAGGCCCGCAGCAGCAGCAAGGCGATTCCTATTCAGTAATGTCCCGGGCTCAGCAGATACCTTCCCCATATCAGCAGATGCAAGTAGATCCTTTTGCCATAGTTTCCAGGGCCCAGCAGATGGTGGAAATCCTGTCAGAAGAGAACCGGTCTTTGCGACAGGAGCTGGATGGGTGTTACGAGAAAGTAGCCCGGCTGCAGAAGGTGGGTGTTTTTGGATATCAGGCACTCTCCAGTGTCTAGTATTGTCCATAATTGAATCATCTAATCTGCAACTGTTACATTCCTTGCTTAAGGGATTGATTATCTACTTTAGAGTCTTTTATATGCAGATTGATTAGTCTATATCCTGTCCCTTTGGGCAGCAGCKTAATTTTGTCAGAAGATAGACTTCTGCCTTCAGTTTTATTCTAACAGCTAACTGACCATGCTCAAAAGAGCATCCTCATCAGCTGTCTTGAAGAGGCTGACTGCTTGGCTTGCTTGGTTAAATTAAAACTAGTGTTCTTATGTCCAGGATAGCAGCAGGCTTCATTTTCCCATCAGTCTAAAAGACTTTAGAGACTGCAGGAAGGGCCTGTTCGGAATGACATGAGACCAGAGTCACTCAAGGAGACAACAGGGGACATTGCTACAAAACTGGTTGGYGGGACAGTGTGCAAGACAAGTACTGCTGCTATGGCTGCATTAAAGACATTTGGACTGCAGGATTGAAACTAACACTTCTTTTGTCACTCCCTCAATACCACACAACTTCCATGAAAACTTAGTATCTTGTTTTGGATCGAGCTATTTGCCCCCTTTGGCTTTATGAAACAAGTAGAGTAAGTGATGCTAAAATGTTTTAAAAAAAAAATCCCAGTGAGAGCCATCATTAACGTGCATGTGTAGAGGTATTTTCATTGCAGCCTCATCGAAATAACTTCTTGATGACCAGTGGTTTAAAGCTGTGCAGCAGGTCAGCTTTGCTTTTGCCTTGCAGCTGTGAAAAGGCTGATGCTACCTGCAGTTTAGGACTTTGTGGGCCTTGCTGTGCTCTYTGCACTGAGCAGTCTCCAGGGCCATAAAAACGTGTGACTGCTTAAAACACTTGTTTGAGTTTAGGTGACCAGTGTGGCTTTCCACACTCATTTATTCCCTATGTTACCTCTGTCCAGGGACATATGTTCGTTTTGTTGTATTTCTTTTGGAAGGTTCCTGGCCAGGAAATGCTTTAAAGAAATGTTTGACAGCTTCCTGATAATGAAAGAAGGATAAAAATGCACTTCCCTCCACCCCCCTGTTGATCACTTGCTGTAGACAGTGCTGACGGGGTTTGCTATTATGTGGATCCATACTTCCATAGCAATGCAAAACCATGCCTGGTAAGGAGAATTAGAAGTGAATCTCCTTCTGCTCTGGGTGATCAGAGAAGCTTTACACTGAAGCCTAGAAGGAAGGATAAAACATATTTTACTGAAAATGTTTCCCTCCCCCCATTTAGTAAATTGAATATTTGAAAGCACAGCTAAGTTGTTGAAGTGTAAACRTAGACCATCAGGAGGTTTTATTGTGAATTTTGGACCATAACAGTTACAGATCTGCAGAGTTCATCAGTAATGCAAGATCTGCCGCTAGCACTTTTTTAGCATAGTTTTGTCTGCCTTTCTTGTTTTATTTTACTTACTCAACTTGATATCACATTAGCTATTTATATAAATGCTTTTTGCCCAAACTAACAGTAGTGCCAAACTGCCCCAGTCTTAGAAAAAAATAGATGACATTTGCACTCTTCAATTTGCTATATATATGCTCTAATCATATTGGGGAAACAGAGCTAGAGTCTGGAAGGAGAGTCCAGATCTTCGTTTCAACGATTGGTATTCTTTATACAGAAGGATCYGTCACAAACCTGAGACTCTGTCATTTTACTTAATGTGTAGGTGTAGGTTTCTTTCAATAAAGAAAACTTGAGAGAAAGTAATCTCCTTTCTGAGACTGAATGAAAAGAATTGTTAGTGATAAAATAGTAGGTGCTTGTTTTCACTTCCACTGCAGCTGGAAACAGAAATTCAGCAAGTTTCAGAGGCGTACAAAAACCTGGAGAAATCATCCTCTAAGCGGGATGCCCTGGAAAAGGCCATGAGAAACAAGCTGGAAGGAGAAATTCGTAGGCTTCATGATTTCAACAGGGATCTAAGAGGTGAATGAAGTAAAACTTCTGTTCTTCAATGTTGGGTTTTTTTAATTGTTGTACTTACTTGGCAGGACAGTGTTTTGCTGCAGAATTCACTGTGTCTGTTGACACAACTAGAATATGACAGGATACTCAGGTATATTCAGTAGTCTGAGATCTTAAGCGCTTGCTGGCAGTACGGAAAAGACAGGTTTAGGAGAGCGCTGTAGTCTCTCATTTCCAGCCTGTTTCTCATTGAGAAGAAACATGTGATAAGCCAAATACCATAAACCAGATGCAAGCCTGGAATTCTCTCTTGTCTTATATCCTAGACACAATTTGTACGATTTGTTCAGTTTATACAAATGGAAAGACGTTTTGCTGACTGCCTAATCCCACACCAGGCATGTTCACTTTATTTCCTGTCCAGTGACCCTTTTGCACTGACATACAAACTGCAGACTGTCTGTTCTTCCTGAAGGTCTTGTCATTCCTTATCAATGTAGGCATCTGGTTTTTTGGATCTCCCTTCCTTTTCCAGAGTGAGATGTTATTAGCGTCTGGTTCTTGCTAAGAGGCTGAGGCAGTACAYGACGGCTGGCAGTGGAGAGTGATGTTGAATGGTATTTGACCTTAACATGGGTCAGAGTTTAAGCRTTAGTTTGAAAGGCAAAAAACATTTGCAATTTCAGATGTTTAAAGGTGCACAATCAGTCTATTAAACTGTAAGTTTAGTTTTTTTATGAAAGCCTTCTGATTGTCCTACATGTCATCTGCTCTCACTGCCCCTAGTCTCTTACTAAGACTGTGTGCCCAGAAGTTGTTTTGCATCCAAGAAGTGAGGCCATGCAGTGCCCCATGCTATCAAGAAGGACAGTACACAAAGGCCTGCATTAAATAATCTTATTAATAATAAAACACAGAATAAACATTTCATTCTTATTTTCATAGACTGATATAAATTTCTAACAGCCTGCAGCAGCAGAACTGTTAAGCTGTCCTTAGGGTTTTACACTTTTCCCTAAAGTCAGGTAATTGGACAACCGTGATTTAATCTTCTAACTATTACGATTTAGTGGAGAATTATAAGGGAATCTTCTAATTGCATGGTGAGATTTAGTTGGGTGGAAAAAATAAGGTGTCTTAACATTTGTAAAAATTGAAAAAATAAACTTCTTACGTGTTATAATTATTTAAAGTAATTTCTTTGGAACTTTATTGAACCTGTTTTGTCCCATTGAGAATATTTTCTCAAGGACATAATTAGAAACATTTCAAAAGTGAGTGCCAGCTTCTGATAGGCTTTTTACTTCTGGGTGTGTAGAATTAGGAGATCTGTTCCCCTTGCTTGCATTAGAAATGTCCTGAGCAGATGTGACTTAATGCTTGAAAGTTTTTAATTATTTAGTGTTCCTTTTGTTGAAAAATTTTGCAGAACGTATGGAGACAGCCAACAAGCAGCTTGCGGAGAAGGAATTTGAAGGGTCTGAAGACAATCGGAAAACCATCTCTCAACTCTTTGCACAAAGTGAGTTATGCAATCGTTATGGGTAGAAATGCTCCAGTCATCCTGGGAAGGATAACAATGCAGCAGTTAGCATAGTTCRGATCTGTTGATTTTCTACCAGGACAGAAATCAGGGCAGTGACAGTTCAAAATTGGCAGTGGAGAAAGGAGGAAGGATTCAAGAATTCCTTTCCTGTCAGTATGTAAAGTCCATCTGATGGCATTTATTGGAGATTTTGGAGCAAATGTAGTTTGCAGTTAAACTGTAAAATTAATGTTTATTTACCCCATAAAGTACAGGATAATTTGTCCACCTATTTTGTCCCCTGAAAGCTTTGGAATTAAACCTTTCCAGGCTGACAAGAGTCCTGGCATGAGTTAAGGGCAGTGGGACTGGAACCTGGTAGGTCTCCTATCTCTTTCCTCTTTAATTTGCCACTGCCCTGTYCAGTTCAGCAAAAATAAAGGGGATGAATACTGCTTGCAGTATGCTGGGCTGGGTAAGGGTCATGAATTCTGTCCACAGCAGTGGATTTATCACAAGGCAAACCAAAATGACAGATGTGAAATGTCTGCTTTTCCTTTGTACTGAAATGTCTTGAGGCCAACGGCAGCAAGCCAACTTTCTCTCATCCCATAGTGTACTCCACCCTTCTGACAATGCTCACTTTTCTCCAATTGTTGTATAAAAAGGTAATGCAATAAAATTGCAAAATAGAGATTTTCTGTGGTGTAACACACACTGCTTCTGCTCTGGCAAATGCTGGTATCCTGCTCTTATGTTGTCTTTAGCTTATTCCTTGTGGCTTACATTGCAAGCAGATGGCTGTCGGGGTGTGAATTCAAAACTCCTGGTGGTAGTGCAAAGTCTGTGAGTTTAGTCTTGCATTCAAACTGGTTGGGTGGACTTTGAGGTTCATATGTTCACCCAGAGAGGTGGGAAAGTCAAAGCTGTGAGGCCTTACATTCAATTTCTCCTTTTGGATGAACATGGAAACCATAGCACTACATTTCATTGGTCCCAGCATTTCTAGGGGTGCTGTAGGCACTTGTCAAGTGAAGCAGTACTCATTTGGGGAAAAGTCTGGAACAAAACCTCCAAAAGCGTCGCTGCAAGCACTTACAGATTAACAAACAGACTGCTGGGACTGACTGATACCTGCTGGCATAATGCCACCCTGTCTCATCTCTGCCCATTTTCTGCAATACATTTTAGCATGCTGACACTGTCAGCAACTCATTTCCTGGGTGGAGGAGAAATACYGTGGTGAAAACAATAGGCAAATGGTGACATTAGCCTTTGTCCTTGTGTCTTATGTCACAGGCTAGCTCTGAGTTGCAGTCAGGGTTTGCTCTGCAGGGTGCTGTTGGTGGACAGCTTTGTTTTGCAACCTGTGTGTGGGCTGCATTGATTCCCTAGCAGAAGGGAATCTTTAGCTACTCCGTGTTGCTAAAGCTTTGCTCCTGGCTCTCTACTGGCAGAAGAAAGGGAATAATTGTGGTCCTGTAAATATAGTTATGCACATGCTTGCACAAACGGGCCTGTGTACTCCATATGCAGTCTGGCCTAACACCCAGGATCTAGTTCCTGTTTTTCAAGCCTTCCACTCCTTGTCCTCATTCCTTTGTCGTGGGATATTGGTTTCTGGAATGCAGTTTCTCTGGTGTCATCAGTGCTGGGTGTAGATCACTCCAGGGAGTATTCTGTGGTTATGTATCCAGCAAGTGTGTTAATGTTATCATTGTAGCTGGTTGGCTTGAGCTGGGAATGACAACATGTACAGAGGACATCAGCTCTGTGTTGTGGCTTTGCTTTATGCCCCTGTGTGATAATTTCTCCAGTCCCCAATTATTTTATCCTATTTATTTTTTTATGAAGACAGTTGCCCTGTTCCTGAAACACATAGCGTAGCTGCTCCCACTAGGTCCAGCTCTTTCTAGAGAGCAGGAGAAAAGGACCAGCTGGTGTGCTTGGGGTGGCTTTAAAGCATCAGACATGAACTCTCAGTGCTGGGCAAAAGGCTTTCTTGAACTGCAGGTCTGCTTTGAGCAGTGACAGAACAGATAGATGTGTCTCAGTTCTGGCCCACGGGGATGTTTTTAAGGGCAGTAGAGGAAGACTGAGTTCTCATTGCTCACTTGTTTTCTGACTCCTCTGATGGTACTGCCAGAAAAGTGGGACAACTGGGTGTTACTTTGAGGAGGATGGCTGCCCCAGGCAGAACAGCCTTCCTATTTATGGGGTCAGTGTGAAAAAAAGGAGCACAAGTTTTTCAGGCACAGAAGTCTGCCATCTCCTCTCCCCAGCATGGGATATTAAAATAACCCAGTTTGTTTTCCACCGCTGAAAGCTCAGAGGTAAAGAGATGCCAAGTTTCACTAACCATCTGCATAATCAGAGCAAATTACCTAACTGTACTGAGTGATGCACGTTCTATTCCTTCTCGCTAGCATTGTGGCACATTGTTACTTGAAGGTACCGTGCTTGTTTTTCAGGGTTACAAGTCCTTCTCTTCCTTGAAAGCCATGTACTTYCCCCCTCCCTGTCCCCCTAGCACTAGATTTGCATTCTCTCTTTCGCGAGAAGTTCCAGTACAATCTCTCCTTCACTTCTGGAGTGAAAGACTCCTGAAAGCTGAGTAGAGACGAGTGCTGTCCATTGATAAYTCTCACTTTGTTTTGATAGACAAGGAAACACAGCGGGAAAAAGAGAAACTGGAAATAGAACTGGCTGCTGCACGCTCCACCAACGAGGACCAACGAAGACACATCGAGATCCGAGACCAGGCCTTGAACAATGCTCAGGCCAAGGTGGTGAAACTGGAGGAGGAGGTAAGGATGCTGGGAGAGAGAWATTAAGGTAGCTTGGGTTCCAGTAAAAGTGACTGTGGGAATGAGTTTGTCTTGTGCAAATTATAAGGAAATCTGCTTGCTTCAAAGCTATTTATGTCGGCTTAGCTTTGTGTTGGTTAGCTAAACCACTGAACTGTGCACAGATAAGCCACAAATCTGTATTTCCTTGGAAGTGCTTTTGCCTAAGCAGCCATGTTTCATTTTCTTTTTGTTTCAACTGATAAAAGTGGGCTGGAACTGAAATCCCAGCCCTGGCAACCTCCTGAACTTGGCAGAAATTCAGATCTGGATGGACTTTTAACTAACATCAAATGAATGCAGCTTGTCCCCTTGCCAGGTGTTCCACTTACACCAGGGTATCGTGGTGCACAGTGCAGATCACCRTATGTGCCCAGCATTCGTAATAAGCTGGGCATGACCTTGGTTGTTTTCTCTCCCTTTCCTCCCAAGAGGGGATAATGCATTTGAGCTGCTTAGCTGGGCAGCTTTCACAGCAGTTTCTTTTGTAGCCTTGTCCCTGCCACTCACACATGGCTCTCACCTCGCTGCCCTTCTGCGTCATAGTGTCCGTCCTCTTTCCTCCCGCCTACTCCTTTCCTCTCAAAGGTTCCATTTCCCGCTCCCAGCCTCTGCTTCCTTTACTCCTACTCTTCCTCTGGAGAGCCTCTGGAGGAAATCTCATGACCAAGCACACTTCCTCCACTGCAGATTTGTTCTCTCCTCCTTCAATTCTGCCATCTTCCTGCCTACTAGCACTCACCATCACCCTCAGTTGAGCACAGTGCCTATATCCACCTGCATCTTGCTGTCTTCAGAGACATTCCTGAAACCCTCCCCTTGTCTCCTTCTAATCCTCTCTCTGTTCAGGATCCCATTGTGCCAAGAGAGGAGGAGTGATCACATATGAATTGAATATCCTCCTCTCTTGTCTTGCCTGCCTTCCTCCTCTCCCAGGTACAGATGTAGCCACCTTCTTAATTTTAGCCTGCTCTTCTCTAAGCTCTGTGTTTGCCTCAGTAGCCCTTCCCCTGAACCTTCCTTTGTTTCTTTCCCTTGTGTCCTTAAGTTTTGCCCCTTGCAGTACCTTTCTTTTAATCTCTTCAGCTTCATGGAAGCCCTCCCTCAGTCCGTCCCTTCCTGGATCTGCTCTGCTCATTTAGGATGTTGTTGCAGGGTTACCTGCCATCATACCTTATTAGCCTTTCTCCCCAGTGCTCCGCCTCGCTTTCCTTTCTCCACCACATCAAATTCAAGCAGTTCCTCTTTGCTTTCSAGGCCCCTCATGGTTTATCCAACCCTGTTTCTCTTCTCCTCTTGTTGCTGAGAGGATGTCTTCTACCTTTGTCCTTCTCAATTTCCAACCACCCGTTCCTCCCCACCCCAAACAAGCACTTCTGTGCTTTCTCCCAGACTGTTCTCACCTTCACTACAAACACTGGCAAGCTTTGAAGCATCCCTTGCTATGATGCTCACAACGTGGTTGGCAGGGGCTAGGCCACAGTTCATGCTAACCCAAAGACTGTCTGCTTGGCCTGCCCTATGTGAGTGTTTTAGCCTGTTGTCTCCGATCCCAGACTCCAGCTGTGAGCTTTGAGGAAAGGGAGCTTTCGTTTGTACAGCACTTAGCATCGCTGCGCTGGGGTCCATCCTGGGGAACCAGGTTCTGTGCAATACAAATTATAATAATAGAAATAGAACAGTCAGAGGAATGCTTAAATATCACTGGCCACATTCAGCCTTGCACACAGTTGAAAAGTCCATTGATTTCACTAAAATTGCAGCATCTCCTGGCAAGGCTGACTTGCACCTTTGTTGCTCAGGGGGACAGGGAGCATTAGGTTATAGGGTAATTTAAACATGACATGATTCTCTTTGGCTCTAAAACTATTCTGTCATTTGATCCTGCAATGTATTGGAGCTCTTTGGCTTTCATTCAGAATTCAGCACCTTATTACACTAAAAGTCTGATGTGTGACTAACTTTAAGTACACGGGACGTCCTTGTGGCTTCCCTTGGAACTATTCACATGCTTGGAGTCAACATGTATAGAGGTACTGTGATCAGCCAGCACACACAGCACTTGGCTAGGTTGAACCTCTGTGTAGGCACTAATATTGGCTCCCTCACAGTAAAGTTGAAGCCTTTAGAGAGAATAATAATTGTACGTTTCCTTTTCAAAAGGCCTCTCTCGTTTTACTAGAAGAATTGGGTTTAGTGCTGTTGCAAAGTATTTCTGCCTAGGTGGAATAGTAAATAGGTAAGTAACTCTGGACTAGATTGCATGATAGCTTAAAAACCACACATATGCAGATATAGGGTGAAATGCCCTGGTCTCAATTGCATGAGGGCTTGTGGTCATTTGCATCCAACCTTTGCTCGAATCCCAGGGTGCGCAGGAAGTGCCACCCTTCCTGTTGTAGATAAATATGGAACTGTCTCAGTGAGGGAGCAGGAATTAACTCTGCTTTTTCCTAGAGGTGAGGGGGAGTAAGGGGAAACAGAAGGGGTAAAGAGTCACTTTTGCAGGTTTCCCAAATAACTTTTTAATGAAATACTTAGGATTATAAAGCATTTGTTGCCTCATTAGTATTAAATTGTGGGAACTTCTCAAATCCCTGAGCTGTTTGGTAACTTTCCGAAAGACAGCCAAGCAAGCTGTTCRGTGCTCAGGGCACCATTTAGAAGGGACTGTAAATGTCAGCCTGAGTTAGTGACATTCAGTGACCAAGATATATGCACAATTTGTCAATTATTTCTTTTATTCCTGCCAGCTTAATCTGAGTTACTAGCCCCTGTAGTTGTCAGGAATTTCCAAACTAGTCCTGCAAAAGAGGGTGGAGTTTCTTACGCAAAGGTTTGGCAGCCACTCTGGCTCAGAGCCTGAGGGGGGCGTGCATATTTCAGTTGTTGCATCCTGTAATGTAAGTTTTCAGCTTTTTTTTYCCCCCCTTCCGTTTTGACTTCCTATTAAGCAGAGTTACCCTGCCTTATATTGACCAGATCCTTTATAAAAAGAATATTTCCATTCTAMTGAGAGCTATAAGCCATATATCACTGTAGCTGAGTTTAAATGTTGCATTGGAATTGGAACTGCCAGATTCTTTTTAAAATCCTTTGCCTGAATTGCCAGTTTGGGCAAAACCACCCATCTGTAAAATGTAGATACTTGTCTACTCCTGTGGAGCTTTGAGAGCTTTTATATATATGACATTTTAGCATCCAAGTTAGAGGGAAGGAAGAGATAAAGGGATGCTAAATGAGATAGAGAAAGGAATAATGTTGGACATACCGAAGTATAGTGTGAAGCAGTTGGAAGCAAAAGTAGATATTCGCAGAATACTTTCCCTGGTCTGTTAGCAGGGGTGAAATGACTCTTCAAATTTAGAACAAGCTGCCATTAAAGTTTTTGATATTGTGGAGTTTATTTCTGCAAAGTGCTAAAAAGGGTGAGTGATCATGAGTATTTAGAACAAACTTAAATATGTCTACGAACAGACTTGCTAAGTATGTATATGTTTTATATGTAATATTTAATTTTACTACTTCTTTACTATACATAAAGATACCCAGTAATTAACCCCAATTTTCTCTTCTCCATTTTCATTCTTTAGTAGGTGTTCCACAGTTATGCATAAGTCAGCAGCTTATTAAAATTGYTTCTAGTGAAGTTTTTTAAACTTCAGATTATTTTCATTACATGCAATAAATTTGAGATAAGTTGAATACATTTGGGATAAAATGCATGTTGGCTTAAAAACATATAGTCAGAAATTGTTAATGATAATATTTGCAGCTAAAGCAATGAAAAATTCTCATTTTGGCCCCATGCTTTCACCAACATCTGCTAGCATACACCTTRAGAGCATTTAGCAAACAGAGCAGATGGTTAAACTTCGCTTTGCTCTGGGCCAAAGGCAGAGTTGCTGGGTTTACAGAAAGGGCCATCCTGACCAGTCTGAGACTCTGGGTAAATGCTGGCTTGTTGTGAATCCTTACCAGGCTTGTAATATTGCAGAAGGGAGTTTGATGCCAAATACTTTATCTAACCACAACTGCTGGATGTAGAGGGTACAATTGCTACTGGTTTTACACTTTAAAAAAAAAAAAAGGGAATTTCCAGAACTTTTATTGAACGTGGTCATTTCTGCTTACCCTGGTTAATTCATACCATGGAAGAGCACAATTCAACTTAAAAAAAGTTTGTGGGTTTTTTTTATAGTAGTGTACTTGTACTCCTTTGCTCCACCACGTTACAAGCTACTGTTTTAATGAGTGCCTTGAGGAGGCAGCTTTGAAAAAGAGTAACTACCACTAAGAAGATATAAATATCTACTCTTTGCCGTCCTCATGCACACACCTTGCAATGGAAGGAGAAGCCAGACGTCCTCTCTAATGGGTGCAAATYGGGGGCTGCGGGATAGGAATAAGTTTGAATGAAATATCTTTTCTAAAAGTGGCTTGTATTTAGAAGCTATAAGATCTTTCAGCCATCAGAATTCAACATAAACCAGATATCAGAGCTAGGATATTGTATTCATTTCCCACTGAGCTATTGTGGAGAGAAATAGCGCACTATTTCTGATAACACTGAGGGTTCTGTCTGTGGGGAAATATAGGAACATTCATTTCCAAATGACATCTATTGTACTTTATATGCTATGTCTGAGATACTTTCAGAACAGAGCTCTGGCTTGTAGGGAAGAGACCCAAAGGAGAGTTTGTGTGCTTGAAGGCTTGTCTGTTTTTTTCCAGTCACTCCTCTGGGTCTATAAAAAGATATTCCTAGTCTCCACAGCTTTGTCTCACTTAAATGCTTAGACTCTCAGAGCTACATAACTACTCCTTTCAGGACAGAGATGCTTTTAAAGGGGACACTTTTTGCATGGGTTAACGTTCATGGATGGGTAGGGTGGAGAGGAGAGAAAACTCCCTCTCTTCCCTGTTAACTAGTGTGTGTGTGTGTGTGTCTTTAATGACCTGCATTCTTGTAACAACGCAGAACTGGCTTTTTATTGCCATGTCGCTACCTCTCATATTCTGCCTGTTAGTAGTTTTCCAGAGGTGGCTTTGAGAGTTATAACATTTTAACACAAACAAACKGAGAGACGACGTTATGACATTCCCATGCAACAAACAGTATTCCCTAGCAAGAGGATAGTGTTACCAAATTGCTTCAGCATGAGTTCTTGCTGAGGCCAGTGGCGCCTTATTGGGCCTGAATTCAAACAAACTGAGGGTTCAAAGGCATCCTAGAGGAATATATTCCAACTGCAAGAGGGAGAGGTGGTTTAAACGTGCTTGCTGTCTTTTTTTTTTTTACTACATTTCTGCCATAGCAGGCAAATTCTTGTGGGGAAACACATTTTCAGCTGCATCTGAATGGATTCAGCTTTAGGATAAACCCTGAATGTAATGAAAACACCCTGAATATATTAAACAAAGGACTTTGAAGACATCAGAAGTAGTGRGTGGGAGACAAGCAGATGCTGATGAGTGTTACCAATTTGTTGAAATAGGAGCTGTCCAAGATGAAGAGGGTGATGGCTGGGTTTGTCAAAATGCCTGGGAGAGTTTCTGAATTGCTAGCTATGCAGGAAGTCGTCTCTTCTTCCCCAGAAAAACTCTTTGCTGAGTAACGCATCTGGAAGCGATGATTCTCTTTACAAAAGAAGATCCTTCCTTCCCCCTTACCTGCTATGTCCAGGACTGCGTTTGTGCTGCAGAGGCAGCTCCAGTCCAGAGGATGTTATGGCCTCTACCTCCCTTGCTTCTAGTGACTTGACAGTGAAAATTCCTCATTCCTGTATGCCCCTGCTCCCTGCTGTGTGCATGAAACCTCYGTGCCCTCTTCAGAGCCTTTCTTCTGCAAGGACCTGGGATTCCTGAAAGAGATGCATGGTTTGTCGAAGCCTAAATCAAATGAAGGAACAGGATTTGTTTGGCTTTTAGAATGTTAATCCCTTTTCTGCTGGGCAGTTGTAGTAATAATCAAATGTCCCTATTTCTGACAGGAATGCTTTGTCCTTGGCCATTGATTTTAGACCATGCAAATGCTCTCTGTAGCAGAGAAGCCTGCAGGTTGCCTGCTGCCAGGCATTACGTTGTCTTAGGAAGTCTTTTCTTCGGCGAAAAGATTCTGAGGACTAGTTTCAGTTTTCTAGGTTTAGTGCATTTGTTTAATCATTTCATCCCTGTATGTTTAGAGTGGTTGATTCATTTTCCATTGCTGGAAGCCCTGCAGTTTGGGGATATCAGTGTGCAGACATTTTCAGGCAGTAAATCTTTCTGACTAACTTGGAATCACATTGCTCTTCAGGTCAGCCAGACTCTTGTGAGCAATGAAGCCTCTGAATCCCAAGCGTATCCTGCTCCCAGCTGGCTCTCAACTGCAGAAAGCAATCTTGACAAGGGATAGAGGAAATAAAATGACAGAAATACTTGATCGGGAGGCCAGGGAATCTTTCAGGGGTATTCCCTGCATCAATTTGCACTTTTGTGTACTAGATTTCTGCAGAGTCTCAAGCCAGTCCTTGCCTTCTTTATTTTTCATGTCCTCAGTCCTGTTGCAGGATTTACGTAAACATCATAGTGGATGTGAACTGGAGAGTGACTGCTCTTGTTTACAATGGTTTAATTAGAAAATCTTGTTGATAGAGTTAAAGCCTGACCTCTGATACTTGGTTAGGACATTTTCCAAAGCAGCCAGGGATTGACCTGGAGCAGATATGCACATGATTAAAGTTGTGCCATGTGCTGTAGGAAATGCTGGGAAGGGRTACAGTCACGCTGAAGTGCTCTGCTGTGCTTCCAGACATGCACTGAGGTTATTTGAGATCTTACCGTCTTAGAGAGGTGTTATAATAAAGATATTATTATGAGTAAAATGCTCTGCATTTTCAGAGCACCCTTCAAGGCAAAACAGTTACAATACATTATGTGAGCATGAGCTTGCTTCTTAGTTAAATGCAGTACCATCAAAAGGAAAATTACTATATTGTCAAATTTATTTAAAATTATATACCTAAGGGAGTGACTGCACCCTTGTAAAGCTTCAGGAATGAACTCTTATCTAGAGCATGTGTTCACTGCAAGACCTGTTGCAGAGGAGAGAATTCCAGCGTCCTTTGATGCCATCTCCCCCGTGGTAGGTGTTACTGTGGCCCTTGGCACTRAGCAGCCAGTTTTGGTTCTTTGCTGGAAGAGAGAGGGTGGGGAATTCATGGCAAATGACCAAGAACAAGCCTCAACACGCTGCCTTTTTTTCTTCGTCCCATCTCACTTATGTCTGCAGCACCCTGGCAATACTCAGGAAACTCTGTTTCCAATTCCTGTCTTAGGACAACACGATCATATTCTCAATTTATGGTAATGAAATTCCTCTGTGCTTGGAAGAGTTATTCCTGGTCCTCTTTACATTGAGAGGACAGATCAAGTCAGAAAGATTTAAACAAACAAACAAAAAAAATTAGACTTCACTGCTACCACTCCTGGAGAATCCTGGTTCACAGAAAGGTAAATTGTTCCTCACAAAGACTCACAGTAGCAGAGATGGCAAAGCTGGAAATGAATGACACTGCCAGAACAGGCAGTGGGTTGACTGAGTGCAGCGAGTGCATGAAATGAAACAGTCTCGTATATAAAGGCTAATTGTGTCAAAAGACACATTAGGAAAGCTGAGTTGTCTGGAGCACATACATTCCCTTAAAGCTTACTGAACATCTGTGTTCCAAAAAACTGAAAATTATTTGAGGGATTCCTGAATTAATTCTGTTTTTGAGCCATTAAAAAAAATACACACACAAACCCCAAATTTTCTAACATTCCTAATTCTTCTTGATGCTGGAAGATGAAGTGTATTTTGTGAAGGAGAAAGAAAAGTTGTCTTTATGAAAAGCCACTGAACAAGCTGTGCCTGTACTTTAGGCCTGGTGCATGAGTTAGGCATGTGCAGGCAGTGCTGGTAAGTTGGGCAACAGCTTGTGTTGCAACGTTTCACCTGCAGGTTCGGCTGATGGGAGCACTTTCAAAGTGAATATTTCAGTGGAATTTCTGTGTCCTAATTCTTTTTTGGCTGGGCTCTTGGTATTCTTTGAATGCAGGCCAAAACGTTAATCCACACATATGCATACTCAGGTTTATTAATTATGAAACTAGTAAAATGTTGTCAGCAGCTGCCTTTTGCAAGGAGAATTCTACCTGTGTGTTAAAAAACTTTTTAGAAATGTAAATACTTTGTGGTAGGTAATGAGAGACCAAATGTCCTTCCTTCCTTCCTTAATTTTTTATATAGAAGAGTCGGGGAGAAGAGCTGATTTTCGAGAGATTATTTTTCAGCTCGATGCATGATATTTCACTGTTAGCGAGTTTATTAGGTTGTTCCTTACTCTCATCCAGGTCAGTAAACTCATGTGCAAAACCAAGATACTGGGTGCTCTCCATTTCTAGGTTCCGCTGCTGACTCATAGTTTATCATTTTTGGCTAGTTACCTAACTACTATGAGCTGCTGTCAATCTAAGTGTAAAACTAGTGCGTTAATATACATGTTATTGGAATGTCTGAGAAAGCTTAAATCAGTGTTATTAAGCACTATGAACTGGAATAAAAAGATCTATTAAGTATAACATTTTTACTGATTTTCTGCAGAGCAGCAGTGGAATATTAAGTTGTATCAAAATGTTCTTGTCCCTCTCATTCCAAACAAGCTTGAAATTTTGAGCAATCAAAGAACAAAAATACCTTTCTACTGTACATGCACTGGTGGGAAGGCCTTTGGCTGGTTTACTCACTATTTATTGTAACTTTTATTATAAAATACTTGTTTGGGGAAAATCCTCTAGGGCAGCAACATTCATGCTGTGAGATTAGATGCCTGCTGACTTTATGAAGAGAAGAAAAGGATACCATGTCTGGGATTAACAGTGTGTGGAGATTTTACTCTCTCTGCTATTCACATTGCAGTCTCTGGATTGCGTCAAGGAATAGGAGTGTGAAAAGGCAAAATTTTGAAGAAACACATGATAAGACCTTTTCGGAAGGAAGGTGCGGTGTAAGAACAGCTCATGTTGTTCAGATCAAAGCCCRGCAAGCCTAGTATCCTGTCTCTGCTGAAACTTCCAGCAGATTCCTAGGGAACACTACCAGAATGGGGCCAACAAACAGCGATACTTTCCCAGAATACTTTCCGCTTTCAAGAAGGACTTCCTGAGCCAAAAGTGGTGTCTTTTGTCTCTGATATCCCTCAGTGGAGTTTTCTTCCATGGAGCTGTAGAGTAGCTCTTTGAACTCGCATAAGGGAGTCTGTGTTTTGGATTGTGGTGCTTCTCTAGACTTTGGCTCTGACTGTTGCRAAAAGTTGCCTTCTTCCTGCTATTTTTGTATTTCAGGGTTTATGACAATCATAGCTAAAAAAGCAATGCCCCAGATTTGCTGCAGAAGGACAGCTAATTGTGATTGTTAGTCTTTTCCTTAACAGAAAATTATGTCCATAGGTATCCAGTATTCTATATATTAGAATAGAGCTGGGCCCTGGGTGTGTTTTATTCTTTTTTTTAATTAATATTTTAGTTTGGTTTTATTCTGCCTGAACTGTGAGTTAACCTTGCTAAGAGAGTTATCGAGGATCTCAGCATGGTAGTTTTCATTGCTTATTGTGAGGCAGGATAGCAGCTTGGTTTGCAGGATGAACGATGGAGGAGGGTGGGAGGGCGGGGGCAAGGAACGGAGCAGGACCCCTCAGGTCACACTGGGCCAAGATGACCAAGATGAATGTCCAGACTGCTAGAATAAACCTGGCTGCAGTGTGGAGAGAGCACAGGCCATGTCTAGTGTATGCTTTGATCCTATTCATTATTTTATTGTTGTGGGACTGGAATAGGATCCTGCAAGTTTTGATTCAGTTTCTGCTTAATCTCATAAAAACACTGCCAGCAATTTTCAATATTGCACTGAAAAGTGTTCCCAACTTGTGGACCAGCTCTAAATGCTGTCTTTGCTACAGTTACCTTGGTAAGGTGTCAAGTCACTTTAACACTCTCTATTATGAACCCAGATGCCCTTTCTAGCCCATCGCTGCTCCCAATCATTTGCAACAAATAATTACCTCAGTTTCCCCATCATTACCATGGGGTTGCTGAGGACAAAAAGAACAAATATACCTAGYAGGAAAGCAGAGATGGGAAAGACCTGTAACAATCCGGAGTGTCGAGTCCAGAGTAGGAGTCTGAGGCACATTGACAGCAGTCATCTGGATGTGTTCTTCCCGTTGGTGTTTCTGTGCTCTGCAGTGTGTACAAAGCCAGAAGTTCACTCACTTGTTCTCATTATTTAACTTATGTTGCATTTTATTCCTTTGTTTCAGCTCAAAAAGAAGCAGGTCTATGTTGAGAAGGTGGAGAAGATGCAGCAGGCCTTGGTTCAGCTGCAGGCAGCATGTGAGAAACGGGAACAGCTGGAACATAGGCTGCGGACCCGGCTCGAGAGAGAACTGGAATCTCTCCGGATGCAGCAGGTAGCCGCTGTTTCCCTGTGCCATACTAGGTTTCTTGTAGGATCGTACACTGTTCCCTACACCACACATAAAAGAAGGGCAGTGGTTTTTTCCATCTTGTAAAATTAACGAATTTTTCTTTTGGTAGCTAGAATCATGGATTTGCTAGCCGTTGTATTGTTTTTACTTGATTTAATTCTTCCATTCCAACCAGAAAATTTAGAGGAGAGCAATAGGGGATCCATCACGTGACACAATTCAGACATAGCCCTATAGCTAGGTGGTGTTCTATCTTTAAGTAACCTGGTTATATTTACTTTTAAATGATGTAAAAAATATTGTTCACAGTTTGAGATTTTATATAAAATTCATTAACAACTGGCCTGAAAAGAGGCCCTTCAAAAAGCTTTTGCATTTAAAAAAACCAAACAAAACTGAAGCAGCAAAACCAATTCTATAAATGCAGTTGATGGAAACGGATGGGAGCTTCAAGTAGAGTATATTCTTATGATTGTAACATGAAAGAATGAATGAGAAGTAGATTGTTCAGTGGTGTTATGAATTGGATGTGAAGTTTTAGTTTTATTTCAACCTATGTCAAACATAGGTGAACTGTCAGGTTTGTAAATTTTACTGGAAATAGCATGCAGGCCTGTGTTCTAAATTGCATTTAGTTTCAGATTATGTTTTTATCCCCCAACTTCCACCTCTGTATAGGAACAGATATTTAGATCTTGTATTCTTGTATTGGTTTTAGTAGGAGTTACAGTAATTTGWTAAACTTTTCTGTGTTACCTTTGGAAGATTAGGTACTCTGAACCCCACAATTTTTGACATTGAGCCTGAATCAACACAAAAAAATAGCTTTCTTGTCATGGTTAAGAATTCTGAGCTGAACATAAAATAGCTTGTCTGCCCRATTTCTTTTTTTTTTAAACTATTTTTTTTTTAATTTTTAAGTCAAATATCCTGCCAATCCCATACAAAACTACGCATTTTATCCGTTGAACTATTAGCTCAGCAAATCTCCACTTTTTCTTGTTTTGAAAGGGAACACTGCCTGTCTTCCAAATCTTGCTTTAGAACTGAATTGTTTTTAATCCCCAGCTACTTAATCCACAGGTGTACACTGATCATATTGATTTAATAACCAAATCCTTTAAAAATATTTTGGATGTATTTTTTTTAAAGGTGTGATAACTCTTGTGTTTTGCTGGAACAGTGTTGGAAGTAAGTTTGTGTTACTTTAGGCATTATGGATGGCCTGTAGACATCAGACCTGAATAGCATGATCTAGCTCTTGGACGCACATGTGGGGCTTTGCAGGTGGAAAAAGGCCTTAGGAGGAGTATTTTCCGTCTCAGATATTTGCTTGTTAGTATCGACCAGCTCTGGAATGGCACCAGGAAGCACTCTGGCATGGGTGCTGTGAGTTAAGCTGTCTTTCTTGGGAGCAGTGCTTGATGTTTTATGACTTTGAGCTTCAACATTTGGAAAACAGAAGGAGCCTTTCTTGCATTATATGAGCTTGTTTCCTGGTTTTGACAGAGTGAGGCTGAACTGCTCCTGCAGATGTTTCAGATTGAGCTCTAAAGGAGACCATTACCATCACCTAGTCTGCCCGACATGGCATAGGCCACTGCATTTCACTCTGTGGGCAGGTTCTTGCATCAAGTCAGTGCTGTTCTGGACCAGCCTCTGTCCTTCAGACAAAAAGCAAACAAACCAACCCTGAATCTTACAGATGCATCCTGAGACAACTTCTTTTTTTTTTTTTTTTTTTTTGCTTTTGGAAATCAGCGTCAGGGTACATCTCAGGCTGCCAACGTCTCAGAGTACAATGCCACGGCGCTTATGGAACTCCTGCGCGAGAAGGAAGAAAGGATTCTTGCTCTGGAAGCTGACATGACGAAGTGGGAACAGAAATACCTGGAGGAGAGTGTGATGAGACAGTTTGCTTTGGATGCAGCTGCAACTGTGGCTGCTCAGAGGTAAATGAGACTTTTCATAGTACAGAAATTATTTTGTTTTTCCAGCTGAATGTCATATTTCCCACCAAGGAAAGTTGTCATACCACCCTCCTGTGATACCTCTCCTTGTGGTCTGAACGGCTTCTCAGACTTCTGCATGCAAGTGGAGCTTGGCTGCTTTTCCTGGGAGCTGTGCAATTGCCAGCAATTAGAAACTTTTTTTCCAGGGGAAGATTCTGCYGCATGCAGAAGCCATTTTCCAGACTAGGATTGTTCTGAGCCATTCCTAGAAGCTGTTGATTCAAAAATAGATATATGAGGAGTGTTTTGTTTTTTTATTTTTTTTAAACAGGAATCAGTCCTCGCTGAAGTCATGTGAGATGGGGTAAGCTTGGTGATTCACATCATTCACCCTGAATGGCTTACTTATTCTCCAGAATGTTTTTGCAAATTACTTTGTGGTATTGTCCTCAGCATGGTTACTAACCAGAAACATCTACTAGGAAATTCTGCCCAAAACATTCTACTGTGTATGGAGAKCACTGCTTGTAGGGGTGGGAAGGGAATGGTGTCTGAAATTCAGTAAGAAGCTCACATTCAAAGACAACTGTAGAGAAACACTTATTATGGCTGTAAATAGGCCCAAGTGCTTCAGCTAGTTGGTAAACAAGAGCTGTGTCTGGAGTGCAACTCTTTAGCATTAGGTATTGCTTACCKATAATTCATTGCTCACTAGTTTCTGGTTCTTGACAGCAGATTTTATTTTAGATTGTTTCACGAACCTGATTCAAATAGGGATGTTATCGCAGCTGGCTTCCTAGCTCGTAAGATCATACTAGAATTACAGGGGTAAAGTTGCAGATCTGCTGTGTTAGCATTTAAAGACTTATCTTATCTTGCTCCAGAAGCAGGCTGTTATTTTAGGGTATTGGTGTTTCTTGTGTACTGTTTTCCACCTCCCCAGAGATTCTCTAAAGGCTCTTGCTATTGCTTGTCCTTAAAGGCCATGTTGTATTTTCAGCGTGTGCTGATAAGTAGGGGTCTGGTCTATTGTTTATTATGGAATGACAGGGGATGTGTTAGGCCTGTTCAGGTTTTGTTAAATGAACCAGAATGCCTTCCAGTCAGGAAAGAGCCAACCTCTATTTTTCCATTTCCTTCTAGTTGCTTCTCCCCTAAAAGAGAGTATTCCCTTAGTGTCAATACTTCTGCAAGTTTGTATTCAGTTGGCATCTACAGTATCTCCTTCAAAAAGATACGCTGTGAGGGCTTCCACTAATTTCAGTGGCAACCTCATCTACACTGTGCACAAATTTCTTCCCCTTTTCTTTGGTAGTGGAAAATAGCATCCCTTAGGAAGTTGAGGTTGCAGGAAGGATGCTTTACAGCACAGGCAGGAATCTGGGTCAGGTTAGGTTTCTTTGATGAATGACCTTCTTATGCCCTTCCCATTGATGCTTTTCTGTTCCTGAGCTGAACTTTTGCAGAGGTAAAGGTACATTTACCAGACAGTTCTTAGACTTGCTGGGTCTGAGAGAACAGATTTCTTATTACAATGAATTGGAGCTCTTGGTAACACCAATTTTTTTTGTGTGTTGTTTTTTTCTAATTATGTTAATGCATAGCTATGTCAGTAACATGCTCTTAATGTTATGAGTCATACAGTGATACAGAGCGTGGCACAGTGACTTTGTTCTGACTGAACGGCATCAAGTAAAATGAAATACTCATTATGTTTTGGTTACTGGACTGAACAACTATCGCCATATTAACATCAGGCACTATATGGAATCAGTCTAAAACTGTTTTAACCAAGCTGCTTAGGATTGCTTAAGAAACTTCCATGCCTAGTTCCCTTTGATACTCAGATTCCCTGTATGATACTGTTGGAAGGGGAAGGGAAAAAGCTTTATATCTGAAGCGAAGTTTGCGCTGTTTCAATTGAAGAAAAGTGCAGAGTGTTCTATACCATCCTTCCCCCTCCCCATGTTCTTGGATTTGCCTCATCGATCAGTACAGTGAATCAGTTAGATTATAGACTGACCCGGGATGGACAGTAGATTGACTATTTTTGTAATTACTTGCATATTTTTGTAATCCTTCTTTCATTAGGACTGGGAGTTGGATTTTTGGAAGACACTGAGCCAGCCTAAACTCAAAAAAAGTGGATATTTTTGTTTGTTACTTTTGAGCAATAATTTTGTGCTGCTAGGAGGAAAGCAGCAAACTTAGCTGGTCCTTCATCTGCTCTACTGCTTGTTCTCAGGGACACGACAGTGATCAGCCACTCACCTAACCCTAGCTATGACACCTCGCTGGAAGCTCGCATTCAGAAGGAAGAGGAAGAGATCCTGCTTGCCAACAGGAGGTGTCTCGACATGGARGGAAGGTAAAATGCCATTTGGTCCTATCTGGCTTCTTTAGGACAGGGATTTTAAATTAATTGTCTAGGTAGACGCCTCAGAACCAGAAATTCTTGTGTCTTCACCAATAGCAATGATGTAGGATGCCAGACGCTCATTTGGCCAAGAAAGTATCTACATAGCAATCCAAAACCTGTCTTGATACTGAGGGCTAATGCAAAAAAGTCTTGTCTTAGATTTTTTTGCATCTAGCTTGTTCCTTTTCTCTCTTCAGGGCATATTCATCAGACCCCAGGCTCCAGCCACCTCTTAACAGTCTCACAGAACTGTTTTGCCTGGGGTTAGGTCCAGTGCAGACTCCCCAAAGTGTGTTAATCCTCTTCTTTCTGTTGATCTCATGTCCTGCTCATAACTCTCAACTTTGTCTCAAAGCCCCTTCCATGGCTGTTTAGAGCAGTTTCCAGTAGCCAAAGGCGGGTGGATATCTCAGTGCCATTCTGCCATGCATGTATACAGCAAGTCTCATGCATGATCTGCTCTGGTGGGCCAGAGAGCAGCCAGTATTCAGGGCAATAAGCTCACTGGCATCTTCTCTCTGTCTTCCCAAATGCCTAAGGGAGTCCTAGTCACAGCCATGGGGGCACTGAGGCCTCAGTCCAAGGAGACAGGAGTACAAGTACATTGTTCTTCTTTGTACTTCTCAAAAAGGATTAAGACTCTGCACGCTCAGATCATTGAGAAGGATGCCATGATCAAAGTCCTGCAGCAGCGCTCCCGGAAGGAGCCTGGTAAGACAGACCAGCTCTCCTCGATGAGACCCGCCAAGTCGCTGATGTCCATTTCGAACGCTGGCTCGGGCTTGCTGTCCCACTCGTCGACACTGAGCAGCACTCCCATCCTGGAGGAGAAGAGGGAGGACAAGAGCTGGAAAGGCAGCCTAGGTAATTTTCAAATAACTGGCAATTCAGATATGCAAGCCACTTCTTAAAGGGGTGGCAGGAGCAGCAGAAGGAAGAAGGTGTGTTGGACAGACAGATCAGTTGGCCTAGCGTGCAGTAAAGCTGACTGCAAGCAAGATGGGACACATTTGGAACAACTGCTTGTTTAATCACTCTTGGGAAGTAGTGTCCAGGCTCTGTCATTAAAATATGTAAGCCTTTATTCCCAATTTGGTAGCTGACTTTAGGGATATTTGAGATATAGTTTTCAGAGTTCCCAAGCGCTTGCTTTCAGCTGGGTTGTTACAGCTGTCTGAAGGTGTAAAGCCTCCTTGAATAGGAGCAGAGATACTAATCAGTTAGTGTCCTGTAGTGTTGTGCCTGCACTAACATGACTCCTGTCTGGAATGGCTCAACACCATTGTTCAGAGAAAATGAATTGTAACAAAGCAAATCTTAGATGTTTGGGTTTTTGGTTTTTTTTCTGGGGGGAAGTTAGRCCCAAAGACCCTCCCTGTGAGACTAAAGGAGTAAATGAGAATCTGTTGCAGCTGATTTCAGAGTGTGCAGATTTACCTTGCCATAGATGGGCCACTGCTTAGAGACAGCAAATTAAGGTGTTAGTGCCCACTTGTGTATCTCTGCATGCAGCAACATGAGGATACTGCTATTCTTCAGGTACTTAAGCACCCGGTGGTGAAAGGTGCTGTAGAAAGGTAAATCAGTGCTGTCTGCTGAAGCACAGAGCACATTCTAGATGCTAGAGCAAGCACTACAGAGGGGTGCAGACTGATACCAGTTAGTTTTCTGGGATTGTGAAATTTCCTTCCCTTTTTCCACAAAGGTGTTCTGCTGGGAACAGAATATCGCTCCGAATCCATTCCCTCTACCCCCTC
This sequence comes from Oceanodroma leucorhoa, assembly GCA_030449065.1. Classification (NCBI taxonomy): domain Eukaryota; kingdom Metazoa; phylum Chordata; class Aves; order Procellariiformes; genus Oceanodroma; species Oceanodroma leucorhoa. The sequence goes on from JASVER010000011.1 coordinate 13,891,666, forward strand.
TCCTGTCCTTCCTTCCACACCATTGCTGTCAGCTCACTCGAAAACAGGCAGCAGAGACTGCAGCACCCAGACTGACCGGGGGACTGAACAAAGCAAAGCTGCACCTTCCACTGCAGCTCCCACACCAGGACGACTCCCCAGTACCAACCTGGCCTACARTGCAGACAAAACAGGTAACAAAGCTCAGCTGCTCTCCCAGAGGGGCCCCTGCCACTGACTCACCATCAGTTCTGCTCTGTGGGGCAGGCCTTGCCGTCCCTTTTTCCGTTCAGGAAAACTGGGGTTAGTTTTTGTGAGGACAGATGGATTTCAAAGGCAAGCTTCACAATGTTCTGAGGGGTCTCAAACGCTCTGAAGGAAAAAAAGCCTTAAGAGTAGTAGCATAAGCATGGACACACTGGGTAGAGAGGTATAGTGAGATTTAAGAATTGGAGCAGGTATATACAAATCCCAGGACAGTGTCTGAGTCGGTGTCTACTCTGAAGTAAATTGCGAGTAGAGTGTGGGGTTTAAACAGCATATGAAAATGKGCTGTAGAAACTGGCCCCTGCATTTGAGTAGGTATTCAAAGCAAAGTGGACTCAGATAAGGGGGGGGAAGAAGAAGGAAAAGTAACTATCGTGATAAAGCTGTCTCGTTATTGTACTGTCCCAGTCGCAGGACCGACTTCAGTGTTGGCACAAGTAGATCCAGTTGACACTGACTGTCACAGAAGCTGAATTTGCTTCCCACAGAGCTCAGAGCTGGCAAGGGCTGCTCGTTTTCCAGCCCACTCTGCCAAATCAATGCAGATTACACAACCTTGCCTCTTCTACTTACAGACACATTACAATTATGTTGTTCTTTATGGAAGAGTGAATTTGGCTGGTCTGCTGTGCATCTTGCCCATGCTATGCTATTTAATGGGTATCGAGGGAGACAGGGGAACAGGTTTTGTGGTGAAAGTCTACACTGACTACATTGGTTTAAATGCAGTCACTCCAGTTTTATATACCATTGTGTATCAGTGGGAGATACCCAAAGGGAATTTGATAAAATACCTTATTTGTCTGGCTACATACATGAAGAATTGAAATTTTTTAAAATTAAATAAGGAGTTGTTAGCTGTCTTTTGGCCAATGATAGAAGATTACTTTTAAAATGTTAACAGCATTTTTCTAACCTCATTGAAGTTACAGCTTTGATTGTCTGTCTCTTGTTTTTCCTCATCATGTAGATGGGCCACTCTTCCACTCCAGCACTCTTGAAAGAAAAGCCCCTGTTCAGACCATGGGGCAGGACCTCCCAGATGGAGAGATGGTAGAATACCTCATCTGAAAGGCTGTACCAGGATCTGAGCTGGGATACAGTAGCAAGAAATTTTTAAAAGACATTTTTTTTGGAAAAATTTGTAGTACCTGAGTAATAAAAGAACACTCAGCTGTTTGCTCTTGTATATTATGTCTCAAAAGTATGGACAGGTTAATTTATAATTTGTTCTAAATTATAAAAAACCCGTAACACTTGTTCTTTGAAAGTTTCCCCCTTTATTTTTAAATACTGGATCTGGTAACATCTGGAGAAAAACCAAGAACTTAGGTGCACTACATCTGGTATTTCATTTCAGTATTTTTAAAGTCTCTTAAACAGAAGTACCTACTCTCACAGCTGTCAGTTAAATGTCTAGCTTGAACACAGTAAGGTGAGCATAATGGCCCTATAATGATCAGAACCAGGGACTTAGTTGTGAGCATCACTTAATGGTTTTAGAATAGAGGTGTTCTGAGAAACTTTTATATATTTGAGCTGTGATCAAGGGAGATTTCTCTTTACACTCAGTATAAGAACTCAGAATAGGTATTTCACATTCATAGGCTGGAAAAATTTCCATTTTCAGTGTGGTAACGTTCTTTTTTTTTTACTTCTCAAATTGTGTTATTTCTTTATTAAAAAAAATGACTCCGGTGATTAATGTCGCATTTCACATTTTTAGTTTCATTGAAAGATTTGCCACACTTTTACACTTAAGTACTTTTTCAATAATTTATACAGTGGATAGTAAATAATATATTGCATTCATGTTTTACATAAATTAAAAAAGGAGAGTTTACAGGCTCAGTCCTGATCTGTTAGATCAGATTTCTGCCATTGTAATTCCATTGGCTTTAGTGGAACGACTCCAAATTTACCATAGTGCAAGTGGCAAGCCCTGTTGCTTTTCAGTGTTAGCAACTTAATCTACTGCATCTGTGGAGATCTTTCTCCATAGCAGATTTTTCTATATTTCAAATGCCCTTCTACTTTGTATGTCCCTCCTTCTCAGAGATACTAGGTTCTTTTTCATATAGCAAAGCCTCAGAGATAGAGCTTTAAAGGGGAGCTCTGTGTAAAGTTTCAGATGGCAAATTCTCTCCTTCCAAAATATTTTTTTTCTTCATCTAACTGTAGAGAGCAGCTTAAAGAAAGTCCCAGAGGCCTTACAGAAGAAAGTTACACATTTAAGTCATCAGGTTCACTTTCAAATTGTTGGGAACTAGCACAGATGCAGCAATGCTTTGGTTGCAGATGCTATAAGGACATATTAAGACCAATAGAAGTAAATGAGTATTTTTTGTTACTGTCTTTGCATTTGTTAAAACACTTAAATTTAATTTCTGTTAAAAACTACTTTTTTTTACTTGAATGTTAAAATATTTAATTAGCCAGTGGTCACATGTTGGGAACCTGGCTAGTCTCAGCTTTCTGTGCAGCATTAGAGTAGCCAGATTTTCATTTCAGATCATTTCACCCCAGAAATAAGGAAAATCAGCAATTAATCATCAAACAGTTAGTGAATGTCCTCAATTACTACTTAGTTGACACTACTGATATGGTGTCCAATTGAAATGGCCTTACCAGTTCAACAGATATAACATGAATTTCACAATGGAGGGATSGGAGGTGCCTTCTGTCTGCTGCGTGGGTGACTTAGCGGTGCCTAAAGACCAGCTGTGAGTTGGATTCTGTTCACCTTCTAGTGGTAATCACATAAAAACCAAGAAAAATACTTCCCATCATTTCTAGCAGATTTGCTGCTTTTTAGTGTTCTTCAGGCTATATTCCTAGAATCACAGAAGTTAGAGATGGCAAAATGCATATGGTAAGATATGAAATAAGTCTGAATAGCCTGGCTTTACCAGTGACTGCTCTAACAGGCAGCACAAACTCCCTTCCATCACCACTACTTAAGACACTTCAGAGCTGCACTTTAAGGCTTTGACTGTCTCTGCCATATGGGACAACGTCTTTCTGGACAGTGCAGTAGACCTTCCCTAAGTGTATTCTAATAATCTGTCTGAATTAGTTCTCCACCCTTTTGTAGACAAACTGTTCACAGCCTCTTCGTTCTCATCCCTGAGAATGTCTTACATTTATTTCTCTTGGCTTAATTCCATCCCGTTCTATGAAGTAATGCCCACTCTGGATGATTTGAAGTGATTTCTCTTCCTCCTCCACAGTTGTTGGAAATGCAGGAGAAGCTTTTCTCATTAGCTCAAGGTGTCCGTGTTTCTGCCATTTCAGCATAATTTTCTGTATTATATTTTGTGGTTTGGGCTTAGAATGAACAATAAGGGAGATCAAATGCCATTGCGTGTCTTGTGTGAGAGAGGGGGAGAGATGTTTGAGTGCTTTTCTGTTCTTTTAAAGTCAGGAAAAAATATACTCCATCTTTACAAGTACTTCTCAGCAGTAGGAAAGAAATTTTGCAACTGTAGGGTTCTAGATTAACAGTTCCAACTCGCTTGATTCACATTAATTCTAAAATGTCTAGGAAAATTTGGATCCTTTACAGATAAAATCTGTTTTGGAAAACTGATTTTCCCCAATCGATATTAGCTGTTCAGCTGGACTAGGTAAAAATCATTTGTTTATCCTCCTTGCAGCTCATTGTTTTCAAACTGAATGCCTCTGTCACCAATTTTTACAAAGAAAAAAGGACATAATAGCTTTCTGTGAATAAAATACAGATTATGGACTGTCTTCTCCAAAAATGGAAACCAGGCAGTCTCTGACAGTCCAAGCCATCAGGATTGCAGGAGCCTTAGCRGTTCTATGCCCGTGGAATTAAATTTGGAAGAAGATGGTGCAGTTTTACATTGTTTAGATCAGGTTCTTTGCCCTATTTTGTAGTTTTGATTTCTTCCAAAAGCAAAACACCCGAAACTTTTGACATAGAAGTTTGAGGTCATCTTCCTGTGCTGACAAACTAGGAGCCATCAGGAATGTATTCTTTCCCTCGAGCTTCCTCAGAGCCATCCTGATGTGAATGTAAAAGAGCTGCTTGCTTTGGGGAAGATATGTACTATAGTCTTCAGTCTCTCTGTACAGATTTCTATTTTGTTTTTAAACAGAAACTGCTTTAAGGAGACAAACTGCACATCTAGTTCCTTTTCCTTCTGTAGAGCTTATTTCTAGTAGAAAGTGATTTTTAACACAATGATTGCAATGACCTTCTTTGCAAACCAAAATTTTAGACTAAGAGTTTTTCTTAAACTCGGGTATTAGAAACAGAATTGTAGCTTTTATAAAGAAAGCCACATATTCTTCTTTGTAGAGCAAAACAAGAAAATCAAGTTTAGTTATTTTTCCTCTTTCCTTTCACTGCTTACAGAATGGCCAAACTCACAAGTCCTTCCCTTGGGCAGTTCCTTTGGGATTTGACGGCTCAGGGAACTGCCTGAAATCTAGAGGCTTTTGTTCCCATCCGGCCCAATGTCATTATTAACTTCAAATAGCTCCTACCTGGCAACTCTTGTGGGGTCTAGAGCAGCAATTTTTGGTCTGTGGTCTAAGGACTCATGGGTATCTGCGAGTTGCTCCTCAGGAGTCTGCAAAGGGTGGCTGAGGTCAGCAAGTACTGTCAGGGGGCTGAAATTCTTTATGCGCGGTCTCTGCCTCTGTTGGCAAGTTTGTAGAGTGAGAGGCTGAAAACTGGCATTAGCTTTGCTTCGTTTTTGAGGCCGCCTGAGTGAGGGGACTTGCAGAGTTTTAGGCCAGAACCATTTCCAAGGACACCTCCTGCTCCAGGAGCCCACACCGATGACCAGCAGCGCGTGAGACGTGTAACAACCACGTCCCCTGAGCCATGACACCCGTGCAGTGAATCCCGACAGCCGTGGCCAGCCGATGTGCTTTTTCCATTGCTTATAAAATGGTGGCGATATAAACTCGGTGCAGTCAGGGCAAGCAAAACCCCGGGGGTGATTTGGCTTCCTCTCCCTCCCCACGAGGGCTGGCACAGGTTAGCCCGGGATTCACTGTGCTGCTTCACGCCGCGGCCGATGGTTTTGCTCCGTGGCAGGGGTGGGGGGCGGGGAGCTGTGGGGAGGGGGGTCTCTTTTCATGTATTTGTATAGGAACTCTTTTTTTTAAAAGCTAGCATTTTTATGTCTAGAAAGTAAAAAGACATTGTAAAATGTAATTGTACTGTATTTATGAAGAAAATACATTTCTTTTCAAAAAGATCTTATTCTAAGTTGGTTTTAGAGTCTGACTTCAACAACGTCATCTCTCAGGCTTTCAGAAGCATTGAAACCCATCTGTTTTGCACTGTGCTGTCCAACTATACCCTTAGGGCTGTGCTAAACTATTGAGATTTAAGAAATGGTGACCACCTGCCCTCCTAACTTGAGCAGAACCTCTGTTGCTCTGAGTTCTGATGTATTTGAACACTTGATTTCATTCAGCTTGGGCTCTGCTCAGGATCAGAAGTGGAGATGCTGAAATAACTGGAGAGCATTCTGGAGCAATGTAGCTTCCAAGCCTTGYCTCCGGGGAGAGCTGGGAAATCGCTGCCCTTTGCTTTGACTGTGGAGCAGGGTTCACCCCCGAGAGAGGCGTCACTCAAGACCCCTGTCCTGCCATTTAGGTCTCTTCCATTTGTAGAGGAGGAGCTTTGGGGGGCAAATGGCTTCAACCCTGTTTCCCTTTCAGCAGGGTTGTGGTCTGAAAGGCGAGAAATGGGTGACGGGTTACCTGCTTCTATTTAGGATCGAAAATGTCGAAGCATAAATTAAAATACTAAAAGTTTGCCRTTTCACAGCCTTAGAAAATGTGTCGAGAGAATGATCTTTCCTATATAAATCTATGTTGAAGTGAATCATGTGCATTATTTTTTCCTCTTTATTTAAACCATCAAGTTTATTTTGTAATTTGTGACTGAGCTGTTTTGTAATTCAGYTGTTGAAACAGCCCTAAAGTCTTTGAAGATTATGGCAGCTTTAATTCTAGGAAAGAAAACAAAAAAGTGAGTGTAAATATGCACTAAGAGATCTTGTAAATGTCTATCATTATGTTTGTAGTTAGCTATAAAAATATTTTGTGTGTTTTTAAAGAATGGATCCTGTGTTTTCAATTTTTTTCCACTGATTTGCTTGTTTTGCAGTAAATTTTCTTAGTGTGAAAACTGTATTGATTATAAAACAAGACCAATCTTCACCTTATCTAGTCCTCACTGCTGCTTGGCCTCCATCTTTAAGTTTTCAACTCCTAATTGGAGATTTTGCAGGATAAAATAATTGTCCATTCCAGTCTCTTCCCTTAAGCATCACTTTTTTGTTTTTCCCTCTGACCAGTCCTGCAGCTGCACGCAACACTGCACGCTTTCACACCTTTTTAATAATCAGATTAACAACACTTGCTTACCGTAACTYTGAGCTGTGGTGACAGTGCCGGCCATCTCTCCTTCGACAGCTGGACCGTTTTTCAAATGTCCAAGGGCAAGAGCACGTGAGTAACCTGCAGTGACGTGAGTATTTTCTACATCACAGTCTTCAATAGACCAATGTGCTTTTTGTTCATGTATTTTTGGTGCGTTTTGTTGCCTCCAATTTATCTTTCCTTTCTCGTCATGCTGTTGGAGGGAAGGAGCAGGGATTACTGGGAAGCTGGTTGGAAGTGGTCAGCCTTGATGCATTTTCACCGGTGACTTTTGAAACTGATCTTGACATAGTTGTAGCCTCCCCTGGTTGCCAGGGCTGTAATAAATACCAGCTTGACAAATCTGGGGGCCAGTGGTCAGTTTAGCMCATACGTCCCCTACGCTTTCATGCCTTTTGATGTTGTTTCTATAAATCTCTCTGGCATGCCAGAGTAGAAACAAAAAGACCAAAAAAAACCCCAGCCAGACAAAAAAAAACAGCTACAGAAGCTTGCTAATAGCTGGCTTATTTAACAAAACAACTGTGGCCCATCTGCAAACYGGTGTGAGCGGAGTGTTTGGACATTTCACAACGCCCCTGGTAGCACGACGGGCCGGTCAGCGTGGCTTCAGCCCAGCTGCCTGCCAGGAGAGGAGGCTGGAGCAAAACCCCCACTGAAGGCGGCCTGTGAAGATCCGACCGCAGCTCCGWGGGGAGCAGCGAGCAGCCGCGCAGGGATAATTTGGGTTTTCGTGTCCCCTTTCTTGGAGGTGTGTKGACCAGCCCACTTGTACAGAACCATCTACCAGCGGCTGTCCTGGGCCTTCCAGGTGGCTGGACACGGCGCCAGCCCCCGCTGTGCTGGATGCATCTGTTGGACACGTGTGGTAAAGACATCGCCTTCAATCCCATCTCCTCTACTCAGCGTGCCAGGATCTGGGGCTTAGAAGGGGAGAAGAAGATTAAGAGGTGGTTTGTTTGGGKKTTTTTTTTCCCTCTCAGTTGGCTCAGCCTTTAAATGAAAAAAAGCCTTTGCTCCAAAGCCTCGCTAAGTGCAACTTAGGTAGCGGTCAGTTGTTTCCCTGACAGTCCCGCGGCTCCCAGGAAGGCAATCAGAAGCTAACACAGCACATGGTGAGTACAGCACGGTCCCAAGTGTTGCACTACCAGATGCATTATTTTATTTATTGTAAAGCATCGCCTAGCATTGCTTTTAAATACCTATGAAGAAAAGCAAAATTCCATAATAACACAGGACCTTTCTAGAGACAGCTCTCTGCCTCCCCTTCCTGCTCCCCAAGACAAAATTTCAGCATTTTATATATTCTGGAGYATTTMTCTGAATTTTGTAAGAAAGAGTAAYATAAAATGRCAGCAAAAGACTGGCCTTGTAAAGGTGCCTTTAAAGTGATATTTAGATACAGTGACATGTTTGAATGAGATAATCTTCACATATTTTGGAGGTAAACTTTAGAGAAAAATTTTCATTGATCCCTTGCCAAGAGGAGTACCGACCTTTTAAATATAAGGCCTTTATGTATATATATTTATACACACACACACACACAAATACATACAGTATATGAAAGCTGGTAATTTTGAGAACCTCATTGTACAAGTTGAAATTTTCTTTTCATCCCTAGTCATTTTTTAAACATAAATGGTCAGTTTTGGAACTTCATTATTTTTCTACCCTTCTGTTTTCTGTTGCTGCATTTTAGAACTAAAAATGAATAAGAAAGAAACCCTCCTGTCTGCAGCTTTTCAGTTCTTTATTTCAGTAKTTTGGGGGTGTTTTGGTTGCTTTTCCCTCACTGATGGGCCGAAGCACAAGAGGACAGGACAGGGATTTGCCTCTTGCCGAAGGGGCACATGGAGACAGGGCTATTGTGGCTGTTCCCGCGCTGAGCACAACCTGGGCTTTGTCCTCACTGAGCCGCAGTGCCCAGAGCAAGGCGCTCAGCAGCACACAGCCTTTTCCTCATTAGGTTTCAGTGTTAACAGGGCTCAGCTGGGCTGCCTTTCTGCTCTGCTTCAGGCCTCAAGCAGCACCACTGCAAGCACCCAGCGCAGACTCGGGCTGAACTACTTCCATTTGTCTCTCGTTTTGGAAGGCATCGCATTCAGATCACGAGAGCTAGCATCACTTTTTATTAAATTACAGTTTTCCGAGGTTGGCAGGAAGAAGCCATGTGCTSGGGCTGCCCAGGGCTGAGTCAGAGCACTGCCAGCCGGCAATAATGCTACACAGCAGCAACCCCAAAGGAACCTAGCCCCTTTTTTCACCTCTAAACACCACGGGCTTTTTTCTTTCCTTTGTTTGAAAGGGTTTGGGCTTTCTGTGACTACCCCACAGGGAGAGGCTGTTGCCGGTTTGGGCAGAGGAAAGCTTCCAGCGTGGCTCCCAGCAGCTCCTGAGCTGCCTTTCTGCTGGCTGCCCGGCCATCCCAGCCCAGACCCCAGCCCCAGCACTGTCTGCAGCAGAAGGAAGAAGAAACCACGAGCATTTTCTTCTGGAGCCAACCAGCAYCAAAGGGGCAACCTCCGGCGAGGGCTGTGCGAGTGCTGCGACTGGCATCCTGTGTGCTTCGGGAATGCATCCCTTCAGCCCGTCCTGCTCTGGGAAAGCCCGTGGAAATGTGGTAGGCCAGTAGGTAGTTTTTTTCCAGATAAACCTTCATCTTCATTCAACTCATTCCCATCCCTTTGCCTTCCCCACATAAAGCTGAGAGCAGTCCGGACCCTTTTATCACCCTCAAGAGCTTTCCTAGAGGGAAATATTTACCCTTTCAATTCAGCTCTGTGATTAAATCCCGAGTTGATGGAAAGAGCCTGGTGCTGAGCAAGTGTGAGGGAGCTGGTGTTCGGGTACCTCTGCTGCTTTCCAACCTGCAGCGATGCATTCGGGGGCCGGTGGAGGCTGCCGGGTCTCCTTCCGGGGGGTTAATCAGACACTGAAGCAAAGACTTCCCATCAGAAGTCACCTACAGAGTGCAGGATTATGATTTGCACAGGYTTTGGTTTTTTAAATGCTGAAGAGTTCCACTTCTTGGGGCGGGGAAAAAGCAGTTTCTGCCCCACCACGTCCCATCTCCCTGGCCAGGCAAGCCCCACACCAGGCCAGCCGAGAGGGCACCAGAGGCTTAGAAAAAGGAAAAACAGAAGAATTGGGAATTGCTTAATTAGAAACAGTTTTCTCCTTTAATGTTCTGCAATTACTTTGAGGTCAGTAGAATTATTAGTATTATTAATCACTGAATTTCCAGAGAACTAAAGTTAATAGTACCATAATTGGGGCATACCCTACAGCAGTAATTGCTAAGTGCCAGCAGGCAGCTAATTAAGTCTTCCAGTCCTTCTCTCTAGGCAGATCTTGTTTCTTCTAAGTCTGCATCACGGATAACTCGGCTGCAGAGGGTTAAAAGTTGGGGTAAGCACACCGGCAGCCATGGATCGGCGAGGCTGAGGCTTTCAAGGACTCTGCCTGCATTTCCAACCCTGCCGATCGCATCTCAGGCCACTTGCCTTCAGGTGGCTTTGGCGTGCGTCCCGAGGTGGGCAAGGAAAGGTGCTTTCTGGATGAGGTCCTCCAGCTGGAGCCGGACCAAGGTGCTGATGTTTTGGTCCTGAACAGGCTGGAAGAAAGCCTTTCTGTCCCAGTTTGTTGCTTAATGAGGTTGTTATCGCTCTACCTGCAGGGAGTGAAAGGRGATTTAGATAGTAAAGTATTGCCACGCTCTAGCAAGGAAGGTAAAAGGCACCTTTCAGCGATAAGGAGTGAAGCATGGGGAGCTGCAGGATGCTGAAGTAAGGGATTTCCYAGTCCTTCATTTGAAGAGGGAGTTCCTACTGGATTTGATGACCCTCAGCAAGTCTCTTAGCAGTAGAGGAGAGCCTCAGCTTCAGCCTCTTGTGAACATACCTTACCATCACCCACCGCAGATGCTGCAGCCCAGCCCACCATGGCGCTGGGATGGATGATCTCTTGGGGTGCTTCAGAGCCAAGAACCAGAAGAAAAGACAAAGAAGAATAGAAGGAAACGGGTATATTTGCTAGTCCTGCTCTCTGACTCCGACAACACGGTGAGCTCAGGGTTAAGATGAAGGGTGAGCWCTCATAGATCCCGGGGCGTACAGGACAGACATGAAAGGCTGGYGGCAGCAGGAGCTCAGGAAGACACAACACCATTTCAACATCCTCCACGGCAGCTTGTCTAACGCTAGTCTACTCAATCACCCGTGAGACACTCTTTTCCTCCTGCAGCCTACCTTACAGACCCCCAAACACTTCAACCCCTTGCACTGTGCCTGTCCCCAAGCACCCACCCTTGCTGCTGTGTCCCCAGGCTGGCTCTGGGGGCAGTTTACAAACCTTGGGTGCCGCCCTCCCTCCAGCTGCAGGGAATCAGCCCTTCCCGGCAGGTCCATCCCCTCGCTGCCCTTGCAGGTGGGATCCTGTCCCCATTGAGCCCCAAGCCCTTGCTGCCCCAGCAGCTTTCGCCCTGCCCTGGGCTCTCCCCGCGTGCCGCAGGGTCTTGCTGGCTGTGGCAAACAGCATCTGCCTTTGCTCCATGGTAGAAACTTCTACACGTTGATGCCAGAGTGTTTCCAGCAATTTGAGAACACATGAAAATGTTTGCAGCCTAACTCTAGGAGGAAATAATAATTGCAACATAATTGCATTAGTGCCAACTGCAAATTACCCGGGAGTGTAATGAGGAGGTTAAAGCTGACTAAGTAAACAATACAAATTAAAGATGTAACAGGCAGTGTAGCTATGCTTTACAAATAAAACTCAGGTTTAACCTGGAGAGTCAAAACTTTTAGATCCCTTGTGCAGACATGGGAGGTAGCGCCTGCTTTCCCCCACCTACAGCCCCAAATGAATGCTGCTGTGTGGCACCCTACAGTTACAAACCTGAAATCCAAATTTTGCCCATCCCACAGCCTATTAAGATAACAAAACCTAAATTTCTGTTTTATTTCAAATGCCCAGTGTAGCGAGGACGAGCAGCCGTGCCGTGCCACCTCCACTCRTGCACGGCAATGTGGTGGTTTAACCCTCAAATGCTGCTGCTGAGTCTTCAAAAAAGGCACCTCAGGCCTGGGTGGAAAAAAAAGCGCTTTATGGAGGAGCTGAGCAAATCAGGCTTGAACTGACCGCGCTTCACACGTAGGGAAAGGCTTCAATGCCAACGCATGTATTTATTCTTTACAGCTATAAACCTGGGGTTCAGGGCGCTGGGGCCGCACGCTGCCTGAGCAAGGCATTGCCAGCAAGGCGATGCTCTGCTGTACTCCTCATTGCAATGGCACAAAGCGCTCCTCGGCCCATCGCCCTCCTTCGTGGCGCAGGTATGTCGATGGCCATTCAGCTTTCAGGCACTGGACCAGCGAAAAGGCACATTTTCCAGTGTCCAGCCCTGCAGGGACACCGGACCCAGCCGGGACAGGTCACCCCGAGGGCCCCCCGCGGCCGCGGCGCTGCGCGGCTGTGCCGGAGGCACCGCTGGAGACGCTCGGCTGCGCCTGCTGTGCCTTCCTCCCTTTTTTTTTTTAATGTGAGGGAAGGGACAAATGAAACCATATGTTTAGGGAGGTCGGGGATGGATTCCAGGAAAGTTTTGTTCTGGGTTAACGTTAAACATTTCACTGGCGCTTTGTCTCCGTGTGTGTGTGTGCRCGCGTTGTTGGTCTTTGTTTTAAGCAGGCCATGGTAGTTGTTCCACAGCGCTGAAAGTAAATAAACCCCCAACAAAGCCTTTGAGCAGCTTTCACGGCTAAATTCCTCTTCCCATCTTTTTTTTTTCCCTTTGCATAGGGGCCACTGGGGAAAGAAAGCAATGTTTATCTTTGAGGCGCAGAACTGTGCTGAAATCATCTTTATTTTTTTAATTACGGTGGGTTTTAAGCCCAATCCCAAACTTTGCTGGAGAGCTTAAGTTCCTTTTGTAAAATTTCCTAAAGCCTCTGAGGCGGGACCCCTCCAGGAGCGGAGATTTCCCTGGAAAGGTGCCTTGTGTTTTGGCTGGGCTGCAGCTCCCGGGGTCAGTGTGGTGGAAGCAGCCGGGGCGGGAGGGGAGGGCGGCGTGGCGGGGGGACCGGCCCAGCACATTGTGCAAAAAAAAAATCCCTYCTTAGTTCCCCTCCTGATTTTCACAGAAAAGCATCGAGAAGGAAATCTCCAGTCCRGTGAGAGATGATGCAAAAAGTGGCTATGCTTCCCAAACAAGGGGCTTCTGGCTAATTCAGAGCATCGTTATCAGGGGTCGCCTGATCTCCTGTTATTATTTATCTCGTACCTAGGTATTCCTCTGGCTTCACATAATTTCTGCTCCTCCTCTGAACCTCCCCTCCCTTTCCTCCAGCTTTGCTGTACTTCTAAAAAATGCCAAAGTTTCCAATTTTTCAGGTTTCCATTTTGGGTTTCCTCTGCAAGCCATGGGCTCCTCTCCCCCTGCCCGCTTTCTGCTGGCACCTCCGCTTCGCCCACCCCGGGACGGGTCCCCACGTCCCTTCGGACAGAGGCGGCAGCGACACAAACCTCATCTTGACCTGCAGCTCTTCGTGCTTCGCCGGGTAAGCACCTTCGAAGCAAGCGCTTCACTGCTCCGAGGCAGAGCGCCTGCTGGAGCCGGCGTTTGGGATTTTGGAAAGCGGCTTTTATTCCAAAGAGTATTGATCAAAACACCAAAGTTTAGCGGCAGCATTTGGGCTTGCAAGGGCATTTCCACCTGCAGCTCAGCACAACCGCCCACTATCTACAGCAAGAAACATAAAGGAAGCAACTGCTGACTTTCCTAGACACTCGTGCTTTAAAAAGTATTTCATGCTTCATAAACATGCTGAACGAGAGGCACATCTCATTTGTCACCTAAATAGTGTTATCAGTGTCCACTCCATGCTGTGGGCTGGATTCTGGCCCGGTGATAGACAGTGCTGTCAGGTGATAAACAGATGAATAAGAAAATGCAGCCTGGGGGGTTGGAGGTGCGACAAGGCAGCCATGGGTTCAAAACCTTGCTGGGACCCTTATTAAATTCACTTGTGCTTCTGAAAACAATTGGTGCCTTGTTGGGTTACATGTAGCTGCAAAATATTGGTCTGAAGAAGGCATGAAACRTGTCGCTGCCCCAGGAGAGTAGCTTGGGGCTCTATTGGAAGACGAAGAAGCAGGGAAATCTAAAATGTAGTTAACTTTCAAAAAATAAAATCAAAACAACCCCCCACCTTTCTCATACTGAGCCCCTCAAAACCTGAGAACGGACGGCAAGACAGACTGCAGGAGGATGGATGCAGGTTTGCCCCAGCGTCGCAGAAGAAACTTTACAAGAGATGCAATACCAAAATGATGCATTTTTGGGGGTTGCATCTTTGCAACTTAATCTTTTTTGAACCATCTTTGCACTTTGCTGTCTCATGAAGCAGAGCCCACAAGCCACCCATTAAGCTACACCGGCTGTCCTCGGCTCGGGAACAAGCGCAAAAGCATCCCCGCTGCAGGGCACATGGGCTGCGGCTGCGTCACCTGGGGTTTATACCAGTTTGTCTCTTCTGCCAAATCCAGCCAGAATCGGTCCTTTTTTTTCCCTGTCTGACCTGGCACGGCCTGAAATCAGTGCCTTCACTGCTGCCGCAGCCTCCTGGCCCCGTCCCAGCCGCCGCGGTGCCTTGGGGCTGGAGAGCACCGGCTGCGGTGGGTTTCATGGGGCACCACGGCCACCTCCAGCCTTGGAGGGAGCCAGCCCGTGTCACCCTGCTGGGTGCTGCCCGGCTCGGGCTGTGCTTGTGGGGTTGAGGCCACTCATTTCTCAAAAACCTCTAGATGGCAATCGCTTGCAGCTCTGCCGAGGCGCCTCTTCCCGGGCTGCCGGCACGGAGCTGGCTGAGAAAACTGTGGCTTGTAGAGCTGCCAGTTTTAGTTCCATCGACCCTTGCTGTCGCATCCTGCCTGGGAAGCAATAATGCTTTGAGCCTGATGTTATTTCTCAGCATCCTTTCTGTGTTGCTACCTGTTATTTCACCGTGCAGGAGGGTACGGCACCTCCCGGCTGCTGCAGCCCCTCTCCTGGGGACCCGGCTCCCAGCGCTGTGCTTTGGGAGCAAGAAGCAGGAGGGCAAGCTGGAGAGCACGTCTCAGGCCTGCCATCAGCCCTGTGTCCTGCAGGGGCCCAAGAGAAAAATAATAATTAAATCGCCCATTTTGTTCCTAGCTGGCTAGAAAAGGCTTTTCCCATCGCATTTGAACTTACAAGTGTCTTTTTAAGCGCAGAGTGACTGGCCAGGCAAGGGAGACCTTACAGGCTGTCCCACTGCGGTGGGTGCCAGGGTGGGCTGAGCTCAGGGCACCCCAGATTTGGCCGCCCCCAGCTAGGAGCCGCTCGCCGGGTGCCCTGTGCGGGGCTGTGGTGCACAGGGGCCAGATGGGTCCYGCTGCGGATGGGCGAGACTGGAGCAACTTCAAGCCAGGCAACAGCAAATATTGGCCTCCCTCAGGGCTGGGCAGAGCATTAACCACGGCACAACATCGTCAAGAGCAACGACACGACCGGAGCGCTGCTGCGTGCGGCAYCGCAGCCGTCCCTGGCAGTCCCTGGCCATGGACGCAGTAAATTGCATTTGTTGTGTTAAGAAAGGAGAGTGCTTCCAGCCCAGGGACTGCTCACAGCAGCTGCCAGGCAGATAATATGGCAAATATCGCCAGTTTTTTCTGATAAAATATAATATCACAGCTTATTTCAGCCTCAGTGATGGGAGATGGGGAAAAGCAAGAGTCACCTTCCCGCTTTGTTTTTGCATGCTCACACTTATACACGGGCACTTTTGCTCTCTAATTTCCATCTCTGCTTTCTGCAGGTTACTGAGCTGCTGCAGCAGCTGGCAGCAAGACAGTGGGTTTTCGCATGAAGACCCTCAATTTGCTGTAGCTGCTGCATCCTACCTCCAGCTAAGGACAAGGCTTGGCTTGTCCCGCAGCCCCGGCTCATCCCACAGCCCTGGCTTATCCTGCAGCCCCGGCTCATCCCACAGCCCTGGCTTATCCTGCAGCCCCGGCTCATCCCGCTGCCCACCCTCCACCTTCAGTTTCCCAGGTAACAACTTTTCTGCAAATACAGGTCCAGATTTTTCAAGGAAGGTGCCTGGGCTCTTTCTGCCCCCCCGATGCATCCACTCTTTTCACGCCTGTGAAAACCGTGTGCAGGTGAAGGTGTAGCACGTGTRAGTCAGGGTGGGAAGCGCGAGAGCCCCAGCAGAGCAGCCGGGCACATGCCGCCCAGCACAGCTGGGCACAATCACCAATTACCCCCTGCCAAAAAAGGGGGCTGCTCATTCACAGGGTGACCTGTTGGCATGCTGGGCACCAAAGAGCTTTAACCCAGCATCTTTGGAAGACTGGTTTTCCCTGGTGAGACATTTGCCCAGGGCTGGACGTTCATTTGGCACCAAGGACGAAGRGCTGCAGAAGGAAGCAAATAGAAAATTATGAACCGTTATAGAAAATGACAAATCATTAGAATAATAAATAGTGCAGTAAGAGGTAATTGATTATCTCTATTTATGCTGTGCTGCCTGGTAATTGATTTAGATGTGTTTTCAGCCTAGACAGCCCTGACTCCTTCAGGATTTCATGTTTTTCCATCTTTCCTTTGTTAAAGCCTGCTGTGCCGCAGGTCTGTGTGGGACTCGCAGTCTCCTGGACCAGAGACTAGTCCCGTATTTCCCTGGCACAGACCGTCCCACGCCAGTGCTGGGCACTTCTGCGTCTTTAGACACAGACGTGGCCACGCATGTTAAGATCACATTGTAGGGACATAAAAATAACCCACGGCTGAACCCTGGGAATAACAGCACAGATGTGGTCACATCCCATCGCTTGCTGGTGCAGTGATGTCAGAGACACCAGATGTCTCCGTTACTGCCCAATTTAGCGGTGCCTAATGAGGTCACTTCCATAAAAGAGGCAATTATTTCCTGGGAGCCATTTGCTAACGTAATTAAGTCTGCTTTTATGCCTGGTTTCAGCGACTGGCTGAGAGCAGGGCTCTTGTGAAAAGCAAAGCAAGGAGGGACCGATTCAGCAGTCACCACTGTGATGTGTCAGTCCATCCAAAACAGGACACCCACCCCCCAAAACGGGACGGATCGAGTCGGCTCCGGCTGGATCCGACCAGCAGCCTCTGCATCAGGAGTTGAGTCTCCCCAGTAGCTGCTGGTTTGGGCTGGAGGGGTGAGCTCGGGGGTCCCCGCCAGCTCGGGCTCGGCGGTACCCAGGGGCGCGGGATGTGGAGCAGCCTGGCCTGCGGTACCCGCTCGGCTCGGCCGGTGCCGCGCTGCCAGGAGCGGGGCTTAGGGCAGCCAAAGAATTCACCGCTCAGATTAGCCAACGCGTGTTCACCTGGGGCTGCAGCTGCTGCTGCGCCCTGGGCTGGATTTTCATCCTATTTCCCCACAGAAGCGATAGAAAGGCCATTCCAGGGATACACCACATGCAATGACATTTGTAAGTGTAAAAGATGGGGTTTAATGACTTGTCATATCTCGTATCTCGGAGGCAATGGAGCCTGGAGGAGTTTCTTCACTTCTTTTTTCTTAGAAAATTGACTTAGTACAGATGTCACTCTGAGCATTTTTATTAAAATAAATAGGAAAGGGCTGGGCCCCCAGAGGCCATCCGCTCCTTTTCCCAAACCTGATGGGTGAAATACAACCACGAGCATCTGCCGGGGCAGAGCAGCCGTAGAAACAACAGCTCCATCCCTTCACACTCGAGCGCAGCTTTAATTAAAAAATAAACTGTCAGACAGCATAAAAAAATAAAACTTAAATGCCTTTAACATCCATCTGCAAGTCTTCTGTGCAAGCCTGATGAGTCAGAGCGGCAGCCGCTCCCTGCCTGTCCTCGAAAGGCCCCGTGTCCCCACGCAGGAGCCCAGGTCCTGCTGCCRGCACCCAATGCTGTCCCCCCGCGGGGTGGCACGCGGGGAGCGTGCCCACCTCCCGATGCGGCTGTCAGCAAGAAATGGGGGAGCCTGAGCCCCTCCTGCAAGCTCCCAGGAATGCTTTAAGTGCTTTCATTTAGTTTTGTAAGGATTTTTCAGCTCCCGCATTGTCACCTGGGTGGGGAGGAGTTTAGTGACCACAGAGCTGGGCCAGTGCAGGGGGAGCTGCCACCGTGCCGGGGAGCAAACGGGACAACAGGTAATGGGTGCCAGGGCTGGCCCCACTCTCTTTTGGGGGTCACAGTGATGGGGACAGCCAGCAATCCCACAGGGGACATTTTCATCTATCTTATCTTGCTCCTAGTGCTTTAATCCTTTCCCCACACCAATAACAGGGCAGTTTATCACTGCTCTGCAAGGGGAAAGATTTAGAAAAATGACAGTGCTGCTTCCCTGCCAGGCCACCACTGAATTATTTAATCTCTTCTGAAAAATCAGCCCACTGTCTGTTGTGGAGGGAATCTCCCCAAGCTCTGCCTGGAGCCTCGGTCTCTCCTTTTACAGAGCTTTTTTGCATTCATCTGCTTTTTGCTGTTACTGCTCCCGGTGAAGATGGACGTCCCCCTGTCCAGCACACTGGGATTGATAAAACCTGCTCAACTCCCAAGCGTGCTGCTGCTCTTGTGCGATTATTCCTGTCAATTACTTCCTTCGTAGCAGAAGCCAGATGCAAAGCCGCCAGCTCTGAGTGCTGCTTGGCTTTTGCCCTTCCATCTGCAGCCGCTGGCTTTGGGGACTCCTCTTGGAGCAGCGGCTCTCGGTGCCGTTGGCCGGGAGGACAAGCGGCAGCGCTGCGAGGCACTTCGACGCCGGCGCTCTGAGCCGTGGCCGTATTCCCGCTGCGCTCACGCAGCGATGCCCTGAAGCCTCCCCTGCAGCCACTTCCAAAATATTATTCCAAAATATTTCCCTTCCCAGTATTTTTCTGGATATTTGGGTGTTGGATGYGCAGGGATGTGTTGATAAGAGCAGAGGATGCAGGAGCGGAGGCCGTGGCTGGGTACCAAACCCCRTCGCACCTGCCCCGAGCTGGGGCGTTCTGCCCCCGGGGCCCGGGACGTCTGCCCTACCCGGGGGTTCCCGGCTGCCGATCCGCACGCGCTGCCCGCGCCCGGGCGAGGAAGGGGTTTGGCAGCAGGCGCGGGCGGTTCTGGGCAGCAGGCGCATCGGCTGAGGGGCTGCCAGGGGAGCAAGTACTCAGGGCAGAGCAATCTCAGCTTGGCTGAGAAAATAGGTCCATTAAACCCCAGACCTAACAGAGTTTCCTCTCCCTCTGGATCGATTTGCCGAGTGTTTATCGACCAGCAGGAGCGACAGGCTGTCCCAGGCACATCGTCTGTTTCTGCTTCTCCTTCCTTCATCCCAGGCTCGCTTGGCTCTTGCTTTACTCCAGTTTCCACATGGGAAAAACCCCGCTCGTGAGGAAGGACAGGGAAGATGATGCTCAGCAGGAGCATCACYGAGTCATTTACTCCCTACTCACTTGTAGGAACACGCATGCCGCAGCCCACAGCCTGTACCACAGATCTATTCCAAGAGAAATCAGACTAATAAGCTTCCCGGCAGGGCTGCGAATAGAAAGAGGATTTTACGCCGCAGGTTGCAGCTTGCCCCGCGCTGAGCTCCCCACGTAAAGCAGCAGAACCCACGGCGGGTTTGCTCTCGGGAGGCTGAAGGGTCCTTAGAGGGGCCGTAGCCAGCAGGGCCCTCCCCRGCGCGCAGGCAGGAACGCCCGCCGMGAACGCCGCAGGGACAAGGGGCGTGCAAAGCGCTCGCACAAAATGGCAGCGTGCAAAGCGCTCGCGTGAGCCGGCTGCGAAGGAGCGCGGGCCGGGGATTATTCACAGGCGCTTTTGAGCAATGATGCGATTTGGGGAAATTTGCCGTCCTTTGCGAGCCGAGGATCCCTGCCAGGCGGTGGGACACCTCTGCCACCTGCACATCATTCCCCACCCTCCGTGGCCGGTGGACAGGAGACATCACTTCTCTCAGAGGACAGGAGGTATTTAAAGCAACTTCGCAGCACTGAATACCCAAGACCAACAACAGACCCAGYGCGAGAGTTGCCACCCACTCAATGTCAGGGATGGGCTGGAAAACCACGGGTTTATCCTTGTCCCCAGCTGGTTGCGTTGCTRTTCTCTGTTCAAAACAGGGTGCCTGCAGCAGTCAGCGGCCGCAGTGGAAGGCAGAGCGAGAGGGCAGGACTAGCATAAAGCCTCCCCCCGTACAGCTCCCTGCACTGATATGGTATAAGAGCAAACTGAACCCCAACCTGAGCCCACAAACAAACCAAAAGGTCAGGATCTGGGAACCTGAACCAGAGGCAA
Organism: Oceanodroma leucorhoa; assembly: GCA_030449065.1. Classification (NCBI taxonomy): domain Eukaryota; kingdom Metazoa; phylum Chordata; class Aves; order Procellariiformes; genus Oceanodroma; species Oceanodroma leucorhoa. Next base: position 13,911,655 of record JASVER010000011.1, read on the forward strand.
TACACACCTGAGTGGATTTTCTTCCTTGCTGACACCTTGTCATGGGGGAGGTGATGCTTGCAGGCTTCTCTGCCGTGGTGACTCTCCTATGCTGGGCGCGGGTCCCACGCACGCACCCCGGCTCTTCCCGATGTCTTCCCAGAGCCTGCCTTGTGCTGCTGGTGTCTGGGGGATCTGGGTTTTTCTGAGCTTTCAAATGAACCTCCTCTAAGGCCCTTGATGCCTGCTGTGATTTTCCCAGACACTGAACACTATTTTAAATTGGAGATCTTCCTTTAGAACATCAGCTTTTCTTCTGAGCTTCACTTCGTCCTGCCATGGGCCTCTGTTATCTTGTCAATAATTTCCTCCTTTCCTTTCCTCCTCCAGGAAAGGAGAAACCTGGGTGTTTGTTGGGAAGTTTAGGGGGTTGCACRGATTCCCTGCGGCTAAGCACCTCGTCGGAGGGCTGAATGAAGGGTGCTCCCGCCGCCCTGCCAGATGGGTGCCGGCAGCACTGCCCTCCGGCCAGCCCTCCGCTTCCAGGGTGCGGCTCAGCCCTGGGAGTCCCCTGAGGCCGTCACGCCTGGCTTCAGGTGCGAGGAGTCGCGGTGACGTCCGTGTGCTCAGGGCCGGCAGCCGGGGCCGTGCGGAGCCCTGTGCCACCGCCATCTCAGACACTTCCTCTGAAATGAGGCTGAAGAAAACCCATCTTGGTAGGATGAAAACAGGGGCTGAGAAAGGGCCGCTGCCGTCACCGCTGCTGCAGCACACTTCGTTAGGGTGAGATTAATTATATACCGAGTGATGGGCTAATCAGCAGCGACATGGTGGGCTGGCAGGAGCGAGCACTGCCTGCGCCTCGTTTCCCTGCAAGACAGCCACTAGCGAATGCAGCTGCTGCAAAACCCCCTTAGCCCCAGTCACTGGTGAGCTTTAGCTTTTTGGTGGAAAAAATCCCACCCAGTGAAAATTACCCTCCAAAACTAAGTATTTCAACCCTTGCAGGGTGAGGTGRAGATCCTGCCCTGGAACCAGGGACCTGCTGGTGGGATGTCCCCGGTCCCCTGGGGGAGGCTTGTGCTGGCTGATGCTCAGGCCAGGGATGCTACAGAAATAGCTCTCAATTGACCTTTTTGGCTATTTTAGCAGACTTTTTTTTTTTTTGTTTCATTTCTTTCCTGGAGAAAAAACAGTTTTTTTGGGAAAAAAAGCCACAGTCTGACATGGCAAGGGCAGGCATGGGGTGCTGCAGGCCACCAGCCTCTGGGTGCCTGGGGCTCTTTCTGGTGCTCCAAGACCTGCTCCTGAAACACATGGCCTTTGAAAAAGCCATCAAGTTTTTGTTTTGGCCTTTTCCAAGAGAAAAAGGAAAACATGGCMCTTCCTCAGCGGGGCTGGCTGGAGGAGAGGAGGGGACACCCCATGGGGTGTCTGAATGGGATCCATCCAAACCTTGACAGGGCCGGMGGGCATTGATGGGGCCGGGCACTGAGGCACATCCCAGGAGGAATCCTGGGGGACCCTCCAGTGCCAGGGAAGAAACCCATTCTGGGATCTGAGCTCTCGCTGCTTGAGCCCGGCTGAGCACAGGAATTGGGATTTAGGGAAAAAATAGTGATGGTGAGTAAATGGGTGAAGTCAGAGGAAAAGGGGGGGGGGGGGGGGCAGCAGCACAGCTTCCCTGGCACAAGTTGGGATAAAAGCCGTCTCTGGTGGAAACACCAGTCCTGGTGCTGAGGGATGATTTAATAACTTTTACAGGTGAACCCGTCACAGCCGGTCTGGCCGCTYGGGCAGAGTGACTCACCGACAGCGCCGGCTGTGATCCACTGCTGGAGACGAGAGGTGTGTTTCACCCCTTCCCGACGGCTCGGGAAAGGTGAGTCCTTGGGGGAACCTTCTTTTTTTTTCCTCTGCAAGGGATGCAAGACCCAAGCGTGGCAGCAAGGCTCCCTGGGCAGCCGGCCGGGGCTGGCGTTTGGGGACAGAAAGGGAAATCCCGTGTCCGAAGGGYCCCGTCCCAGGGCAGGGGGAGATGCTTTTCCTTTTTTTTCCCCCCATTGTTTGAGGATGCACCTTAATGGCCACGATGAAACTCTCTTGCTTTCCATCTGTTGTCAGCTTCACATAACCCTTTTCCAACAGTTTCCAGGGGGAATATTTGTGATTATGGAGTGAAAAATGTGAACACTCTGCAGAATTTTCTGAAGTTGCCATCTCTGCGCACAGCCCTGCCAAAACACTGGCTGGCAGAAGCGCTCGTGGGAAGTGAGGACACAGTGGGAGCGGATCCACCTCCCAGTGCGGGGAGAAGACACTTTGTCACTGACGGGGAGGGTGGCACCGAGGCTGCTCACCCCAGCGGGCAGAAGAGCGAGGCACACCCCAGTTTGGGCAGGGGGTCAGGATGCCCTCGATGCCTGGGTCGTCCCCTCCTGCTCTCAGCCGGGGCAGGGTACCCAGCGCTGCGCTGGCACCAGGGATGCTCCACCAGCCGGATCAGCACATCAAAGCCCCCACCACCATCCAGCTCCAGGGACGGTGAAACACACCAAGTGTTTCTGGGTTGGCTTCTGCCAATAACAGGGTCAGGCATCGCACAGCAACAGCTCCTCGCGGCTCCCCAATCTCCAGCAGAGACACCGGYACTGAGCTCCAGCAGCACAAATCACCCCCCTGCCCCAGGGAGGTGGCCCACGTGGCTTTCGGAGCAGGCGTTTGCTGGCAGAGCAGCATTTGGAGGGCTCTCTACTCTTTTTTCATTACAGCGCTTTGCACTACATTGTATAATGCAATTGCTGGAAGCAGTAGTGAAGAGCATCTGCCGACAAACACCTCCCATGGCCATCAGCACTGTCAAGCAGCACTCGAGCCCAGGGCAGCAGCTGAGCAGAGACACTACATGGAGCTGGACGGCTTTCAATGTCTCATCCTTCCTGACTAAGTCCTCACTGAGCAGGAGAAGGAAAGGGGGAGAGGGGGCGGCTGTGTCTCTGCAAATCCCGCTCCATCACGGAGCAAACAAATCACCACCAGCCGGGGTCCCTGAGAGCCTACTGCCGAATTCCCCATCTTTACAGCGCCGGAAAGAATTTAAAATATGAATTTCACTGCTAGTGCTTGGCACATCCTTCTTGTGCTGCTTAATGCTCATCTCTCCCTGCAGAATGAGCTTTATGCATTTCATGACACCTCCCCAAGTTCTCATGTGGCCTGAAGGGAGAAGTAATCCCCCTAATTCATTATAGTGACCTTTAGGAGGAGCACAAGTACCCCAGGTGAGATGTATGTACGCATGAGGTCTTGCTGCTATGGAGTAAGGCAAAAACTGAGTGCCACCGTGGTACCAATGAGGTCCGAGAGCCGCAATGGACCAAGCTGAGGAGCAAGCGCTGTTCAGATGGGTAAAGGTGCTCACGCTTCTGCTCATCAGTCCTGCTGCATCCCGAGGCCAGTTATGCCAAGGCAGACTCACGGCCAGATGGACACGACTGTTTAATCTGCACCGATATCAGCAGCGACACCTGAGCGTTTACAGCACTGTCAAAGGGCAATAATCCTTCACGTCCATAAAAAATCCAATTTTTCTTGGAGGGTGAATGACTGTCAAATGGTTCTTGGCAAATATTCTGGATACAGGCTGTGCCAGAAAAAAACCCCAAAGCTTGGCTATTCCCCAGCCATCTGCCCCAAGCCCCGGAGATTGTCAGCAGGGCCTGAGCTCCCTCTGCAGAAGGGCTGTCCCATGAGCTCTTTCTGTGCAAATTCAGTCCTACCGTATGGCTGCGGGCCATCTTAGTGCCCCATGCAGACCTCCAGCAGGATCCAGAGCAGCTCCGTACTATAGTAAAGTGGTGAGTATAAGTACAGAAAGCTTTATCAAAAGGACCCAGCACCAGGGTGCCTCCGGCAAATGACTTATTTTTTGCTTTCTTATACCTGTTTTTGCGCCAGGGATGAAATGCTCAGCTCTGGTCCAGCAACAGAATCCAGGGCTTGGGCTCCCCAGTGCACCCAGCTGCCTTCATCCTGCCTCGGGATAACTTCGGCAGCAGCAGCCCGTGGCTGGGGAGGGAGGGGAGGCTCCTGCACAGCTGGGGCATGGGGGGACCTGCCACCTGCATGGGGGCCAGCAACCCCCCCGGGGTCACCCCGTCAGCCTGCACAGTGATGGCTGTCTCAGGTCGGACACCTTTTTGTCCCTTTTTTCTCTCCCCTTCAGGATCCTGCCACCAGGGCTGGCAAAGGGTKCCAGAGGGGTATCCCGCAGGGCTCAAGATGGTTGAAAGCACCGGCGCTGCTGGAGGCAGGCACGGGCACACGCTGAGCGACTCGCAAACCTCCGCTCCCTCCCAAATTGGGCTAAAACCCACCGCCTCTTGGAACGACTGTTTGCATAAGTGCGTTTTGGGTGGAGACTCAAGCTCTGTTCTCCCCACAGCAGCAGTGCTGCTGGGTACAGTGGTGTAAAATATGGCTTTTGCTGTTGAGGTTTGTTTTCCTGGTACTGCTTTATTTTACGTGACAGACCCCGGCATACCTCTCCAGCTTCCCATTTTCAAGGGGGTTGTTGCAAACACGCTGACTGGCCTTCTACATTTGTCCCCACATGGCTTAGCTGAAGGTCTCCTGCATCAGCTCTGGCCACCAAACCTCCTGCAGAGGCTTTTTTTCTTAGCTCAAGTAGACTTAAACCTGTTTGTAGGACCTGCAGACGTCCTGCTTGCAGGTCTCTTGCTGAGCTCCTCTGAGGGCTTCTACACGAGGCCACAGCCCCAGAGAGACTTTGTGTTCATCCTCAGCTGCCTTACGGCTGCTCCAGACAGCCCTGGCTCTCTGAGCAGCCAGGTTCTACCTTGGATAGACGTGGATAGTGACAGTGGTGAACCCCCTCAACTGTTTTAGCACCTGAGCTCCCATCCTCACACTGCCGCCCGGCTGGTCTGTCCATGCCGGAGGCTGGCAGCAGCGGTTGCTCCTTTAGTTTGGGACCTGCTGGTTAAAACAGCTCCCGATGCCCAGGCGAGATGTGTAGAGGAGAAACCAGCCCGGCGGGAGCTGGGGGTGAACACGGAACTGTAAATCCCACCAGCACAAGAGAAAAGCAGCAGTTTGGAAGTTGAATTATAAAGTCATATGTCCCCATAATTTAAAGGGCAAACCCACCAGCAGCCCGCCGGAGTGCCAGCCCCAAGGGCAGCCTGGGTCGGACGCAGTCTGTCTGTCCCTGCTGCTCGTGCTCTTCCCAGGTACATCCTGTGTGGACGCTCCCTCCACAGTGATGCTCCCAAGAGAATTGCCATGGAAACAGAGAGCCAAGGCAAACAAAATCTGGCTTTGAGCAGCCACTGAGGGAGTCTCAGCAGGACAGGCTGCGTTCATCCCTGCTGCCTTCCGCCTCGGTCCCAGGGGCATACAGCTCCAGAAACAACAGGGACAGGGCAAGGAAACCTCATCCCAGAGCTCCCTGGACACGTTGCAACCTTCCCCGCGGCGCTGAGGGTTAATAATTCCCTATTTCTCTGACCTGGGAGGAGTTTGCAGCAATTTCAGTGTGCACGTCAGACTGATGCTGCGTCTCACTGCTGCTCTGGTGGAGGCCAGCTGCAGGACAGAGCCGAGGAGCGAAAACTCATTAAACYGCGGGATCTCAACTGCTTGCACATCCTCAGAAAAAAAATTAGTCCCTGCTAATTTGCTCAAACTGTTGCACGGGCATAGGCRTGACTGCATTTAGAGCTGAGATCTGGTGTCATTTTTGTTTCCAAGTGGCACTGGTGGCTGGCTGAAGTCCTCTGTCCCAGCTGCTCCATGCTCTCTGTTCTACCCCACCTTGCTGTGGCTGCTGGAAGCCCGCTGATGGGCCAGCCTTTGCTTTGCTTGCTCCAGGCTCGTGGCCAGAAGACAAGAAAAAGCGGCTACTGGATGGGAAACAAGGTCTCTATATTATTCTTTAATAAATCTCAATGTCCTATTGCCCAAAACCTCTGCAGGGTCAAGGGACCCATCGCACAGGGCACGAGCAGCCCCTGCCCCAAAGAGGAGATGCAGTGGGAGCAGAGGAAAGCCCCGCACGGGCAGAGCGGGGACCAGCCGGGTGCCTCAGCCCTGCTCTCCAGCAGCACTTTTCCTCCACTTTGAGGTGCCCGGAAGAGGAGTCTTTCCAAAACATCAGTTTCTGTTCAATCAGGAATTCCTCTGAAATCTGCCTCTCCTTCTCCGCGCTGGGTTTCCAGCCTCCAGCCTCTTTAGGGCGCAGTCGTCTAGCTGGGTTTCGTCACTGCTGCAGAGCTAACTTTGCCTTCTAGGCACTTAGGTATAAATAATCTTTTACTATATTAATTACTTTGCACAGAAGGATAAGACATAAATTATAACCCAATGGGTTATAATTGCATGTTCTTAACACATGTGTCTCGTTACTAATTATCCCCATTCTCCCAAGCCGCTTAAAAAGCAGAAGCATTGAATCATGTCTTCCAGGGAATAAAGCTGCTGAGGCAGGAGAGCGAGCCCCTTCTTGCCACCAAAGGGGGGTGAAATACTGCTGCAAATACAAAAATAGCCCCTCCTCCCCCCAAATTAAATTTGTTGGAGGCCGGTGCCTGCAGCTCTCCTGCGGCACAGCGATGCCCACAGCTGCCCCGGGACCTTCCTCCCATCCCGTGGGGCTTCGCTCCTGCCTCTTTCCACTGGCAAAGCAGCTTCTCTTGGGTTTATACCAAAAAAACCTATACTGAAAGCTTTTTGACTTACATCTGCTAGGAGGACTGTGGCTTTCCAGCAAGTACCCTTTGGGGCAGGCAGGGTGGGCAATCACTGGCTCAGAGCCTGCAGTAAAGAAAGAGGCAAAAAATGTCATTGTCGTGGCTATGAAGTCACCCATAAGACAACCTGCCATCTACACTTGGTTCACTCCAGGAATTAACTAATAAAATACTGTGCTTCACATCCTCAGCCTGGGCAATAGCACCAGACATCACCATAGGTTTCGTGCCCACCATAGCCCAGGTAACACCAGCGGACTTCTGGTACCAGCAGAGATGGCCCTGGGATGCCAAAGGTATATTCAACTCCAGACTTCAGAACTCAAGAGCTTTCAAGTCCAGCCTGCTGTTTCCGCTTATAGAAAGTGTCTTATATCTCAGGCCACACAGAGATGGACATGTCACAAGAGGACAAATTTGTATCTGCAGTGGGCGGCATGTCCTGGGCTACAGGGACCCAGAGTAATGCTGTAGAGCTCAGTGAAGCCACATTGCATTTACTCAGCTACAAAATAAATCAGGATCGTGTCCTTAGGATAGCCTTTCATAGCCTTCCTCAGCTATCCTCCTCACAGCCTCCATCTGCTCCCGACAACATTTATTCTCTACTAGGAGAGCCCGTAGCCAGCACACCCCAAAGCCTTTCCCATCTCAGCTTGCTGCAGAGCCCTTTGGCTCCCGCCCCCCATTTCTAGGCTGGCTCCCTTGCAGCACAAGTAACACCTGGAAGCTTTTTCGGACAAATTTCCAACCTCAAGACACTTGAAGTCACAGATTGCTCTATTCTGGTGATGACATTCAGAGGGCAGAAGCAGACATGGCCGTGCTCGCAGCAGGGTGCAAGGACTATGCTGAGGACTGGTTTTACGATGCCAAGTTGGGCAGTGCCTAAGGGTTAGGCTGGGACTAAAGATTTGCAGAAAAAGGGAGTAGCTGAGCCCTGATTCCCTTTTACCGACGTACCCATCCGCGTTGCTCTGCAGCTCCCCAGGGTTCAGTGAGAACCGAGGGGGATGAAAGGCAGGGAGAAGCCTGCAGAGTCAGGGCGATGTGCTTCCCGAAGCCACTCTCGCCGCAGTGCATGTCTGAGTCTCTATCCGGGGACTTTCCAACACCCACCCCAGATCCTGCTATAAAAATAGTTGCAAGTGTTAATTGCAGGCAGCGACAGTTCAGCAAGCTCCTAGCAAAACCTCAGCTGAACCTGGGAACGAGCAGATAAAATATCATCCTTGAACAGCTTGCAGGAAACCTTGGATTTTGTTGAAGGGGACAGATAGGTGGGAGAACAGGGAGCACGTTGTTTCTGTTCTTTTCATGCAGGAATACAGCGTATTTGCAAGGTTATCTTTCTCTGAATGGCAAATTTCCCTTCCTCTCATAACTCCTTTATTGCTAACAGCTTTGTCGTACAGCTTTCCTTGACAGCGTTTATTTTTAAGGACATATTCCATCATGTAGCCGATGTATCACAGAGATACTTGGACTTTCTGTATGGGGTGTGAGAGGCATTTCCAGCCTCACCGAGAAACTGCCCCTGTCCAGGGCAGGCACTCATCCCCTCCTCGCTGCAGCCCCTGCTCTTGTTAGCAGCGCAGCTCTAACGAGCCTGGAGAAATTAGCTTTTATTATTAGTCAATCAGAGAAAATATTTCAGCAGCTTGTAAGATCACCTCCCCATGTTAACGGCACATCCCTGCTTTTGCTGAGCCTGGTTGTAGGAAGCTGGGGGATTTTTTTCCCCCCTTTTATCTGAACTCCTGCAGGGGTGAGGAGCAGGGGGAGCAGCCCCAGCCCTGGCTCTCTGCCCCACACGTGGAGAAATTTTGCTACAAGCTGGCTTAAAAATGAATGATATTTTACTTTGCAGATTTTAAGACATGAGTAAAACACGCCTAAGTTCATCAAGATCTTTTTATGGTACCAGGGTGATTTCATGGGAAAAATGCTGCAGCTGGAGCTAAGGAGCAGAAGGGGGTTCCTCCATCCCTGCCCCAGAGGTGGCTGCATCCCTTGAGGCGAAGGCGAGCAGAGCCAGACTCAAACCCGACAGGGATATTCATCCTCTTCCTCCGGCTGCAAAGGGGGCAAAGTCCCCCGGACATCGGGGCGGTCGCGGGCTGCCATGGACGATAACCCACGGCGCTCAGCAGCCTTCCCTTCAGACGGGATTTTGGAGACGTCTGTGTCTGAGTCTCGCCGAGCACATAATTGCTGTTTCAAATAATTACCCTTGAATTAAAATAGCTCCCGAGCAGCTTGCAAATAATTTCATCTTTAGTGCCTCGATACCTCAGGAGGGATAAGCCCTGCAGGTGGGAGCTGACACGGGGCCAGGGGGTGACAGTCCCGTCCGAGATAGGGCAGGGGGGCTGCGCCCACGTCTCCCAGCCCCATGAGCTTTTGGTGCCATTACTATTGCAGATATAAACCGGGCCGGGTGGTTTGGGGGATTTCTGAGTTTTCTGGGGATTTCTGAATTCGTCGTATTCTGGTTCTGGTGACCCCGACTATGCTCAGTGTGTGCCCGGTGGAGCGGCCACGACCCTCCCTCCCTCCCTCCCGTGCTGCCGGAGGCCGTATCCAGCATTCCATCCCCTTTGCCTGGTAAATGGAAAAGCATCAGCAGATGCCTAATTTGCTGCTTTGAATGTGCACCAAAAAATGGCATCGTTTGCCATGGCTGCTAATTTTTTCATTCCTTTCTGTAATTTTTTGGTTTTTTGATTTCTGGAGAAAACAAGGTAAACAGCGAGTGATGTCCTGGACCAATGGCAAGCAGCTTCCAGGCAGTAAAGCCGCCGTGCTGCTTTGGCCCTGTACAAAAAAAAAGACATTAGCATACCTGGATTCATTGCAAGTTTAGTAAAACCCTCAGGATGAGGGGAAGCTTTGCTATTTAACTTGCAGAATTGCCCAGGAAGAGAAGTTAACCTATGAGTGATTTACACTCGCTGAAGGCATCTTGTCAAAATGAGCCCAAATTTCATGTGGCTCTCGAGAGGAACATGATACACATTTTTCACAGACTGGTAATTTAATAAAGCAACTTTTTCTTTTGGAAAGTGCAGACAAGGTAATTTTTGCTGGCCTCCAGGCTGGCAGAATTGCTGCTGATATCGGCCGCAGCTCAAGGCTGTGATCTATCGTCCCGATGGACACCCCGAGCAGGCGCGGGGGCCCGTTAAATGCATCTCGGATGGGATCAGCCCCTGCCTGGGGCTGGCTGGGAGCTGGGCTGGCATCCCCTGCTCCCGCCCGCAGCAAGCTTCCCCTCCACTTCTGTATGCCTTTGAAGGATAGCAAAGAATTATTCCCCACTGTTCCGGCTTAACGCGTGTCTTCATTTGCTGTAATTGCATGACCATTCTGATTTATTTATTTATTTAAATCACAACAGCAGCAAGTGAGGGGTGACAGTCTCCTTGTCAACCCCCTCTATTCCTATCCGAGCCATAGGCACACAAGATGGCGTGGCACAGAATTTTCCTAATCGCATCGTACCGTTGAAGCATGTTGCTACAACTACAAGTGTTGGGTGCTGGGGCCATCCCAGGGCCTGCCCCGTCAATGGAAAAGCTATTTAATGGGGAGTGTCTCCTGGTTAGAGATGTGGATTCATGATTTTAATTAAAAAGCAGCTTTCCAGCTCGCAGAGCATCCCTTTAACACTGGGAAAGCACCTGAGAGCAGGGGGTGTCTCCGTGCCCCAGCTGTAGGCTACGAGCATCCTCAGTTTGGGGGTGCCCAGCTCTGTGCATCCCCAGGCAGTTCCTGGCCTGAGACACAACTGATTTTCCTCGACCACTTTTCACAGACCTGGGCAGCAGCAAAAAAGCACCGTAGAGTGCTGTCAGAGAGGTCACTTGCTAAAGGTATTTTAAAAGCATTACTTATGCACAAGAGCGTGGAAATAGCTCAAAAACCATTTGAGGAGTTGGTGTGTGCACAGCTGGCTCCCAACTAGGGAAAAAAGGGCTAAAACCCACCAAAGAAAGTATTCCCTGAGGGTCTTCCACTTGTTTAAAGCTTTGCAAGGGCTGGGGGAACGGCTCCAGTCTCTCCCCCTGCTCCTCTGCAGAAAATGATCCATGTCTCTAYTTTCATCTATGCACTTGGGACAAGCCACACAATTATCCTCAACTTAACCCCCTGCCCTTTCAATGCCCCCAGTTCCAGAAAACGCTGTGGTAATGTTATTTGACCTCAGCTCCCCGCATCGCTCCACTGCGTCGATTTGATTCAGTTCAATATTTTCCTAGCGCCCAGCAGGATTTGAGGCAGCTCACCTACGCCTGCCCAGCATCCCTCAGACCCGCCCGGATGCGGCGCTGGCGGGGGCTCCACGAAAGCCCTCCTGCAGCTCTGCAGATGTCCCCTGGGAAGCCAGGGTCCCACAGCAGGGTGGTGGTGGCATTTTTGGATCCCAAGCCATGGGTTCTGCTCCACCAGGCCTTGTCAGCCTCTACGATGCTGCCATCACCCTGCATGCCTGGGAACAGCCACATGAAATGATGCATCCGAGCAGCTGAGGTGGAAGAAAAGGCACAGGGAAAAAGGTTTCTGCAGGGAAAAAGGTTTCTGTTTAGTGACCGTGATCATTTCCCCAAACCCTTCTCACTGCTCATCCCCAAATTTCCCACCTCCTGCCCGTCCTGCTCGTGCCAACCGGCAGCTCCATCCCTCCACCCGCCCAAGTGGGGGTTTATCTTTTATTCATCCCCGCACATCAAGCGCCTGCCAGGCTGCCAAGGCTGTCCCTGGCTTCTGCACAGCTCCGGCTTTGTTCAGGGTCCGGCTGTTTGAAGGACGCAGCGCGAGCATCACCTGAGCTGACACTACATTTGGGGACATTGTCCGGGCAAAACCCAGGCTCCAAAATCATCATTAGGGAAGAAATATCTAGAGGGTGGACCTGGGGTGAGACCAGTGCAACAGTGCTTGATTTGGTGCCTGTGCAAACTAAAGCAGTATCTTCATTCCAAATCACAATTTTTTTGGGGAGAAATGTTGGCAGTTGTGGAAGAGGGGAAGTGAAACTGGGGTTTTGGTCGCTTGCAGCAAGGCAGAAGCTCCTGCAAAGCCCCTGGGAGGGCTGAGCAGGGTCTGTACCTCCGGCTGCTGCCCATGGACGTGCTGGCACATGAGGGAGGGTCCCGGTCACCTCCTCTCCTGGCTGCCTCCCAGCCCCGGCTGCTGCCCCAGCAGGTCCCGGGCTGCTCCCCCACCGCTCCCGGGGCGCAGGGGCAGGAGGGGACCCGCTGGGTGCTGGTGGCACTTGGTGCAGCCGGAGCCCCCACTGCCTGGGGTGCTCAGGATGGTCCCTGCAGCAAGAAAGCTTCCGTTCTTTGTCTCTTCCAAGGAAAAAATGATTTATTAGGCTTTGCTAAAGTGTGCTCTGGTTAGATTGTAGCTATTGATTCCTATAAATACACATGTAGGACAAAGAAACTAACGGAATCTGCTCTCAGCCGACACGGGGCTGTGCTCATGCAGAGACTGGTAATTTCAGCAGAGCTGTTGATTTCCCGGCCAGCCTCATTTCATCCCCCGGCTCAGCACGTGGGACGATGGCACCTCCGGGGTGGCACGGAGCTGGCCACGGCGTTCGCCTGGGATTTCCCACCGCACCACTTGGCTTCCGAAAGCCCCGATCAGCTCACGTTTCCTCKCATAGCGGGTGAAATCTCGTCATGTGGGGAAGCGGGTGGATTTGCTATGGTAGCAGGGAATCAGAGGACTCGGTTTAGGAGCAAATGACCCCGGGTGCGGTGCATGCAGTGAGGAGGGAGTGGGCGTGCGGCGGAGCTCGGCAGCGCCGGCTGATAAGGCTCTGCCGCTTCACCCATTTATTTATTTTGCTAGTGAGATGTAAAATATTTGCATTTGGGTTTAATAACTGAAGGGCTGATTATCACATCCTTGGGTGAGGGGTGATGGGAGGTCTTGCTTATCTGCCTCTCCATCAAAGGGAACTTCAGAGAACGGTAGGAAATGTGAGGAGGTTGCTCCCGTGGAGGTGCAGGGAGAACAGCTGCCATGGCACCAAAGTTACACTCCAAATTGCAAACTATCATTTGCAGAAATGTTTCCCTTAAAAGCAGACAGAATAAAAGCCCGATACCCCCCAAACAGCAGTGCCCAGTGTGATGCCTGGACTTGGTGGAAGCATGGGGAGGACAAACCCGGCACTGCCCTCACCAGCAGCTGGGACAGAAAACCAGCACCTCCATTCCCCCCGCTGCCACTTCTCACTTACCCCAGGGAATTGCCTCCTGTTCAAAAAAAAATCTGAGGGCTAACAATTTTCTCTCCCTTTTAAAAAAGTTATTACTAATTTCTCCCTTTTTCTGAGCAGCGAAGAATGGGGGAGAGCACACCAAAGGGAGGAGCTCAACCACCCTGCCGACCTCCAGCAAACACCAGCACTGAGAAAATTTATGGAAAGGAAGAATTTTTGCCCCCTGAGGCTGCTGGTGGGAAATGCCAGGGGCAGAGAGCTGCCCGAGCTGCCCGGGGCTTTCTTCATCGCCATCACTTCCAAACAAGAGGAGACCCCTGTGAACCACAGCTTCCGCCCCGCCGGGCTTCCACCCTCCCAGGTATTGGACGGGCCGGCCTCGGTTCAGCCCCCGCGTGCCTTTCTGGCATGACCAGTGCGTTAGCCGCAGATACAGGGAGCGTCGGGCCATGCTTTTCGGGAGCGATGGGGCGAGGATGCAGCCTCCCCCCGCCCACAGCCTCCCCGCTCCTCGCCAGCCTCCGGCTCCTGCTCCCCCTCCCTCCCGGGCGCTGGCAGGCTTTTGCCCCAACCTCTGCTCAGGATAATTCCCCAGAGCACCAGCAGGACGCCAGCATCTTTTGAACCCCTTTTAGCAGCTCTTTGGTTAGATCTGGTGCACCGAGAGGCACCGTCATTATTCCAGCAGTTGTTGCAGCAGCAGCTTGGGGTATAAAGCCAGCGGCTTTCCAAGAGCAGTGTTACTCACCGCTCTTGCAGAGACCCTTATAATTCATCTATTGTGCAGGCAGGATTTCTCGGGAGCGAGTTCCATTAAGCTGCGTGTGAGGGTTAATTAATTTTTAATGTTAACAACCTTTTCTTTGTAACACATGGTGGTTCATCAAGTTCTGGAGGGGACAAAAAGCCCACCTTCTCACAGCAGTGGCTCGGCTCTTTGCTGAGAACGTCTTTCAGCAATTATATATGTGAATGTAATTTTCTCTGCTTTATAGCTCTACCCTGTAATCTAGGGAAAGTGACATTTTTCATTACACAATATGGGTTAGACTTTCGTTCTGATGATGTTGCCTTTGCCAATAGATTTTTTCCCAGTGGCATATGGCACACAATGTTACATCTGCTCCCATTTCCAAGAGATCCTCTACCCTTTGTTGAATTTTTACAAATGCTATCAGTCTAAATAATCCAGAAGGCTGCTATAGCAACAAAACGAGAACTCAGTATGTCTCTTTTTTTTTTCCTTTTTTTAACCCTGGAGTACAAGGGAGAAGGATGCTGGCTGTGTCTCCCAGCAGCTGGCAATGATGGTGTTGATGCCTTGGGATGGGGATTGGGTCCCAAACAAACCCCACTGCCCTCCCACGTCTGTCAGTGTTATCCTACATGCAGGAAACAGCAGAGCAAAACACTCAGATGATCTCTTTGTACGGGCTGCATCACTCTGGTTTTGGAGCTGGATGTGACCTTTTTAGCACTGAACATGCCTGAATGGGTGAATGAAAAGCTGCTCATTGCTGGCTGCAGGAAAATCCCTTTATCCCGCCCAAGTGTCCCGCACCGTCCACTGCAGTGGGGCACGGGGAGCACCTGGGCCAGCAGAGGAGAAGCTTCCACCTACTTGGGGAAAATTTGAATTTCTGAGGCCATAATAACTTCTCTAAAAGAGTCCACCAGGAGTCTCTGAGACTGAAACCCCTTTGGACCACTTTCCCTCTCTTGCTCCCCTGGATGCTCTAATTGCCTTGTTAACCAAAGTGTGCTCTATTCGTAGCATTGCCCTCGCAGCCTTGCTATCTGTTTTGATCATTTTTATCCCCATTTCTGTGCTGCTTCCATGGGAAGCTGACTAGGTGGGTTTTTCTATCAACAGCGACGGGAACATGGTCCTTCATCTAATCCTCCAGGACTAAAGGCATGTATGTCATGCAAAAACTTGTTTGAATAGTTTGAATGTGGAGCTGTTCTGTGTCATCCACACAGAAAAATTACAGAATGAATGAAAGTCACAATTCTGGCTTGAATAGCCAGCAGATAATTGTCATGGTTTAACCCCAGCCGGCAGCTAAGCCCCACACGACCGCTCGCTTATCCCCCTCAGTGGGATGGGGGAGAGAATCGGAAGGGTAAAAGTGAGAAAACTCGTGGGTTGAGATAAGGACAGTTTAATAGGTAAAGGAAAAGCCAGCAAAGCACAACAAGGAATTCATTCACTGCTTCCCATGGGCAGGCAGGTGTTCAGCCATCCCCAGGACAGCAGGGCTCCATCACGCATAACGGTGACTTGGGAAGACAAACGCCATCACTCCCAACGTCCCCCCTTCCTCCTTCTTCCCCCAGCTCTATATGCTGAGCATGACGCCATATGGTGGGGGATATCCCTTGGGTCAGTTGGGGTCAGCTGTCCCGGCTGTGTCCCCCCCCAACTCCTTGTGCCCCCCCAGCCTGCTCGCTGGTGGGGTGGGGTGAGGAGCAGAAAAGGCCTTGGCTCTGTGTAAGCCCTGCTCAGCAGTAACAAAAACATCCCTGGGTTATCAACACTGTTTTCAGCCCAAATCCAAAACACAGCCCCATAGCAGCTACTATGAAGAAAATTAACTCTACCCCAGCCAAAACCAGCACAGTCATGTAGGACTTAAAAATCAGTGAGGTGCAGAACAGAAGGTCTGCAAGGGACTTTTCAAGACTGTCTCTATTCGTTAAAAGCTACTTCCAGGCCATGGCCTCCTAAGATCTCAGACAGACAAATTCTCTTAACTTCTGCTAGGAAAAGCAGCCAGAGCTACAGTCCCCCATTAGCCAGGCCCCGTTGTTGAGCTGTCAGCGCCTATTCACGGGAGCAGTTTTTTAAGGAGACTCTTAACGCTGTGTCCCAAACGCAACTTTTGAGAGGTTGACCTTACCCATGGTGTGCTAAAACTTTCAAAAATCCCACTGTAAAAGAAATATCCAGCACACATCACTGGGCAAAGGCCAGCTCAGGCAGTGAAACAGCTGAAGCAGGGCATAAATAAATCAGATATAAATATGCTTGAATAAAGCAGCTAAAATGATCCATCAAGACCTGCATTAATCTGTGCTTTCTCCTGCCAGCTCACCTTCACTGTGCACACACCCAGGGAGACAGAGAGGAGAAAGTACAAGGTATCTGGGTTAAATATTTACCACCGATGCTGTTAATGACTATTTTTAAATCCGTATTTGCGTTTCTTGTGAGTGCAGGAAAATGAGTCTGGAATGATGGGTTAGGGATAAGACTTGTCTTTGCTGGGAGCTGCTTGTAGCAGTGGCATTGCGCACCTGAAGCAGCCCTCCTTCACCCCTCACTCCAGTTTTTTGTTAGCAGATGCTAACAGAAGATGCTACAATCCTTTAGCTAAACCACCGGATTTAGCTGTGGGACCCTGTACCGACCCCGCGCGTGTGCATGGCCACCCCATCCTCCCCAGCCGGAGCCGTGCATTGGGATGAAGGCTCTCCAAGAAAAACAACATAAACCCCATGGCCGTTCCCAGTGGGAGAGCTCCCCGAGGCCGGGTCCCCCCGGGTCGTTGGCCACGGCCACAGCAGAGGGTGCAGGGTTTTGTACAAGTGTCCTGCAGCTTCCAAATCAGCACCGCAGAAGCAATTAATTTAGCAAGTGAGGCAAAAATAGGTAGCGGTTCTCTCACAAGGGGGAGTTGCACTGAGTCCTAGAGAAGATGCAAATCATTTGGATAATTAGTAGCAGATAAACACATCTGCGCACAATGTGTGGATAGGAAGGCCACCGCATTGCGAGCCGTTGCTCTCACCTGGACTTTGTTTCCTTGGAGGGAGAGATCAGAATAGGCAGCGCCGGCATGGCTGCTGCTGGGGGTGTCCCCAAGGGGTTCCCACCCGCAGGATGGCCAGGGGCTGCCGTGGCCTCATCCCACGCCCGCGGGTCCCCACACACACTCCAGCGAGGAAATCCCTCTCTGTCACAGCTACAAAGCGCAGCCCAGGGCGTCTTTCCTTTTTTTTTGGTGATATTCTTTGACGTGAGGCAGTCAGCCCGGGGCAGAGGGATGCTTGGGATGGGTACTCAGGTACTGCTGGTTATGGCTTGGAATGAGAGTTGTTAGCAAACCATTCCTAATTACCGGCGCTTTCAGGCGCCAGCTGTCCCGCACACGCCATGCCAGGCTTCGCCGGCGGCCGGCCGACAGCCAGGGGCGGCCAGCAGCACTTCCCTGGCACGGCCCCTCTCCCTCCAGCTCCATCCCGGCCCCGACCCGCGGGAAGAGGACGAGTTTGGAAGGGGTTTGTGATCTCCCGCTATCGGGCGCTGAATGCTTCTGATCCTCTTTCAAATACGCACGCTTGCTCAGGAGAGCCCTCAGCCATAAGAAAACTGTCAGACCTTTCCGGTACAAATGTACTAGGTTAATAAAAATTGTCTATAAAATCAGACACAAGGCATTGCAGTTTTATTAAGATCTAAACTCTGCAGTCTGTTTTATTACCATCCTTTATAAATTATCCGCCCAAATCTCTTGGTTAGGTCTATAACTAAAGACAGCCCGTATCCAAATTTATTGCATTTCAAAGACAGTGAATTACCTGGTCTACTGAAGGGGATGACTCAAAGTTAAAACCTTGATCAAACTGAGCACCTCCCAGCGCAGCGATGACATTGTCCAACAGCTGTTTTTGGGGACGTCGTGCAAAACAGGGTCCGGGGGTGTCCGGGCACCTGCACATCTCCAAATGCTGCCCGTTTGCAGGGAGAAAAATGCATCAGCTTATGGAGAGGAGGGGACAGTGCTCTTGGGGTGACATCAGGTGGACTCCCAGAGGCCGCCACCGTGCCAGTGACGCTGGGGTGACGGAGCTGCCGGGGCCCCGTGTCCCTGCGGTGGCTCCTGCCGCAGCGGGGGAGGCGTACCGGTGACGCAGGGCTGCAGCGCAGGCGAATCCCCTCGCTGGGGAGGCTCTGGGGTCCCGTATCGCCCGCAGCAAAGCCAGGCCACCGGCTGGGCACCCTGGGCCATCCCATCTGGTGGAAATGGGGCAGGAGCTGGTGGTTCTGGCTGGCACCTGCCTTTGCGTCGGCTGCGGGGCATGTCTTGTGACAGTGCCCGGAGAAATGGGACTGCCTCCTGATGTGCCAGAGGCACACAAAGTCATCGAGGATGCTTTTGCAATACCAACATAAAAGTCGTAATTTCTAGTATATTCTGTATGTATGCACACACACACACACACATATATATATCTATACGCATAGATGTATGTAGGTCCTGGGTAAGAGCAAGGCTGCCATGAGCGACCCTATGAAAGCAAATCTGGGCATGGTGGAGAGAACAGAAACCCCCAGCACACAGACCAGCACCTTTCAGGGCTTTGCAGAGAGAGAGATGTTTTCAGGTACAACAGCAAAGACCATATGAGTGCCCGCTGTCACGCTTTGCCACCACATGGCGTAACCCACGGTGCCTCCTGCCCACGGTGCCGGGCACAGCGAGGAGTGGTGGTGGTCCAGGGAGCTCCACGCGTGGGGCAGGACCCATGCGAACGTGGGACACAGGGCCAAGACCGCATCGCAAACGTTGAAGAAATAACCGTGAAAATCTCACGTGAAAACTATTGTATTGTGCATTTTTGAAAGTGTTAGCGAATGAATTATTCAGAGCAAAACCATCAGTTTGAGAACTAGTGTTTGTTAGTCTCATATAAATAATAATTGCGTTAGCTAGGAGAAAATGATTAATATTAATAGTTTTGTGGCTGTGGCCAGCATTTGCATATTGCGTGCAAGGGGGGTCAGTGTATTGTAGAAAACCAGAGTCTGTGTTGGTGCTGGAAGTGGCACCTTCACCTCGTGGGGCTCAGCTCTGTCGCTCTCCGTCACCGTGTGCCGCCTTTACCCATTCAAACGGGCCCTGCAGCTTCCCGGAGGGCTCTGGGGGTTTTGATGGGATTATTCAGGTAACGACGTACCTCCGTGAGTGCGGGCTGCAGCGTGTCCTTAGTCCACTGCCGCGGGCTGCAGTGCCGCTGGGAGATGCTCCTGGCCACTTCTGTCCGAAGGATCAATGACATGGCTTAAAAAGAAACCACCACCTCCCGACAATATTTAAGGCCATTATAAATATGCGGAGAAACCTGAAGTTTGGCGGCGCTTGCCTAGTAGCACCTCACCCCGACAGCGGACCTTAGCAGGCTCTGCAGGTTTTAAAAGCCGATTTCTTCCTTTATTTGGGAAAGGGAAATATCTGTGTCATGACAGATCCTGGTCTTGCATGGCTCACTGGTGCTATAAATATTTTACAACCTCTTGTAGTGCTGCTGGAGGAGATTTTGCATATTCTGACCCCTTCCCACATGGCAACCTGCCTGGGCAGCAAACAGACTATGTGGCCAGAGCCACTCTTGTAGCAGCCAGCCAAATGCCTCCATAAATGAGAAGCAGCACTAAAACCTGCTGAGGCTTTAGCAGATGTTAGTGCAGCACCTTCTCTTCCCAGGCCAAACCTCTCCGCAGGGGAGCAGCTACACGGGGCCGAGGTAGAGGAGGAATGAGCTCCTCCTGCATCCTACCCAGCTTGCCTCAAAACAGTTTTCAGCTCATGCTTCGAGAATAAAAGAGTCACCTTGGAAATTGCAACGCAAGCTGGGTTTGTCTTTAAAAGCACAACGTCTTTTAATAGACTGGCACTTGCTTCTCCATGAATCTCCCAACTGCAGCGTTGGCCGGGGAAAGGGCTGTGTGTTTTATATCTGCTTTCACCCAGCTGCAATCCGTGGAAAATCTGTCACCGAGCTGCCACAGATGAACAGTTTGTTAATGAAACCTCATTATCTGGGACATCATTAACCTCCAGTATCATCCACAGCACCCCATCCTGCACACACCAAATGCAAACGAAGGCATGAGCAGGAGTGTGCAAGAGCTCAGGGTATTTTGCAAAGGGTTGTTGAGTGGAAAACAAGTGTCCTTTGGGCAGCAGAAAACGGGTTTCAAGCTCAAGATACCTATGTATGTATGTATATATATATATATATGAGATATTTTTTCCTCCCTCTGATGACTACCAGGCTCCACTCTACTGATTCATCCCCCTCAGCCACAGAGTACCGAATGGCTCCGACTGCTGGCCGCTGCTGCAGACGGATGTGATCTGCCCAGAAGGGACAGCAATTAATCATTTTTGTCATCAAAAAGCAGTTTTTCTTGAAGGTTACAGTGCAATCTAATTGCAGGCCTTTTCCCCTCCAACAAGGTGCATCTGATGGGTATAGACGTGGCAACAGAGCTCCTGGTTGGACTGAGGTTTTGCAATTATCTCCTCACAGGGGTATTTTTTTGGTGGGATTTAGGGTGACCTCGCACCCAGTGTGAGCTGGGAGGGACAGGGTGGGGGTCCTCCCTCCCCAGTGACACCCAGAGGGGTGTTAGAGCGGTTTCGTGAAGAAATGTGGCTCTCCCAAAGGCCTCCTAAGCGTTATTTTTATCGATGCCGTCTGTGGGACTCCAGTCACAAGGCTCCATTGTGTGCAAAGAAAAAAGGCGTCAATGCTCGAATCCAAAAGTCTCACAAATTGGAGAGACGCAGGGTGGAGCGCCGTCTGATTTCCTCCATCCAAATTCTGTCTCTCTCTGCCAAATTTTTACTCATTGCAAGATCCAAAAATATAACTGTCCTACTGTGAACTTTTGCATAAAATGTTCGAAAAACTGCTTGTCATGTGCAAAAGCCAGGCTGATAACACCGTTTCCCTACAAGGACAGAATCAATCGAGTTCTCACAGCCCGGTACGAACACTGAGTCATCCTCCAGCCTCTGGAGCTGCTTGGCATCCCAGTTGACTACCTGCTTGTTCCCACAGCAGCAGCAAGGGGGGAAATTCCCAGGTAGCACCTCCGGCACTCACGTAAATAAGGATTTGAGATGCCGCACCATCTCAGTGATGTGGGGTGTCCTCCCCTGTCATTGCCAATAACCAACGTGGGAGCAGGAGATGGAGGACGAAAGAAGTCCATGCTGTGCAGGTGGGAACGCTCTTCGTGTTAAGCACCAGCCTCATCTCACACTGCAACGCCCAAATCATCATGTTGCAATGAACTGATTTTCCTCCAGCCCACCTCTGCCCAGCTCTCCACACTGCTCGCCCTCCCCTGGAGAAATCTGTGGTTTTTCCTTGCAAGGACTGGTTGCATCTACCGGCACGCAGAGCTCATCCTCGACCCTCCTGTACGGAGCAAAAGCTGGATTTGCCGCAACCTCATTGGGGGTGCTGTCTTTGGGGGCTCTGGCTGATGCACGGGTTAACAGCAGTCTCTCATCTTGATGGACTCCCAATTTTTAAGGATTATTACTTAAAAAAAAAAAAAAAAAGGAAAAGAAAAGGAAAAAAGAGCCATTGTGAGCTCGGGGGTGGATGCCAGTGCGAAGGGAGTTTATTCTCTGCCTGCAGCACTGAAGCACGGAGGGGAAAGCGGTGACTGCTGCCTTGGCTCAGCTACGCACCAGCTGTGTGCGGGCACCAGGACGGCAAAGGGAGCTCTGCAGCTGCGGAGACAGCCGGTTAGATGCTCTTTGCAAGAGAACATAGTAAAAGGAAGGCGTTTAAAATTGAGACGTGATCATACATACAGTGCCTATCCAGTATCTGAGTGCAAGAGCAAGCCTTCTGCTTGCTCTTGGCCCGATTGAGTTGGTGCAGTCAGGGGGTGCTGGGTCCATCCCAGCACCGGGGCTGACCCCCTGCGCCGTGGTCCCAACCGCAACACCCAGCAGCTCACTGACACTTTGCACTGTATGGAAATGGCCCACCATGTCACGTCTGGAGGATTTATACAAAACAAGGATGCGTCGGATCTCCATCGGCTGAGCGTGCCCACCTCACGCCAGGTTATAATTTACAGTTTATAACTTCACTGTGCTTGAGTCGTGGTTGAATATCCAGTGCTTCGTTTTGCACTTTCCAATGCTTTCACTCTTGAATCACATTGGCTTCGACTCCTATTTCTCCCTTCAATTTTCCTGGAATGAACTTTAAATGGCCTCCTCTGTGTCTCCTTGGTCTTGGTCTGGAAGGCAGTTGCCATGTGAGAACTCCTCTGATTACATTTCTTTTGCTCATTTTAGCTTTTTTTTTTCTTACATACTATTTTGTCCTGGTTTCAGCTGGGACAGAGTTAACTCTCTTCCCAGTAGCTGGGGGGTGCTGTGTTTCGAGTTTGGTAATGAAAGGAATGTTGATGGCCCAGTGATGCTTTGGTTGTTGCTGGGTGGTGCTTGCACCAGGACTTTTCAGCCTCCCATGCTCTGCCAGGTGCGGGGGGAGTTGGGGGGGAGCATAGCTGAGGCGGTTGACCCAGCTGGCCAATGGGGTATTCTATACCGTGTGACATCATGCTCAGGATAAAAACCGGGGGGCTCTGGGGGTTCGTCTCGCACCATTTGTTCCGAACACATGGGGGGTGAGCAGTTGCATTGTGCATCGCCTGTTTTGTATATTCTGCTATTGCTGTTGTTATCATTGTTGTGATTACTGTTCTACTTTGTTCTATTTCCATTATTAAACTGTTTTTATCTCAATCCGCGGGTTTTCCTTCGTGTGCCCTCCCGATTCTCTCCCCCATCCTACCGGAGAGCGGGGGTGAGCGAGCGGCTGCGTGGTGTTAAGTTGCTGGCTGGGGTTAAACCACGACATATTTTTTTTTCCCCTGTTTGCATCTGTTTTCCAATGCCCGTATCATCCCAGATAACACCCTCAGGGCTGAGCCGCCTGACCCTGTGCCAAGCTGGGGACACTCAGCCAGGGGTGACCGCCCGGTCCGTTGGGTTTGTTCTGCTAAAATCAGAGGCAACTTCAAATACAAAAGCACTGGCAAAGGAGCCAGCGAGCATCCAGCCTCCCCCAGCACCATCACAGTCAGAAACCACCCTTCATGTAACTACTCCAACAGCTCCAAGCTGTAAATCCTACCACCATCTTCCCCTCCGTATATAGGGCTGGAACGTACAGGCGTTGTTCCCAGGTGTAGCAGTGCCTGTACGAGCAGAAGCCTTAAATACCATCCCAGAGATGTACCACAGGCTCAGGAGACAACTGAAAAATGGAAACAAATTAGGAAAATAGCGATAACTATGAATAATATTTTTTTCCTGAACCAAATTGTATTGCTGTCAATGTGACTCGGAGATTTTTCATTTGTCTCTGATTTTCCCGTTTCTTAAAAAGCAGAAGGGTCGGGGAAGTGATTTTTCTCACAGCACTTCAGAGGAGGAAATCTGTTGAAGAAATTATTCAAAGAAGAAAATACAAAAAGATTGCTTTTCTTAAAAGAAAAAAAAGATACCCAGCATTAAAAAAATCACCATAAAGCAAGGAACTTTCTAAAAAGATTATTTCAACAACATTTGACAACATTAATAGCGAGTTATTCTGAAAAAGCGCGTCCATGTTTTCATGGCGACAGGAGGAGGGGAGGATGGGGCAGAAGGGAGCCCACTTGTTTGGCTTGAGTATTTTGGGAAATAGGGAAACTTTGAATAACTCGGACAGCGAGGGTGAAAGGCGATGTATTTCTCGGTAAAACTACTAATAAGAACAAAGCTGTTTATCAACATTATGTTCTCTGTGTCCTGAGAACCTTCCCGTATTTCAGACAAATTTCTGAGCCTAAGCAAAACCCAACTGACGGAAAAGAGCAGCAGTAAAGCCTCTGTGGATTTATGTTGTTAAGCTGGGAAAATGACGGCAAGGGGCTCCAGGCCAGGCGCTATGGGCCAGAGGAAGGTTTGCCGGCTTTTGTGCCGGGACCTGAGAAACGTCCATCTTAAAAGCAAATCTCTGACTTGTCTAATTGCTTAGTGATGTTGAAAGACTGTCTAAACAGTCAATAGGGAAAGATTAGGCTTTGCCCTGCCCTGGGGATAAGGGTTAGCTGGGCTTGGATGGGGTTTTCCCGATCTGGGCTTGCTGGGTCCAGCAGAGGAGTTTCCCCATCCCAGAGAGATGCTCACGCCACGACCAAGCTGATCATCTCTCCTTGCAGACATCTCGTCTTTGGGAGCTGGCTGGCTTCAGGGAGTTTTTAAAGTGGTGTTTGTTTAAATTTTGCAGTTTAATCTAACGCCCCTGCTGCAGGGCTGACGTGGCTGTAGCGGTGAAAATGCAATTCTGGCTTAAAAATAACATCCCCATGGAGGCCTTCATTTTAGGTCCATTTTTCACACAAACTTGTAGAAAAGGTCTTGTTTAATCCATTTCTAGACAGAAGTGGGGTTGGATCTCTGTAAACAGTGATGTGGTACAATTACTACCTTGTAACTTGCTGTGCCTGCATGCATAGGCTTCTCGGCAGAGTAAAGATCTGCTTGTAGGTAAGATGGAGAGTTTATAAAGCAGCATAATTAATAACCCGCTACATTATTGCCTACCCATCCTTCCTGCCAACCAAAAACAGGCCCAAATAAATGACAATTACTAGAGAAAATGACACAGAAATATGGCTCCAGCATTGCTCCAGAAAGCACTAATGTCTTTTTAGAAGTTATTTGGCCATAGGAATGACTGGGAAGGGTACCGCTCCCGACAGAACCGCGCCGCTTGTCCTCTGAGCCTGCCTTACCGCGACACGCGGTTGCCTGCTTGGTCCCAGTGTTAAAGCAGGACTGGGGCTGATGGATGTCTGCTGTGCTTCACGTGTCAGGAATTGACAATATAGGTGGATTATCCCTAATTTTGAGTCCAATTTAGCAGATTATTTGAGTCAATTCCCCTCCAGTTTCTAGCAGGCAACCAAAATGTTTTTGCCTTAGGTTTTCCTTAAGTAATGCCTTAATTTTGGGCTATTGTTAATCAATAGAAATGAGGCCAGGTTTTGAGGTAATTAAGCCCCTAATTAAGCACCTGAGCACCTCTGCAGCCTGTCCCAGGGTGTGCAGAGGGGCTGGTGACACAGCCCACGCGTGCAGCGGGCAGAGCTTGGGGGGGGAAACCGCAATGCCGAAAAACAACAGTCTCCCGGGAAGGAAAACAAACACCTACAACTTTTATTTTCCAGCTGTATTAATTATTCAAGAACCGAGTGAGAAGCTCAGAAATATTAATCTGGTTGGGCAAGAGGAAGGATCACTGCTTTAAGAGGAAGGTGGAAAGGGGCTGTGTCGCGCCCCAGGCTCCCTGAGCTGTGTCCCCTGGGGAGTCGGGCACCCGGACAAGCCAGCAGCAAGCACAGCAAAGTCAGCATCTCCCATCTCTCAGGGGAGATGAAATCGATCTTCAAAATAAATGATGGGGGACAGATTTTGTTTTGCCACCTCAATCACTGCTCCCTCCAGGGGGTCACCTTCCCCCAGAGGGTGGATTCCCCGGGGAGATCCCCCGCGCGACCCCCAGTGCCTTACCTGGGCTGGATCTGTCCCCGCCGGTCGGTGCTTGGGACCGTCATTGGCTTTTCTTTTTAGAGAGGGCTGCAAAGAACCGTTCACCTAAATAAACCTAAGGGGACATGGGGCTGCTGACGTGGCAGTGAGGTTTGCACTGTGGGAGAATGCTTTCTCCTAAGGGATTGCGGCTTCCTCTGCTCAATAAGCAGACATGGTCGTTTCATACATCTCTTGAGAATATTTAGGCTTTTAGACAACATAAAACTTGTTTTCAGAGAAAAAAGTCCATGAAGCCCAAAAACGTGCACCCTCCCTGAGAGCTTTCCCAATCCCCTGAATTCAGTGCGCACAAT
This sequence comes from Oceanodroma leucorhoa, assembly GCA_030449065.1. Lineage (NCBI taxonomy): Eukaryota > Metazoa > Chordata > Aves > Procellariiformes > Oceanodroma > Oceanodroma leucorhoa. The sequence goes on from JASVER010000011.1 coordinate 13,937,366, forward strand.
AACTCACCCAACACGACGGTCATGTTTAACCTCATCGTTAGCACTTTCCCCATTGCGTATTTACAGTTGCGTGGGACTGGGCTCACAATCTCCTCCTCATTTCCCCCCCCAACTCCTGCTGGGGATGGCGAAATCTCTTCCAGGGCTGTAATTTGGAAATAATGTTCGTCAAGAGACTAAAGAACAGCAGGATCAAATTGGTGCCGTTCTCCCGGCAGGCTGCGAGAGAGCAGAGAGTGGCAGCCRGTGGGGGCTGCTTGAAAGGATGGATGAGGGGTGAGGCACGCCAGCCGCTCCTGCGAGAGCTGAAAGTAAAATATTGCAAATTGCAATTGTTTTCTATGGGGTGGTTTGTAATACCTCCGCCGCAGCGTGTCCCGCAGCCCGCCAAGCGGGAGGGAGAGGCTGGAGGCTCTGGCTGCGGCGCTTGCATGCTCCATCACACCTTTTCCTGACCCAAAATCTTGCCTGGGAATATTTTCAAAACCTGAAGGAGAGCCGAGCCTCCTCTGTCATGTTGATTTCCAGGCAGCTTAGCCCCAGCTCATCTTAAACAGCCTGATATCTCAGCTAGAAAATTGCTGCAGGAATAAGTGTTTGTGCTGCATTTCCATTGCAACGGGCAGAACAACAAAGCAAAAAGCTTTTCTCCCCAACAGATCAAGCCCTGACCGTGAGAAAGGCATTTTCCAGCAGTGCTAGCAGAGGGCATTGGTCCCCAGCCAAAAATGTCCAACGCCCAGCCAGGGCTGGGAGCATGGTGAGAGCTGCCGCTGTCCATAGGTGCTACCGGGGAGTACGTCCATATCAACAGTTTCTATTGTAGGTGTAATCGCCAGCTTCATACAAAGCATTTTCTTTACAAAAGAAGCATTTTATTTTAGCTGCAGGTATGAGTAAGAGCAGTGATGTGATTGCCTGCAACACAGGACATCAAACAAGGAGGAGGCAGCGAATGTAATGAGACCTCGGGTGAGGAACAAAATCTGATTTTGAAGGATGAGGCTCCAGGGGATGCTGGGTTTTCTGATACAAAACACTTGCCTATGCCTGGAAGTAAAGCCTGAATCTATGCAGCCCTGCCTGCTGGGGAAGAGAGGAGGAAATGAAGGTAAAAGCTTGCTCTGATTTCATTAGGGAGGGAAAAAGGAGAGGGGAGCAAGGCTCCGCACCCCGAGCCAGCCACCCAGGCAGGGGGCACTGGGCGGAGGCGCTGGGCGTTCGTCTTGAGGAGCAGAAAACTGATTTTTGCTGATAATCACAGGTATCAAACACACTCCCGGGGTGCAGGCCAGACTATTGATGGGCCAGAGTTTGGTTTTTTTTTTCCTTTAACACCCCATTTTCATGATTCGAATTTTGGTAGAAACACTGAATTTTGTGCATCTCTCACCCCCAGGCACTGCAAAAGGTCTGGCCCCGCAGCATCCCGCAGCCCCGAGCGTGTCGGAGGCACCAGAGAATGCAAACTCCGCAGTCCAATGCTGATTTCCATGTGGTGCGGGAGGAGCGGAGCACCTGGGAAGCAGGGCACCGCGCCATGGCCCGCCGGCTCCGGGGATGACTGGGGACCAGCCTGCCACCGCAGAGCCAGGGCTACCGGCATTTCATGGGGGATCAACTACCTCAAGGTGAAAAAGAAACCTCCTGGGCTGGCAAACCACGTGAGTGTGCAAAGCAAAAGGCTACACTGACTGCTGCAGTGATAGCAGATTTGTGCTAATAAATTCTGCCAGAGCTGGGATGATTTTCTGCCATTCTCATGAGCAGAAATGAGTCGAATCCCATGTACTAAACGGCATTTTGGCACTTAGCAGCAAATGATGGATTTCTCTGAGCCACCTCCCCCCTCTCCTCTCTAATGAGCTCAAAGCAGTCGGTGAACAACACTGGATCTTTAATTTGATAAGAAGTGTGCGAGAAGAACAGATATTTGTTCTTGGCAGGCAGCTTCAGTCAGTTCAGCATTTAAAGCAATGGGCTTCAGTGCAGTTACCAGTTTACCAGAGCACAATTCGCAGCCCCTGTGATGTTGCACCGAGCCCATCTGAATGCCTTGCTTGGGTTTCTGGGGTTTTCCCCTATTACAGTCTCCTCCTGGCATCCCACAGAGCAACTCTCTCCCCTTGGCCAGGTTTTCTCCAGCCCTGTGTTTGCACCTCTTGGTTTCGGCTGGGACCTGAGCCCTTGCTCAGGTCTTCTTATATACACCGTATATATAGTTTATATATACCACCACCTTGATGGTGGCCATATGCTGGGGGCAACAGGAGTGGCTTCTTCCCTCACTCAGCTCGTTCATCTTGCAGAGGGGATGCTCCATCACCCTGGGGGAGCAGAGCCACTGTCAGTAGGCACCGGCAGAGCAGGGGTTAGTCCCCCAGAGATCACCCCCTTTTCCGCACTAGCATCATGTATGAAAACCCACATACCGCGTCCCACACGCAGGCAGCAGCGTGGCTGCTTTGGCTTGTGATTCCCTAAGCCCCATGAGGCTGTTAAGCAGTTATTCTCGTGCTGGCTGCGGCTTTAGCTTCTGTGCAACTCTGTTTTCTGCAATGGTCTGCCGTTATGGGCGGAAAAAAAACCTGAAGTCATATGATTTTGAAGTGCCTTAAAATCCAAGTGGGAAATGCTGCACGTGCTTTTGTGCAAGCTTTAGTGCATGCTTTAGTGTACATTTTTGTGCATGCTTTAGTGCATGCTTTAGTGCACGCTTTTGTGTGTGCTTTTGTGCACGCTTTAGTGCGCACCCTTGTGAAAGGGGGTGCTGGGATGCTGGGCAATGCAGGGAAAGGATGAGCTTGGCAGAGACCCCTGGGAGCCGTGGCCGGGGGGGGGCTGGCAGCCGGGAGGCAGCAGGCGGAGAAGAAGCAGGAGCATTGCACCCTGCTGCTGCCCAGGCTTCGGCTGCAGCAATGTCAGCCCCGGGTCCTCACTAACAAAGAGCAAAGGAGCAGTTAGCCAAACGCTTGGCTTTCTCCTAACAGCCCTGCTGAAAATAACAGGCTGGGAAGACTAAGAGCAATGCGCAGGCTCGGGGCGCAGGGTGGGAGATGGGCGTCCTGGGCGGCTCAGCCCTCCCACGGCTGTTTCCATCGGGTTTCACTTTAAAATTATTTTGGTGGCAAGGCAAAGGTGAAGTGTGCAGGAGGGAGCACGGAGCGACTGTCACTGGTGCCACCAAATTTCCACCAGAGGAAAAAAAGGTGATTGAACTCTGAGGGCTGGGACACCCGGTAAGACGTAAATGCCCCGTTTCTGGGCTGAGCATCCGCAGGGCTGGTGGGGTGGCACCGGGGCTCATCTCAGAGCAACTAAATCCCAGCGCTAAGCCACGGCATCCTTTAACCTGGCAGAAACCTGGGTGGGAAGAGGGGACCGGGTGTCCATCTCCTTTGACAGGGCTAGACAAGAGTCACAGCTCTGCTCCTCAGTGCAGAGAAACAGCAAGAGAAAAGTGCTAGTCTGTACTTAAATACAGGGGAGGGGGAGAAGGAAACATCCAGGAGGAGATGGCATTTAACACACTTGTCACTCAGCAGTTATTGACAAGACTAATTTGTTCCTAAATGCTGCAATAAAACGTTTCCCAGAATAGTGCAGCTGTATGATTACAGGGAAAGTAATAATTAAATCTTATTTATTGGTTTTCATATATATGCGTGTGGATGTGTGTAATGTTAAATATTGTTGAAGTAGGAAGGTGAAGCACCTAGAAATCTTGAAAATCATCTTCAGGCTCCACCATCGCTGCTGTCCTCATTGGGAACAGGACCCGGCTCTAAATAATCCAACCTGCAAAGCTGCTCCTTGCCAGATCTCCAAGTGCTTTACAAACGCTAACACATCTGTCCTTAGAAATTGTCTCTCAAAGTAAGGTGGATATTTTCTATTACCATAGCATGGGCGTGGGAGATATTACCTGTTACAAGCCCCTGGTCTAATTTTCTATGACTCGTTAAGTAACCGTGGGATTCAAGTCTCCATAGAAACATCTATCATTTTATAAATGTTTACCCGTAAAAAAATAAATTGGTGATAGATGCCTTGCAGACCTCATTTCTCCTGCCAAACTGATTAAAACAGTACTGGGGGGAGAAAAAAAAAGACAAGAAACAATTTTGCTCTTCTTCTCAGAACAATTTAATCTTACCAGCTGTCACACAATGCACACCATGCCCCAGGCTGCTTTTGGGTACCTGTGCTCTTCTGCATCCCTTCTGACCTCTCCTGTTTGATAGCGTCTCCTTAGAGATCCCTCTTGTTTGTGTAGCGCTGCTTTAGAGGGAAGTGATGTGCCAGCTATTAATACCAAATTACTGTTCCTTCCAGAAAAAAAAGATCTACTCCATCACAACGACGGATCCACGGGCTATTGCAGAATTGGGTGGCTGGGATGTGCGGGGCTGGGCGGGTTGGAAACCTGAATCAAAGCCTGATCTGGTTTAACGATTTGACAGCTTAGTTTCAGCTTTGGGCCCTTCAAAGCAGAGGGCAGGCTGGGCTGCCAGACACCAAAGCCAGCTTCACCGTGGAAGGCAGTAATGCCATCAAAGGCTTTGGGGATCCCAGTCCCTGGTTACAGCTCAGGTTTCATTTGAGTTACGCCTCATAAACTATTTTACTTCAACAATACTTTTAGTTTATCCCATCATCTTCTCTCCCCCAAGTAATTCCCATTACTAACTAGCCACAGAGCCCTGGCCTTGGGAGAGCATGGCTCTCCTTTCTGTCTCTGCTTAGCTGGAGGGATGGCACGCTTGGGCAGCCCGTCTGCTCCTACCTCTGTCCTAAAGCCAGTGCGCGGGGCGGCACTGTGACGGGCTGGTCAGCAACGGGTACCTTCGTGTTCATTTTGTATAGACAAAAGCAAATGAAAGGACATGGGGAGAAATTTCCTGCCCTGCGAGAGGGTTCAGGCAGCAGCAGAGGTTTCCCAGCGGGGTTGCTCCAGCCTCGCCAGACCCCGGCACACGGACCTGATTCCTCACCCGTCGGCTTCAGTCCCCAGAACGGCCAGCTCTTACGCTTCAGAGAATATAATTGTTTTTAGGAGGGCCAGACAGCAGCCCGCATGGTGCAGACGCACGTGGTGCAGTGCGGTTGGAGGGCCTGGGATGCCGTGCAGTGCCAGCGGCCCTCTGGGCCAGGCAGCGGGTGATGATGCCGAGTGTGACACGGCAATTCCTATGTCCTGTTGCCTTCGGGGTTTGCCAGGGAACTCCTGGAGGAATTTGATATTTGCTTGCTATGACAAAGTTAGGGTTTGACACAGTTAAGAATATGCTTTGCTGTAAACTTTGGGGATTCATCATATCTTTCCTTGTTTACAAGACAGATTTTTTGGTTATGTTTTTAAGTTGAACCACTGAAGCCGAGACATCTGACTCACGGGACCGTGCCCTTGGCCCTGCCGCTGTCTGGGGTGTAACATGGCTCTTCTCCTGCACTAAAACCCTTAGGTGAATTACCCTCCTGATCTGGATCAGAAACACGCTGGGCATCATCCCCAGCAGTGCCACCGTGGCACGGCACAGAGTCAGCTCTCGGGATGCTAAAATGGAAGGAAAGACAGCAGGGGTGATGCCCCAGCCCTGCCAGGGTGAGGCTGCCCCGTGGTTAGGACACTCTGCTTTTGCAGCGGGGCTGGAAGGATTTGAGGTGTATCTCATTTGCAGCTAAGATTTTGCCATGAAATAATAGGTTTTGCTCCTAAAAATATTTTTCCTGTCATTTTACCAAAGCTTTGCCTTCCATAACTCCTTCCTCCATGCCGTGTTGTGCTGTGCCACGCCATGCCATGCCATGCCATGCCATGCCATGCCACGCCGTCCCATGCCACGCTGTGCCAGAGGCGTTTACTGTGTCCGACTTGCACACCCATATGGAGGGGAATCCTGAAGTTACTTGCAAGGAATGGACCTACGGAGGGTCCCGGTGACTCTGCAGGGACCACCAGACCCTGACTTAGATGCTTAAAATCATAGAGTATAAACGCTCCTAGCCATGTAACGCCGAAACAGTATATAAGGAAACAGTTATTTCACTAAGGAAAAAACCCTCTTAATTATAACAGTCTCGTAGTGAGTGAGTAAGTCATTTGACCAACATTTTCAGACTCACCGCAGGATGAAACTGTTAAAACAAAAGAAAAAAAATCAAAAGAAATAAGAGTTTCGAGTGTGTTTTTTTCCCCTGACCCAGAATAAATGATACCTCAAAATAAATGACATAACACTTCATGACTTATTGTTCTTTAAAAAATCATTAAGTCAACAACTGTTAGTGTTGCCTCCTGGTATTAAACTTGGGAATGCCATTAATATTAAAGTCCAGGACATCTGTCAGAGTAAATGCCATCTCTTTCCAACTCTTTATTTGCAGGTTGAAAATAATTTCTGCAGTCAATATATATTTGAGTCACACTTGTACAAGAGTGAAAAATACCTCCTGGTTTATGGGTGTCAGATTCTCCGCTGGAGATCTGTGCCAAAATAACGAATATTTAACGCTGAAGAAGAAATAAATTCTATTCACTGTGCCCCACAGGCAGTTACTTTTAAGGAAATTAGGGTACCAATAGTTGTAATTTAGAGTCTCTTACATGCATCATAGACAGCAATGAAAAATAAGACGTGCTCAAGTCTGCTCAATGCCTTGAGAAAATGCACTTTAAATTATTCAGAGGCAGTTTGTCTCACACGCGGTATGCTCGAAGCCCCTCCATTAACGCCCCGCTCTCAGGAGCTGGCGGCAGGGGAAGGCAGCTGCAGGAGGGGGGGTTGGTGAGCTCACCTGGGCCGCTGCCGGCGAGGTGGCTTGGCTCTGCCTCGAAACCCCCCTGCCCTCCGCGGGATGCTGTGCCGCGATGCTGCACTGGGATTCCCCCGTTTTTGGAAAAGCAGCTAAGAGCTTAGAGGATGCACAGTGTTAAAAAAACCTTTTTTTTCCCCCTTTTTCCCTGGAAAATGACAGACTGTAGCAGTACTGCCCGCCGGCCCATGGGGCTCTGACGTGAGGCCATCATCCTCCCTGCCCGCATCTCCCAGCTCTCAGCTGGAGCTGTGCTCACTTTCCAGACTGGGAAGCATTCCCTTCGCAGATAGCGCTGGGCATGGAGAAACCTCTGGAAGTGTTGGCAAAGGGCCCTGGGGTGCGAAGCCTGGGAGCTTCGATGGAGAAGTGCAAGCAAAGGAGAGAAAAAGCCCATTTAAAGAGCAAGTTATGGGCACAGCATGGGTCGGGGCTCTGCTCAGCACCTACAAACGCCAACAAGTTTCACCTTTAATTTTAATATGTTCAAACCCTGGGCCATTGTAAAGCCTTTTTGTTACAAGATTTGGTTCTGAATTTGCCCTGGCAGCCCTTTAAGAGGATTCTTCCAGCACAGATAAACAAGAGGTCTCGCAATGATTGATGGAAATATAGAAATATTTGGAAACATTAACAGCAGGGTCAGCCCAGAATGGAAACTCAGCGAAGCGGAGGTCCAGCTCAGTAATTGAAGTGGAATCAGCTTATCAGGAGGTCCTAAAATAGACCTGGGTTGGTAACACTGCCCCGAGCCTCCACTTTTTAACATCGCAGTAGGGTTTTTCACTAGGATGTCTGGCAGAGTTTTTGTTTGCAAGTCAAGCAAGTCCCTCTGGGACCAGCAGCACCTGGGACCAGAACCAGGGCTTGGCTTGGAGCCGCACGACTCGAGCGTGGCCCTGGCCGCCTTCTCAGGGTGACCCTAAAGAGGTCCTTGAGGAATGACAGCAATCCGGTGGCCTTTCTGCTTCTCTCCCCCTGACACTTGAGCAAGGAAACTCATCCTTCAGTTTAGCAATAGGATCTTATTATAGAGCATAGTATATACAGGCAGGTAAACCTGCCTTTTCCATGGAGCAGAGGATAATGTCGAAGCACTGTAGCCCATGACAGATTACAGACAGGGCAAAATCTCTCATGCGGCGGAGGAAGATAGTCCCTCACTAATTCCCTCCAGGAGCCAGTTTATTGTACACCAGCTGGCATGAAAGAAAACCCAGTCTAGAAAAACAGAGAGGTTATGAAGACTGAATGAAGCACAAGAGCTGAGCTCTGCTCTGCTGCCCTGCTGCTGGGGTCCAGCCCCGTTTGCATCCGGGAAGCAGGAAACAAGAAGTCTAGAAATTAGACCTAGTAATAATATTAGGCTTAATATTTTCAAAGGTAGAGGGAAAAAAGGTTCAGCTTAAACCTGGGGAGCAGTAGAGCCGTCCTTCGCAGCGGGGACAGACTATCCATCACCTCTTGGATCCGAGCTGGATGCTTGGAGGAAGGCGCAAGTGATGGCCGTGAGCAGCATCACATCACCGCTTTCCAAAGCCGCGGCCTCCAGCAGTCCCTGAGGCTGTCCCCGTGCAGGGACACCGTCCATGCTGTCCTAGAAGGAGGGCACGTGGCTGGCATCCCAAGCAAAGTGGTTGCCTGGAGAATACAGCACCCGAATGCCGATAATTAGAAAGTGGCTTTTAGTTGCAGAAATGAGCAAAATATTCAGAACAATTTATTCAAATAAAAAAGAAAATCAGATGTCTGATTTTATTTAAAAAAGGCTGAGGTTCCTCCCTTACATTTTCCAGGTAGTTCAATAGCAGCTGGAGTTGGAGCTCGTTTGGGCTGGCTTTCAGTTTTTATTTTTCCCATTTCTACTTTATGAAGATGCCTTTGAGATGAGAGCTTGGGCCATCTGGGTTACTCAGCCAGCCTTTTCCACTAAGTTTGAAGATGCAGATGGGACAAAAGTTCATTTTATAAACAAGGTGACCTCTAAAAGAGGCTGAGTGTAAAGATGGGGCAGGGAATATTTTTGACATTTTATGCAAAATGTGCCACAAATGAAAATCTCAGCCTTGCAGAGGAATACAGAGACTCCYCAGCATCACCAAGCCTTTCCTGGGAGGCCAGGATGCTTGGGAGGCCGTGTGTGTCTCTGCTGCTGCGACCCCCTGTAGCGCAGGCACGGGCCCTAAATAACTCTGGTTATTTAAAGGCTGACAAGACGTTAATAAATATTCTCCTCCCGAYGAAATAAACTTAATTGGCTTGACTCAGATAGGAATAACAGTATACTCCATCTCCTCTCTGGGCATTTTTCAAACTATGTACAGAAGCTGTAAACCCAGTTTTTATGATCTTCCTTGGATGAAATAATGAAATGAAATCTCCGATGTCTGATGTACCAGGCACTATAATTCATGGATGAAACAAGGTGTGTTTGGGGGACAGCTCAGGACAGAAGGCAGGTTTTATTTATTGGGTTTGGGGGTTTTTTTGCTACTGCACTTTATTTCATTATATAACCTCTCATACTATATTCAGCATTAATTCATGGGGCATTATTTGAAGCTTATAATGTAAAACCAGTGAAGTGTTACTGGATGAGTGTTTTATGTGTGTGCACAATTACTTTGCTGAATTTGTTTTATCTGCTTTCAAGTGCCTCTTTTTCATATAACCCAATGTTTTAAATAGCATATTTTTTTGAGTGTTTAGGATTTAAGTAGGTAGACTCTTCTAAATGATGCTTTCTGGGGATCTCTGGCATTTAAAAAATTAAAGGYGTATAGCTGAGTCCAGTTTAACTCTCCGAGTTCTTTAGCGTATGTTACATGACTTGGATGCCAAATTTGAGGCTCTCTGTGTTCTCTTCGGTCCCATGACAAAAGTAGCCCAAAGAATTTGGACAAATTGCAGGAGCGATAGACGAGAGATCTTGGGATCTCTCACGCTGGCCGCGGCCAGTGTTGCCCCACAGCAGAGCAATGCGGTGAGGGGGAGACAGGGCGTAGGGATGGGTGCTTTCTCTTCCTTCCCAGGGCACAACGGAGGTTGTACAAAAGCAATCGGCACTGAGCTAACGTTTCCAGCAATAAAAATGAAGTTGTTTCAGTTCTAAAGGCAGCAAATTACCTGGCTRGGTTGCTGCATGTGACAGCCAGCATCCGTAACACTATCATACAGTGGGATTTTTGGCTACTGCCTCTGCTTTTCCAAACCACTCGTTATTTGTTCAACCACTTGTACTTTCTTCTCCTCTTTTAGGGAGAGTTTTTCGTGATGTGTTCGTGTTTGTATGTACTCTTATAAACCTGCCCTGATCAGGGTGGAGATGGGACTTGCAAGAGCCATAAACCCCCTGATCCCTCCCCTTGGGGCAGAGATGGAGACCTGCAGCACATGAGCTCTCTATGTGCTAGTGTCTTCGGGGTAGCAAAGCAGGGCTGAAGACGAGCGAGATAGAGCAGTGAGCAGGGAAGGATGGGTTTGAGAGCTTGGTTTGGGCATTGACTCGCCAGCCTCACCCTCGGCACCATTCAGACCCCTTTCCACAGGTACTTGTCCCTGCTCCCCTTGCCATGCCCAAATCTCTGGGATGCACCGAGCATGAAGACTCACTCCAACGCACACATGCACTCACACACACGCACCGGCTTTCTCTGCTGTGAGCCGCCTGGCCCGTGGCAGCGAGCACAGAGCCTCCTTGGACACTTACGTTCATTTTTGCACGCCCAAAGCAAACAGTTTCTCTGCAGAGAGCACGCTGCAACACGCGCCGCAGCAAAGACGTCATCAGTGCAATTCACGACAGTGCTGTGAGAGAGAGGTTTGTTCCCGTCGGCCGTGAATGCGGTGTCTGGCTCCTGTTCCTTTTTTTGCCGTATTTTGCCTCCTCCGTGCTGCGAGGCCTCGCAGCGGCCCGTCATCGCTCCTGGGCTCTGCACGTCCCACCTGGGGGGCAGAGCAAAATGGCCTCGTGATGAATGAAGATAAATGGTGCTCTCACGCTGATGGGCTGATTAAATTAACCCTTAAAGACACTTCAGCCCATATCGATCAGCGGGGCGCGGGCAGCCTCTCCCCGCTCCCTCTCGGCCAGCCGCAGCCAGGGGACAAGTGCAGCCGAAGAGCCCTGCTCGCTCCATTAAACACTAAACTGCTGTAACGAAGTGTGATGGCAATGATAAAACCTGCCATTAGCTCCTGCCTTTGGGACATGAGCGTTGGCCGGGCCGCAGAGAAAGGCTGGGACCCCCTCACAGCCCCGCTGCCCGAGAGAGGGACAGGCAGAGCAAAGCTCGCTGGAGTCCCCGTCCCAAGCAATTAATTTGCAGTTGAGCTGTGCGAGGGATGCACTCAGCATTTCTGTACGGCATTGCAACCTGCCTGTTTACTTGTGCTCCCTTCACCGCCAGATGCTTCTGCCCATTGTATTTTACATCATACTTCAGCTTGTAGAAGCTTTCCAGAATACAGTTTGCTCTTGCTTTACATGTTATTAGGTTTTTCTGCCGTTTTACAGCATCTGCCATAATATGTGTCTGCTCTTAATGCTTTGGAAATTACTGTATATTAATAAGGTGTTCTGGATTTCCTGCATCTTCATCCGTACGGATTAGAGATGCTGCGGTTCAGTGGTGATAGAGTAATTTTAAAGACAAAAAAAAAATTTGGGAGATATTATGAATGCAGGAGCTTAAAACTGAAATGATTTTTATGTTGCATATTATTTTATCTCCATGAAATAGATAAACACAGAAAACCATAGCCTTCTGACTGGGAGTAGTCAAACAAATCATGTAGTTAGACAGAGACACAACCGGAGTCTGGGAAAGACGGATGTGTTTTAGGCGTCTGCCTAACGATCACAGCGGTGGGATTTGAGTGGTAATCGTGGTACAAGGCGGGTATCGGCCAGTTCAGTCAGATGGGGACAAATGTGACTCTTGGAGACAGTGAGATGACGGTGGGGTCGGGTACTCAGCCTCCCCTACACCTCGCAGGGCTTTGTCCGTGTGTATAGCAAACACAGACAATTTAAAAGCCACCAAATCTGTTTAAAGACACAGTTTGGCAAAGACTGTAAGGTTATGAGATGCTTCATCCTTATTCCTTGAGTACTTAAGCCACTTTGCAGATGTATTTATCTATAAGCACAGCCACAAATCCCACAGAGTGTAGGAGGTGGGATTCATGTTCATACAGCTAAGCATCTGCTTAAGTGCTTTGCTGAACGGGATACGCAGAAGCTTGAATAGATGGTGCATCTCTGATGATAAGAGCAGGATCAGGCCCTCCGTTTGTATTGACTAATCTAACTTTAAATTGTGGCAAAACCACTACTTGTATTGTACCTCCTATTTCCATCAGATTTTTCAGCTGTGGCAACAAATCCAAAAGGATGTCAGGAGTTTGTAGGCTGAATGTTTGCCTATTAAAAATACATGTCTACAAGAAAAGCACATTTGTGGGTTGTGTGGCTCAGGACAGGAGGAACGAACACCCATTCCCAGGATTTTGAGTGATGGAGCCTGGTGCTGTGCCTGGGGCAAACCAGGAGCCCCTGCCTCAGGCATGCTGGTTGTGGCACTGACCCCACCTGCGGGGACTCGAGCTCAGACCCCACCAGAGACCTACCCCAATGAGTGCCACACCGGGTGCATGAAAATGTGAAGAAGAATCTGGTCTGCTATGTAAACAGAGGATTTTCTTTCTTTCCATATAAATCATCTGAATTTCCGTGCTTGCTGCCCATCCATGATACGATGCTTTGAAGAGAGGAGAAGAAAAAGTGATGGATGCATGTGGTTGCAGAGGACAAATGTCAGACTGGGAAGTTTTGATAGATACTGAAAGCCCATCTAGGTTTTCAGCCAACTATAAATTCATTTTGCGGCAGACAGATCATTAGAGGATGAGAAAGGAACAAAAAAGCCCAAACCCCTTTTCTGGCGCAGATGGGGGAATTTTTCACATTCCTTGGAAACTCCTGGGTATGGTACAGGATGTTTCACATGGTTACTGAGATTTCCAATGTATGTGATGTGGGGAATACATGTTTCCTATAGCAAACACACACAGCGTGGCAGCTAAGCCCCATTAACCTGCTAACCATATTGTCAAATCTTATTCCAATACTAATAACTGTTAATGGTTTACTTTACATTGGACCCTTCCTGCACCCTGGGGTTGGTGGAGCCACATTTATCACCATGCCAGCTGAGCTAAAGGGAAATCCTTGTTCTGGCAGTGCCGAGGAGCTGCTGAAGGATGCTCCTTGTTTGGGGGCTCACCACTTCGCATGCCCTGAACACCGGCAGGATCAGCCAGACGCCAGAGGAAGGCAGAGGCGATAGTCAAGGCCATGAACATTGGTTCAGCTCCTTATTTTCTCGCAGACTTTGTGGCCCTTGGCAGGTCACGCACATCTCTGAAGCAGGAATAACCCTTCAGATCCACAGGTGCCATTGCCCTCTTCCCCAAGCCACGAGCTGCCGCTACGCCCCAGTGCACTGACCAAAGAGCTCAACCATCTTCTTCCAGCAGCATGCCTTGATCTTCCTGCATTTGGAGATCAGCGATGCCTTTAAATAATGCCCTGTCAGTTGATTAACAAATATACTACCCCAAGCCAGACGTAGCGCTAAGTCTACTCCGAATCCATAGTGTCTCAATCGAAACGCAATGACACAACATTTATCCTCCCCTTGTTTATTATTTTGGAGTTGTCTTTAACCATATAGCTCATTTAGGGCAAACCAAGTCACAGCTAGATTAGATTACAGCAAGGAAATAGGATTATTTTAAGTAAATAATATAAAACATGTCTATGGAAACTCCATGCTAATTACATTATCTTTGGTACATTGTGAGAGAATTATCTGTATTGTATTAGGTTGTGGAAACATGCCAAAATGCTATTTAAAATGTGAGTGGGTTGTAACGACGAGTCAGTCATTGGTCGCAAATAAATTAAGAGGCAGGAGACGTTTGTGTTCAGCATTTCTGACTTTCATTTTGTCCCCCCGCTCCCAAGGCCGTGGCTATGGAGAGGAACCACACACCAATGGCTTAAACACAGAGGTGAAGCTCTTGTGATCATATCTGCCATCAGACAGCCCTTTCAACTCCAGTCCCTGCTGCTTGGAAAACATCAGAGACGGCTCTAAAAAGCACAGAGAGCAAGCGCCAGCAAAAGCCACTTGTAGTCAATGGTTCTGTTTTCATGAAACATTGAAGTTTCCATCATAATTTGTCCAATCTGGACCAAATGACAGTGACAAAATTTGTAATGATTTTTTTTTTTCTCCTGCCGACAACTGGCTGGGAATAACACAGGCGGCTGTCAGCAGCGTCGTGGTGTGCTTGAAGCTGGAGCCCAACCAAGTGTCATCAGCGGGATCGGAGATAATTTATTTGACAGGCTACTAATGAACCTAAATATGACAACAAAAATGACTTTCTAATCTACCCGAGAATTTAGAAACTGAAAAACCTGATTAGACTCTCGGTCTGGGGTCACACTGCCTTTAGCCCCACAGCTCACAATCGCTGAAGATTCAGAAGAAAATGGAAAAAATTACTGAATCGCCAGCAATTTGGCTGAGACAGACGAGAATCAGGCTGTGGACCTGGCAGCCCAGGTCCCTCATCTGTTGCTGTCTCTGCCAAGTCTCACCGTGCAGCCCCGGCCAACCAACGTCCATTTTCTCCTGACGGTGGATATAAGCTATTTCTTCCTTAAAACACCTCCATTTGAACACAAAATCGCATTATTGTTACAGCGGGAGACTGTACGTTGCAGTAGCAGTGGGGGAATGAAGGTCCTACCTAGGTCTTGCAGGTAATGACATCTTGCTCAAAAAGTGCATTTTTTTTTCTCTCCCCCATCATTTCCTTCACTATCATAATTGCCCGGTTCTTCAGAAAAGGAGCCTCAAAGTCAGCCTTGCTCTGGGTTTTGATGACCATCTGAAGCAGGAGATGCACAGAGTGGCTARAGGACATTGGGAAAAACTGGTGCCGTCTAGGAATATTTATGAGTCATTTATTGAGTTCAGGCAGCACAGAGGTTCCTGAGGCACTTGGGATGGTGTCCCCAGACTAATCACTTCACCACTGAATATTATTTCCTCTCTGGATGCATCTGCCTTTAGGTTGCCACCACACTTGGTGCCTCCATGTCCTGGTCTTCCCCCCCAGGTTGAGTTTTTCTCTGGCCCTGCTCGGCTTGGAGCCCGCAGCCAAGCATCAGCACGATGCCAACACGGCCGATGGGAATGCCTTGACTGGAAAGTCCACTGCGCCAATTCTTCTAACATTTTAGAAATAGGCAGCAAGCAGTGGTGGGACTCGTGCAGTTGAAAGGACCCAACGCTGGGAGCTGAATGTTAACTCTGCCCTGTGCTACTGGAGGGTTTCCACAATGAAGCTTCTCATTACCCAGGCATTAATTAAAGACTTGGGAGGAGCTCCYTGCCGATGCCAGCCCTGGCGTGTTGCTATGGCATTGCACCAACCAAGAAACCCATGGGAGCAGAGGAAAACACTGCTTCCCCAGTGCCTCCCACCAGCAGCTTGCTCAGTTTTGGTCCCACCACAGCAAGCACCGGAGCCGGGGCCCTACTTCTTATACTCTGCTCATATCCAACCACAGCATCAGCTCCAAGTAAAAGCTAAAACCCAGCACTACTAACTTAAAAGCTGTTATCAGTAAACTCTGCTACCTTCTAGGAATGTATTTGGAACTACTTACTCCTGAAATGTCTTTGAGGAGCTGATTTCTGTTCCAGTGTAGCTTCAGAGAGTTTTTGAAACACAAGGACTGAGCAAAAAGCCTTCCCCTGCATCCAAAGAAACACATGCAAAGAAACACAATATTCTCTGTACAGCACAACACACTCACAGCCTCCTTCTTCCCTTTCATGACTTAAACGCTCCAGAGACTTAAAGCATTCAGAGGGCAAACATAGCACAGCCAGGGCAATGGGAGATCCCTTCCCAACGGCTCCGACAACGTGGCCTGGGAGAGACTGCTCATGGAGTAAAGGGCAATCTTGCCTCCACATCTTTGAGTCTTTAGTTTTCACAAGTATCTATTTTAATATAATATCATGTCAATGATGGCATAACTATCAGAAGGCATTGATTTCTGCTCATTTGATTTCTTTCTATGGTCTCACCTAGAGCCAGGAGAGTTTTGGAGGTGAATTTATTCATCATAAAACACAGATCCAAGAAATAATGTTGGTGAATCTCATTTGAGCACATCTGATAACTTTGGCTTGGAGGAAGGGAAATGGGGAATTTTAATTTTTTTAAGGAGTTCAAAACCTTCAAGATTTTCATTAACAAAATCACATTGTTCTACAGAAAACCAACCCTGTTTAGTTTTCAAAAAGACTGAAGAAAGCAACATCAGCTTTTTTCTCTAAGCCTGTGGAAATACCTTGCATCATTATTTTCTTCATTCTTTAAAGCTTTGTGCCGTTCTGGGTTTAAGCCACAGAGATGTTTCCCCCATCTCACCCCAGTTTTTTGGCTCAGCCACAGAGACAGAGAGGCTGGAGGCCTCTGGGGCTCCCCAGGGGACAGAAACCCACCCAATGCTCTCCAGGGCAGCCTGAAAAAGCCCAKAACATCAAAGCGGTTCAGCAAACCGTCCCCTTTTTCCTCCAAAGCATGCGGTGCGGCAGTGATTTCCTGGAAAACAGCTAGCAGGCACAATTAAACCTGGCTTTCAATGAAATTTTTGCAATTTCTACCCATGCTGCTCTCAGGCCTCATGTATTAATTATTCCTCTTTCTAGGCTCTTCAGCAGGCCTGTTACAAAAAGAAAAAAGGCAAAATTAAAAGCACATTCCCCTGATTAAATCCCCACTCCGGTCCTTCTGGCTTCAACCACCTCCCTGTGGCTGAAAACCCTCATTTTACTGAATTTTACTGCCAAGCCGTTAATGCCTGCCTCAGGCGGGGAAGGGAAGGATGGGTATTCAGTGCTTGGGCTCRCCTGCACCCACAACAGCCCTGCGGAGAAGCCGTTCGAGCAGCGGCCCCAGCACCCAGCAAGCCAGCAAGAGAAAAGCTGAGAGAGACACACTTAACAGACCAGTATTGCCTGGTGGGGTTTAGCCTGGGGATGTATTTTAAGCAAGGAAATAGGATTTCTTTGCAATTCTCTACTACTTGCCCATTTCGCTTTCGTGGCAGTTCACCTGCCCCTGCTTAACTGAAGGGAACACAAGCTGTGGTGGCTTGATTGGGAGCTTGTATGATTTTTCTTGCCTCGGTTTCCAGGCGCATTTCTCCAGGGCACAGAAGCCAGGGGGGACGTGCAGGAGTCACGTGTAGGTTGCTCCAGTATGTGCCAATAAAATGTTGGCGGCACGTGAGGCGCTTGCCGGGAGGATACGGGAAATCTGCTGCGGAGAAAGGATTTGAGAAATGTTTGAGCGAGTTTACAAACTTTTTTGGCAAGCGCGGGTTTCGTACTCTGCCACCTATATAACAGGCGTCTCGGGGAACAGTGAATTGCCGGTAATGGGCTCTGTGGGAGATATAAATCACAGCTAAGCTGCTTTTATTCTCAGATTCTATATTGTTATTTATGTAGTCAATTATAGAGCCATGTGCTAAATTGTACGTCTGATGCACCTCTGACAACCAGACCGGCACGTAGCTCACTAGCCCAATGCTCCCACCTCCCTCTCCAGCTTCCTCTCCTCTGGTGATTTTGAAAGACGCTTTTCACAGAAATGTGCCCTTCTTCCCACCTACAAGTAAAATTTTGTATCAAAATTACATGCTGTTGAAATCCAGCTTGGGTGATATTCTGCTGTAGCCACTGGCAGGTTTCAGGTCTCATTTTGTAGCTCATTAGATCTGGGAGTAGGAACCTCCACCATTTGATACAGAAACGTTGCAATTGAGGTCCGTAAAGATTTCATCTAGTTTTGGATGACAATGAAATATGAGATTTGATAATAATGACATTCCATGACAGCTGCTTATAGAAGTTTTCTGGTTCTTAATGTCAATCTGCATCTCTTGTCAATGTTTTATTCAGCAGAATTTGCTGTGATGCCCTTGCCTTCTAGGAGAAATGGTGAAAGAAATAGTCCTTAACTCAACAAAATATTTCTGAGTAAGAGACTTTTGGTGGGATAACTGGCTGCAAATTAACTGATTTTTTTTTATTATTTTTTTTAAAAGYTTGTTGTTTTGAAGACAAACTTTCAAAGAAAATTTTCCATTAGAAAACCTGCATGAAAGAATGTCTCCATTTTCTATGTCATTATTAATAACACTGCTCTATGAGCAGTGAAATTAAGATATTCATCAAATACCTTAATATCTATATATCAAATATCCAGTTTCAAAACTGATGTAGAAATTATTATTTTAAAACTTTGGTTTTCAATAAGAAGATGTCATTCTTGGTAAATGAGGATAAAGTCCATTATTTTCCTTTAGCTGTACATGTGGCGTAAAACATTAAAAGCATTTTCAAAATGTCATTGATTTYCCCATAAATGTGACAATTCCAACAAATAGTACCTTCAGAATATACGATATATCATTACAGGCGTTCCAGGCAGTGACCCTATTAAAAATATCTGTTGCCAGCACGCATAGAAAGCGTTATCAAGCCCATATTCCCCCCAAACATTTTATGGGCCAGTGATACGCATTCACTGAGCCAGAAAGCCTCTGGCCTTCTTCCACTGAATTCAGTGGAGTTGGATGATGACGATTTTGGCTTGACAAACTGCAATATCAGCCACCTGGATAAATGGCATGTTTTGCAGGCGCGCGAGCARTGCCCTGGGCTCTGCCTGCAGCTCCATCCCTGCCAAAGCATCCACCCCCTGACCTTGCCAGGCTTTCCCTGTCCCTCCTCCAGCTCCCAAATAATTTCTCTGTGCTTCCAGTCCCCCGTGCCCGGCTGTTGGTATCATCACGGGGATTGTGCCCATGTGCAGGGAGCCATCCCTGTGGCCCTGGCTGCTCTGCATGCAGAGCGAGCTTCTTTCTCCCTGAGCTTATGCCTGGTTTCAGCTGGGATAGAATTAACTTTCTTTCTAGTAGCTGGGGGGTGCTGTGTTTCGAGTTTGGTAATGAAAGGAATGTTGATGGCCCATTGACGCTTTGGTTGTTGCTGGGTGGTGCTTGCACCAAGGACTTTTCAGCCTCCCATGCTCTGCCAGGTGTRGGGGGAGCTAGGGGGGAGCATAGCCGGGGTGGTTGACCCAGCTGGCCAATGGGGTATTCGATACCATGTGACGTCATGCTCAGTATATAAACTAGGAGGGGTGGTCCGGGAAGGGGGGAGGGGTCTGATGGCTCAGGATGGGCTGGGCATCGGTCGGTGGGTGGAGAGCAGTTGCATCGTGCATCGCCTGCTTTGTATATTCTATTATTGTTGTTGTTACCATTATGATTATTAC
The DNA here is from genome assembly GCA_030449065.1 of Oceanodroma leucorhoa. Classification (NCBI taxonomy): domain Eukaryota; kingdom Metazoa; phylum Chordata; class Aves; order Procellariiformes; genus Oceanodroma; species Oceanodroma leucorhoa. Next base: position 13,956,623 of record JASVER010000011.1, read on the forward strand.
TGTTCTACTTTGTTTTATTTCCATTATTAAACTGTTTTTATCTCAACCCACTAATTTTCCTACTCGTGCCCTCCCGATTCTCTCCCTCATCCTACCGGAGGCGGGGGGTGAGTGAGCGGCTGCGTGGTGTTTAGTTGCTGGCTGGGGTTAAACTGCGACAGCTTATCTACGGGGCCTGTGAAGGCTCACGGGGTGTTCTGCAATYTTCCAAAAATATCAGGATTGAGGGCAAAGAGGAGGCAAGTTTGACTATCGTGAGTGAGAGGAAGAAATCTCTGTATTTAGCAAGATCTCTCGGCTTTTTAGTGAGGAGGCGTGCTGCTGACCTGCGGTACCCCAGTCCCTTCTGGAGCCCATCATCAGCTGCTCCGAAAATGGGCTTTGAAATACAGAGTCGGGGATGAAGTGGCTGTACCGGATGAAGGGAGGAGGGCAGGGGTGGCAGGACAGGCAGGCCTGGGGGAGGTTTCCCGTGGGGAGGTCACTCCCTGTCACTCCTGCTTCACCCAGACACCCGCTCATGGCACCCACCAGCAGCTTGGCAGCAACGGACAAACCAACAGAGACCATTACCAGAGCATCACCCACTTTTGGTGCAGACGCCCTCAAACTAAATCCTTCCCGTGATGYCAGGTGTGGTGTTTAGATGTGAACTTGCCTCTTTAACACATGACCTATGTGCAAAGATGTAGGAATACCCAAGACGTTATCTGCGGCTTCAAATGCTGGTCTGCAGCACCCAGAAGAGCTGGGCACCTACTAACACCCTCATCCCAGCACCGCCCACTGCCCTCTGAGACAAACTGGTGCATCTTAAACCACAAGCAAATTAAAAATTGCAGCACGGCTGCAGCAAGCCATGTTGCAGAAATCTTCCAGTTGTCTGCACCAGCTCTTTGCCTTTGCCTGCCTCAAAAGCAGACAGCTCTTCCAGGCATCCTCAGGATTTCTGTTGATGATTAGTGCACAGCAGGAGCATCTGGAAAGCCTCAGATGAAACAGACTGTGGTAAATGAATCACTTTTGTAAGTGATAGTGAAAATGCCATTTTGTCCATCGTGAACACCCCAGCTGGCTCTGGACCTGGCATGGCCAAAAGTGGGGCCACTTTTATCTAAGGGCCACTTTCGTTAGAGATATTTGGGACTTTCAGAGGACACAGCTGCACCGAACACCGAGGGTATCCCATGATTGACTCCTTATATTGTGCTGGGAGATCCTTGGACATGGGACTGTGGAGTCATCCTCTTTTCTCCACGTTGTTCCACTTGTAGTGCTTTATTGCAATTTCTTGGACTGCAGCTGGACTAATCTACAGAGAGCAGGTGGGCTGGGAGAGTAAAGATAAAGAATGTGCTTTATACTCAGCTTTTAAGCAAGAGCAATAACTCTGTGCATTTCAAAGGTTGTCTACCAAGAAGTTGGGCTGTTACATGTGTTTAATTACCTTGAAAAATGGGCTTTTGCTTTTCTGTGTTATTATTCTTTTAATATGATTCTGCCTTTTCCCAGTTAAATATATGTCAAGAGCTGTATCTATTTTGCTTGGAGCAAAAAACCCTGTTTCCTTCCCTGTTTCTGTTGTTGTTCTCTATATAGTATTGAGAACATAAGACACCACAAAATACAGTTCTGTGACAGCGATTACTCACTACATGCTAACAGGCCCAAGTATATATAAATGTGCATATACACATACGTGTGTGTGTGTGTGTGTGTGTGTGTACGTATACTGCTATGACATTGGAGTTGGGTGGGTTTTGCCACAGACACACCAGAGACTCTCTGGGGTCCCAAGCTCTTTAGAGGGATGTTTCCCAACTCCTGTACATGGAAGATAGTAGTCTCCAGGCAGAGAGAGGTAATAAGTCAGAAACAATAATACCATTTACCTCCTCTAGAGCCTACTTTTTTATTACTTCAAACTGTGCACAGGAGATAGGATTCACACTAGGCAGAGAGTGTACAACTACCAGTCCTGAGCCAGCTTTCTAGCTGTTACAAGCTTCACTCCCCTTCTCCTGACAACCTTTTGGCTCAAGAGTGCACATCCTCTTCTGATCTCTCAAAATACCGCACGCCTCAGTTACACTGCCATCCCTTGATATCATTTGCACTTTCTTGTTCATATAACAAAATCATGACAATTTCTGGCAGCAGTTAGGGAGCTGAAAGGGTGAGAAACTCTGCTTTAGGGGAAGTTTCTGGTGCCATTTACATTTTGCCTTACATTATCCACAATTTAATACGAATGAAGTCAGAAATAAATCCTCCTTTCTTTTTACCAGTAAACCAACTTTTTCCTTCCTTCGCTTTACAGCTCCACAGCCTTGATGCTTTTAATTCCATAGAGTATTCTCAGTTGTAGCTTGCATTACATGTGCCGTACAAACGAGAGATCAGCTGTAGCAGAAGATTTTCTAAACGATTTCTAAACGTACAAACGCTGCTTCTGTGGATATGCCAGGGATGACAAAGACTGCCATGATGCAAACCAGGTTGGTTTGCTCTTTATCTAAATTTGGGTTAGAGACACATTGTGCTCTGGTCTCATAGTAGGGGTGAGCAACAGTTACAGGATGAATGAATACATGTGTATATACACATACACGTGTACAGAACCACTGAGAATTTTTTTGTCATGCAGTATGCCTGCAACGCAATTGCAGATAAGAGATCCTACACTTAGGAAACTCATGTAATATCAGCACCCTCAGCTCTGCCAAGCCCCAAGCCTTGGGGATATATCAGATCTGGTGAAATTCAGAGCGCGCCATTCAGAGATGGGATCTAAATTTGGAATTTTTCCTGCTTCTTTCTGTTACAAGTTTACTAGATGGGAAATAGTTTTCCAGATGGCAGCAAAAATCACTGGTCTGACTTTGTCAAAATGTCTTTCACCATCTTATCGCTGGAGCCTAGAAATRGCACTAATACGATAATGATTCCTTTACGTCCCCGGCTGATTAGATGCGAACAATGATTGATGACTCCTGTATCATTARGGATTTCCTTTCCCTCCCCTCTCCTCTCCCCATTTGGGAACATCAGAAGAAATGTTTGCTAAATAAGAAGTAGTGCCCTGCCTTTTCCTTGATAGAGAGTCAAGGAGGATCTAAAATTGGAATTTATATATAAAGAGCTGGTGCCACATGAGTCGTACCGTAACTCTCCACCCCGCAAGGCAAGGAGCCTGCCAGCGGGGAACGTGCCAGCGCCGAACACCCACCACTTGTCACTCTCCCGCTGTGAACGAAGCTCTGCAACCAAGATGCTTCTCTCCCGTTACCTCCGAGGGTTATGTTGACATATTTTATGTCCTTTAATAGCACCTGTTGTTAAATACAAAATGACAGCATTATATTCTAGAGTTTTTAAAAAATCATTGAGGGCTTTCATATCAAAAGGCAGCTCGAAAGCTGTCTGTGGGTTTTACACATGCATGGGAAATGCATATGAAGACAAACTTCTTTTTTTTTAACTGAACTTTGCTATTAAGAGACACTCAAAAAAGAGAAGCGGGGAATTTCTTGAATTCCAACAGCTAATGCAGAATCAAAGATGTGATGAACAATCACATCATTAAATGTCAAAAGTGAARTTAATTTCAAAGGGGTGAAACGTCTCATTAAAAGCTAAAAAATACACGGCTGGCATTCATGTAAAGTGCGCTTTTATGAAAAAAAATGAGCTCTATGTATCTGCTTGTCTTCTGACTTGATACTGCCACATCCAGAGCTGAAATGTTTGCTCAGACTGATCTCTGAGACTTTTTTTAATAATGTATGTTCATTATGGATTATTTTCCTATGTGTTGTAAAGTCAATGGGCATAATACTTTCTTGAGGGCTTGGGGACTTTTATGTGCCACTTTGAAAGAAGAGGTGCACCTCAGAAATTCAGAGAGAACTTGATTTGTGGGCAAGAGACAACACTTCTTTGCAGGGAGCATTCCACTTAAAGATGTCTTTTCTCCTTCTCCCCCACTGTACCTCCTGAGCAGAGCAGAAACCTCCAGACCGGTCCGAGACAGCCTGTGCTGTATGAAGGAGTTGAGAAGCTGAGAGCACGCACATCAGAAATGCTTCCAAAATTAAGAGTAGGTGGGATTAGTGAGGAATAATAGTGATACATGCTTTTTGGGACCTAGTCTTATTTCTGTATCTAGTTTTACGAAGTGGTCCCCAGCACACCCGATGACAAGGGACACTGCAGGCTCATCGTGCGCCAAAGACTTTCCCGCTGGCTTCTCGGCCACAAATCAGCTCCAGAGAATACTGCGTGTGAAGGCAAAGAATAGTCCAAGAGGAGAAGCAGGGCAAATGTCTGCCACAGCTGCCCAGTGCATCAGCTTGATGCTTCACATTAAGGTGTCTAACAAGGACTTTTGACCAGTGAGGGGTTGACAAGGCAAATAAATTAATCATTTGTATAGCTCAGAAGCAAAGAGGTGACTSAGCAGCATAGCCATTTGTTATTCAGAGTCATTTCCCCAGTTAGGTGGCAAACAACTTGCACTTGTGAAGAATGATATCTACTGGGGGAGCGGAGCTGACACAGCACTGTTCGGGTCTTAAATTAAGGCCACCAACTTTTACACACCCAACGCTGAAGCTCCCCTCCCTCCCCAGCATCCTACCAGAGTTACCACCAGCCTGAAAAGGGACTTGGAGAGCTGYCGGATCAGTATTACTTACAGGACTGAAAGCAGACATAGCGATGCTGAAAAACTAGATTTTATATGACGCTCCTTCACTAGCGCGTTCCTGGCTAAATTTGAAGTGGCTTTATAGCAGGGGAGACACTGAGGGAGCAAACACTCCTGGCAAAGCTCGRCGGGACCCTGCAGTTTGCCCAGGCTTATCCCAGGACAGGGGCCACTTTGGCATCAGCAAAGGTTTCACGTGTTCGCTGAGAAGCCGGGAACGGAAAGAAGCATTAAAATCAAAYGTTCAACTCTTCCCCGGCTGCAGGGAGCAGAACCTCGCCACGGCAGAGCAGCAGCTGCTCGTCACACTGTTCCCAAGGACCAGGTAATATGAGCATTACAATTAGCGAACAGAATTAATTCATTCTTGAGTCAGTCTTTAATTTCAATGTTCTCCAAGGGGAATCTTTCTCAGACTTAAGACTGGAAAGCAGAGCACAATGCAAGAAAACGAGAACATGTCCAATATAACTAACGATGCAGACAGCTTCCTCCCACAGAAATTATATTATATACGGGAGCTTATTTCATCTTTYGCTCTGGGGGAATATATTATAAATTTTGTTTACTAGAGCAGCCTGAGACAAAATGCTCGCATTTCCTAACATGGAGGAGCCTGGCAGATTCCCTCGCGTTGTTCACAGCTCTTGGTCGTACCAGCTCACTTTTCTGCTTTATTGTGTGTTTCTAGTAGTACCACAGTGACAGCAGAGCCTTCAAAAGAGTAACAAGTGCTGGAGTCTAAGAATTCCCAATATAAATTTGTCTCAGTGGGAAGAAAATTATCATCTTCCCTGATTTTGTTTCATGTACAGAACTAAATTAATCAGATAACAGAAACCACAGGCTGAAGAAGGCAGTGATTTGCAGGAAGATTTGTTTCCACTGCTTTCGAGCAGCATAGGCATGGAAAAAATGGATCAGATCAGAGACACTAGCCCAGAAAGGATCAAGATGCATTTGACTTTTTAGGATTAATTTTTTTTTAAGCTGCTTATTGTAAGAAATGTGGTTGTGTAAAGGACAACATAGTTACATATGAGGAACAACGGGCTGAAGAAAAAGCAAAGCTGATAGCTCAAATGGATCAGTTAACTATCTTTAAAAACTAATTTTTTAGAGGAAATCATCTTTCCAAAATGATGGTAACCTTTGGTCACAGCTCTCTGGTTATACTGGAAAGTATCATCTAATGCATGCTAAGGAAATTAGACTGAGTGGAAGCGGCAAAAAAAAAGAGAGATAGCGTAGGGGTGGGAGTGTGTGTATGTGTGTGTGTCTGCTCCCCTCCCCAAATTCTGCTTCCATCAGTGCACCAGCTTAGCTGCTTTTGTATAGAGAGGATGAGTGAGAAAAATTGTCCCTGTAYGTTAACCTTGATTTGAGCTGGGGGAAGTCTTGAAAGGATAGAAGGTTTTTACTTTCGCTTGCTGCTCAAGGCATGATAGATTGACAGCACTGGAGCAAGTTTTGTGTTAGAAGTCTGAGCTACAAGTTCAGTGTTGCCCGAGGATTAAGGTAAGAGCACCTCCCTTGAAGCTCTCCCCTACAACTCTTGCCATTACTGAAAATATCTCTCAAGCAGCAGTTATGGTCCTGGTTAGCTGCGGGAGGTCTAGAGACCATCGAGCCCTTTTGGTATTCTGGGAGAGAGAAGGTTTGATCTGCCCAAGATACAGATGGTTAAAAACTGTCTTTTCCTTCTTCACCAATAATTGGCTCCAGAAAACAACAAAAACAGCAAAAACATCCCGATCAGACTAATTACTTTGTTTGCTGCAGGCAAACTGGCTGAAGCTGTGGGTGTCTGGGATGTGGTGCATGCCCTGTGCATGTTCCCCACCTTGGGCAGCAATAACTATCCAAAATTTCCYAAAGGGGGTCCTGGAGGGCCTATTCCCGCTCACCCTTTGGGGACCATCCACTTAGATGCCACATTGAGTAGTTCCCTGGGTACGGAGGTGGCTGGAAGGTATTTAAAGCACTGGCATTACACACCTACTGCTTTTAATTGCATTTTCAACTTAAATTGGTTTCATACCACATGAGGTATGAGAGTCTGTGCTGGTAGGGAAAGCTTGTGCTAATCTGCAGGAAGAGTCTCATCTCTATATATTCCTCATGCTCATCTTTCAGTCAAATGACTACAGAGTGAGACTCCACAGAGAATACATCTGCAGAGAAAATGGTTACAGCAGCATCTTTATGAAACTCTCTGCATGGATTGAGGCAAATGGAGGAAAATAAGTCGCAGGGAGAAGGGAGATGGCGAGGTGCGCTCTCCCCAAGGCTCATGAGCACCACTCCCTGCGCAACTTGTTTTTATGACATTATTTTCACTTGGGTTGAYGGAACTGGTTGTGCTGTACAGACAAGATGCGTTTGCCGTGGCGATTGTCACTGCTGGTCCTACAGCAGAGTGTGTTTTGAGCTTACCAGTACTGTGGGATGCTCTCCGTCCTGAGCCCAGGACCACAGCCCACCTGGGGCTTCACAAAACAGACCTTAGCTACTATGTGCATATAAACATAATGTAATTCCTAAATAGACACCATTGGAGAAACACACATCTGATCCCTTGGAAAGGCTGGGACAGGTAAAACATGGTGCCTTTGCTCTGCAAAGGTCCAGCTTGCTCAAGTCTCATCCTGTCTCTGCTATCCCAAAGTCCTTTAGATATGGGAAGGCACTGTGAGAATAGGAAAAAGTTGATAATGTCTGTTAGGCCCAATATATATATATCTTAGAGGCTTTAAGGATTTGGATTTCACGGCACAAATACCCAAGGCTTTTGAAAGAAGCACTGTGCTGTTTGTTTTTGCCAACCTCACTGCCGCGTGGTCTGCTCAGCCGGGTTTGCTCCTCGGGGAGCTCTCCTGCAGGCACACAGGGTCGCACCATCTTCTGGGTTATTAAAGCGGCTGTGCCAATGCTGGCCAAACTACACTGAACTGCCTCCTTGTTTCCATAGTGACATTTCTGCCTATATGAGTAATTTTGGGCTCTTCCTTGTCACACTCAAAAACACAAAGCAAAAAGGAGATATAACAGGCAATATAACTACTGTGCATCAAGCAGATGTCCCAGCTGGGACCAATGGAGCTGCATCCACAGGGGACAGCACCATACAGACATATGTTCCCAAGGAGCAAATTGTCTTCAGCTTGGTTTCCCAGCTTGCTAATGGTATCTGCCCAAAGGACAGGCAGTGTCCTATTTTGAGAGTATCAAATATCCAAAACAACCTCAGAGTACAGTACCTGGTAGCTTGGATGCGGACCAGCATGAGAGCAGTGGTGGTGCTCTGGAGTCCATACAGATGTGACTCTGAACCTCGGTGATTCCCAATCCTTCAAATGGGGAAAATCTTCTTCACAGAGAAAACCACCGTGACTCTTCTGACCTCTGATCTCTCTGTTCTTAGGGTTATGTCGTTGCTACTAAGCTTAAGTTTGGGGTTACCAGTAGAAGTGGTCCACTCTCCAGCACTGGTCTGCGTGGTGTCTTGTATCTACAGTGTGGTCAATGCTGTACTTCTCTGCTCTTCCCAGTTCAATGAGAACTGTAGCTACATCATTACTCTAACCTTGTGCAAGTTAGTGAAAAACAGCAACTTGTGGTTACAAGTGTTTTACCAAATTCACATTCTCTAATTGCAAAAGAGACTCCACAGTCTGAAGAACAGAAGACCAGGGTGTGATGATCAACGTGATACATTGGCCATGTGTGCTCTGTTTGTTCAGTGGAGTACAGTTGTCAAATAATATGCTTCCAGGCTCTGTGAAGCAAATTAATTTTGTATCCTTTAATCAAAAAAACCTTATATTTTTCAAAACAATACCCTCTTTTCCTTCCCTGAGGGCCCTGCAGAGCATAAAGCAATGCACAGAAAGGAGAGAAATAGATGGAGAAAATAAACATAGTGACAACATGACAAATCTTTATAATCTGGTAGAAATTTCTTTCTTTTTTTTATTACTGCATGAATCTGAGCCTGGAATTCTGTTATCTGCCGTGGTAAATAAGGATGAATTAATGTGAAAAAAAGCATATTTATAGTGTGAATATACTGCTGAGTAATATAGTGGGGTTTGCTTGGGAACACAGAGACCAAGTCTTAGCCCTATGAAACACTTTTGTAACCCTGCCACATGCATCTTACTGACACATTGTAAATCCATGAACAACCAGGGCCATAGGATGGCCTATGCAGGAGTTAACCAAGACTCCAGGAATGGAAGATAACAAGTAGATAATCAGTTAAAAAAAATAATGGGTTTTTAGAGAATATGTGAATTAGCAGTGGAACCCCTTGCCACAGGATGCTATGGGTGCTAGAAGATTACAAAGTTCAAAAGGAAAAATCAAAGAAAGAACACATCACTGAGGTATCTCAAATACAAAGACAGCATCTCTGGGCTGGGAAGCCCCGGGGCTGCAAGCTGTGTGAGTCTGGGAGCATTTCCTAGGAAAGTGTTGCTACCTGCTTGCCCCTTTTGTAATCTCTCCTGTCCGCTAGACAGATCTTCAGCGTGATCCAGCATGGTCATTGCTGTCTTCTGATTGAAGGGTTTATCAGCAGGCTCTGTCACTTGTGCTGCACATAACTGATATGTACCTAAAATGGCAAGGAACTTCTGGACCCTAAGTGTTTAGGCCTTTCTGATCCAGGGACAAAGAGAACAAGGAGTTTGGGTTAAATTGATAAAAGCCCTAAAGTAGATAAGGCACTAATATCTTTAGTATCATGCCATGACACCAGATGTGAGCAGGATTAGACTACATGGTGCCTAAAGCACTGACGTCTTGGAGGTGCCCTCTCTCAAGTAGTGACTTAAGAGTGACCTTAGAGAAAGCACAGACCCAGCATTTTGGCATTTCTTAACACAGGATGAGCCCAGTTTTTAACAAGCTCATCTTCCCCAGGAACAGTTTTTCACACAAGCTGTACTGTAAGTGTTTTTATATTTATTCTCTGTGATGAACTTTCCTAGGGCTCAGCCAGGTACAATTTTTGGTTTTAATAGCCTCTCTGTCTCAACAATCTCATCTGGATGAATAAGAGAACTGAACACATCTCTCCTTTTCTCTTATCTTATTCTGGAGTGTCAGAAGAGAGTGAAAATGAGTTGAATGGCCTCTCTACATATTCCAGGCAAATTTCTGTTTTCTCATGTAAGTGTGGCTGAAAGGAGCTGTTGTTCAGACTGGTGTCTACCCCGAGGAACTAGATAACAGGTAGGGCAAGAGGGGGAAAAATGATTAGAAGCTATCATTTTCAAATTACTGGTTTTGTGTATTGCAAATTCTTAAATAAGGCTGGGAAATCTCGCTCTTACCCAGTGGGAACAGACTCATCGCTGGGTTACACGGCTTTCTGTGTCATCAGTCATTCCAACCACTCTTATCTCATGGCTAAATAAATAGAGCTCACATCTTCAAGGGGGGAATCACAGCAACATTTTGGCTTCCCTGTTCCCTCAGGCCTTAATTCTGATCCAGATTAGGGGATGCACTTCAGTAAATACCTGATTTTCATCAAGTGCGATAACTACAGTCAGACTTTTCATGTGCTGAGAATCAGGCACTCACCTCAGTATCTCAGTGAATCAAGATCTGCAATTTTCTCTTTCTGAAGTAAACATGTGCACAGAGATGAAACACGTGCAGTTAACAATGGTACAGCATTTCACATACACTTGAATTAGCGATCAGCATTTTACCAGGAACAACGGCTATCTCTGCATACTACCTGAAAGGAATATATTTAGCAGCAGAATTCGTAAGCCTAGATTTCAAGCACTGTGTGAATATGCAAGGTACTCCAAGGCTGTTGAACACCTCATCTGTTGCCACCAAGGAACACTTAATAAAAAGCAGCTATAATAATCCTTGCAGAAACACCAGCRCTGACTGTGAATGTTTGAAGATACATCTTTGGGCCTTTGCCAAAGGCCTCTCAACCAACCGCCTGCAAGGTCAGAYGGCTGCTGGCTGAGATCCCTCTGCCCCCGTAGGCATCGGATCAGGTCTGCCATCAACAAATGGTATGGGGAGAAGGACCGGGAGCGCCAGCTGGTGCCAGCCTGTTTCCTGCTGGCAAAACCACCTTAGCATAGACAGAGTTTCATTTTGAGAGCAGTGAGGAAGGCCTTGCTACTAGGGAGCAAGGAAGGTGTCAGAGCACCAAGTTATTACTCATTGCAATTACATTTATGCTTAAAATTATGGATTAAAACCTATCCACGAGGTCTACAAAGAATAACAGATAAATTCAGTCTATGCTCTACTTTAATTTTTTCAGATGAATGTTTCTTTTTATACCAAGCATATGGTGCACTAGATTTCAAGTCCCATTGATAGAGACTCTAATCTCTGTAGTCTCTTTATTATATTTTTCCATTTTCTGCTGAGTTGGAAAAAGGCATTGCATATCATCTGTCAGCGTGATCATAAGTGCAATTTGCAGAAGTTTCAGACCGGTACAGTGTTAGTAGCAGCTCGCTGTTCTCCTCCAGACTTGGGTTCTTATGGAAGCAATATAGCTCTATTAAACAGTTACTTCACAAACAAGTACACATTTGTGCAGCATGCTAATGGCAATAATGCAAATGAATCTGTCATGTTTGTAGCTACTATCCCTAACCACCCTATTCGTGAATGTATGGTAATTAAGCTATTACTGCAAATGTAACTGTGTCAGCACTACTAAATCAAGGGCTGTACTGTAAATAAAAATGGGGTCATAAAAAGCAAAGAAGGCAGTAAAAGATAATGGGTAGAAATACTAAGGGCAAGGTAGCAGAGGCTTTGCACAAGTAAAGCAATTTATTTTAAAGACTCCTACTAAAAGATCTATTTTGATGCCATGGCTTGAAATTGCAGATAGATGCTGATATATAAAAAATTAGTTCTTTTTGTCCTCAAATGCAATAGTAAATCCCATGACACCAGCAGGTTTGCGATAAAACCGGTAAGTGWTCATCAACATATTACCCGTCCACTGTGGCTCCATCTCTGAGCTCATTAATAACTGTATAAGGTATAGAAAGATGACTTAACAGACCCCTTTTGTAAAAGTTTGCCACAGAAAAATGAGTTTCCTATTCCCAAAGAATAATTTGTAGCCAGAACTATGCAAAGTCAGGGTTTTTCTTATTTGGTAAACTCAATCGCACTGTATAATTTCTGCTCTCTTCTGTTGTCCCCAGTGCAGCCAGTTTTAAGAGCCAAACAAAATTATTCCCATGTGAAGACCCCTATTTCCATTAAACAGAAGAGAAATTGGATATTTGTAGCAGAAACAATTTTGTTACACAAATGTAAATCATGAGAAACACCACTGAAATCAATATTTTGCTTAGGCTCGACGCGCATATAAATGAAATCAGAGTCTGGCTGTAGGTGACCAGCTCCAGGGGCACACCATCAGTCTTGCTGGTGGGACCTGGACAACTACTATCCTGCTTCAGTTTGAAAGATTTGAGGTTTGAAGAGATTAAAACAAAAAGTCCTGAATTAAAATACGTGCCCTTACTGAGGGGGAGAGAGAAAAGRTAGGAATGATTCAGTTTGGGGAGGTGATACACAGGTGTACAGAAAGAAGGATAGACAATCATGAGCCATATATTGCATATTCTACATGTGCAGATTTTCCTGAGTCCATGATTTTCATAGAAGATAAAACCAAAGAGTGCGATGATCAAAACTGCAACACACTGCATACAAAGAAAGCCACACTCTGTAATTAGTCTGAGATATGCATAGCAGACAAATAGCACTGAAGATGGCACATAGTGAGTTTATCTGTAAAGTGAGAGTTTTCTCCACTGTAWCAGATAGAGGAAGTTTATATTTTCCTAAGGGATATAATTCCTCTTGCTTCAGCACAGAAGCCAATTGCCAGTAGAGATTGGAAGATGCGTTTCCTCCAGGCTGTTTATTCCACTTGCATCCACAATGTGGTTTCCTGCTTTTTTTCTCTAACTCAGCTAGAACAGAGCCCTGACAAGGATAGGGCACTGGATTTGATGTCCCCAATATGCAGATCCTAATTAAACACAGACAAGGGTATGCTGCATCGGTTTGCTGGTAAGCTCCCTAGAGATTGATTTATATAGGGACAGGCACAGTATATAGCTAAGTGGTTCCACAGCATGTTGAGATATTGTCTGGGAAGAAGAGAGCTGGCTGAACTCTCAAATCTGCATCAGCTGGTGGCCATAGCCGATCCCTTTCAAAATATCTTTGCTCTGACAGTGCTGAGGGTCTGAACCGGAGCCAACTGTGGATTTTGCAAATGGCCCCTCTATTTCTAAAGCACTGAGCACAAACCATCCAGTACAGAAGTGATCACCTTCCAACTTGACATTTCAAACAGTTTGCGCCCCAAATCCTCACTCCTTTCTTGCCTCTGGGGTCCGTCCTGGGGCTCGCCCTGAGGCTGTCGATGGGGAATACGATGCCGGGGGAAACACGCTGCAGCTGCTGCAGGTAGGGCTGACAGCAAACCCCTGCCACTGCCCTCTCAAGCAAGCATTTGACAGCACTTGCTTTTGCCCAGCTGGCTGGGATGAAAGAAATTACTTTGCCAATAAGTTTCCAGTTCTATCTAGAAATTCAGTGGTTTTCTTGAAATGCAGAGTGGCTCAGGGTTGCTGGGGGAAGGAAGCTTGTGAACCAAGGAAAAAGGTAACAATAATAATGTGGGGCAGTGAGAGAATGTAAAATAGTTTCAGTTACTGAATACAAAGTAAACTGTGACTAGTTCAGGAGTGATTAATTTATTTTAAAACTCTCTTTTTTAAAGATTTAAGAATTGCATGCTGAGGAAAAGACCAGGTTTGAAGACAGATATCCAAACCAGAGCAAGAGAACATAAAGGCAAAGTTTCAAAGGTATTCATCCTAAAGGCTAAAATTAGAGGTGAATTATGGGAAGATGAAAATTAAACTCCTTTGGTCTCGTACAAGTGCCTGCAAATAGTAGTACATGCTTGAGTGCCCCTGGCTGCTGAGCCCTCTGCAGTTCCCCAGGGTTGTGTGTGGTTACACCACACTCTTCCCATGATATTTATTGCCAGGTCAAGGCCTTTGCTTCCTTTACGACAATTCAAGTATGTACTAAAACCCACATCTGTGTCTGCAGGAAGAATTGCCAGGGCATTTCTGAGAAGAGCCTATCAGGTGCATGAGCACGAGCTCTGCCAGCGGGTGCAGGGGCCAGCGTGCCCTGCAGAACTGCACCGTGGGGCGTGCCAGGAGGGCTCGGCTAGCACATTACAACCCATGTTTGCAGTGAGCAAGAGGCACATGCACAGAAGGAGCAAACGGCATTAAGTTAATGAGCAGTGATCTATTAAACAGCGGTGTGACCACTGCTTGCGGTCGCCTATCTCCTCCCAGCTCCTGCAGATAGCAGCAGTCGTGAAACGATGAGCTCATGTAACAGAGTCAAAGCTGACTTGCCTCATGCTGAAGGACTGAAGTAAAGTTGAAGAAGGGAGTAACTTCTTTTAAGGCTGTCTTTCTAAAGGATAATTCTGGTCATTTCGCCTGCCATACAGCTTGGTGTCAGCCTTGCCAGAAAATAAGCATCCTGCTGTGAGCAGCCAAACAGACTGGTGGTGTGTCTGTCTGCAAGCAGGAAACAAAAATGTAAATTCTGTRTTAGCAAAAGGGAGAAAAGGACTGTGAACTTAACAGGTAAATTGAGACAAACTGTCCTTGGGCTAACACATCCATTGCAGGATGGAATGGATATTGTGACAACAGGAATTGAACTAATTTTTCCATACAGTTTAGTGGGAGCAGCAGGTTTATATCCTGGGGCCTGATCTTCCGCTGACGTGAATCAGTGCTCTGCCACCAGTGAAGCAGCTGGCCTGGAGTGTTTGCTAAGCATGCGTTCACTGGAGCAAAAAAGATGGAATCCAAACTAATGATAATAAAGGTAATCCAGAGAAAAATTTAAACTACTGAAGACGAGGCATAGAATCACGTCTGCATCACCAGCTGTAGCCTCGAACATCTTGTCAAGCTATATTTCATCAAGCTGTATTCTTGCAAATACAAGTAAAATGGCAGCCCCGCAGGGATTACCCGCTGCCCAGTTAACAGTGAAAAGATTTTGAAGTGTGGAAAGTTAAAAAGAAAAAGGTCTCCAGTTTCCTAATTTAATATCCATGTTCTGATGACCTGAAGTAAACTAAAGCAGCGATAAAAAAAAAAAAAAAAAAAAAAAAAAAAAAGAAAAAAAACTATGGCATTTTCTTAAGGGACGAATTATTTTTAGTCATGGAGATTTAAAGCTCTCTCCAAGTTCCTGAACTTTCAGAACTTTTCTTCACTAAGGAGCTTGACAGCAAAGCAGCTTCTCTTTTTCCCAAGTTTTCAACTGATCTAATTAAAATATGCAAAATCTCCCTTTCTGCATGATGAAGGAATACACATTTTTTCCAGTGAGATAAAAGGCATTTTCCAGAGGCTTTATTTCTAAGAATAATTGCTCCCCTCTCTGTTTTTAGGGCTCAGGTACTGTCCTGCTTCACTTTATGGGAGAGAAATGGGAAATAAACAATCTTGCCCATTTTACTTGTTTTTGTTCTCGAGATTACTGGCACCAGACAGCTTTTGTGAGACAAAATTGGTTGTCAATGCACCACTCACTGGGCCTGATTCTGATTGACACTGGTACCACCGCACACTGCCAGAGCTTGGTGTAAATGGAAATCCGGTCCTTTATGCTTTAATTTAGTTCAGGTGGCTCCAGAGGAATGACTTCCCAAACAGGATATACACATATATACTTTTTTAATGGAGTTTAGGCTAGTATCGCTTTTCAAAAATGACACTGCTTTTTAATCACCTGCATTTATGGGATTTTTTGGGGGTGTTTTGCATCGCTTTTTGAGTGAAGCTCCTCTCTGCCCAGCACGCTGTCACAGCCATGGGGACAGAGGCAGCGCTGGCTGCAGCCTTGCCCCATTTCCCTGCTCGCAGACATTTCCTCTCCAACACGCAGAGCTTCAACAGCTTTTCATATTTCCCCTGGGATGGCATTGCACCCTTCTTGTATGTTCAAAAATCAACCCTTTGCTCTTCCAGACTGTGGTCACCTTGTAAGAGGCCCTGGCTGGGCACAACCCAGGGCCAGGATCTGCAGTAAAATGCAGGAGAATAAAAATCCTATAGAGAATATACAAAAGGAACTTAATTAAACCGATCAGAGGGGATTGCTAGAGAAGCCCTGACCTATGTTGTCACTATACAAGGACCTGAGGCTTTTGCTTCATAGTTGCAAATCTTTTTTTCTTTCTCACTAAAACTATTTTCTGTCCATAATCTGAACCTAATCTTGGCCACTAAAGGGACTCTCTCCTTGGGCTCAGGGCCATTCCCTGGCAGTAAATTCAGTTCATCCCACTGGAACAGGGACTAATGGATGTCATTTACAAAGCCAACTGCACCCACTCAGCACATATACGTATATACGGTACAGCAAAACCCCTGCAGCAATGCGTCACATGTCCCAGCCCTTGGATTTAAAACCCAGWCAAACTCTTAAGCATGGGTTGACTGAATCTGAGCAGGAAGAAAATCATTTTGTGTTCTTGGACTGACACAAAATGCAGGCAGAAGTTTTGAATAAATCATTTGTTCTGAATCATTTACTCAGCACTACTCAGTACCTCGGAGGACAAGGAGGGCTTCTAAACGTGCAGTGATAAAATATTGAGTCGACTCTAGTACTGTTTTGCAGGAGAAGAAGTGTTCGTCCCAATGCTCTGTCCAATTTAGCTTGTGCATTCCTAGTGTGGCTGCCAGTAGGCTCCGGCACTTCAAGCTGTGGAGCCTGTAGTTGTCTGCGTAATGCTGTTGTGCCCCATTAAAGCCGTTGTTGCATTTCACCTTACAGGTGGGTACATCTCTGTGACAGATAAAGTGGTCCCTATGCACAGACTGTAGCTAGTAAAGTGCTTTCTTATGAAAAGTGCTAGCAAAGTACAGCGAGTTCAGAGTGTTAGTACATATTATTCATCTTTTAATATTGCAGCAAAATTTAGGGGAGTATGGCAACAACTTTGATCATTAAAGAGGTAGAACATAGGTTTGACGTGTCTATAAGGCCAATCACAAACTCCTCTTGAGCATCAAGTCTTGGTTTCAAGCCTAAAGTGGTAAGAAAGGTTCATTGTAGCAATTACGGTGCTTACAAAGGAAAAACAATTTAATGCCGGGATTTTGTGCCCATGACAGAACCGCAGGAGATTAGCGTGGGGGAGCAGAGTAAGAAACTCAACGTGCTCCTGCATGGGTGCTGTCAGGATGGTGCGATCCTCCCTGTAACAGGTTTGGCTGTGAGCAACGTTGCAGTGTGGCGATGAAGGCAGGATTGGTGCGAATGCTCCTCTCTTCTGGCRTAAATAAAATGCTATGCTCAGCTTAAGAGTGCGGAGAGGGGGGAAGTGAACCCCAGTATAACCAGTGATGCCTGGAGGAGTCAGTGGGAAAGGGAAGGAGGGAAAGACAGAAAAAGGCCCTCCTGCTGACCGGAGGGAAGCTTTCCTGGCCAGGGAAACGTTAAAACCTGGATTTCACTGGATTCAGTCTGTCAGTAAACGAGTTATGAGATTTTATCAGTTATCTCATAGATTTAGACACCCATGTGTCAAAGTGTCTGGGAAACAAAGAGGAGATAYGAGCTCAGAGCCCTGAGATGGTTGGGAAGTTCAGGTCGAGAGCTGTTTGCTGAACTGGGTATCACTCGACGGTGTGCTGAGAGGTATTAACAGCCTGGCAGGTAATTTAACTGGATGAGGCCGAGGCAGGCCATTAGGTTTGTCCCATGCCACAGCTGCTGGCCCCTCCAATGGCTCTCACCACCCCCGGGACGGAGGGCCACCCCTCAGCATCCCCGCTACAAGCCCAGCGCGGCGGGGGCCCAGTGTCCCGGCCAGGCCAGGGCCTGAGGGGTGTGAGAGAGCGTGTGTGTGGGAGTGTGGCGGTGTGGATGTGGGGGTGTGTGGGGGAGAGTGTGAGTGTGAGGGTGGGTGGGTGGGGGTGGATACATGTGTGGGTGTGGGTGTGAAGGGGTGGGCGGGCAGGTGTGTGTCTGGGAGGGGGTGAGGGTGGGTGTGTGTTGGGGGGGTGGTTTTTGGTGTGTGAGAGGAATCTGTACCCGTGTGTGTGTGTGAGGGGAGGGCGTATGCGTGTATGAGAGGGAAGGCGGTACGTGTGTGTGTGTGTGTGAGGGGCGGCTGTATCCGCGTGAGTGTGTGAGGGGAGGGTGTATGTGTACGAGTGTGAGCGCGTGAGGGGCGGCTGTATCGCTGAGTGTGTGAGGGGAGGGTGTATCCGTGCGCGTGAGGGGCGGCGTGTGCCTGTGAGGGAGTGCGAGGGGCGCTGCGTGTGCCTGGGCGCGACGCTCCGCTTCGGCTCGGGCCCGGCTGCCGCCGAGGGGCGGTCGGAGGCGGCGGGGGCGGCAGGGAGCACCGCGGCGGTCCGGCTTTTTTGGAGGCGGGTCGCAGCCCTGCCCGGCGCCTGCCCGCTGCCGGGGCGAGGAGCGCGATGCCGCGCCCGCCCTACCCTGCCTGCCGGCGGCGCGGAGCCGCGGGGCCGCCGGCAGCGGCGTAGCGCGCCCGCCTCGGGCGCACCGGCTGGGCGGCGCGGGCGGGGCGGCATGGGGGCTCCCGCCCCCCGCGGCGCTCGGCGCGAAGCGGATTACAAATGAGCGGCGCGGCCCGGCGCCCCGGGCCCGCGGGCACCCCGGCATGTAGAGCCTGACGGAGCGGCGCGGAGGTGAGCGGCCCCCGGGGCGGGAGGGGGACGGGGCGGCAGGCGGGCGCCCACCTTGCGTGGGGAGCGGCCCCTCGGCGGCGGGGCCGGGCGGGAGGACGGCGCTGAGAGCCCCCGCGGTCCCCTCCTGGCGCTGCCCGAACTTGGAGCCGCGGCTGTTAAATGCTCCCCTCGCCCCGTGTCCTCGGGCACCGCATACCAGCCGCGTGTGACAGGGGCCGCTCCTTTACATCCCCCCCGCCCCCCCGCAGGCACAAGCAGCCACTTGCCCCGGCTTGGAGGGTTTCTCCCGCTGAAGTTGACCGCGCCGCGGTGCAGCAGGGCCGGGGCGGGCGGGCGGCGGGGCCGCGCTTCCCCGCGGGAGTTGCCGGCACCGCCGGGACTCGCAGCCTAAGGGACGGTGGTGAATTTTAGCTGTCCTTGCGCTAAATGACAGCACGTACGGCGGGTACCGTATCAGCCACCTGCATCCTCGCGTGTACGGGTTAAATACAAATGTAAATTGTTATTAATTAGGGCATCTTTTGACCTGGTTGTGAGTCGTCTCGCTGACCCACGAGCCCTCAAAATGTGGAAGGTAACAGTGATATCGGAGGGGGTGTTCTCTGTTGTGATGCTCGCAGAAAAAACGCCTCATTTATCGTCCCCTCGGTCCACAGACTATCAGGCATCTTGCAGTTTATAATTGATCAAATTCCGCAGCCTAAAAAAAAGTCAGGGCTGATTTTCAGGACTCTTCATAAGTTAATTTGTTTACTATGGAGCCGTGACTTCAATGGTCTCTTTGGTATAAAAACATTCTGCTTGTGTGATATTTTTGGTGGCATTGACAACAGATTTGTTAGTCATGGTTATGAATATGGTAATGTGCAAGTCTTCCATTAAATTCTACATGCTCTAGGTAACACGGTTGAACAGTCATATATGAAGTCTTGCGTTCTCACTGCTGCTGCTGCAAGGGAGCAACGTCGCTTTGAACTTCCAGTCCATTCGATCACTTCCTCTTAACTTTTCCACTGTATTATAAAAAATATTTCATCTTTCTGCTGGTCAAATGTAAATCCTAAATTTTGTGTCAGGTGCACCTCCTTGCAAGCAAGCTTATGTAACGTGGCGCCCTGTGCAGAATGCAAGAGGAGATGGAAGGAAAGATATTTGGAAAGAGGATGGTCATGTGGTTACAGTGCCTCTGTGTGTGGGTGCACGCCCCTGTGGGAGAAGAACTGAGGAGGGTTATTTACTTCTGTTCTGTGGACATCCTGCCTGATCCTGGGCAAGTCTCTCGGTCGTCTTTGGTGTTGCTTGCCTTCTCCGTAAAATATGGCTTATCCTGTGTTACTGCTTCTCAGGGCTGTGTGAAGCTACTCAAAAGCCCTTGAAAACACTTTTGAGCCAGGGAGGTACTGTGTAAATGCAAATTACTATATTGCTGTTTTAAAAATGCTTTTCAGAAGTTAAAGCGGTATCTTTAGGCAGTTTATTGAAACTGTACCCAAATGTCCTTTCAGACAGCTCCAAAGCAGACTAAAGGAACTATTTTCTCGAGTAATACTCCTCTGTAAAGAAATATAGTGTTATTTCTCAAGAAAAGAAAAAAAATAATCACATTTGGGTGTTATCAGATGTGTCACTCTTTGTTCTGTCCGTGAATATTTACCCCCAATTTCTCTTTATGTAACTTGGTAGTAATTATCGACTGAAGAAACACTTCAGTCCTAGACCGTTTAAGCTGTAAGTGGTAGATGAAGATATGAAAGAGCTTACCCTGACATGACATTAAACTGGACCATGTGAGCCCGCTGGACTCTGTGGTGTGGCTTTGCTGTTCCATCTGGTTGTACTTTTATTCTGAGATATAGCAATGATCAATATGCTATCAGCTAGGAGCAAGTCTTCCTAGGCAAGAACTATGTCTCAAATACTGCTACAGGGCACATTTCTAGCATTAAAAGGTCCAGGTGCTGGCTTTTTTTTTTTTTCTTTTAAGCTGTGAAAAGAAACTATATAGAAAAGGACTTGAGTTTGAGACTAACCTCTGATCAGCTTTAATTTGTCTGGCAAGTACATAGAACATTAACAGAATTCCTTATTTTTATTACTGGGATTCTGAGAGAATTCTTTATATTTTGATGTGCATTGCTTTCATTCTAGCATATTGAAATCTCATTGGTTTTGTAATATATTTTTTAAAAGACATTGTTATTTTTCTTAACCACCTTCTGCTGTGGTAGAATCTCTGAATAGCTTCTTGCGTTTGAGGTAATGCAAGACACAAAATTATTTTATTAGCTTGCTTTTTGCAAAGATTTATTTTCAGACAACCTTAAAAAAATTCTTAGAATGTCAATTCTGAGGTCTTTTCATGTTGAAGATTTAATAGACAAGGTACTGTCAGCTGAGTTATGAGTCTTGCTAATAATATGATTACGTTGTTTTTTGAGAGATACAGTTCTTGAAAACATACCTCAGAGGAGAAAATTCATAAAAGCTATGTGCAAATATTTTTTTTTCTACAACAGATGGAAAAGCTCGATAATCACCACTCAAGGGTGGCTAAAATTAGTTTGAAACAGAAAAGATTATTCCTACAAGTACAGTAGTATAATTTGTATTAAATGAGCCAAATCCTACTAATTGTTACACTGGTGTAAATGCAGAGTAATTCCTTTGCCTGGTGTTTCTCCTTCTTCATGAAGTAATGTAGAACACAGGGGATTATGATGCTGTTGAATTTTGACTTGTTCGTAGCAAAGGTCAGTAGTTCTTCTTGATTCTTCAAAGGTCAGTTCTTCAGAATATGGCCCAGAATTTAGCCCCCTGTTCTCCTGTTCACAACAGTATAATATTCAGTCACTGAGACTCCAGTTCAAAATTTGCTGTAATATGATTGTGGGTAGAGGGTTGCTGAATGACTCAGATGAATGTAGCTCAGAGTAAACAAACATGGAAATAATTTCTGGCTAGAGAGAGAAAGGAAAACACGAGAGAGCAGAGAAAAGCCAACGTCAAGGATGAGACATTTATAATGCCACGATCAGCAAGGATCACCAAGTTCAGCAGGATTCAACCATAAAAAACTCAGGACTGGATGTGCCAGAGTCTTTTACCTTTGGTAATGAGAGGAACCTGTATGAAGTGAGTGCCTAAATGTAAGTATTACAAGCAAGCAGAGTTTTCCAGTTGCTTGGGTTGATAGTCTGGTACAAAGGTGAGCAGGCTCATGTCAAAAGCTGCATTTGGGCACATTTAAATGGCCCACCATGAGAGCTGGGAACCAGGTGTACTGCCTGTCTCAGAGAGGCAGGATGCTGTCATCAACTGATTGGTAGTCTCTACAATGTCCAATTCAGGAAAAATACAAGCTAGCAAGTGATTCCTGGAAGTTTCTGAACCCAAAATCCTGGGTAGCAATGTGGTGTTGGTATGAGTAACCGCAGAAGGATCCAGACCCAGCTTGTGGTTCAGATTAAGAAGTACCAGAGCAAGTCAGTGGCTTTGAAACAACTGTAGGTTTCTTCTTAGCTAGGTGAGTCTCTAGCACAACATCAGAGCAAGGCAAAGGCTATTCTCATTTGCTTTTCCTGCCAAGGGAGATGACCAGTAAGCACAAATCACTGCAACACAGCATCTTGACAGTCAGGTCCTCTTCTGAATGCCCAGGCCCAGTGCAGTTAAAAGGCATAGGAAGACGGAGCTGTCTCTGTGTGTGGGAGACTGCAGTCACTGGAAAGCTGGGGCAGGATTTTTATCCCTTTCAGCTGTCTGAGCTATTACGCTTCAGTGTGTTTTCAGGGTAAGTTAGGTTAAGTTCCCTCTTGGGGAAGCAAGAAATGTGCTGGCATCCAGGGTTGAAATAAGGAGAGCTGGGTCTGGTCCCCTTCTGCTGCACAAGGATCAGTTCCCCAGAGCTCTGCCTCCCTGCTGGCTAACGTTCCTCCTGTTTGGGCCACTTTTACCATCATGGTAAAGAGAGGATGCTCTGTTGTTGTGTGGAGTTGTTCAACATAAAACCTGTGCTCTTCCTGAGATTTCCTGTCTTGGAAAGCAGTGGAGTCCTTAGGGTGAAGTGTGGCCGTAGGTATGGCATCCTTGCGGTGTTTTCTATGAGATGATGGCTGTGAAGGGGAGGAACTGGAGAGACAAGGTGTATTTCTCTATGAGTGGCAGGTAGACCTCAGTCCTCATTCCTCCATTTTTTATTTTCTTCAGAGTACATCAGGTTTTATATAGTGTTGGTCACAGTGACCATGATAGGAGACTTGACTTAGGCAGCAGGATAATTTTTGCTAATAGGAATCATGGGTGTTAGATCATTAGATGTGTATTATTTATCCTCAGCTCAATCTCTGGATTCAAGCCAGGAAGCTACTTTGTCCTTATTCCCTTCTCCCTTCTCTCAGTCTCTCTCCCTCTTCATGTGCAGTGAACATGTTCCAGTGAGAACTGAAGCAATTTCCTGGCCCCTCTCACGTGTCCTGCATCCCTTTTGCATCCTTAGAGAGGAATCTGATTCACTGTTTGGGAAAGACTGACTTAAGCACCTGAATAGAGTCAGATATGTTTCCTATCATGTCTGCTAATTAAATTGTAATGCTCATTACCACAGGATGCTGTGGAGGGCAAAAGCATAAGCAGGTTGAAAAAGATGAGCYGAGTTCACAATGAACAGAGAGTGGGTAAGAAACACGATGGTCTGGATGTAATCTCTGGCTCTCTACACTATGAAGTGCCAGATGCAGGGAGAGTGCAGAAGGGAACAGTGACTGTAAATGCAGTGGACACAGACTGCTGCCCATTACCAGAGATAACATCCTAGGACAGAAGGACCATGGGCCTAATCTACTCCTGTGTTCTCCCAGCACCGACACACATAGCTTGCTAAAACAGCAATTCACTTTCTTCTCAGTAAAATAAAGAGGGAAGAACAGAGCTTATGGAATAGTGTTTATTGGGCATTTTGGTTCCAGAATGATAACCAGAGTAGAGATTTCAGCCTGCTCTCACAGGTATTAATGGATTAACATAGGAAGCTGCAAGCATTTCATTGTGTGAAGCCTTACTGGCAAAGCGGTGCGAGAGGATGAAGCCGTTTGGGGCTCAGGGCTCTGGCTGGGACAAGAAGATGAAATAATTCCACTCTCTCATTCAGTCTTTGTGTCCTGTTCGTTCTGGTTTGTACTGCATTATGAAATGGAGGTGCTGATCTCTTACTTAGCCCAGAGCTGCAGTTAATGGATATATCTGTATTATGTGTATTGGGTTATTTGAAAATTTCCAGGTGGAAAGACCTCCAGGTTTATAAAATTGCCCTAATGCCCTAAAATTGTTCCTAATGGGAACAAGAGGAATAAAGATTCCTAGGATGTCAGCACCTCGTCATTGACTCTTCACCCATTTCTCTTGGGAGGTCGAGTTAGATGCAGGGACGTGGTCACTGAATAAATGGACAAGGCGCTGTGAGATGAATCCCCAAGATACAGCTAGGAAGGCTATTTCAAAGAGAAGCATCCGCTGCAAGAGAGGGTTTTTTTRACAGTAGAGGAGAGGTTACATTGCTGAAGGAAGTAAAGCCTGATCTAGGGAAGAGGAAGAGGGCAGGAGAGCACAAAGAATGTTCAAACAAAAGATGTGAAGTCCCTGCGGTATATTTAAGGCTATAGTGAAAATCCTTTACCCAGATCTTTTTTTATTGTATAACACCATCAGGGGATCCTCATTTGGGAAGAGCAGACTGAGTCTCTGAAGAATCCTAAACGTCTTCCTAAGTTTGCTTTTCTTGCAATACCCTGTTCCTTCAGCAAGACAACAAAGACTAACCACCCTCTTGGGAAAGTCTGTGAGGGCCATCTCTGGAGCTGTGTCCAGGGGCTCCACAGGGGCTGCTGGAGAGAACAGGGCTGCCCACCCAGCACCCCTGTTCTCCACCAGCCTCCTGGTTCCTCAGCAGGGAGAGCAGCTCCCGTGAGGTCCTGGGTGACACCCCATTGCCAGCTCCTGCTGTCAGGGGGATGCACAACAGGAGATAGATACAACACGGCCACGTCACTGTTCCTGACAGACACTGAGTCTCTTCTCTGTGTTATAGATATAAGGGGCACAAGCTGAACCCAGGCCAGGGGTGTGCTCTATAGCTGGGAAAAGGGCTTCAGGTTTCCCAGACTCAAGGTCTAAAACAAGTGTATGCCTTAAAATGCACATCTTTGTTTAAGCCTGGAGCTCTGTGTTTGCGGAGTGTTAGGGCAAATGTTCTGACATTTGTCTGTGGGCT
The DNA here is from genome assembly GCA_030449065.1 of Oceanodroma leucorhoa. Lineage (NCBI taxonomy): Eukaryota > Metazoa > Chordata > Aves > Procellariiformes > Oceanodroma > Oceanodroma leucorhoa. Next base: position 13,981,395 of record JASVER010000011.1, read on the forward strand.
TCTATTGATCTTGAAATCATACCAAGTTTGAAATTATATCTTTCCAGCTCTCCTTACTTCTTCACCATATACAGGGATTGATGCTGGTGTGCACACATGCACACTACTAAGATTACATGAAGAGTTGGTGACGAGGAGCGATATGTTATGGTCCTGCAAGCACGCGCGCCTGCGCACACACACAAAATGGCTTCACTTCCACATTATCTCCTGCAGTTTTCACTGCACCCTGTCTGTAACCTAATCAAACAGGCTGAGCAGCTGGTGAGTGGGCGCCTTGCCTGTCAAAGACATGGGTATGAATATCAGCAGTCAACAAGCCATCACATTAGCTATTGGCACAAAATGTAATCAGTGAGGGTAGACACCCCTCCCAAAAATAAACCCATTGCTGTCCACAGAAGCCACATGAACCCCTGGCTGACTGAAATAGTTTGGGAAAAGAAAGAAGTTGAAGAGTGGCTTGGCTGAAAGTAATATATGCAGGATGCTGCAATGGGTGAAAGAAAGAGGTGCTTTAGAAGTCTTCTAGTGCTTCATGCGAGGGTTTCTGACCGATGTCCAGTCAAAAATAGTTCATCTGCACTGGCTATACATCTATGGAGTGGGTCAGGTAGCACAAATACTAGCAGATCTTTCTGGGTCGTCTTCCAATTTTGCCAAAGATTTGAATGTACTCATGAATGGAACAAGACAGAAAATGGGGGGTTTCTTCCTACAAAARTATTACAGATTCTCAAAATGTCACTCCAGCCTACAAACATAACAATCACCAAGCCTGGAAAGTTTGTAAATATTTAGGCAAAATGGAGCATCTAGAGAAGTCACGAGCCTGGTACTTAAATCACTCAGCAGAGGGCTGGGGAAAGAAAAGGAAAGGCTGGGATGCAGGCCACCAACACAAGGGTGGGCTTGGCCCAAAGTCCATTTGGTCTTTCTTGTGTGGAAGAAAGATCAGATTTGTCAGAACTGTTAGCTCTGTTTGGTCCCTGCTCAGAGACATTTCCAGTCCAAGGCTAAGCTCAATTCTCAGAATTTACAATTCTTGCCTGGCTGAAGGGAAATGTGGCTCTAATYGACCCGTCCTCTTTTGCTAGTCCTGGGACTGGCCATGGATTGAATTGCTGGTGGAAYCTGAAGGGACCCTCTGGACCTATGAGGTGAACACAGAAGCAACAGTGGGAAATGGAAGAATTCCCACCGACTTTACTGAACTTTGGATCTGGGCTTGAAGAACAATGTTTTATTTCAGATGTTCTCACTGTCCTCTGAATGGCTTATTTTCATTCTTTTTTTAAGGCCCCATAGCTGATGGCATGAAAATTCAGGGTGAAGTATTTGGGGTATAATGAAGGAGCAGGGTTGCTGCCATGACCTTTCCATGCACGTTTGGATTAATCTTTCTCTCTTACAAAAATCACCTGTAACCCTCCTCTGTGGCACTGACCTATGCAGAGCAGGCCAGTTCGGGGCTGTTTTGTGTGTTTGCTTTTTTAGGGTCAGAGCCTTTCTTTTTTTCCTGCTTCTGCWTGCAGAGCTTCCCCTCAGTGACCGGAGGGGCATATGTGGAGCAGGGACACCTGCCTTCACCGGCATGGCAGGCGACTTGTGAAGGTGAGCTCTTCAGAAGCACCTTTCTCTCCCTCCCAGAATGGGGGCTGACTTAGCCCAGGAGTTTGGGCTTGTGTTCAGGCTCAGCCCTCGGTAAGCATGGAGTTACAAATGGCTGGATAAAAGCCGAGTGCGTTGTTTTGCACTGTGGCAGACTGAGGTGAAGGGAACTAAGGATTTGCTCCAGACAGAGTCACAGAGTGATTCCTGCAGTCCTGCTACATAGCCCCTTTCATGGCACTGCCCTTTTAGAGTCCTTTAATCTGGTTATTCTGCTTGGCTGAAGTCCTTTAGCCACMAAACTTGCAGTGCTGAGGCTGCGGTGCTGAGGATCCTGTACCTGATTGTTCCTACATTTGAACTGGAATAAGACAACAAACACCTGTCAAATCTCCGCTGCTGTCAGTATTCACAGCAACTACATTGTTAGATGGATTTTGTTGTTGTTTATGGACATTTCAGAACCTGATCCAGGTTCTACAAATGTCTCTGATATTCCTGGATGTTTGGCCAAACACATTTTTTGCCAGCAACGGCTTGTAGACTGGTCTCTCACTTTCTGTGATGCCTGTAGGAAAATTTGGGCAGCCACAGGATGTGGCTCTTGTTGATCCAGACACTGATGCTTGAGCCTGAGAGCCTGCTCTGTTCAAATGCCCTCCGGTAGTACTGGCAAGCTGAGCGCTGCACACATTACAGCGTGGCGTTTCCTCCCTTTTCAAGTGATAACCATGCATGAGTGGGTACACGCTGGGGCATACAGCAGTGTGCGGTCACAGAGCAGCGAGGCCTGGTACGTAGCGTGTTCCTATGCTTAAATGTTGAAGCGCTATGAAGAGAATGCAGAGTTCAAAAGAAATCAAATTAAGCTTTTAGTTCTTGTTCATTTCTGGAAGATCTGAAGTATGTTAAATSGTATTAATACTGTGCCCATATTGCAGTTGCTGTTTAAGGCGGCTTTATGGATTGAGCCTCTTAAGATGGAGTTAGAATAGATTAGCAGCATCATCACCCATTTTACAGTCAAGGAGAGAGAAACACAGCAGCATACCCATGATTGTGCAAGATCGAGAAGTCAAAGCCAAGTCTTTTGCTTCCTTGATGCCATGCCACACAAAGCTGTCACTGAGTTCAGTTTATTAATTCAGAAGCAAATGAACAGTGTGCTACTAAAATGTGGTCACACGAGGGATACCAACATGCTGTGTAGATTTTGTGATGTATGGATTCCCGTTTTAATAATCTTTTATAGCCCCAACACATACAATACGCCTTTGTGAGTACTAAATGGGGAATCAAGTCATAAAGTATTGAGACTTCAGACAGGGGGGCACAAAGCCCAGCCCACTTCCCACAAAGAGACCATTAGCAGTGCAGTTGCACACACACACATCATGTTGTTATGACCAGCTTAAACTCAATATTGAACATCCCCAGTGCTAAAATGGGACTGGCAGTTGGGAAGAAAGGAACATAAAGTAGGATATTTATGGAATAATTATGAAGCATTCTTAGATGAAGGACCCAAGTAGGGGAATTTGTAGAAGAGTCTCCTCTAGAAGTTTGTAGAAGAGGAGTGCAGGTTGATTCTTCACCTCTGTCTTGCTGGATGATGGGGAATGGATCAAGCTGTAGGGCAGTCTTTTTTTCCATTACATAGGTGTCAATCTTATTGCTGCTAAGGTCAGCCCAAAGCAGGGGTAAATGACTGAATTGTAATCTGCAAATATGAGAAGTGAAGAATATGGGCGGGTATTCTCTTCAGTGGAAGTCTTTTATAGGAAAGATCATTTATAAATATCATGGATAACTGATGCTATTCAAAAGTACTGGTTTGTTTCCAAATTAACCAACACATAAGTAGACCTACTCTTTTCTCATTTAAATTCATTCTTTTTTTATCTTGGTTTGGATCCAGAGGCCTGATCTACTGTTTTTTATCCAACACTCCTGTTGAATCCATATGGATCAATTATCATTATCAAGAGCATCAGGTTGGTCCTAAAAAGAACCTCTCGCACCAGAAAAATGAACCCTGGAAACAGCCTCCTCAGGCTGCAGAATTTTTCTAGCCTAGATGGACCACTGCTGTGCAATGGGGATGCTGGAGACACAGAGGGGTGTTTGAATACCAAAAGGTTTTTTAGTTTGACCATCTCCCTTTTCTTAGATATTTGGAGTTTCACTGCACTTTGCACGAGTGCCCAAGTCCATGGGAACTGATCAATACTGCAAAGTAATGGACTCTTCCTTGTGGAAACCCAGTCATCTGTTTGCATTAGACCAGCSTAGTATGTGTCTGTAGTACTGCTAACAGTGCCTTTCATGTCTGGGCAGCTGGGGAGACCTTATGTGGCAGAAAAACATAGATTTAGCCCATAGGAAATATTAGAACCCAACCACATGTGATTGTTTCAGTAAAGAATCCTATTTGTATTTGTTACAGCCCAGGAACACACAGTGACCTGAACATCTTCTTTACCCTCCTGGGTAATGTCAATACAGTCTTTGCACAGCACCCTCCAATGTTTCCTGTAACCAAGACACCCTATTTCTGCATACATATATACAAGGCGCCAGGAGATGGTCCTGCAAATTTGTGCTTTATTTGGTCCTAAAGCTCCCCTGCTGCACACATCCAAGCCCATCAAAGCACTGGTGACATATGGATAGAGACATACTCCTAAACTGGCACTTGTTYTCTTCTCTTGCTTTTTTTGGGGGTGCTGAGTAGGGAAGATAGAGCCCAAAAGTGAGAGTGACAATAGACTAACTCAAAACGTAGGAGGCTTTGGGGCTGAGAACTGAAGAAGTTCAATAATAGCGTGTGATAGACTACATCGGTGGTACATGAAACGAGAAGCAAAGCATGGACATACTTTGATGTGCTACCAAAGCTTTGCAATACCTTCCCTGCTGAGTTAGAGGAGAGTTTTAATTTGGTGAGTCTAGTCAATGGCATCAGCCCAGCGTAATGAAGCAGGAAGGAGTCCAGAATAGAGGCTGCTTTTTTCAGTTTTACCCATGCAATTAGGAATTATGTCAGTGAAGTCAGCAAGACAAGTGAATCTGCATAAGCAGAATGAAATTCAGAGTGCGTAAGATGCATTTGAAACAATTTGGCTCTGCTTTGGCTGAAGTAATGTGAAGGAAGAGCATAGTAAATTAATAACTAACACTAGGAAGGAAAATAGAAAAGGAAGTTAAAAGAAAGGAGAGCTCTAAGTATTTTCTTGCACAAAAATGGCATCTAAATATATGCAGACTTAGTTAGGAGAAGGTTACTTGAAATCTCAAAGCCAGCCATCAGCTTCTCACTTTCTCACAATATTTTGTTACAGCCTACTATAAAAAAGGCATTTAATTAGAACAGATTTATTCATCCAATTATGCAGGCGTTACAGTGAGACACTGTTTCCAGAACTTTGGTCTTTTTGTTCAACTTAATGGAAAGTAATAATATCATGGAAAAGGTATCTCCCGTGTTAACAGGCAATATTCGTCCCTTGTACCTTAGCATTGGTTTGTTCTGTGTCTTTGCCCTGAGCCTAGCAGACTGCAAACAYACTATGAGATTTTGTCCCGCGGTTTACATGTGTAAAGGGAGGACTTTCCCTGAGACGTTTTCAGTTGCAATGCCGTAGTTGCTTATATTGCTTACTTAGACTTCTCTGTGTGCCCTAAGGATTTGCAGTCCTATGGTAATGTAATACATAGAGTCACCTTGACTTCACATTTATCAGCTTATGCAAGTGCTAACTTTTTACTGCACTGCAACAGAAATGTCATTCCTGTTCAGCCTCGAGATGACAAACAAACAGCTTCATTGTCAATAACGGATTTAGGAGGCCGGCTGGCTCAGTGGCTGGTGCAGTGGCTTTAGGAGCGTAGTTCTTGTCAAACACTACACAAGCCAGAGTGGGCAATCTTGCTTTCTTCTCCAGGGAAGGATGGTGTTCGTTTGTTTGTTTGTTTGTTTCAGTGGTTTCACCTTTTTCAGGCTTTAAGGAGGGCATACTTGAGGTACGCTGAACATTTCATGTCAGCTTTCCACTATCATCTGTGGCGTTATCTGGTGCAGTGTTTGCGGTTGTTTTGGGGCAGCTCAAACTGTAAGATCCTTGGCAGGAATGCAGTATCCCTAGAGCTATCACTGCCCCTCATTATCTTTTATAGAAAGTTGAAGTCCAGAATGAAATTTGGGAAGCATATGGATAGCATTTGACTTTTTCAACCTGAAATGTCAGCCAAGTAACATTTGTGGAACCTATATAGCCAGACACCAGGCAATAGTCACTGTGTAACAGCCTGGACCGTCCTGCTAAGGATTTACAAGGAGACTCAGTAGCTCACCTGAAATATAGGGGAATTCTTGGAGGAGTCCAACTTTTTTCAGCTGGTCCCCTCACTCCTGTAGCTCCCCTTGAAGGTGATGCATGGTATCTTGGCTAAGTCAGCAGAGGTTTGGAACTGGTATTAATATTAGCATGATAAGTTGAGCAGGTTTGTTGGCTTCAGAGGGCGTCTCGCTAACCGAGTGGGACACTGTTTCCTTTACCTGACCTAGCACATTCAGACCGAGCTTGAGTGCTGCTGTAATTAAAAACACCACAGAAAACTCAAAGCACAAATAAAGGGAAACTGGGCAATAATCCTCACAGGGAAAAAAAACTATTTCAAGGCCCAGAATTTACCCTTAGCAAAACATTTTGATTTTGCTAAGGAAAATAAGTCATCCATGACTGACCAAGGGTGGACTGTTCTGTGACACGTGGGGGATGAAAGAAAATCCAGAGTACTAGGAGGAAAAAAAGACTTGAGGTAGAAAAGCATCTGCAACTCAGAATCCCTCCAAATTGCATACTCTGAATAAATGCCACTTGGACCCTCAAGGCCTGGCCTTGGGGAAAGGTGCAAGGACTGTAGTGCCTTCCTTCCCATTGCAAGAGTGTGTGGGCAGGAGGCAGGCAGGCATGGGGGCAAAGAGAACAACAGTGACATGGCTAGTGCAGGGTGTGATGCACAACAGTGTGCTGGGGTCAGTCGGGTCAGCAGCAAGCAGTACCTTTAATTATTTTAAGGTACAGCTTGGAGCAAAAGCAGAGCAGAGAGAAAAGCTGTAGTCACCATGATAATGTGGGTAGAGCCCAGGGCTTATAGCCCTCCTCCCCTTCATCATTCATCCTCCCTATGGAAAAATAGAGGCAACCAGTGGGGAAAAAAAAAAATATCTGTGTGTTCAAGTAACTAATTTCTAACAAACACAAAAGTGCTTGGATTCATCCAGAGGGGACACTTACTAAGCTGACATGAAATGAATTAATTGCAGAAGACTTTGAGTGTGTCTTTTAGGAGACAGGAGAAGTTTCTGAGTGCATAGGATTGAACTGAGACAAGAGATGCACCAATTCTCACTCCAGCTGAAACACCCCACTTGCAAAGAGAAAGGCTGACAAAGGAGTGGATGAGTTCCTTGCCCTGGGAACTGTAGGATGAGCAGCTGCAGCAGCATCCCTTGCTTGTTGTGGGGAGAAAGGTAGTACTTGTGCTCATGTAGATAGAGCCAAATAGGTGAATATCTGACTTTGCCACTACCTAAAATCAGGGAACCCTTTGTGGGCGTGGCTGATGCCCTGTAGTTTTTCATGCTTGCATATGCCTGTATGAAAGCTGGAGAACATGTATGTGGCTGTTTGGCTCAGCTTCTGCAGGCTGCTGTTCTGGCTGGAGACGCTGCACAGAAGAACAGTATTTGTAGTTGTCAGAGGTGCTTGCTGATAGTAAGGTCTACACTACTGTGTTTTGATCAGAAATCAGTAAAGATGGACCTGAACTGTAGCTCTGAAAATACCTCTGGAAGGAAGGAGCCAGACCTGCTGRGCCAAAGGTATGCAAACAAGAAAGCAAATAGCAAGCAACTGGCCTAATGCATTTTAGACAAAATTGAAAAGAGGTCGTCACTGACAGCAAAATCCAGCTAAAAAAGAGAATCCAAGGGCTCCTCAGAGTACTGGAGGGCACGGGAAAGTCAGTGCTGAATCTAGCTTCACACTTGAGAGCTGTGCTGTGCAAAGGTATTTGATGGGCAGGGGATGAAAATCCCAGAGAAACAGGGACTGAAGAAGCTGAGGAAAGATAGCTAGGCTACAAGTACTGTAACATTAAACAAAAAGATAATTCTGGTCCATCATGGCACTTCAGAACACAGGGCCTGGGAAACGTAACCTCAGTACATTGAGAAGAATTTGGCCTTAGTTCATCAGTGTAAAAAATTCATTGTTATATTTATTTTTTCATGCATATGCTAGCTGAAACTAGCTACTAAATACAAAACCATTCCTTTATTATAGTTACAGAAAGGGACTTGAAAAATTAGAAGGTCTTGAGAAAATTGTGGACCTGAATACTTTCAGAGAAGCCAAATTAAGTCTTGTATGTAATTAAGCCAGTAGGGATGCAGGGTTATTCTAAAATTAATTCTTTGACTCTTTAGATTTGTGACAACAAAAGCAAATTTGTGACAACCCCAAGCAAAATCAGGCTCAGGATTTTAATCAATCATGCAGTCCATCTAGGAACAGCTCAGAATTTGAGGAAAATCCCAATTTTCCCTTGCAATGATGCATGTAACATATCTTGTCTTCCATGGATACTCTTTCTGCAGTCACTTTTGCTATTCTGTTACGAAAACTTGATTGTGGGTAATAAAATTTAATGGACAGTGTTCAAGAATGCTAACAGCTAATTAGATGAACAAAAAATGTGTAAAATAGGATTTTTACTAACCATAGAGCTTGAAATTATAGAACTGTACATGGTCATTATGCCCATGTCCACTGAAAGTGTAAGTGAAAAAAATCCCCAGGTCTTCATTTAATATCTTTGCCAGTTGTTTGTTATACAAGCTGGGTTTAGCCTTTTAGATCTGGTTTTTAATCAGACGCTTTATCTGCTTTATGTGTCTGGAAAGAACAGTGCTGACAGGATCTTGAAAATGAGAGCTGTGCAGTGAGAGAAAGTTGTTGAAGCTGGGAGGAAGGCAAAAAATTAATTCTAGAAACAGAATACATTCCTGTTACAGCAACGAAGACCAGGACTTCTTGGTGTCCTTACTTGTAGCCACCAGTGATGCCATATACTCTAAAACTAAGTGAGAGAAGGAAAGAGAAGTGCAGATCTGAAAAACTACTTGCCCAAAGGTGCACCAGAAAGGCAGTGGAAAAATCCCCAGTTTGCCGTGCCACTGGGATGTGGCTGTCAGATAGATCAAATGCTGCTGCTAAACTCCCAGCTAGAATCCTGATTTCTTTTCAACCCCAGAGAAGCTCTCAGGCACCTCAAGGATTTTACCCACACTTTATTTTGCCACATTTGATGGAGTATACTTTATAACAGACAGACCCGATTCTGCTGGAAACCACCAGACCCTTCACATAGCTGACATGAGAAGCCAAAGTCAGAGCAGAGCTGGGGACTAATCTCACTTCCCACACATTAATTCTGCTTGTTTCGCCGTAGACCTGATGATCTCTGAGAAACTCGGCTGACGTGGTTATGCTGTTTCCGCAGTCATCCCAGAGGTCATCCTCGGCCCTCCTGACAGCTTTGATGGTTTGCAGAAAGCTAAGCCTCAGGTAGCTAGACAGGGGGGATCTTAGCTTGATACTCATTTCTCCAGTCAATGTCAAAAGACTTGCTTCTCTGGAAATAACTCTCAGAAGGGAGGATTACATTGTGAACAGTGTTCACAGTAGGAGGTAGTTCAGAGTCCAGGACTGGGGTCAGACCGGGCAAGGAAAAGGTGGAAGTGCCTCTCCAGTCTCTACTCATTAAAGTAACATATGCCAGGTGAAACGGCATCTGAGCGATGTCTGACATCAGCAGTGGTCCCTCCAGTGCTTTGCATAGTTATTCAAATTCTCTGTCTGTCTGTTTCCTGTGTTTCAGTGAACACCTTGAGCATAGCTCTCTTTCTTTTCACTTCTTGTACAAATTTTGTTCATGCAGCCTCTTTTAGGTGGGGTAGAATAGGTGAGGGTGTCTTCAAACATCACCCAAGCATGGAGGTAGGAAGGATAAATAATGCAAAGCAGTGACGTCCCATCTCCTCTCTTGTATAAGGACTGGAATTGCAATCAGCATTGATACTTTGTTGATCGTGCCCCAGAATTAGCCGCTCACTAAGGTGGGTGGGACTGTTCAAACCTCTCYGAGCCTTTTGTTCCTTTCCCAGGCCCTCTGCTAGCTCCTGTAGCTGTCTAAGCATCAGATACCCACATTTTCAGATTTTCTTCACAGCCATCGTAGATGGAAGCTTTCAGTTAAGAAATCAAGAGGAAAAAATGCAAAAGGACGGCAAAAGAAAAAGAGGATTTGAGAGAACAGTGCCTGTCAGAAGAGACTAGCAGTGCATCATCACTGTACATCTGCTGCTCCAGTGCCTTGTTCTAGTGAAAACATCAGTAGGGAAAACAGTTGTGCTACCCTGAAGCCTTACTGTCCTCTACAGTCTTCCAGACGTAGTTCAGCCATCAGTCAGTGGTTAAGGTGTGAGCCTGGAGTAGAATGAGGTTCTTTGCTGGCCCTAGRCTTCCTGTCGAAAGTTGCTAGTGTCTCCTTCTTTTCTTTACATAGAAAATGGGGGTGATACTTTCTATTTTGCAGGGAGCCCTAACCAGAYGTGCTAGTAAGCAAGGATTTGCAGGAGGAGGGCTCTTAGGCCCAGGGCTTTAAAGAAAAAGGAAAGAAATTTGAAAATAGTGCCTGTCAAGTAATATACACGCTGTTTGCATTTCTGTTTATAGCCACAGTTATGACTGTGCTTAAATAAAGTTGTCTAGTGTGTAACATGTTTTCTCAGCTGATTTAAGCTCTGCATGGCAGTAATAGAGGTGTCTTGGAGTAGAGAAGCTTCAGCAGGCCTTGGCTGTAAGTAGGCATGTATAGAAATGCATTTCTCCTTTGCCAAAGGTGGTGTTAAATTGGTGGCTGTTTTATCTGATTGAGTCGAAGGGATCCTCTCACGCTACATGTGAACAAGGGTGTATGACATCTAGCTGGCATGATTTAATGGACTTACAAAACTGTCTTCATGGAGAATACCCAGTGATGCTTCTGCACTGTGTTGACTGATAACACCCTTTTAGTTTTATAAATAACAGAGCAGGCAATCCCTAAAGTGTGCGGGCGTGAGTCAGTGTACAAAATGCCACCGTTGCCCTGACCTGCCTGGTACCAGAGCACAGCACAAAGACATCCCTTGCTGCACCGACCATGCTGGTTTTTTTCCAGCCAGGAAAGGGCTTACAGAGAAGGTGGTGCCATGTCCTGCAAAGAAGGTCTGGCATGCCCAAATCAAGCTGCCGTAGTACTGCCAACTCCATGGGCTCCAAAGCCCCATTTCTACCCTCCCTGCCCCATACCTCAGATCTGCAAACTTTGGCTTAAAGTTAATGAGATTTTTAAACCTAGAGAATTTCGGACACTTTCTGTCTGGCTTCTGCATCAATGAAGTTCACTCAGTGACTCACACTCTTTACTTCACACCCTAGAGGCTAGAAACTTCTTTTTCCCCAGAAGAACACATTCTCATGTAATTATTGAACTCCCAAAGCTCAGGGCTGAAAATAAAACCCAGCAAATGTGGCTAGACTCCCAAGGAAGTGACAAGCATGGCATGACTGTAATCTAGTGTAGTCTAGTTGTGCAGACTGTGAACAGTTATGGAGAGCACACAAACCCAGGGAAGACTGCTCTCCTGGGGTGAAACAACTCCTTGATACGCTGCTAAGAGTGATACTTCTTACATGGCCTTCTTGAGGCCTGCTCAGCCCTGACTGTGTGATGTGGTTTATACTCAATCTCAATCTTAATGCCAAAACAGTTCCTTTCAGAGTCGCTTTACAGGTAATGCATTGCTGCTCCACTGGCAGAGATCAGTATCTTGTCAGCCATCTGTACTGTAAGAAACAATGCTATCTTGTCAGGGAGATGGTGAGAACGATATCCTACATGTTGTGTATCTGCAATTTAGCAGCTCTGCGTAGACATCCAGGAAAGAGAGGCACATAAAAAGCACATAAAAGGTGCATCAGGAATGCATATATAGGAAGAAACCCCAAGAAGCCAAGAACATTCTGCAGGTAGATGTCATTTGGGTAAACTAAGCAATTAGTCGCCTTTCTTCTTTGCAGGTTCAGTGCTCACTATTCCTTTCATGTGCAGTAAATCACAATTTTGATGTATGTGTACCATGATCTGACCTACATTTTACGTAGAAGCCAGGAAAACATAAACTGATTCTGCAAAGTGATGTTCAGGGAAAGCAGAAGAGCGGTGCATTAAAATTGTAGGTGCATGGGGAGGAGAGGCCACAGCTACTGCCTTGTCTCATGCCGCATTCCTTTGCCAGAAGTATAACTCTCCTGCCTGGCAGAGATATCTGAGAGATGCCCAAAGGACGGGAGGGGGACAGAGGTCTGTGGCACCCCAGTAACTCCCAGCAGGTTCCAGACACCAGTTACAAGAGCTAGCTGGAAGAGAGCAGAGGCAAGGAGCCTTTACAGAGCCTTGGAGGGGAGAAGAGATCAATATCAAGAGAGGAAAAGAAAACTAGTAGAGACAGCCGTGGTAATTACCACTTCAGGGGTGATTTTCATTAACCTGCAAGATCTTTCTCTCAGCAGATATCAGACAGAAAAGGAGAAAGTGAAGCTGTATCAGAAGAGACCTGAGAGGGAGGAGGAGGAGGGAGAAAGGGAGGATAGGACGTCCACTCAAGAGAATCTGGGAGAGAAAAAGTAATGCCCTGGACCGGTCTGTGAATCCAACAGTGAAGACAGACCCAGGGGCAAGGTATTTGTGAAGTGTTTTCTTTTTAAAGTTTGCAAAACACAAATATTTTAAATAGTTTATTCTTCATTAGCATAATTAAGAATACACAAGTCTAAACTCACTGAAAACAGAATTAACAAATTAGCAGGTGCAGGGATTTGGAAGCAAGAGGTTTGGGAAAACAGAGCTTGCAAATGTCGGCATTAAGTAGAGCAGTGAAATCGTGCCAAGCCTTATTTATGGATTTGTGCATTTCCTTTGCATGGGCCCACTCTGCAGCCAGAGGAATACAGCTCAATTTAAACATGAACCCCCTGCAGTTATACTGTAGCTAAGCCTAAAACTGAGAGCATACAAAATAAATCTTTTCTGAAGAAAAACAGATGAGCCTCACCTCAGATGTCTCTTGAAAGCCGAGATATCTTGAATGAACACTTAACTGAGCAGGGAAGCAAACTGCAAAGTTAAATTCAAAAGAAAATGGGAGAAAATTTTAGAATAGTATCTTGAAGGRAGAAAATACAAAAAAAAAAAGCAGCGACATTAAGTTACACTGCAGACAAGAACTTGGAGAGGAAGAAAAAAGTATCCTATGCCCATGTGAGAAGTTCCCCTTAGGAAGACAGGGACTGATTTCCAAGATAATGTCCTGCAGATTTTTCAGCATGTAACGGAGTAGCCCTGTGGACTATTTAAAATACAGTGTTTCCCTAGTAAGGTGGGACGTTTCCATTTTTTTATCACCGCTTCTTGTGCAACTTTTCATGGGACAGAACTGCTGCCCCCCATCAGGGCATGGGCCCCAGAAGAGGGAAGTCACTGCCGTGAGATTGGAAGAGGGTGCCAGAAGGCTTCCACTGCAAGATCATGGGGCAGGACTCGTCTGCAAACTTCAGACGTGAGCCCAGGGAAGAGAGACTGCAGTAGTCCACAGCGTTAACCACAGTGGCTGTCTGTAAGGTGAGGAGCAGGTGTGGGCAGAGGCAAAGCTGCTGCTTGGTTCTCTCTATACAGAAGCAACAACAGGGCAGAGAAAGAGCATTTCACATCCCTCTAAAGGAGATCAGTGACTCAGCTCCCCTGGTGGCATTCCGACTCCACATCGCTCTGGCATTGTGCTTGTCTCAGTAGACACCAAAGGATCGGTTACGCATATTAAGCTATACATATATATGTATGTATATTTCTGGGCAATTCTGGCCAATTATCACTTGCTGTCACGAAAGGATGAAGCAAGTCACTTCATTTCTGTTTGCTGCAGATTTCCCGTCCATACAACGAGAGGATGAATGCTATCCGTCCTTTAAAAAGTACTTTTAGATCTGTGGCTGAAAAGCCATGTAAGAGATCGGCGTTATTATTGTTGGTAGCCAAAGGGCACAATATAAATGTGCAAAGATTAAGAAATAACATGGTTACTCCTACAAATCTCTGACCCAAATCTCTAACTTTATAAGAATGACCTGGTAGTTGAATAGGCAAGTTTTATGCTGGAGATATTATTCAGAAACCTTCTTAGGGCATTAATAGAAGCAAATATCTGTGTCCTATGCAGTTCTTCACTTACAAGCAGTATAACAGTGTTACTCCTCTTCCATGCTGCTTTATGTCTGTGCAGCACTTTTTTGTGTCTTTTAGATTCACATGCTTAATTCTCTTGAGAACAACATTTTTCCATGTTAAATGAATGTGTTTTTATGTCCTCCGGCCTTTTCTGTGAGTCTTCAAAAACTGCCCAGTTTGCAGTTCTAGGCTCTTTCCTGAGTTATCTTAATGACCTAGGATTTGGCTTTGCTTCTTCATTTTATCTGCAGACTATTCTGTTTATTACCACTGTCAGGGGAAGCTCCCTCCCACTTTCTTTCTAAGAAGATTTCTCTTTTTTCTGTATGGCATTTCCACCTCCCCATAAAATACCCTACTCTACTGCACAGCCGAGGCAGTCATTTCGTCAAGAGACTGTCTCAACAGAAGTGGCAGTGAAGGATGCTAGGACCAGGCCTGCCTTGTGCAAAAACATGACCGAGATAAACTGCGATTGCACTGCCATTGCAATCCATAATGCTTAGTCTCCATCATTTTAAAACAGTACATTCAGCAAGAACTTTTGCTTGTAGAAGTGTTTCTCTTTCTCAGCCCTACAACCATCCAGGTGGCTCAGACTACAGGATTTGCTGGCGAGGTGCACCTGAACCATCCAAGGTGCAACATAGTGGGGAAACTGTGCAGCCATGTGGCTGCAGCCGCAGGAGAGGGTACTGTGCCCTGCATCGGCTGGTGCTAGCGAAGGAGAGGTAATCCCCCCACGCCACGTTGTGCCCTGCATTCAAATCAGTCCCTTGCTCCAAGTACTTAAAATATTTGGATTTTTCAGAATTTTCTTCCTCTGTCTGGAAGCCCCTAAGAAATCTTTCTCCTGTGAAGGTTTTAGAAGGGAGAGATGTCTGAAACCTTGTTCCTTTCCACAGAGCGCAGGCACACAAGCGTCACTGCCAGGCACTAGCACCCTCATGGGAGCAGGGCAGCCACTGCTTGCCCATTGGGAGCTCTCTTTTTGGTCCCATATGTGCAAATGACTGCAAAATGCAAGTGATGTGCTTGCTGCCCTTGGGGCACAGATTCCTTGTGTTCCTGTCCCCAGTGTTCTGTAGCTGCAGGGAATTTGGCTTTTAATCCCTCCATATTTACCACAGTTTGGAAATTAACTCAGGGAAGCAGTATTCATGGGTCTTGCACTTTTTCATCTCCAAAAGGTGCTGCAGGTGAACACAGTATTGTCTAAAACAGCCTTTCTTTGCAATTGGGAAACATTTATGTGAGAATTGAGCACACGATTTTTCCTTTTCCTTCTAAGAACCTGCAGTCTAGTTTGAATGACAAAATTAGGGACAAAATTAGGAACAAGACTAAAATGGAGCCAGAGGTAGAGTTACTACTGCACAGTAGCCCCGGAGACTGCCAGCGTAGGGGGCTGCAGGTGATGGCTGCTGCATATGCTGGGTCTTGACTGTATTTTCACGTGGGTGCCAATGAAAACAGTTCCAGCAGAGCTTGTTCAGAAATGGTAACTGATAACCACTAATAAATCCACCTGTTACTGAGACGAGAAACAGAGCCTAAACAACTGTCACTGTTAGTTGTTTATATCTTGCTGCAACTGCCCTTTCTTCATACAGGCAATTTGTGCCACAATCTTGTATTTTCCTTTTGAGACTGGGTGGTTCACTTGCACTTTCAGCCAGGCTTGAGGCAGGTCTAACAGTCCATACTGCCGTCAGCTCTCATAGAGATGATGTTCACAGATTATCTTGTTGATTGAAGAAATGATTACAACGCTTGTTGAGTGAGAGTGGGAACAGGCAAAAAAAAAATCTCTTCTTCAATAGCTACAGCAGCTAGAGATTACAAGCAGCAGGCGCAGAAACAGTGGACATAGAACACAGAGATGATAATGATGCCATGCCACATTAGTGCTGCATTAGCAGATAAGACAACGGGGCGGCTCGCTTGACAGTATTTCTCAGTTCAGTTGACATCTCTTTTTTGTTATTAGATGGTGGAAAATGAATAGATAGCCCATCTCAAAAGAGTAGGGGACAGAGCAATGACGTCAGACAGACAAAATAAGCTTTCTGTTCTGTCTGCATTTGCAAAGATACATACTATGAATATATTCCAGGACCTTTTTTTTTTTTTAAGTTCCTCACAATGGTACATTTTTATTTATTCACACCTGTGTGATGAATGTGTGGAAAGAATTGGGACGATTACAAACTGTAAGTACTTCATTGTAATAGTAGCTAAAAGCATGTGCTGCAGCCATTCCATCACCAGGAAGTCATTTTAGTCATTTTAGTAGCCCAGACTGATTTTTGTTGAGGTAATACTGAAATATTCCAGGGATGGGTCAATACTCCTCCCTCCCTCTGCCTCCCAAATAGGAGCTTTGCAATTGGCTCTACACCAGAGGTTTTTTCTGTCATCCTTCCCATTAAGACATGCTGGAAGCTGTGTGTTGCTTTCAGGACAGATGAAACCAAATCTGGGATACCTAGACCCTGCAAAGACCACACTGACAGAGCTGGAGATAGACAAGGATGTTGCTTGTCCTGAACCCAGGGATGACTGTTGGCCCATGTTCTGCACGGTTGCTTAAGCTGTGTGCGAATCACAACGGCAAGGAGTAGATGTCCTGTTTATTATTGTCCAGATACCACAGGAAGCACTCTGAAGTCAAATATATTAGCAGCTTTTCTGGAATGCAAACACTATACATGTGTGCATAGAACAAATTTACTGTTTGATAAATTCAGGCAAGCTCAGTATTAGCTTTTGCTGTCATTTCCCAAGAAAGGGTACTGTTTGTTGTTTGAATTCACTTGCAGAGTATAAGATTGAGCAGCCTCAAGGCTTGTCCAGATTAATATGAAATGCTGCAACTTCTTCTGTGCAACTAGACTGAAACTAATGAAGCTAATGAAGGTTATAACACAAATTAGGGGTTTCCTACTACTGTTTTCTTGGTGACTTTCACCCTTAAATGATGCCAGTACATCCTGTTCAGGCAAAAGGCCTTAAGAGTCAGGTGCGATGGAGGAGTATGTAACAGAAACATGCTGAGCTGAGCCACACGAGTACAAATCTTTTTCCTCCATAGCAAAGTAGTCTCGCAGAGAAGTGTTTTCCCATGCACTGTTAAAACTCAGGGCATTACTCATTTGGATGAATTAAGCAGCCTGCCCACAAAATGTAGTGACTGTGTATCTACTGAAATGTTGTTACACTGTGTATTTTAAAATACAGCTAAAATATACTAAAATACTCATTTAAGAAGTTTCCCATTGAGGAAAAACTAGCTTATTTATGTCACAGATGTACAAAACTTAAATGTCTGGACAACACCTTTTTGAAATACAGTTCTGCTGAAGAGAACATCAAGCTCAGCAGGTGGAGGTGGAGGACAGAGAACCATTGGGGGCAAAAGAGAGAAGAATAACTTTTCTGGGTTGGTACAGGTGATCATTGCTAGCAGTGAATCAATGGTAGCCCATCTCCGCAGCTCCACAGAAAAAAGCCTTTTGAGAACATCCTGGTCCTGTGAAGCTCCTGTCCCCAGCATTATGAAGGACTCAAGTGCTGAAGCAGTAGATTCCATAGAGAAACCTAGCAAGAACAGAATAAAATTCTTAGTTGGCTTGAAGAGGAAAGCAAGGAGTATCAAATGCCTCATCTTTTTAAATGGTTAGGCTTATGATATGAGTTCTTCTCTATGGTCAGGTCAATCCAGATGTGAAGAAGGGCTTGTGTGCTGGCAAACTTGTCAGTTTTGTTTCCAACTACAGTAGTTAGATATAACATGCAAAAGTCTCTTTTCCTGCAAATTTTCCTTACTTATGTCCTTTGAAATACAGCTGTGCTCCTCTGCTTGAGAAGGCAAGGTCAAACCAAGTGCCTTGCACATGGAATGGAAAGTGGTAAATTTTGCAATGCTCCTTACTTCCTGGGCAAGTTTGTGCTACAGAGTCATACTGGCTCTCAGTAAGGCTGTGTCCAGCAGAGAGCTTATTCATCTCCTAGAGAATTCAGCTGTGCCAAGATTTCCATCCTCCAGCATTAGACGGCCTTGTAGATGTCCTGGACTGATGTGATTGAGCACCCTAAAGCCGGAAGACTGAGAACTGAGTTTGATTCCTAAATTTTAGTCAGGACCACTGATTGCTCAGAGAGGAACAGGTACTTTCTTAAGCCCAACAGTATCTCCAAGCGTACTACATACGTGATATCTTTTGTAATGATATTTTATATATACATATATATATATATATATATATACACACACCCATATGCAGTTGGCCATGACTCATCAATTGATTACGCAGCGGAAGAGAATTATACCAAAGAGTTGGCCTTTCCAAATCAAACATATATATCTTTGATAATTGTCACCCTCCCCAGGAAGTTAAGAATTGGAGCTGGGAATTGAGACAAATTACGACATTTCTGAGTTACTGGCAAAGAATTTTCTTTTGGCTTCTGTAAATTTATAATCTTAAGTTTGAGGTTGTCTTCTTTTACACACACTTCTCAGATTAGAAGGTTACATGCAGTACCCCAGTGACTGTATGTATTCTTAACTACGCCTGAAGTGATGATGAGTGAAAAACGTTCTAAGAAGAATTTTTCTCTGCATCTTCTAAGGACATATCCTCCAATGTGAATCATGAATGACTGCAGCCTTGCATTTTTATCACATACTCTATTAGTGTTTTCCCTTTCACTCATCTTGGGCAGTGAAACCAGATTACTCATCTCCAATTTTATTACCTGTCGGTTTCTCATTTTTGCGTTGTACTGCAACCCTGCAAGTTTTGGAAAGCACTTATTCCAGGGGAATGATATATCTTATGTAACTTAGGAGCTGAATATAAACTTCCTGAGATCCTGGGGCCTTTGCTAAAGGGAATTTACASAGTCATATACACCAGAAGGTCACTGCAATTTTATAATTTTAAAATACTTCTGAGGTTCTACATTTATTCAGTAGTGTCTCTTTCTGCATTTAAAAGCATCAGGACAAATTTCTGCTTCTGACTGAAAAGGTGGTGAGCGTGATGCAGAGACATCATGAGAAGCAGTAAGACTTAGGGTTGCAATCTGGTTCCCACTGAACTCCATGGAAAAAGCAATTTTCTGGAACAAGAGGGTATCTTTGCAGAAGGAAAGGAATTGCAGAATGTTACAAAGTCAGTTTTATTTTATCAAACTGTGGGAGGTATAAGCTCAGTCAGGCATTGTTAGTAAATAAGATCTAGAGCACTTAAAAGAAGGATCCAATCATGAATTCAGTTGGTCCATTAACTACATGTAATATTATTTACCTAAGTGGCCCCTCTGGACTATTTCATAACTCAGGTTTATAACCTTTTTAAAAAAGATCAATATTACTGAGCACACAGCCTCTGAGCATGGTGAAAGAGTCAGGCTGTTTTAGCAGTATGGTCCATGATTTCCAAACCTGAAGTCCAGATTAGAAATGCAGATTGAGGAAAATACTCTCCCTGAAATACTAAAAAGAAAAAATAGCCTTGGAGAGAAGGATGGAGAGAAGCAGGGAAGTAAGATCTGTTGCAAGAGATCAGTTCTTTTATTGGGCCGATACAACTAGAAAATACAGGCAGGCTTTCCAGCACATAAACCCTTCTGCAGATCCGAGAGAGAAGATGTAGTGACATTTAAAGCCACACGCACAGTTTTGCCAACATGTGTCAGAGTGAATACTTGGCAGATGGGGTGTTTTGTTGTCTGCTCTAATGTGTGATGTGAGTTGGCTGCTCGTACTGAGTCCCATCAAGTGGGAAAGGTATCTCTTGTCTATTGATCACTATCCAGAATTTGATTTGTTCCTTGGGTAGTCAGATGCTCACATCAGCTGGGAGCGATGAGCTCCAATATCTAAATTCAATACCCCTACAAGACTCTGCTGCTTCCATTACACAGGGCGCTCAACAATCAGGAGCGATGGTGCTTTTCCATCTCTTAACACCAGGAAAAGTCAAATTATGATAAAAGCAAATAAAAGCCAGGAAGGTCTTATATTATAATGGGCCTAGTGACTACATGGATGTAAACCAGGACTGGCTCCCATCCTTTCAGTTACACTCATCCCATTTCATACAGGTCATTCTGATTCCCGCGAGACAGTGGCATGTGGGAGTGTGTTATGTGTGTAAGGTGGGAAATGAGGGATAGTTCAACTGCTAATAGATCTTAAAAAAATTTGTAGTGAAAATTCATGAAATTTTTAGTGCCAAATGGCAGCGCTGCTGAGTGACCTTTGCCTGTCTATCTTCATCAACCACGTCTCTAACTAATGGCTACTATACAGTGCTGCTCCCCTGCTCTTCTTTCTCCTTGCCCTCTCCTCACTGCTTCTTAGACATCGCTCAGGCTGCCCCCCTTGCCTTTTCCCATGCTACCACACATCACTCTAAACTCTGTGCAATTTTCATTGTTGTTGATGTTCTCTCTCCGACAAGAAACATTAGAAAGGAAAGTTAATTTTCATTCTTTCTGTTGTCTTCCCCCTTGCTGAAGCGATCTCTGGTTCACCTGTGTGATGAACTGATCATTTGGTATCAAGTCGTGATCCAGGGTGGGAGATAGGCAAGGGTGTTGAGGACAGTGCAGTATCTGTAGGAAGTGCTGACTGTAGATTTCATACAGACGGTGACATGTATAAAGCCACTTCTTTTCAGCAAAAGCTATTGTTTTCAGCCCTCAAATGAAGTAATACCATCGCTTGTGATTGTAACATGTCCATCCCAAGAGTCCAGTCCAAAAGCAGGCAGCAGAAGATCCCAGCAAACCCACATGTGGCAGCTGTGATGCCATTTCACTCTTCAGAGTGAAAAAAGTGGCCCTGTTGATGCAGGGGATAGATATGTCTGAACTGAGTGTTGGAAGATGCAGACAAATTTTTGCAGGGATAGAAAAACCATTTTGTGTTATTAGACAAAGTAATGTGGCTGGAAACCTTCCTTCCCTCAACAAGACAAGCTGTTTCTGCCAGGTATGGCTGCTTTTCAGGGGCTAAAGCTCTCATTTCTGTGCCAGGCAACATAGAAGTGGTGTCAGGCTGAAATGGCTTGAGGATTTGGACTGAGGGAGAAGGACAACCCAGCTGGAGGGAGGTGATAGAGTCCAAATTGAGTGGTAAGTCCTCTTCCCCTTATCTTGCGTAGTTTGTTATGTGGTTCTCTTAGTTTTTCTACACCTGTTTGTACTGCAGGTATCAGTGTTGCATTAGCCAGTCATTGGATATTGTCTGATGCAGCTGCAATCAGGCATAGACTGGAAAAAATTTTCCTTGCCCCAAATATTAACTCAAGTAGCAGAAAATGCTAGAGAGTTAACAGAGTTCATATGGAAAACGTGCGTTATCAGACTCTCTGCACAGATTCCAAAATTTTAATGTGACTGTCTCTGTGACTGCTACCTTTCAAGTACTTCATTGTTTCTTCTCTCTAGGCACCTATGAATTGCCTACCCCTTTTCTTACCTGGATTTCATCAATATTTTTTTTTGTTTTTCAACTGTTAAGCAGRAGACAGTACCACTCTGGGACAAACAAGTGGTCTAGGGTCTACCAGCATTGTCTGTTTCTTTCACCAAAAGATGCTGCCTCCAGGAGATTGGGAAGCAACAGCTAGAGAGCAGTGATCCTTGGACTCATTCGTTCCATCCACGCGTTTGACTGATGCTCTGTTAGCCAGTTTTGGAAGAGAAAGACATCAGGTTTGGAAGGCCCATCTATAATTGTGCTGGATCTTGGGCTGAGGGGCAGCTCAACAGCTAAAGGTTTTGCTGAAATCTTCCATGTAATCCAGGCAGGCATATATTTGTTTTGATACTGCATGCTATCATTTCCAAACCCAGTCAGCAGTGTGTGTTTGTTAGGCTATGCAGATGATTGCAGGAGAAGGATTCATGGCAAATCATTCATTTTGTGAGTCTTTCCTGTTTGGTTTTATTGCAGCTTCTTAATGTGCTTGAAGTATTAACAAAATGTTTTCTTGGACTGGCGTTGTACTGGGAGATGAGATCTCACTGAGAAGTTAAGATATCTTTTCTTTCTACAAAATTGTTGGAAAGGAAAGGGATCCAATTCTGGCATGATGTTTCATAAGGTGACATTTGTTATAACTCATTGCAAATGTTACTCACCATCTACAAAACATTCAATTAAACTGAGGAGCAGTGAAAAATACCCAGTTCCACTTCAGCAGCTGCACTTGTTACCAGAATCCCTCAGGTTTTTTGGAGCCAACAGATTCCCCCCTGGAGACCTCCACACAGTGGCTACTGTCCTCTGCCACCAGTCCCACCGGTTGGTGTTCCCTGCTCCTGTGAGCTGGATTGTCACACAAGGACAAAATTTTCCCTTCCCATTTGAGCTTATCTTTACTTTCCCAAAGATCTCTTTAGTCCTTACTTGTTATCAGAGCTGTTCTGCATCCTTTTGTGCCTTGTCAGTATTTCAGTGGGCATTGGCTGGACCCTGCAGGGATAACACTTTCAAAAACAAAATTTGAAAAATGACCTGTGATCCTTAGTCCTTTTGAAAATCAGAGTAGTTGGTTATACATGTAGTTTATTGAGACTTCAAGCTCCTAAGTCACTCGAGATTGTTCCTTAGTTCTAAAAGCTTTAGTGGCATAATATTTCCATAGAAAATAAGCCAATATATTTATGAWGGTGTCTATTCAGATCATAGGTCCTTTTCCTCTAACACCTTTTTGTGTGTCTTCAGGCTGAAACATATGTGCAGAGAACTGTAACTCTGGAAATCTAACAAACAAAAACTTTTCTCGTAGGAAACCAGGATACTAAGAGAGCACATTTTTTGAGATGCCAAACTCGTTGTTACAGATCTCTGGCTCCCCAGGAAATTCGCAGATGTAACTTTGCTGTGTGCTACAACCACCCACTATTTTGCAGTGTCAGCTGGGCTGGAGCTCAGATCCACCCACTCCCGCCGCACCGGGCCCATTATACTGGAGCTGAAGGCAAAATGCAAATTGGCTCTGCTGAACACGGTTGCCTTATGGCATGCAGTGGGATGGTAAAAACAAAACCCATGGTGTCTCACTCTGGTTCAGCACCTGAACCACAAGATCCTCCTTCTCATTATCTATCAAAACCTCCTCTTTTCCCTGGATAGGGCACTAAAATCGAACAAAACTCTGACTAATTTGCTGCAGGAAACCATTGAGCTTTGGGCAAGGAGATGGAATAAGTCATCCAATTAGTTATAGCTGCTGGTGTCCCTGGTCCTGATTTGGTGTGGTTGCCAAACAGAGGTAGATGAGTATAGCTCCTTTTTTCCTTATGTCCAGCCCATGTTTCTTACGACTTCAGTCACCTGGTAGGCTCTTTGAGCCGTGGGAAGGAACAGTAATTCATTCAGTTTGCTGCACTTGTTCCAGGGCAGGATTTACTTCTCATTTTCCTACACCATAAATAACATCATTGCCTCTGGAGAGCAAGGGTGGTGGCTTTCTACATCAGCCTGTCTTTAGGTCCTATTTATAAATGGGGAGAGTGAGAAAATACATTTAAAAACATGCAAGCTTTAAAAATAAAACTGTGACCTAGTCAAAGAGTAAACATTAGGGAAAAATAAAAACCTATTTTAAGAGATGGAAGCAGAGAAGCAGCAGCAAAAATAATCAAAATAAATCTTATTACTGTAAATAGGAGGGTGTAAATCAGCAGCTCCCATCACTGACAGTTCAAAGATGCAGAGGACCTGGCTCAGCAGTGAAAAAGGAGGGAAGTGAAAAAAACATTGAGTGGGAAATAAAGCAAAGATGAGAAATCCACCTATTTGCACATGCGATAGATTATCCATAAACAACAAGATCATGCTTCTGACCAGATAAAAGAAATCGATGGCATAGTGTTTAATCCAGATTTAAAAATATACTGAGTGTCTGTCATTCTGCATACCTCTTCTGAGCAGTAGTGTAACCTTTATTTTTTCAGGTAGCCTTTTAGTATGGGGTTGCTCGGGGGGTGTTACAGTCACTGAGTTGAGAATAAAACAGCTTAAAAACAGGGATTGGAAGCTTTTACCGCAATGGACCTTTGGAAATTTGTCCCCTGGGAGGAACAGATAGGGGTTGCCTGTCTGTTTTGTCACTTATGCACGTTCCTTCTTCTCCCATAGATTGCCCGGTCACTATGAACAATGGCCCAGCTATACTACAAAAAGGTAAACTATTCACCGTACAGAGATCGGATCCCATTACAGATCGTGCGAGCGGAGGCAGAGCTCTCAGCGGAAGAGAAGGCCTACCTCAGCGCTGTGGAGAAGGGGGACTATGCCAGTGTGAAACATGCCTTGCAAGAGGCAGAGATCTACTACAACATCAACATTAACTGTATGGATCCTCTTGGTCGCAGTGCCCTTTTAATAGCCATAGAGAATGAAAATCTGGAGATCATGGAGTTGCTTTTGAGCCACTGTGTGTATGTGGGAGATGCTCTGCTGTATGCAATACGGAAAGAGGTGGTGGGAGCTGTGGAGCTGCTGCTGAATTACAGGAAGCCGAGTGGTGAAAAACAGGTTAGTCAAGCATTCCAGTTCAGTTTTAAGCTGTTATCCTGAGTTAGGAAAGTGGTACTGCACAGAGAGGTGCTGTGCAGGAGTCATAAAACAAAGTCCTTAACGTTGGTCCATTGCTTTAAATGCCCAAAGTAGACGTGGGCAGTCCTGTTTGGATGACAACTTTCCAGTCTGAGCAAACATGTTCTGCCTGACTTAAATACTCAGCATTTTCAATTTCACTCAGTGTTCTTTTTAGTCTTACAGTGTTTGTGAACATGCTGATTTATAGGTTGATTTATAGATGCGCACTTTGTAAAGGAATTTGGGGTTGTATGAAGTTATATTACAATCTATAAATATGAACTATTGCGATGCTGTTGTACTGATATTAAGTGGAATTGCTTTTCATAAGTAAATCCTGAAAACACACAAGCTTATAAATAACTGTAAGCAAGCAAAGAGTCTGCTGGGTTTCAGTGCTTAGCCATAGTACAGACATATCATCTTGGTCTCCATCTCCAGAGAGCTCTAGTTCAGAAATGCTGAGGCAGTACATAACGTTACAGCATGAGCTAAGTTGCTATATATCTGAGCAATGAATAACTATGACTTGTAGGAAGGATCCTTAGCTACAAAGCCATCAGTAAATTACATAGGGATCTTTGTGAAGAACCACGAAGTCTGAATCCTGTCACTTCAAGTGTCACATACCACACTGTCCCTAACTTTTTTTTCTTTTTTGCTTCTTTTCATTTGCAAGTACTACTGCCAATAGCTACAACAGTTTATATACATTACTAACCACTGACAATTTTTGCATATTCACTGCTTAGAAAGGAACATTCAAAACTTGGATAATCCTTATATATCAAGCCTCGTTTTGAAGTCTACTTGAACACATCCCTCTATGTGTGAAAGAAGAAAATTATTAATACCAGTCAATCATAGAAGAAAATGTTTTCAATGGATAGGCCCCTTAGTACATAGTTTTTCAATAGTAATTTTATGTAGCCAAAGCAAACAATAAGGATCAACCCTGACAACATTCAACAGTGCTCAGCTTAATACTTAGAAACGGCAGCATTCTGCATGCTGTAGCAATGTGATTCTAAGGTGTGGTTTAAGCACTAGAGAGATGAAGAATCTCTTCTATCAGACCTAAAAATTGAAATGTTAGTACTAGGTTTTAGTCTGACAAAATGTAAGTAGCAAAATACAGACCATACACAGAGAATGAGCCATTTTTGTCTTGGTCTTCTAGAAAGTTTGACCATCCTATAGGCCAACAGAACAGAAAGTAGAATAGAAGAAAAGTTTTTTCAGTAGCATGAGGAACTGCCAGTAATTATCACAGGTTAATGACAAGTTTCTCCTTAAATGTCATGGGAGGCAAGTGATGGGATTCATGTGGATTTCTCTAAGATCTCTTGCATACCAAAACCTGTGTCCACTCAAATTCACAGCCTTGCTGGCATAACTGGACAGAGACAGAGGTCCATGAAATAAGGTTGATTTRCTGCAGCTGAAATTCAGCTCCAATGTCTCTAGTTCAGTGATACATTTCATAGTAGGTCTGTTTCATTTTTCCTTTATCTCTATGCCAGTGTGCAGCTATCCTTCTGTAGCTAGGTTTGTATCTGCTGTGAAGTTTACAACGGGAAGGAGAAAATGTGTGTGGGAGAAGAGATGCAGTGCCAGTTTCAGCTTTATTTACAAGGTTTGTTACAAGACCAAATTTCATCAGTACATTTTAGACTAGTACTGGCTTGATGCAAGATCCTATGTACAAACTAGCATTAACTTCCCTGGCTGTGGTTCAGGCTCTTCTGTAGACTGCAGGAAGTGTTTGCTGGTAGAGGGCTACAGGACTGGACGTCCATTTCAGCAGTTTCACTGATTGTTCATGCACTGATAGTAATTAACATTTATTTCATGATAGAACATTAAATAGAAAGAAGTGCTTAGTTAACGAAAGTTGGGACAAAGTTGGTTAGCTTGTCAAATCACAAAGCTAATATAGGAGGGGTTTCTGAACATAAGTTCCTGATGCTAATTCCACAGCAGTATCGATACGCGTTCAGTAATTATCTTCACTGGACCTTTTCTCAGAAAGTCCTTTGGGAATCCCATACCTAACTGCTTTCACAAAAAGCACCTAATAAATCAGATTAGCACAGCTTTGTCCTAATCACGGTTCTGTCTGGCTGAGAAATTTGTAAGATAGTGTCACAGCACTTCTTATATGTATTGGTATAACCTATTCATTAAATGTACTCAAGGTTCCGTTTGCCTGAACAAACCTGTGTGAAGTCAGCTCCTTGACTCACGTGTAGCAGCCTGTTTCCAATTAGGGGCTCTCTGTTTRTCTTTGCTGCTCCCTGGGCAAAGGTGCAGAAGAAGCATTTTCTGATTGCTCTCTCTTAAATGTTCAATATATCGCCTTCATTCATCTGAGTCTGGGGTCTGTGAAAACCTGTTAGTTCTGATTTTCCCACTGTCTGCCTCTGAGAGATTATCTGACTCTATACCAAAGTCTTGTTTCTCTAACTGCCAGGCATGAAGAGCGGTTCCTATTTGCGTCTGTTCACATCAGCTCAGTTAATTGTTGTCTTTGCATCCCAAAAGCAGCTGAGTAGCATCATTCAGCATAATCCATTTTATGGGCATGTATCTTCACCCATTCCCACAACCTTATCATCATATCACAATCCTGAACGAAAATGTTACAGGTTGCATTATGCCAGCCTCTTGTGGAGTTACAGTGACTGTATCTAGTTAGCAAAAGATACACCCAAAACAAGGTAGAAAACCATGGCCCCTTACAGACTTGACCTGCAAAGCAGTTTCGCTCACCAGCCACAGAGTCTCTAAAAGGTGATGTGTCCTGGGAGCTCCATACCTGTCTCTTCAGAGCTGCCCGAGGGGAAGAGCTCTGCTTTTCCCCTGTATGATGACCTTTCCAGGGAGCAGAAGTAAAAAAATGTTCAAATATAAAAAGTGACCTTTGTTGTGTTCCTCATGTAAGAGAATCAGGGTCTCATTCACAATGTAAGGGACAGGGAGAAATGGATGAAGAGATTGGGCAGCGGAGATGCTTGTGTCCTGTTGTTAAGTGAACGCAGGCAGTCATTATTCTGCAAACCTTTGCTAGCCTGCTGTTTAAGTGCCATTTACGGAAAATACCATGACAATGGCAGGGGAAAGTCATAGCCAGTAACTATAACAACACGCTTCTCCCGCACTGCAGCCGTGCGTGTAAGGGGTGTCTTGGGAGAGGAAGAAATTACTCTCTTTACATGTGGGGTGTATGAGAGCCCGGAGCATGAAACACCTCTCTCTAAAGGCTGCTACAAAGCACATGATAGACGAGCGTGCTGAACAGTGATATGTTCAAGTAGATGTATTTCCTTTTAGGTTTACCTCCAAGCAAGGTTCATGAGCTATTTTAAGAACTTAACATTTCTCCTCAAATCTGCTCTGCCCGGTCCTGACAACTTACAGCCATGGTTTTGTGTACTGCTCTGTGAGTCTCTTGATAGAGCTGGGGAGAAGTCTTCACCAGTTACAGCCAGAATAACTCTATGGCTAATAAAGTTACAGCTGTTTTGAAAGATACTGTCACCTATCGGAGATTTTGTGTTCAGTGAGAGAGTCATCATGGTGCAAGCATCTTTCTTTTGCTACCATGGGAAGAGCACAGAGGTGCACTGGTGTGCTTCACTCCCAGCAGAGGGTAAAGCCCAGGCTTTAAAGGACCCATTCTCTTCTTCAGATCAGAGCTAACCTCTCCTCAAATATGCCACACCACGCTCTGAGGTGCACTCTCACTTTTTTTTTTTACTCTCAGTGTGCAAGTGTGGTCCAGAGTGTGATGGAAGATGCCTGTGTGCAGAGCATGTGGTGCTGCAGGCTGCGACAGCCCTGCCCACCCTCCGCAGCATAGGTGGGAGCTTTGCTGACCTCAGTGGGACGTCTGGACCTGGCACAGCACTAAGAGTTGAATTCTCAGGGAAATAAAGGAAAATTCGCTTATCTACTCAAAATAGATTAACAATAGTAACAAAAGAGCTTTTCTGGTTCTGTGATTTTTACTAGTTCACTTGTTATTTCCAAATGTTACGTAATTTACTCCAATTAATCCTCCAAGCTTTCTTTTTAAACCATAGCTTGCTTTGGCCGGTCACTTTGTATTGCCGATTGGTCACTTAAATCTTAGGATAGTTTGTTTTTCCCCAAATAGATGACAGACATTTGGAAAGAAAGCAGCCTATTCATGAATATTAAGGGAAACAACAAAACAAACTAATATTCATGGAACCTGGAGGGTATGCAAGTGTTGCTTTTCCTGCAGAGATTTGTAGTCAGTGAATATGTATTCTCCAGGGAATAAAAGTGAGCGTAATCTTGTGCTTTGATAGTTATTGTTTGCTTTACAGGACAGTGAAGAGGCTGATATTGTACTGCATAGCGGCAGAAGAGTAGTGTAAGTGTACTGCAGACTGCTTGGCATGGCAATCCATACTCAGGTCTTCCACACAATGAGTGTCATGTTATTTAAATAAATAAGATGAAAAACCACTGAATAATCATCAGAAAGAGTGGGGCTAGGTTAGAAATAGTAAAAATCAGCACACACAGACGCAATATTGACTTTGGCCCAGGCTTATTGAGTCAGGTGGCTCTTCTCTTTTGGGGTAGGAATGTTAAACTGCAAAGTTGTCTGCGCACAGGACAAGTCCAATACATACAATGGCAGACAAGACTTTTTGTACTATTCTATATTCTATAGGTACACGTCAAAAACAGAGATCTGGCTGGGGTCCCATGGGGTTGGAATTAACAGGGAACTTGAAATTACTTCTTTCATTTTTTTGATTCAGTACTACCRTAGGAGCAAGGGAATGTATATAAGAAGCCTGTTGAACAAATTCTCTTTTCCAGTAAAATCTTCTGGCTCCCAACATATTCGATCTTTTTTTCCCCTGGAAGTCATATCAGAAATTTTTTTATTATACAAACGTCAATACAGTGGGTTATGTTTTCAGCCAGGCTGGAGTCTGCACCTAAACTGTACTAGCAAAGAGGAGGAAATATATGTCTGAAAATTCACATTTTCCTACATACTTGATTCACTTTCAATTTCTCATTAGTAATAGTTGTATTTCCAGACATTTTGAAGCCCACTGAAATCAGTACAAATTTTCCCTTTGACGCCAGATGAGGTCTTCAGGGGCTTTTTCTTAATAGCCTCTTGTGTGAATTCTGTGAAGTGGTCCCGGTTCTCCACTAAACATGCATCACAGCTCGCAGGGTAGCGCTCCCAGTTTGCACAAATCTCGCATCATTTTTTGCCTTGCTACAGTGGATGTGTTTGCAGCACACCAGACACGGTCTGTGCTGACTGCTGAGCCCTCCTTCCATTCTTTAAGCAGCTGTAATCAGTCATCTGAATTACTACACATTCATGATGTAGCCATAAGCACCTTTACGGGTAGCTGTTTTCTTCACAACAATCAGAGCTGACATCAAATGTTTACATAAGGATGATACTAGCATCTCTCTGATATCTGCCAAAATTAGCAATTTGCTCATGGCAGATGGCTCCAAATTAATCTGGTTCACAGATGGGACTACAAATGCGATTCCTCAATAATGAGAATAAAAAGAAAAGGGATCTCAGTATTTATGATTGTGATTCAGTTTGTTTCAACAGTCCAAAGGCCTTCTGAATCAATGAGATCTCAACAGATATGTATCCATATGTCTTCCAAAAGAAGGATCTTTACAGAAATAAACCCTGGAAGAATATGGTTGTGTATAGGAAAATATAGAGAATAAAAGGCAAGTTTTGAGTCTTAGTTGGTAATCCTCAGATACCTGAGGGTGGAAGGTTGCTGCACTTGATAGTATTAGCAAACTTAAAATTTGACCTCAAAAAATCTCTTTCAGATGAGCTGATGAGTGAAAATCTGCCTTAATCTTTGTGTAAATATCATAGATCAACAGCCTAGATACAATCTTTTGTGAACCAGAAATTACATGTTGCATTAAACCATTTTATTCTTGCCCAAATCTAGTAACTTTCCTGATACAATGTGGTTTAGCTTAATTTTCCTACTCACATAGGATTCTTTGTCCTTCATGCAGAGTCCAGTGCAAAGTTTAGCTCTTAACCACCAATGGCCCTTTGATTTCTGCAGACTTACTGATACTTTACTAGATGTACAAGCTCATTGCTAGCATTGTTAGCCCTGTGCTATCGCTGACAGGACTTTTTAAGTCAAAGGAAGCAGATCAGTTGTCAGATATCTTATGACATAAAAGCTAGGTTCTGCAGGCAATTAGAAAGAGAAGAGTTTTAGAAGCAGCTGGTGTTCCTCATGCCCTGGCTGAAGAGGTTACTGTGGATCTCTCTCAGGTACAGGCAAAGTGCACAGAGGTACCCTGCAGCAGGACCAGAGGATCTGGGGTTTGTAGCTGTGAGAAATATTATCTTGTCTCCTTCAGTAAAAGGTTTATGTTTCTTTTAGAGGTGAAGGAGAGACTTGTGGACTTCCCAGCTAAAATTGCTAAGCCTTGCAGCACTAGCTCCTAACCTGTAAGCCGAGGATGGATGTGGGGAGATCRCTCACATACGTGCTGAACAAAAGGCTTGCTTACGTGGTGGTAATAGATATTCTGGGTGCATGCACTGTCTTTTTCTGGAACACCACACGGTGCCAGCAAGCCTGGAGTGTTACAAAGGTGTGAAGTACAACAAAGTGATCAAAGCAAGCCCAAAGTGCAAGCGGATCTGTGTGGCCRTTCTGCAGTGTTAACCATTGCATACCAGCAGTATTTGTGTTCTTCCTTGAGTTTAAAAAGTTCAGCTAATTCAGGAAGGTGTTGCTGAAACCTGGGCATCTGTATCAAAGAACGCTATAGACATGACCTGTTCTCATTGAGTTCTTGCTGTTGAGCACTGTAACAGAGGGGGTAACAGGCTGATTGGTATGACTCAGTACAGGTACTGTGCCCTTTGGTATGACTCAAACCAGCCATTTCCATGTTAATATGAGAGGTCCAAAGTGAAAAGGGAAGGCTGAACCTGGTTAGGTACACTCTGAGCAAGAGCAGGTTCTGAAGAATAGAAGCAGTTGAGAAAAACTGGCCACAAATTCTCAGTATGAAAATATTTGAAAGGCACAATAAGGAAGAAAGATTGTRTCTGAAAACAGAAAACTAGCTGTTACTGCTCCAAAGCCTAATGGCTCTGCTAGCATCCAAGCTTTTCATTATTTTTATTGATGCAGTAATAATTCACAGCCATAGTTAACATGCCTTTGACATTGGCGGCTGCCTTCGAAATGAATTCCGTCTAATTAAACTAAACAACAGAGAAATCAAAGACCACTTCAGTTAGTGATTACATTTAACTGGGAATTTCTTTCCTCCCTCCCCACTGCCTTCCCCCCCCAAATAATCTTAAATCTATGAGAAGGAGGTGTGATGCAAAACGAAGAACTTGGGTGATGTATCGCATAAACCTAATGAGTAGCATCGAGGCTAGGGCTCGCGGGCTGCAGTGCCAGCTACCGAACATCTGACAGTGGCAAATAAGTCACTGGCTCCTTCTCCTGGGCCAACAAAGTCTGTTACTAGTTCCTAGGAGAGCTGGTGGGGTCAGGCCAAGAACTGCATCACARCATGCACAAACATGCTTGTAATTTAACATACAGACAGGTGGAGAAGTTGGGAATGCACTGTTATACGAGATGCTTCCCAGGGAATTATCTTTATAAATTTGTGGGAGTGATCTTAGCACTTGCCTGCGTTCGGCACGCTGTACAGTATATTTTCAGTCAGGAGTGATGGGTGCATGGGATTCAGCTGGGTGGACTGCCTGTAACAAACTATTTGTAGRGAAAAAAAAATCCTGTTTGTGTTCCTACACAAGTATACTTTTAGTCTCTCTATAGATCTGTTGATTAAGGTGCTAAGTTTCAAAAAACCTTATTTCATTACCTACCCAGCATCCATGAATGTGCCTAGTTTACTCACCACCCTTTGTTTATAAGCCCCAATTACAGCATTAGCCTTACATCAGCCCCCTGACATCACACAACACGATTTTGTCTCTGCTCTGTATGACTTCTGAAACTCAGAAGGGGCTTTTGACGTGGCTATCTAGATTCACCGATACAAATATGCAGGAGAGTCTGCSTGGTGCAATAGTTGCAACACATTTTCCAAGGGAAGCCTGTTTGTATGGGGAAATTGTACATAACAAATTACAGGGTCCTCCAAAACAAAGCTCTGGGAACTATAAAGAACTGCAGGATGGTTTAGTAGGAGTCCCCTAGTCCTTATCTGGCTGTTGAATAGAGCTGTGCTTGGGTTTGCAAAGTAGAATGGCACCTTTACGGCTTGTTTATCCCTGTGATGGGCAGTCTTTTGGTAGCAACAAGGGGGGGGGAGGTGTCAAAAAGGCATTGACTGAGAACAATATTCTCCCTGCTCGTCTCTGCATTGTTAGAGCAAGGGAATGCTGTAATCCAAGGTCTGTGCTCTGTCATTGCCTTTGGAGAACGTGTTGGAAAACCGCTCAAGCCTGCAAGAGACTCAGGGTCATGTGCATCGTTGGTACTTAATTCATGGCAGTGCCAGAGGGCTTGTGTGCTCCACTTAAATATTCTTCAGACAGACAGATGATGGGTTAGAGGCAGTCTCTGAAGCATGAGGAGCATATCATTAGCTAGATGTTTTGAACTACCTAGCATTAGAAATAACAAAGGAAGTCACTGCCTAAGAGGTAATAAAGGAAGATCACAACCATACAGATTTTCTCATGTGAGACCCTGCCACCTGTCTAGATTGTCATTTCTTTGCTTTCGCAAAATCTGGGGTCTTTTCAGAAGCCACAGTGTCTTCTTGGTTAGTATAACAACAATGCCAAAAGCACAGCTTAATAGTCAAAATGGGGAGAAACGCAGCCTCCTGCTTTGTGAGCATCAAGATGTGTTTTGTGCAACATCATACAGCGCTGGGCTGGCACCAGATGCAGTCACTCGCACCCCTCTGTGATGTTGTCTTATGATCGAATCTGATTTTTTTTTTTTAAAGGAATGTGATGGAATAGGAACACAACCCCACCTCTCCCAAGCAAAAAAGCCTCCCTTTTCAAGCCCTGTTAGCAACTTATTACCTCACCTAAACTTAATGAAGCATCTCTCCTGCGCACACAGTAATAAAATGTTCCTATTTCCTGTAATTTATGTACAAAGATGACATAAAAGGCTATAGATAGCATGATTATTAGCCTATATTAGCACATCTTGTCCTTGTTACCACTAAGATTAGAAAATACAGAGACCAGATAAAATGAATTAAAAAGCTGGACAACTCTTCCCTCCCAGAATAAATCCTGGAAAATACTAGAAAAAGAGTAGCCATAATAAAACAAAGATTACCTTGAAGACAGAGCCTGCAAGTTTCCAGGTAACCATGGCCTGTCTTTGTTTCAGCATGTTTGGGGTCAGGGGAAAGCTTATCCGTAAAATGAAAAAATGTCTAAGGTGCAGCGATGTTCCAAGGCCTTTAGAGTAGTTAAGAAATTTACAGGATTGGATTGAGTAAGCTCTTTAACAAAATTAATTTCCAAACTTAAAAACATTAAAAGTTGTTAAGGTTTAGTCTTTATTTTTACCCAAAACAGCTGCTCCTATCACAGAGTAACTCTTAAAATGGTAATGAAGAAAGGTGAAAAAATGAACAAAAAGCAATTTATGTTTCCAAATGGGGATAAAAACCAGCTTCAGGCATATATAAACTAGTCTGCCTATCCAGACTTCAGGAGACAGACAGTTCAGTTTACTCTTATGTCAGCAATACTAGACTTATAGCTGAATTGGTATCAAAGGGTCTCAGCATGGATCTAGCAAGCAGCCAGGGAATCTCTGCATTTTGGCAAGGCTCTGGTAGATCCATAACATGCTGTGAGCCAGGTTCTGATGTCACTTACGCCACTTTTTCTCTAGCAGCTTCATTAATGTCTGGATTTGTAACAGTGCCAAACTTTTGTCCCTTGTTTGTTTTAACTGGACAAGCAGCATTATTCAGCTAGCACCAGGCTACATAAGCGTATGKTAAAACCAAGATTCATTTGATAGTTGGTCATATCATAGAGATAATGTGACATAACATGTAAGTTGTGACTACAATGAACTTCTCAACCATTCTTACACAGATGAGAAGTCAAAACCAGGAGAGGGTGCAATTGCTCATGGCACAACACTGGTCTTATTTCTCTAAACAATGGTAGGCACTTGCTAGCCCCTCTTCCTGCTGGATTCAGTAGTTCTTAGCTGGAGCAGACAGGAATTCAGGGCAAAGCAGACCTCAAGACTGCACTTCATTTAAATACATGAGGTTCAAACGCAAGCTAACTCTTTAACAGTGTCCCTCTCTGACTTGGAGAATAAACTCCACACTGACTGCACTCTGTCTTCATTTCATCAAGTGCCGCATCTTACTTCCTCCACCTACATCAGAAAGGGAGAGTGGCTTAGAGGAGAGAGTGCTCTGTCGGGAATAAGTTGCCATAGGCCATTTAAATGCATATTTGCAAAATCCTTTCCTTCTGAAGGCTTCTCTCTGGATTCCTCTTTTTTAATCCCCAMCAAAAGAGAAGTTATTATTTAGCATCAACCACAAATGGTGACACCTTTTGACAATCTTTCTGGCTGTGCTGCATTTCCTAAACACATGGCTGAACACAACAAGCTCTGATGTAGTTCTGCCACTGTCAAATGCACTAGGTTTCAGTTTAGCTCTGAAAACTAATCCCCTGCATCTACCTCCATTTTTAAACATATGGGTAAGAAGCCAAATTAAAACTTGAAGAATCTAGAGCAGATATCTGGATTAACATATTTTGCTTTTGTTTATTGGTTGCAGAGAAAGAAGTTTGGTTATACAAGTATCACAAATCTAATTTTTCACATTATTTCAGTAGTAATGCATTATATCATGCTATTTTTTGTTCAGAGATACCTATTTCAGTGTTAATATGTACCATCTAATAACCTTGTATCAGCATTTGGCTTGCTACAAGGCACTAAAGTGTACTAATTTTCTCTGTTTTGCAGTATCAGTCTGAGGGGCAGAGACTTTATTTGGCTTTACAGGCATGTAAGTCACTGTGCAGATTTTAGACCAGAAGGAGCCTTTTCTTCAGCTGGATATTCTGGGACATCTGTATTGAAATCACTGGAATACTTCAATAACAACAGCAGAGCTTGCCCAAAAGTACATCTACAACCACGTGTGCTTTATGCCAGAGTTACGAACTTGTTCATAACCAGTACAAAAGCCCTTAAARTACATTACTTTTTTGTTATCAGTTTGTGTTGTTCATTATATTTCATTAACCAAATTACATAATTTCATTCCATGAATTGCTCTTTAGAGAAGAACCAACCTACCTATTAGTATAGATACTGTCAGCACTCTGATACAAGATGTCTCTCAAGGCATCTCTGATTAAGATATTCAGTTATTGAAAGCGGCACCACTGCATCACCTAAAATGAATGCTCAAATTTTTAGAAGCATGTAACATTCTTCCAGAGTCCCACATAAGGAAACAAATGCCCACGGGGTTCTGTCAATGAAAGAATTTGTTTATGGGTTTAGGCAAGGAGCAGGATTCAATTTCTCACAGCAGTCACAATATGTATTTTTTTCAAGACCCTTTTGCTGGTAACATGGCTGATCTGCAGTCTAGCAACACCGACTCTGTCTCTCATTCTCTATTTATAGAGCTGCAGCTAGAAGTACCACAGGACTGCGTTCCGAACAAAATCACAGCAAAGCTTTCTTCTTTGCTGAGCCTTGCGCTAAATTGATGTAGTAAAAAGTCTTCTTTTTAGAGTGACAGAAATTGGCTGTGCCTGTTACCGTGCTTGTGGATGGCATATGCACTTCCCCATAGGGCTGCATGCAGAAAAACAAACTAGAAATAGGAAATCCTTGCTCAATAAGTTACCCAAGCGTCCATTTCTATACGTGTTGCATTTGAAGTTTTCCAGTGAGGTTAGATGAGTTTGTTTTGTTCAGTAAAACATTGTTTTGGCAATTGGAAAATATTTTATAACATATAGTTGTATCAAAAAGTTATGCAAGCTGAAAATAATGCAGATTAATATATTTACAGTTTGTCATGGTTATACTTACAATTTATTACACCGGTCCAGGTGAGGTGCTAGTTTATGGAATGGAGATGGCTTGAAAATGTGGCAATTCCCCCTGTAAAAGGTAAAAGTATTATTAGTTACTTTCAAACAAAAGTGGCAACATTCTCAATGCCAGACAGGATGCATATTTAGACTGTCTCTGACCCAAGAAGTTTACAATTAGAGATTAACAAAACTAAGAAAGTAAAGGGTTTTGTAGTTAGGCTTTGCTTCACTTTCTAGATATTCTCTTTTCAGTTCAGGTCTGAAGCACTGAAGGGTTATCTGGGGAGAGTGCAGCTGTGAGCACCAGAAAAGGTGAACACTGAGGAGAGACCTGAACTTGAAGGGAGACTAGTGTCTGGTAGGGTTACCAGGCCATAATCAGGAGGACTGTCAATATAGAGGAGCAGAAAAGCATAAGACACAGGGATAGAAACAGAAAACCACCCCCAAATAGTCATTAGACAGAGCCAGGCTCTTTTCTCAGACTTCAAGATTTTGCACTTGACTGGCAAGTTCCTTTGCTGCAGAACAGCTTTTTTTCACCTCGTTGTCCTTTTTTATATGCATAGATAGATGACAGATGCTGTAGAAACACTGTAGTTTGCTTTGAAATCTTCCTGTGTTTAAACCTGGATATTAGCTTCCACAGTCCATAAAAGGCAAAAGGTGCATTCATATTAGTCTTTTAGTTTGGTTGAGGAGTGTGCTTTTGAGGTGTCTCTCCTTAACCTTCACATTTACAGCTCTTTGGTTCACATTGCTGAGCAGTCTCAGAGCACTTGAGCTGGATTGCTTTTACACAACACTAAACCAGAGGAGGTGCTCCAGGGGCACTCAGATACCAGGCTAGATTAAGTCCAAATTAAAACTCCTAAAAGACTTACAAGGCCATCAGGTTTTCAGTGCCAGGTTGTTTTTTTTTGCTCTGTAGTTCTGCTCCTCTTACACTGTACTAGTTACTAACATAAGCAGAGATTCCTGCTCTTCCTATCCAGAGTTTCTTTCCAGCAGTGCACTATTTACTGGAAAACTTGTTTTTCCTTTCAGAGGAGAGCTTAGCTATACTGAACAGTGCTTTTATGTGACCTAAACCTCCATTTTCTTCTCCTCTAATGAATTAAGCTTGTTTCTCCCCCCACCTTTTTAAATACAGGAGATTTTTCATTCACTGCAGTATTGTTTAGAGAAGCAGTGGTACAGTGGTAAGCAGCCTACCTTTATGAGGGTTAAGTCTAGAAAGATGGTAACAAGCATTCAATCACTTGTTGTTAATGATAGCATTAATTTCTTAAGCGAACATTACCAAGATGAAATATGGACAAGGCACATGCTCCTATGCAAGTAGTGACAATAAGGTTCTGAAGGACTCAGCTTAACAGCTTGTGTCAGGTGATGAGGTTAATGGAAAATAATTTGTTATTCAGGTCACTTAATGAAAATAACCTTGGAAGGGCTTAGTAGAGCCCTYGGGGTAGAATAATTTATTCCTCTTCTGCTTCCATCACTGTAAATTAACCCAAGACATAGAAGAAGCTGATCTAAACATGAACTCAACCTGTCAAGAGTAGTGCAGGAGGAACATCAGCAATTTCAATGCATTGTTGTAATCTCTGCTGCCTCTCCAGTGATAATAYGTAGAATACAGCCTTCAGAGCAAAGGCTTGCTTTGCATAGCTCCATCTTTAAAACAAGACAGTTTGTTAAGATACAGGTTATCAAAATGCTGTGCAAGAAGACAACAAAAATATTCACCACAAGACATATAATTTTTAGCTGATGTATGGTGTTTGGATCAGCCAGGCATAGAAAAAGAGAGAGGCCACAGCAGCCATCATTCACACAATATTCCTGTTCTGTGTTTTGGTGGTTTGTTTTGCTGCTCAGCTATAATCAGAAATAAGCTTCAGCTCCTGTGATTTGAGGCCTTACACTGATCTGCTCCCAGACCCCAGGGAGCCTCTATGTCTCTGCATCACCATTTCGCTTCTTATCCCTTAATTAAAGGTGCTGCATGCTGCCCAGGAAAACATGCCTTCCACATAGCAGCTGCCTGAGACCTAACAAAGTAGTGCTCCATTTTAGGGTGAGGGCTTGTGATATGAGCCAGAATAAGGGATGGGAGATCACTTGATAGATACCCCCGATTTAATCCCAAACTTCGGGACAACCATTTTGAGAGCCCTAGATCCAGATTTAGAAAACCTCAGGCATAGACAGAAGCAGACAAGATTAGCACTATCCCCACCTGTAACATCACTACCTTGTCGGCAAGTGCCCATTTCATATTCTGAGCAACATGAATACCTCATCTGTGTAAAGCTGAAAATCCTTTTCACAACCCTGGGTACAATAACTTCTATATAGAAAAACAAGACTAAACTTGACAGTAATAGGAGTGATAGAGGGGGAAAGCGTTCTTCCTTTGAGGCACAGGCTGTGAATACAGCAGCCAGTGACTGACTGAAAAAGAAGGGGAATAAAGATAAATGTAATTATTCAAGCATCAGGGCTTAAAAAAAAATGCTTCTAAGAGAGAGAAAAAAGAAAAACCTGCACCTTTCTCTTGACATTTAACAAACTACCTAAGCAAAGGAAAAGAAAATAAGTCAAAGACCTTACAAAGAGAGCTGCTTTGTTACTAGATATCTTAAAATACATTTATCCAACCTTGCTAAGAGACATGAAGCGCTCCATGACCCACAGCAAATCCTCACTACCATTCTCTCTTCTTCCCCATGAGCCATATTTATAGGCTCCCTCCTGGCTGCCTCTGTAGGGACCAGCCTTGTTAGCAAAGCCTCTTTACACCTGTGTGTCTGCAGGCTGCCAGAGATTTAACTCCTCATGTGCCGCATCCAGGGTAGCAGACTTGTATTATTCCCAAAAATACTCCTAGCCACCCAGTGAGCCCTGCTCCAGTAAATGACCCTGCATCTCAGTGTGGTGCCGACCTTTGGGAGAGTGTTGTGTATTGTGAACAGGCTCTGTCCTGCTGTCGGCTGGGTTATGTAGAGGTTTGTCAATCAACGACAGCCCAGGAGTTTTTMGCTCTTTAGTGCTATAGAGGCGCTTAACTCCCAGGGAACTCAGATTCAGTGGTTAGAGGTACAGTGTCTCACAACCAGTCTTAGGTATATCCTACAGAAGGATTTCTAACTGGTTACTTCATGCTGCTTTATCGCTGCTTTACTTTTGGATTTTTACAGACTGAGTAATGTTTCCTGTCATTAGGACTCTAACAATAGTTTCTCTGAAATGCCTTTGACATTTGCCAGGGGAAGCAAGCCTACTGTTCACCAAAACCAGCAATCACCCCTTGAGCAGCAGGATGCCAACTGCCAGGGCAAGGGTGGTGGGCACACAAAGTACAGTATGCTTGAGTAATGATTAACACACAACAAAGAGAGCTGCCTGTGCTGCAAATGGAGACACACTGCGTGCTTGGGATGTAAGAGCATTTTGGTCTGATTTTGCACTCTGCATATAATAATAAGACACAACAGGGTGTGCATTAAGCTCATCTTTTGAGAAGTGCAACAGTAGCTGAATAATGCACACCCTGGAGTGTCTTATTTGTAGTGGACTATGGCTCATTAATTTTACATTTATATTTTTTCAAACCCATTAAAAAAAAAAAMCAAATCTATTCTGAGGGCAGTTATGTAATGTATCCTTCCACTGAAAAGTATTATCAAATAAAAACAGTAGGGAGAAGGTGAGGAAGAGCTTTGCTCAACTGCGGACCAGTGTTTGGTTTGGTTCATGTAGGGCCTGCTACGAGCAGGTTCTTGGCCTGCTAATGCAGATATATAATGCAAATAATGATAGTTATGGAAATCTATTCAGTGTTCACTCTTTTCTAGACTCTCTTTCCTTTCTTTTTGTGTAATTACCTGGGCCTTTTGTCCTCCTTTTTTCCTAAAAAAGTCCGCCTTTTGGTATGTGAACCAATACCCATTTCAGAACAGGTTCACATATAAAGCATCCAGATGGGGATGTGACTGACTTTTATACCAGGCTGGGAACTGAATGGTCACAGGTTCCTGCTCAGGAGGCAGACAGGCATGATTTGGGAGAAGATGGTTTTGCCAGAATAGCTTTGTGTGTGTGTGTGTGCATGGATACAATAGGATTTAAAGAACTGAGGGTGTTATAAAAACTGTTCTGTTGTGACATCACTTCAAAAGTATGAAGGAGGGACATTTGATTTCTGCTGTTCCACATGAAATATGACTATGGTTTATCCCTTTATATAGGTTCCAACCTTAATGATGGACACCCAGTTTTCAGAATTCACTCCAGATATCACCCCAATAATGCTGGCGGCTCACACCAACAACTATGAAATCATCAAACTGCTTGTCCAAAGACGGGTAACAATTCCACGCCCACACCAGATCAGGTGCAACTGTGTGGAATGTGTCTCCAGTTCGGAGGTGGACAGCCTGAGGCATTCCAGGTCAAGGCTGAACATCTACAAAGCCTTAGCCAGCCCTTCGTTGATTGCCTTATCAAGTGAGGACCCCATCTTGACGGCCTTCCGACTGGGCTGGGAGCTGAAGGAGCTCAGCAAAGTGGAAAATGAGTTCAAGGCTGAATATGAAGAGCTTTCACAGCAGTGCAAGCGTTTTGCTAAGGACCTTTTGGATCAAGCACGGAGTTCCCGAGAACTGGAGATCATTCTCAATCACAGAGATGATCAAAGCGAAGAGCTGGATCCCCAAAAATGTCATGATTTGGCAAAGCTAAAGGTAGCAATAAAGTATCACCAGAAAGAGGTAAGAGTCATCTAAATGCAAAGGTGTGTGAAGGTATCATGTATTGGGTAAAATAATTCATTTCTCTAGCCTCCATGGGTTTGTTCAGGGTTGCTAGCTGAGAGCCAGCAGGGGTGAGTTTGGATTGAGTGAAGAACCATATGCAAATGCCTTAGTCAAAAACCAGGAGGTTCAGTGCACCTTGGTGACTGTAGTGGTTTAACCCGGCAGGCAGCCAAACGCCACACAGCCGCTCGCTCACTCTCCCCCACCCCCGCAGCGGGACGGGGAGAGAATTGAAAAAAAAAAAAAATTCACGGATTGAGATAAAGACAGTTTAATAGAACAGAAAAGAAAAGGAATAATAATAATAACAATGGTAATAATATATTAATGATACAATATATGAAATGAGTGATGCACAATGCAATTGCTCACCACCCGCCGAGACAATAGCCAAAGCGATCGCCCCTTCCGGGACCCCTTCCCCCCTCATTCATATACTGGGCATGACGTCCCATGGTATGGAATACCCCGTTGGCCAGCTGGGCTGGCTGTCCCGGCTCTGCTCCCTCCCAGCCTCTTGTGCSCYYGGYAGAGCATGGGAMGMTGARAAGTCCTTGARWAGTAAATTACCTAGCAACAACTAAAAACATCAGTGTGTTATCAATGTTCTTCTTACACTAAATCCAAAACATAGCACTAGGAAGAAATTTAACTCTATCCCAGCCAAAACCAGGACAGTGACAGCGTGAATCTGATGACAGTTGAGGGCAACAGGACTGGGACTTGCTGCAGTGGGTTATGGCTTCTACGGCACCGACACTTTCTGTTTCAAAGATACTTGAATCTCATTTCATTGTAACCCATCCCCCTGCAAAGAACAGCCTTCAGGGAGTTCCAGGTTTGTTAGCTCCGAAAGCTTTTCCCAGTAGCTGCTTTTACACAGGAACCAAAAGCTAGAAGGGGTTGCCTGGCTCATGAAGGTCTTGACTGCAGGAAATAATATAATAGACAATTCACTTCCTCAAACCACCAAACACTTCCTAGCACCCATTCAACACTTAGCTCGTAAGGGCCAGAGAAACAAYGGGAGCAAAAGAGAGCAGGAGAGATCAAGAGCACTCTCACTGTCCCAGGTCTCCATGTTACCAGCAATTTTGTTAGGTGAAAATGCTCATGTGATGCTAGGAAGTGGATCGTGTCATGCAAATACTTCTTCACACCTGAGACACATTAGGTTGATTCTTGCTTCGTGATTCATCCGTGTTTTAGGAACGGAGAAGCAATTCCCAGAAATTCAAACTCCTGCCCATATTACCAGAAAGGAAAGACATACTTCAGCTAAAGGGCACAGAGTCTTTCAGAAGCCCTGCAAATCCAGAGATTTATAAGTTGATTCGATGAAGGCCACGAACCCAAGGAGAATGCTGACAACTGTTTCATTAGTTGGCTCTGGATTTTCTTTCTCTTTCCAAAACTGGACAGAATTTAGTAGATGATATATTACTGTTGGCCAGTGATGTTCCAGGTTATCTGAAGGAGGAATTTAGCTTGCTTGGTTGAGGAACTGAATTTCAATGTCTGTTACATTTTTCTATGTCCGGAGACTGACAGCAATAGCGGAAAAGCCTGCCACATTACTCTTTTCACTGTCTTCCCCATGTTTGATGCTTTGTTTTATGCATTGACCCAGCTGAGGACAGCCTGATACGACACATTCCACCTCCCATGATAGCTGCTCATGTCATCCAAGGTAAAATAGTCAAGAAGTGAAAGATGCAGATTTTTCTTTCTTCCCTTTTGTCTGTTACGCCTCCTGAGTACCAGCCCCTTGATGCAACAAGCTGGAGCCGAAGCCTCAAGCTTTCTGGGATCTAGCATGTGGTCACTTACTGCTCTTACTGGGCTACTCCAGTGAAGTGTCAAGCAAGGGTCACTGGCCTTCGTGTCAAGTTGTGTTTTTTACTCTAGCTGACAGGATTAGGTAACACCGTAAGTGCTTTAGGGACACGAACAAGTAGTGAAG
This sequence comes from Oceanodroma leucorhoa, assembly GCA_030449065.1. Taxonomy (NCBI): domain Eukaryota; kingdom Metazoa; phylum Chordata; class Aves; order Procellariiformes; genus Oceanodroma; species Oceanodroma leucorhoa. The sequence continues at coordinate 14,024,951 of JASVER010000011.1, forward strand.
AATTAGTCTGGAGAAGTGTAATGCAGTATATCAGGTCAAATGTTCCTTGAATCTAAGAAGGGACAGAAACTGTACTACTTTTTCTTTACTGGCCTGATAGCCACAGATGCTGCACCCACATACACCCTTCAGCAGCCAGGACACCACCAGCACTGCTGATTTCGATGTCGTGTCACGGTTCAGACTCACTATTGACACCCAAGCACAAATCTGTGGCTACTCCTTATCTTGTGTTCACATTAAGAAACTGCAAGTCTGAAGGAGTTCACTGTATTTGAAATGTAGTACTGAACAGTCTTGAAGCTCTTMTATTTTGAAGTAACAAATTTTTAATCTTTGCTTGCTTGCTTGACAGTTTTCATCTCTTTTTTTACGGCATATTTGACTGAATTCCAAGCATATGGACAAATTCCATGTTTTGTGATATATTCATGACAGTTCCAGCATATAAATGATAGCAAAYGAGCACAAGCTCTGTGTTGCCAGCAGGTGGGACAGAATGAATGAGTTTGGGAAGCCAGCACTACTGAACCCCATCATCCTACCTGGTTAGTCACAAATACCTGATGCATCCTGCAGGATGGTGTTTGTATGCAACAAAATATTGCAGTGGTTTTCTTATCATGATAATTAGTCTAATACAAAACACCAAGCAAGATACAAATGTCATTGCCAGCTTCTGAAAAAAATGAGTAGGAGCATTTGTCAGGGAGACACTGAGAAATGCCTTTTAATCATGATTGAAGAGTATCAGACTGAGAGAATTTTTGTGGGGGACATGAAGGAAAATAGAAACAAGTTTGGTTTCGTAAAAGAGAGTTCTGCAGAGAGAAACAGCAGACTTTTWAAAAGTAGATCATCTCATTCTGCTGAAGCTTTTTATGTCTTAACATTATATGGGATTGGATTGGATTGGATGGAGAAGCTTTTTATATCTTAATGTTGACAAAGTTAAAAGTCAAATCTCTAGTAGCCTAAGATGAAAATCCAGAGTGGACCTTCAGCATAAAGAATGCGTAATCTCACATTGATTTTAGACTAATTGCTAGACAAATTTCCTGCAGCTTTCTTTCTTTTTGAGTGAAATAAACCTCAAAATTTCCCCCAAAATATGAAATTATTCCATTTTAGCTTAATCAGGCAGATATGTTCAACTTCAAGATTCTTTCTAGAGAAGTTGTAAGAGGGTATTGGTAAAGAGGTCATTGCCTTTGGATGGAGGGCCAGTACTGTGTGGTTTGGGTAGGGAGTAAATCTTAAAGTTACTTTTTCTTTGTACTAGCATAAGTGATCTGGGAACTCAAGAGTACTCTTCACCAGACACATTATTCAGTGTTCTTCTCTCCAAGGCATTTCAGATGAATGCACTGTGCCTTTTTTTCCCCCCTATTGGACTCACATACTGAAGAGTAGGTGCTGGTTTATTCCAAGTACAGAAAGTAATAGCATTCAAATTTCTAGTGCAGGTTGATGATCTCTGGCAGTGAACATTCAGGACTGAAAAAAACCCCAATGGGAAAAGCTAGACATCTATGGGCAGTTCTTGCGCCAGACTGGGCCCTTAGAGGAAAGCTTTTTAAAGCTAGTTAGGATGCTAAATATGCAGGTAAGTAGGCAATGAGTTTTTAAACAGAGTATAATCTGGTTAAGTGCCTAAATCCTGTTGGAGATTAGACACTTATCTCGCTGAAGCATTTTGAAATTCCACTGCTGCATTAGCTGCATCTTTTGGCACCTAGCTACTGGAGAAAAATCTGATCTTGTACTTTAAGTTTTAGCAAGCAATTAGCAATTAGCCCCACCATGGACACAAATCCCTGTTCCCTGCACTGAATCCAGTAAACATACTCATGGCATACACAACTTCATCTTTTGATCTGGCCTGAGTGTCTCAGTCTTCACAGTGAGCAACCTGGACGAGGGCTGGATTAGCGAGGGGAACCATTTCAGTTCAGTCCTACCTCCAGAGAAATACTGGCCTCATCACAAAGGCTCCACCTCAGTCTGTATCCCCAGGTAGATCCTACTGCCAGTGCATTTCTGCCTCATGACATAGATACGGGTTTCATCTTTACAAGGGTAGAAAAATCTCCCATTCTTTTTTTTTTTCAACAAAAAAGCCTGGGAGGTACAAGTTTTGATTTCTCCAAACAGTACCTGTGTTAAGTATTTTATAAACTGACAAATGTGTCGTTCATGAGGAAGAAGACTTTTTCCCTTTGGAGGAGGGCTAAAACAATGGAGAAGAAATTTCTTGCTTTTCACGTTTGTTTTTAATAAGCCCATATATCCTAGAAGGTAAATTACTGTTTACACGGAAGGAAAAATTTCAATTATACAGGAAAGATTAAAATGTGCCCTAAGGTAGCTTTGTAGTATATTTTATGGTAGTAAATGTTAAAACCATGCTGTGCAAAGTTCACAAGCTCTCTCTCCATCTGATCTTAAGTGTAGAATGGTTGTGTCCTCAGTTTCAAATTGCAAAAGGGCCCTGATCATTTCTTTAGAAGGTAGSAAGGATTTAATAGTTGTGATCACTGTTTGCATGGCAGTCACAAAATATTAGAAAAAAATGAGGACAGATCTAGTACACTGTGAAACATGATGAGTTAGATCCAGCACAGACATGTCAGTTTTCTCAGTCCACTTTTGAAAGAAATTATTTTCATAGGATCACGGGGATTCATGATTTAAGAGAAGAGGCTTTTCATAAATGCTCTGTAGTATATGGCATTTGTCTTCATACTATTACTTTTCAAATTCTTTTATTCATGACTAATTGTGGAAGGAGAAAGGTGCTGAAGACTTAATAAGAAAAGGCACAGCTCAGCTGTTGGGGATCAATGCTGTTCTGGCACCAAATTAGCTCTGCATTTGTTAATTTGTTTGCATTTCTAAGAAAAGATGGGGAAAAGTAATCTCTTAGGATCTTGCCAGTCGTGTAAAGCACAGTTGTATGTACAGTGTACCATCGYTGTATTGGAGAATCAGAGCATAGGCTGAATGCAAATATAATTTTGGTGTCCTTTGAGGTTTTTTTACATTGCCAAAATAACGTAAAGCAACCATACTGTAGCAATGAATCAGGTCTAAAAGGGCAGAATTCTCCTTATATATAACATTCTGCTAAGCCACAAGAATAGCAATATACATTCAGCCTATTCCTGCTTTCCTGCTTTCCATCACAGGTCATTCACATCTTCAAAATGMAGTGAAACATCACAGTAGTGGGTTTTCAGTGCTTTGCATTTTTCTGGTACTGATAGGTGCAGATGTGCAGWTTTAGCTTATATGTCTGTAAGAAACACACACAATGCAAGGCACTCAGAAAAAATGTATTTTACCTGTGACTATATTGCTTAGCACTTTCACCGAATTAGATCAAAGGATTGCATGAAATTCCCTCTCAGAAACCTTAACCTTCATCTCTCTTACTCGCTGTACTCTAAATCAATGACAGGAAAGGAGAGAAGTAGGATTGTTTGCTTTTCTAATTTAAAAACAGTGCTCTTTGCTGTTTTCTCTTCAGGATGAAGCTTCAAAAGTTTGAGTTCTTTTTTTCCAAGACATTTACATAGACAAGTACCTCCTCAGATACATTACTGGAGTGAATGAATAATCATTCCTGCCATACCACATATTTTTCAGCTGTGTCTTGACTCTCGTCAACTGTGTGGCTGCAGTTAGAAGCACAGCATCATTCTCCAGGGAATATGCATAAACCTGGCGAATTTCTAAGGGCACTTCAGTTAGTGTATAAAAAGAGCTCTTAAAAATATCAGAGGTGCATGAAAAATGAAGTGTGAGGTCTGTGAAAATCAAAGCTCATCTACTGCACCTTGTCTACCTGTTTTGAAAGCCATTCAAGTATCTTGATGGATAGCCACAGATCTTTCTTTGCTTGCAGGCAGTGCTAAGTTATTCTCATGTGGTTTTGTCTGTTTTCTTGCCACACTGCCTGGAGATATAATGGTACAGGGCTGAATATTTCTATTATACTCTTTAAAGGCACAATAAAAAGCTAGCTTTTTGGTGAGCCTGCACAACTCAGAATATTAATAAACAGGCTTTTACTTTCAGATTTCTAGAATGAAATCATACCATGTCATAAAAATATTTTTATTAGGACTGGATGGGGGAAGCAGAGCTGCTTCTTGTGGAAGCTTTTTCCCATTCTAGTGACCTGGAACGTCCATATCCCTTATGGTATTAGATGGTGAGGATGGTGTGGTTATGCTACTTCCAGATCTATCCTACACCACAAACCTGAATGTAAGTTTAGGGATTTCTAAAGCACTGAATGTCCAAATGTCACCTTTCAATTTCCAACAGCATTCATTCATTCATTATTGTATGTAGCAAAGTTACCATCTGATGTGTGAACAGTGGCCTGTGCTAAATGAAGCTGTTTTTTTCTCAGACTCAATCCCAACAGGCAGATGACCACATTACAAAATCTTCCATTCATGTGGTACCAACTGAGCTGTTATTAACAGTCTCAGCGGCTGGACTTTGGGGTGACTGGTGGGGAGACTTATCTACATTTGCACCCTTAAAACAGTCATTCCTGCTGATCGCTGGTGGGGCAGCAGGATGAGTGGTGCATATCTTGGAGCTCCTCCTCTGTGGGTTTGTGCAGTTGACGGATCTATTTGTTCAGTTTTGGAAATTAGCATGGAAATTTAACCCGTACAGCTGTATTGTGTTACAAAAATTAGGATGTGTCATTGAAGTGTAACTTCTCTCCAAACTTGGAAGAAGAAGAAGAAATATTCAGAGAACTGATGGTTCATCAGTTTGACAACGTGGACTTGAATGTTTATTTGAGGAAACAGTATTATTTGGTATATTATTCACCTAACACCAAAATGTTCCAACTTGATGAAGGTTAGCCACATTTTGCAGCTGTCACAGAACAGAACTGCAGAAGACTATCTTTTGACAGCAAAATCATCGCTGACTAATCTTGCCATGCACAAATTTGAAAAAACAACATAAGACTGGTATGTCAGTCAAGGACAAGGACTCTGCTTGTGTTAGCRTAATGTGCAGCAGGCAGTAAATGCCTGGATCATTCTTTAAGTCATTTTTGGTGCCTTGTGTCTCTGACTTAAATAATCTCTTGGACAAAGACAGAAAATATGTTGAAAACTAAAGGGATTGCCACTCTTTTAAGAACATTCAAGAATGATTTAGTGAGTTCGTCAGTTCCCTTAACTTCATGTATCCCATCAGTCTTCTTGCCAGCAAGAGAAGAGGCTTGGGAAGCCAAAGTTAAAGTACAGGACATGATTGATTTGCTTTCTATAGACAACAGAAACTGGAATGAAGTGACGCCTTGTATATTGTGTAAGCCAAGTGTTCAGTCTTACCGCGTCTGAAGGTCTAGAGTGCCTTTCAGAATCAGCTTTATGTCAGTAGTGAAGAGTATATCATGTTATCTCATACTTCACTTTGAATGATACCCTGACATAATAAACTCTGTGGAAAAAATATTGCTATGGATTCTCCCTTTTGTATATAGAAGTGGTCATTGTTATTTATCTGATTTCTGTGAATTTCAGCTCTATTTCTGTCGCTTACTGAAGAGTGTTATGAAACTATAGAGGAAAGAACTGAGATTCCATTCCCCTTACACCTCTTATGTATACATTGGATCTATCATCATCCAGATGAACCATTTAGGTGTCTCATGACTGAGAACACAGTTACCTCATAGCTCTTCACTCCAAGAAAAGTGAAATGGATAGATGGGTTAATCATAATCCCCCAAACTGACATCTTGTGCAGAATGGCATTTAAAAGCTGTGACTGCAGTTTTTGTGTCCTTATTCTTCCTCTACAAACCCCAGCTGGCTGAGTAAACATCCTTCAGCAAAGCATATGTCTTCCTCACCCTACAATGGTGATATTACTCAGACACAGAGGTAGCCTTTAGAGGTTCTCAAGAATGTGAGAAGTGTTTATAGTATGCTGGTCTGTTCTTTCCTGGATATTGGAGTAAATTTACTCATTCAGGAGAAGGTAAGGCAGAATGAAAAAAGAAATGAAAATTAAATGGTTTCAGCATAGATATTTCTCAGCTCAGAAAGGAAGCAAATGAAAAATATTTTTAGAACTTTTTATTAACACTAATAGGGTATAGTAAGTATGTATTTAAAAATACTTGTGAATRACTTTTAAAATTCTCATGTTTGCTTTACTTATCACTTATTTAATGTAAATGTTAGAAATTCACTAGGGAGAATAAACCCAGACTTTTACTTAAAAGTCAATACCTTCTCCACTTCAGCTAAAGCCTGTGAGAGCTCCTGGTATTCATTTGCAAGATCTGTAACTCTTGAAGTGCTGCGTGCTAGAGGATTTAGGAAACTCTGCAAGATTTATCTCTAAACAGTTTTTAGCCTGAGTGTTTTTTCAGTGCTTCTGTAGGATGTGTTCGATATCCCGTGTTCAGCTCTTGGAAACCAGTTAGTGTGTTGTGAATTAACTGACTGTCTGTCTTAGGTATATCGCTCATATTCAGCACTTGCTTGTACTACAGCACTCTGCCTTTGGAAACCCAGTCTATGCCTACTTAATCTTTGTAACAGAACTATATTCTGGAATGTTTGATGAAATACTTCCTACAGGAATTTATCAACTGTAGTCTTCTGTCTGCTAAAATAAATGCTGAAAATTTTAGCTTAGGTCTGGACTCTTGCTCAGGGTGTGACCCAGACAAACCATGTTCTGGTGGGGTATTTGCTAACAGAGGTTGGCCTCCAGAAGCACCGTTCAACCACTTGGCTTTATACATACAGAATTTATGCCTGCACTTAAATCCTGCTGACACAGGCCATAAATACAAATCTATAGCTAAACACACGTTTAAGCACTCTGAGTAGAGACGGATTTAATTTCAAGCTTAAATACTTTGCTAATTGCTTCTTCCATGGGTAGATACCCAGGAGTTGCAAGCTTCTACCTTTGTCCTTGAATATGCGGGGCCTCTTTTATTTCAATATTTAAACCAATCCAACATAAACTTGTGAAGAGTATTAATTTTGATGGAACTGTAGCAGGCTTTTAGAGGTTATTCAGTCTTGCCTTTTGCTAGCATTCACATCACCGGTGAATTTCCAATTGCTACTTCTTAAGCTGAGTTCATGTCTGCTACCATCAAGAGATGTGTTATGGATAGGAGACCTTTAGTTAAGATTCATGTGTCATCATCTCTAAAAACATTTTAAGACAAAATTCTGTATCATTTGAGGCCATATGTTCATCTGCGGAGGATCTGGAGTTTGTTTTATTTACCAGCAGAGGGATTGAGCAATTTCGGTAGCACGTGGTTCTCTTGAAGGACTCTTCCAGCTCAGCTGGTGATCTTCTTAATGGCAGGAATGGCTGCCATTTGTTTTTGCGTCAGTGCTTCACTGTTAGTAGTAACAGGCATGTGAGTAGCAGCTGTGTTTTTGATAGGATATTCATCCTATATTTTCCTGAGAAAAAACTCTCTTGGAAGTGCAAGATGAGGAATGTTGAGTTGTGGTCCCTTTTCCCTGAGTTATACAGCCTCCCCTCCAACTTCTTTGTCTCATTTCTTCCTTTTTTTCCTGTTGCAGAAAGTACTTAATTAACAGGATGAACAACCATTAGGTGTTTACCCTCTGCAGCTCACAATTCAACAGCAGAATAACTTTGCAGTCATTAACAAGGTTGAACTTTAAAAAGAAATGTGCTACAAAAGAGAATTTTCTTATTCATCTCACTGTTTGTAATGCTGCAAACTTGAGGAGGTTGGTATTTCATATGTGGAATRTCTGATCTCATAAGGCTTACTGGCTCTCTGCAGCAGACATCAAATTAGGCCACAGATAGTTTCTCTCTTCTATCTTGGGCTAATTTAGAAATGTAGCTTTTTGAGTATTGCCCACTGGAATTTCCTTTAAGAGCAATCAAACTGACATAACAACCGCATTTCCTTTCTTCCTCAGAAGATCCTGTCCTTGGTACGAAATGGAGGCAGAGTGGTTTGTCTGTTGCACTGGAAGCATGTTGTGCTACTTGGTTTGAGCAGGAGCATCTGCAGGATCTGGGAGTGCAGGAAGAAGATGGATTTTCAAAGTTCATTTCTTTACATGCCAATTCATGTTCCTGAAGTCGAAGTTAGAGTAAGGAGGATCACTTCATTGCACAGTGTGATCCATGTGCCTGTTGACATTGTGTCAAGCGTTACAACATGTTTGGGCTATTGGACAGCRTGTATTAAGCTTTGTGGGTTAAGACATTGAGATTTGGCATTGATTGATAAACCCAAGCCTGTGGTAGGACYGACAGTGTAGGAGTTTCCTATATCTTCATGGGAGGAAAGAAATTCTAGCCAATTGATTCTGAAAATTCAAGTACGAAAGGCTGTGCTCTCCCCAGTCCACCTGCAGTTGTATTGATGTGTGTGAAGTAGGTACTTCTGTGCCTGGGTAGGTCACCCCTGCTACCACCCTGGGATGAAGAGGGCCATAGACCTGCTGCTCCCAGCCCTGCCTGGCCACACTGTGCTCGCCAGCACTGGGGATAGACATGTGTCTTTAGAGACATCTCCCTTCAATCTGCCAGAGAGAGGGTGCAAGGCAGTACCTCTGCAGGATGGGACAGGGCTTTCTGCTGAGTGGAGAATGGCAATGGCATTTATCCTTTTCATGACAGTATTGGATTCACAGGAAATCTACATTCTTTACAGATCTAGCTAAAATATATGCTTATGCTACTACATCAGACACTGCAATTGCCCGATTGTCACACAGACTGCAAAATTTAGCTCAGTTCGTGTGAAAATCTGCCTCTCGAAAGCCAAAATGGCTTTAATTGTAAAGGGCAGCAGCATATAATAATACCCCCAAACACAGGCATTGCAGGTATTCAGCTGCCATGTCTTAGATGCTGTGGGATACAGTGCTGTTGGTGAGATCTAACCTATTGAAATGAGTGTCAGACAGGGGAACTAAAGTTAATTTCATGGCTCCAAAGAACCACTTTGGCTCTCAGTGGTAACCTCACTGGGAGCTGATGTAGCTGACTGATAGAAGAACTTGGTCCTGCTTATTAACACAGGGCTCTGCAGTTACAAATTAGTGCTTATTCATCTATGAAGAGCATTCAGCATCACCATCCGCAGCAAGAGTACAGAAAAGAACTCCAACAAACTCTGAACAGAAGAGCCTGTTGGCAGTCTTCATGATAATCAGAATAAACACAGAGAGACACTGTGCTCAGCCCTGTGATGTCTATCAGGGAGCTATTTCAGTTGCTCCCTGAGGCACTCACATCTCAGCCCATCTGTGTCTGATCCTAAATTACTTATGACTGTGAGAGATAAGGGATTTCCCCATAGATAAGGGGAGGGGGGCTGGAACATAATTTCTGTGTTGGATATTTATATTAATGGCACAGCATGCAGAAAGCATTTAATTCCTGAGAAGTAGAATTTAGGTGATGTAAAAATATCAGTAAATATTAGATATTAAGAAAAAGACACTCCATCCAGCAGCTGGTTTTTTTCCCTTAAAAATTTTCCCCTTGGTAGGGGATCAGGTGACAATGAGTATGATGAACATTGAAAATGAAATTCTCTAATAGCACAATCCAGCTGCAAGCCAAATGTTATACAAAGACCCTGGCAAGACTGAAAGAAGAAAGAGAGAACACAGAAGACTTTGTATTGCAGTAGTCTCTACCCTCAAAGTGCTTCCCAACCATGACTGAAGTTGCTGATCTCACTTCTTGGAAAGGCAAAGATATTTATCACCATTTTCAGAAGCCAGGAGACTGAGCATCTTGCCCACCGGTGACACAGTGGCATTGTCCTCACAAGAAGGTACTCTGAGTTGTATCTTATCTCCTAGTCATTAAGTGAACTGTATCTTCAGATAGGGACAGGTTCTGCTCAACAGGTAATGGAGAAGGAGTTTGCTCTTTGGATTACGTCCCCTAGAAACGCATCTACAGGCTTTGTCTACAGGTAGGGACAATCCTGGACAATGTTATGCCAGCACTGCTACAGGCTTCATAGCATTGAATGTTTCGTTCATACATTAGCTGAATTGAGTATAAATGCCACCTTTTGGAAGCATTTCTCTTCATTAATGCTGCTGTCAGAACATTCTCCATCATGTCTGTGGGATGACGTCTTGTGCTGCCATTTGTAATAGAGAAGAGGCTCCTATAATGCATCAGTCCTTGAAAAAAATGCTCGATACAGTGCTCGTTATGTATTGGAGAAATACACTTTTTGCAAGTCATATGCTCATCTCCTTAAACAAATAGCTTCTGGTACAGTACATCTGCCTCTGATTCTGGACCATCTACAAAACTGGGACAATATGCAGTTTTTTAAATTATCATGATCTCTTCTTTTCATTGTACAGAAACTYTAACTGATACCAAATCCTGTCACATACAGTATGTTCATGTGAAATGATAAAAGACTATGATATACACATGCGCTATTTCTATCTATGGCAAATGAAAGGCTTTGCAAAAGGGTGAAAAAACATAGTTGGGACCCTACTTATGTGGAAATTGAACTTGTACTCAGAAAAGGCCTTGGCATAAGTACTGTTGGAGGAGTCAACTTGCTTTTCCTGATCTTAGTTCTGTCTATTTGCAAAACAGAAATAATATTGTTTCCTTAACTTTATGGAGAAATTTGAAATTATGGGTGATAACAAAAGTTCCATGATATTATTACAGTTTCAGGCTACTTCACACCTAAAAGGGCTAAAGCTGAACTTTTTCATGTTTTTATATTTTATGTGCATTGATTTAGCAGTATGAATCCTAGACAATCTTTAATGAGTTGAGCATTCAATGGTTTAGCCTAGTCAATGAATTTGATGGTTTAGTCTAGACTAAACAACACCTAGAAGCAACGATGAGGCCGACATTCACAGGACTACTTAGGGAAATGGCTAGTTTCTCTATTCTTTCAAGTTAACACAAAGTTACTGAAAAGCAATTGGTTCTTTAGGCAGCACACCAAGGGCTTAGTTGACTTCTTTATTATAATTCAGAATTTCAGTGTTTCTGCACACTGGAAATTTTGTTTTTCAGCCAGCTGTAGTCCTTGCACTACTTGAGATCTAAGCTGCAGTGTTTACTAATTTCATATCTGTGATTAATAAGTTGGACTAATACAAGTTAGTAAAAGCCTACATTGGTAAGTTCTTAGCCTTACCTTTAATAAAGACAGCATTTGATGTTTTGTGACATTAGGGAGAGTTTCGTTCTGTGGTGTGCTTAAATTTCCCTTAGGCCATTTTCAGTGAGGTTGGGATGGGCTTGACTGGAAAATGTAATGGCTTTTTCCATTTCCATTCCCTTTTTGCCAAGCTGGTCTTTAAAGCTGCTCTTTCATGATGTGTGAATTTCTCTCCATTTGAAGAACTAACATCAGATACAACACAGAAAGAGATTTTAGAAATGAGCTATTAAGCAGAGAAGAGGCACTTTTAAGATGCTTGCAAGTTGCACAGCAACCAGAGGAACATATAGTCATTTGATTTCTCAAATGACTCTGACTTTGACTCAAGGGAAAAACAGTTTTATTCTCCCATTAGAGCTTTTATCATATGTGATAAAGAGAAAATGTGTTTACACATTTTCCCCCTCAAAAAAGAAAAAAAAAAAAGTTGTACCTCATCTCTGAGAAACAGCAGCATCTGCTACGATGTAAATTACCGCAGAACACATCCGGTCACAGCTCCTGTTTGTGATCTTAAATGAGAAAATATAGCAGTGTAACCTTTCGTTTCTTCTAGCTTTTAGACATAACATGCTGACCCTTCTGAAATCATAAGATTAAAAACCAACCAACCAAACGACAATCAATGCTCAATGTTTTTTCAGTTTCTGTAGAACTGTTTCTTTCATCACTGTCCCCAGACTTGGAATTTTACAATAACATTTTCTGATTGTTACAGGCAACAGGTTTTGGCTTTTTCTGGAGATCATCACCATATCAACTATTGCCCAGTTTCTGCTGCATGCAGAAGTAGGTTGATTCCAAATCAAATGCGTTTCTAATTTTCTTTTCTGATGCCCTCTGGAGCACGGTGTCACTTGTATGTTAGATGCAGCAGTCATGTTTATTATAGTAATAACACATAAACATCCCGATATTTCTCCTGGAGATCTTATTTTCAATACTAATTTTGGTCAGTCCATATATTTGAACTACCCAGTCCAAAAATGGTCTGATTCTGGTATAAACAGCCTGATATAGCATATAAAATATATTCAAAAAATCTAAAAATACCTACAGAAATTAATGACTTTATCAGACTAAGCAACTAATTCTTCCTTTCGCTTGACCTTGGTTTAGTCATTTTGAACATGGCAGTGATAGCGCTCTGCTTGTATAGAGCACTCCGAGAACTGTGCACAAAAAGTCCTCCAAATACTGGGCAGTTTTAGCGGTGAACAAATATTTAAAAGATATGGGTGTGTGCTAAAGCTTTTATTAAGAAATTGTCTCTTTCACACCAAATCTGATCTCCTGGTGACTAAGACCTACAGGGAGTCCTAGGTATCTTTAGACATGACGAGAAGAGCCTTGTAACTCTCATAAATGCACGTGTGATGGCTGATTCAGTATTAGCCCAGGCCATGTCTACACTGAGTGCAGCAGTGTCTACACAGGGGCTTCTGCCAGGGTCGAAAAATCATACCAATTTGGGGTGGCAAAGCAATAAGACTCTTGTATTCAGAAACCTGTCCCTTTGCTACCATGGCATAGTCTTTCCAAGAGCTGGTTTAAATTGTAGAGGTGAAAGAGTGCTTTGCCTGATAAAATCTTCCCTGAGGGGGAAGAAGAGTGTGGTGGTACTACATCCCTCCCAGAGATGCCTTTTAAATATAGACKAGCCAAGTGTAATAAACAGTACTGTCACCTTTAGGTTAGTCACCACTTTGAGTCTCCTTTATAAGAGGTCTCTTCTCCTTGATAAATGCTGCTAGTACTATTGTGTCCATTGGAAGTGTGATTCTTTCTGATATAGCTGTGTCCAATCATAGATGTAGTTATATTGCTACAGGAGTATGTTTATCGATAACTGTATCCATGCTAGGACAGTTTTTCTGGTTTAATTACAGCAAAGTAAGTATAACAAGCATCCTCAGAACTATAGTTGAGATTTTCTTTCGAACTTGCAGAGCCCAGTCAGAAATCTGAATTTAGTAGATCAGAAGTATAACTTCATTGAGATGGATTAGAAATCAGATACATAAAGAAAAACACAGTTGTTTTGGTCTTGCAGACACCTCTAATTAGCTGTGGGTCTGAAAAGCTTTGAAAACCATGGGGCTGTCCAAGTATAATCAGGAACATAAAGTCTTCTGGCATAGACCAGAAGTATCGTTGCTTGAGTTTGGAATTCCAAAGGCTGTTAGGTATTAGAACAGTCTGAAGTAGTTGCAACCTGAGCATGTCTGTTATGGAGTCACTGAGATGCAATAAATCACCATCATAATGCTATTTTTTACAGAGTGAAAGTAAACTTTCAAGTGTTGCTTTTGGTACTGTGGTCAAAGATTTCTTTTTGCCTCTGCTTAATCTCTTACATTTTACAACTGCTCTCTTCCTAGCGAGGCAGGTTTACAAATGTGCGGTCCTGCTTCCCAACAGATGTCACCTGGCTGAACTTTACATTACTGCATGCTGTCTCATGCCCAGCCCATCCCACACACACATATGCTGGCCTCCTTGCACAAAGTCACGTGCAGCACCCCACACACTTCTGGAGACATTCTCTCTGCCTCTCTCTCTCYCTTTCTCATACACACACTCCCAGAGCTTTACACCTTTTCCCTCCTGTTTCATCTTTTAGTCACTTCTTAAAGATGCTGACAGTGATTTGTTTGAGGCAGTTGAAACCTGAAACATTCTGAAAAGAAACATGCTGAAAGAGAAACACATGGGAAGAGAAAAAGCTCGTAGTAATTTTCGTTGTATCACTTTTGCACAAGGCTTCATGTGTGGTGAATGACTGATCTACATAAAGATGCTTCAAATAGAAAAAACATTATAGAAGAAATCTTAAATCCTATGTAGAAAAATAAGAGTGAAATTTCCCTTCTTTATTCCCTCTGTCTCCAAAATATGCTTTTCCACCCCATAGCCAGCCCCAAACTTAATATGAGGGTCTGTGTGGGCTCTAACACATACGTGAGGGGGAGTGCACATGAAGTACCAGTCAGTAATAATCTTTCTTTTTTGTTCCTCCTCAGTTTGTTGCTCAGCCAAACTGCCAGCAGCTACTAGCAACACTTTGGTATGATGGTTTTCCAGGATGGAGGCGGAAACACTGGGCAGTAAAACTCTTGACCTGTGTCACCATTGGACTGCTATTTCCTGTGCTATCCGTGGCATATCTGATTGCACCGAAGAGCAGGCTGGGACTGTTCATTAAAAAGCCATTTATAAAGTTTATCTGCCACACCGGCTCTTACCTAACCTTCCTCTTCATGCTCCTGCTGGCGTCRCAGCACATCGTCAGGACTGACCTTCACATGCAGGGACCACCTCCCACCATCGTGGAGTGGATGATCCTGCCCTGGGTTCTAGGTAAATCAGAAACACAAAAATGCCTGAGCCACAGTTGCCTGACTCACACCCATGGCAACTGTGTGGAGACTCACTCCTGATCTCAGCATCATCAGCATGTAGAGATTTGGCAGCCAGCTTCAGTAACTGCATAAAACAGCTGGGCTCCTTCTGGAATAACAGATCCTGTTGGCCTAGGGCTCTTCTGCTGTTCATATTGCCATCTGACATGCCTTTAGACATGACCCTGAGTAAACCGCAGAAGATGCAGCTCTCCCTGCTTCTCCCATGCTCTGTGCGAGTAACGGGTTAGGAATTAGCTTCTGGGTCATGCTAGTAATAAATAGTTTCACTTCTCATGCTGGCTTAGTTCTGCTGGCTGGTACATGGCAGAAGGCAGCGCCGAGAGCCTGTCTCTGCTTTTGCCTTCTCACTGATCTGCACCCGGAGCCAGTGCGCAAGTACCGGGCCTGTTTATTCCTGGGCTCCCAGACTCCCAAATAGCCTACAGGAAGGCAGAAAAGGGAAGATAAATCTCACTCTGCTACAGCAGARTGCCTCTGTTCTGATAAACGCTGACCAAATCAATATTGAGTGCTCTAATATAAGCAGGAGAAGGAGGGAGTATTTATTATCAGAAGGTTAAACGTGAGGCTCTTATTCAGGTCTGGCTCAGGCAACCACAACTGTGAAGAAAAGGAGGTGTCCGTGCTCCTGAGGGYGGGATGCACAGGTGAGGTAGTGAGATGGGATGGGAGAAAGCAGATGAGCCACTGAGAGAGAAGAGCAGAGAAGCATACTTGGATATATTTTTTATAAGAGAGAAGTATTTACCCTTCCAAACTGAGCTCCACCACAACAGCAAGTGAAAACCGGTGGACTATGGACTCCATTAGAAGCATAATCTCTCCTCTAAGCTCCCATCTCCTGTGCTGTGCCATTAACATGTAGCACCACTGTGAGCTGGGGTGTTACTAGGAGGCCTGCTCACAGGCAATGGTTTCCACACCTTTATAGCTCTCCTCCAGCCTCTGTCCATGCAGCCCAGGTCAGTTCAGTGCAAAACCCCAGAGGTCAGGCAACRGTGAATTGCAACTGTCTAGTAGGCGTCAGTGGCCTGGAAAGCCACACTGGTGCTTTCTGAGGACACCTCTCACAAACCTCAATCTCTGGAGCTCTCCTTACGGCTCCTCAATGCTTCTCATGGGTCCACCTCTGCTTTTCTGTGCCTGCTGGCTCCCCTCTCCTGTTAACACTGGGCCCCAGCTCCTCGTTTCTGTGGTCGCTCTGGATCAGGCTGGTTCTGTGCTGAACGAACCTAGCTGTTCCCCACGCCAAACCTGGAATTGCTAATGGAAAATGAGGAAAGAAAGTAAGAGTTGCAAACATATTCACAAATCACTTTCCATTGTGACCCAGGGCACTTTGCTCCTTGCATAGCTCTACCACAACTTACAAATGGTAACTCAAGCCTCATTATCTTATTGAACTAATTTATGGCGTTGAAATGCATGTGTTGGTAGAAACTTCAGAATAAGCTGAGAAGGTTAAATGTCTTTTCTGAGCTTAGGTGATCTCTTCACTTCATCCTTAACTTCATGGTTAAAATTGAAGGAAATGGTAGGCATTTCAGCAAAATTGATTTGCAGATGAAAGAAGGATAATCCATTTAAAAACCCCTTTCAAAATCACTTCTTACAGCTGTCTGCTCTTCTTTTTGAGTTCCTTTGTTTCAGATAAATAGGGATATTGTGGGACTGTTTATTAAATGGAGAAATTAGAACAGTTTCACCAGATTAAGGGTTATTATTTAAGAAATATTTTCCACTATAAAAGGAGAGAGAGAACAGGCACACACAGCATTGCTGTAACTATAGTAACCAGCAATGATAACTCACTATAAATACAGTGTATGAGTTCTTCAACAGGCTCCTCTCCATTGATTTATTTTATTTTATGTTTTTGTGCGCATGCAAAGATTTGGAGGCAGCTGTAATAGAATTACCTTATTGGCCCCGACATTATGCTTGCCTGACCATTGACCTGCTGGCTGGCAGCTAAAGAGCTAAGATTGATATTTGGATGTTTGCAGCAGTTCATTTCAACATTATCTGCTCTTCAGATTGAACTTTCAGGTCCTAAAACTTGAGTTGCAAGTAGCATTTCAGTGACCGCTGCAGTATCCTGTGGTTAGGTATGGGTAGCAATTTGGGTAACTATATTGGTAATGCACCTGGASGTGTATTTTGTTGKTTTTTTTTTTCTTTTCACACATGTTTCAGGTCTTCATTCAAGGATAATGTTGTAAACTGTGTAATTCAAAATATCTGGGGGCTCTAAAGACATTCTCAGAAGCATGTAGGTGTTGAAGGGGCCTAGGTGCCATTTGCTTTTTAATSGGACTTAGGCTCTCAAAAATACTTAAACAGTTCTACAATAAAGGACATATAAGTTACTTAAAATTAGAATTGAATGCCAGGTGAGTTTAGCAGGCTGGTAGTGAACTTCAGAAGCTACCCCTCCAGCTGTAAGGAGGTATAGTGAAGGTTAGCAAGTGCCAAAAATTATTACCAGAAGGCGTTTCAGAGTTGAGACGATGGGCTCTGGCTGTATCCTCAGGAACAAACATTCACCTTGCAAAACCCATAGCCATATTTGACATTAGGTGAGTCATTGCCAAGAGATGCAATACCAGGCTGCAGTGCCCTTTTTCATGCTGAGTCCTACCTTTTTTCACAAATAGTCCCTATGAGCTTTTTGTGTAGTAAGATGCATAAATRCAGTGACTGAGCATAGAGAATTAATTCACTTCTTCCTTCTTTGGTGTGGTATTTCCAGGTCAGGGAGGAAATGTACTGCCACGCAGAAGCTGGCACTAGTGTTGCATGTTCTGCAGAGAAAGTCAGGGAAAATCAGTACTGTCCAACTGAGCAATGAATTACTTATAGTTTCTATGAGAGCAGACAATCTATTAGAAACTATACCAAATACAGTTGCTTAAGTAGTTTATTCATGTAGAACAAATTTCATCTGAGCCAATCCACTCTTACTAGTTATAATTAACATATGTTTCAAGCAGTCTCCTTGTGTGTATACCTGGAGCCCTGGATAGGAAACCTAGGTCTTTTTCATATCTCTCTAGACTACATTGCCCACAGAGTTGTAAAATGTCTCATAATCAGCAGTATTATATTTCGTAGAAGACAGGAGGGATAAGGCATTTTTTCCAAGCTGTTAATTTAGAATTGTCTTTTATTACATCAAATACACACAGTGCTTTAATGGCAAATAATACCTTGTCATGACAATGAACTCTCTTTCTTTCTACAGGTTTTATCTGGGGAGAAATCAAGGAAATGTGGGATGGTGGATTCAATGAGTACGTACATGACTGGTGGAATCTGATGGATTTTGCAATGAACTCCCTCTATCTTGCAACTATCTCCCTTAAAATTGTTGCCTACGTCAAGGTACAGCAACTTGGAAGAGAGAATTTGTAACTTGCTTGTGAGAACTGTAGTACACAGGGTAGTACTGTCAAAATCAAAATTACAGATCAAAGAGAATAGCTGCTTTTCAAGCAGTCCAGTTTTGAAAATTCACCTGAAAAGCTTATTAATTTGTTTGGAGAATGATCGTCCTTCTCATCCTGGCTCTTTGATTAAGACTGAAGTAGATTGTTTGGGCATTGGGTAGAAGTTTCCCCACTTGCTGTCTCTTTTGTAGCTACTCAGTTGCCAAAGATATGTTTATTTTCCATACTGACACTGGACCTCTTTCAACAATGCTAGACATAGTGAAAACATGATTCTTAAATAAAAAGTAAAGGAAAAACAAGAATAGGGTTATCTGAAAACATCTACAGCCAAGATTTATAATCTGTAGTCCTACAGGTCTGTAGATTACTAATCAGAAGTTTGTGAAAAGTCTACTAAGAAAAGCAAGCCTGCTAGTAGGAGGCTTCCATCTGATATAAAGGAGTCAACTTATTCTCTTCAATATATAGTTTTAAACTATAGGCAAGGAAATAGCAAAGGAGCATGCTGGAGATTTAACACCTTGTCGATTCTTCACTGTCGTGTTCCATTTATGGTGAGAATGCACATCAGAGCTCACCCTCAAAAGCACCTTCCACATTTATAAACTTCTGGTGCTTCAAGATAGCATATGCACATGTTTTGAAGCCAGAGGATGGCCTGAAGCACTTTTCCTCCTGTCTCTCTTTTTCAAAGACACAGACAAGACACAAATGGCCTCCTGCAAACTTCCTTATGCAATGGCTCTCTTTGACATCAGTTGGAGCTGCGTGCTTGGCCTGATTCTTTTCTTGGTATGAATCAGCAGTAACTTTACTACAGTTAGTGTAATTACACAGGTGTAAATCAAGTAACTGGAGTCTGCTCCTTGGCCACTTATGCACTTTCTAGTTTTGCTGTGCTATTGTGTTGGTTTTGCCCTGGTAGAAGGGTACTACTTCTTTTAGCCCAGCTCCTAATAGCCARGATGAGCACTTCCCCAAAGCAAGTGCTTTGTTTAGTCCCGTCCAAGCATGTATGCAGGCAGAGAGGAAGAGAGGAGAAAATAAGCTCATTGACTCCAAAATGGCAAGGCTTTTATAAAAAAACTATTTAGCAAGCAGTCCTGCTATGGTGCCTTTTTAAAATCCAGAAGGCTGCATAGTGGTGAGTTAGTTTTTCAAAGGGAAAAGCTTTAAGATAGTTGCTGCTCCCTGAAGAGGCAGCTCTGTAACAGCATCAAAGCAAGAACAGATTACGTCTTTTTTCTCCCAACGTTCAGAACCAGTGAGGAAATTACAGACTTGAAAGGTTGGTCTTTAAACTGTGAGCAATACAAAAAAATGCTGGAAATTGTAAGATTCACGAACAAATCTTAAAATGTTAACAACCTCGTTCTTTCTCTTTCTCACACACAAATTACTAGAAGAGCTGTGCATCCACAGATTTATACAGTCACATACTGAGATTTAAACTCACAGCCAAACCACACCTACAAAGGAAGTACAGCTTTGTTTATATACTCTCTAAGAACTACAGAAACTTACAGGCTAACTACAAAGACCTATATGCCAGCACACAAAAGAATGCTTACAGGAATATATCTGTCTGAGTACAGATCAGACCCACTTGGATTAAACGTGGCTGATCTAAGGTCTGCTCCTGACGAGGACCACTGTCAGACCAAGTCTGAGGTGCATGAAATCTTATATAGGAATAGTTCTGAAACAGCACGCTCACAGAAGTTCCCTTCTGACCTATGTCACTTACAGGTTGCAATATGCTCTGAAACGTGAGGATTTATAACGTTGATAATGGCTTCAAAACCYTTTGCAATGTGACTTGTAAAGGTTTTTGTTGTTTATTAAACAGCCCCGAGCTGGAAAAGGCTGGTATATACGCCAGTATAGCATATTCTAACACTTCGTAGAACTTCAAAGGATTGCATGGACATTTAGCTTTCTGCCAAATATCAGAAAAATAAATTGCATACAGAGACTAATATTTCCCATCCTTGTTTTTACATGGAGACTTCTTTTTTCTTGATTTGACTGGTTCCAAGACCTGGCCCTAATATTGTCCAATACCAGTGAAATCTTCAAGCTAATTATAGGGTAAAAATACTTTCTTAATCAGTTTTCATTTGCTGCATTGAATTATCATGTAATGAGGAAGGGTAAATGTGACTGCCTGGCATAACTTATTTGTACTATTCTGTATACATCTCTGCTGTGTTTCATCTTCATCTTCTGATGCCTAACCCAAACAACTCCAGCCTTCCCAGATACTCAGCTTCATTAGATACCTCTGAAATCTTCTGTCTCTCTATTACTTATGATGTTAGGCTGCTTTGAAGAAACTACTGTTTTCCAAGCAAGGATATACCATCAGTTTATAAAGGGCCAAAATATGACCCTAACAAGTTGCTTTAAAACTAGATGTGAGATGAAGACGACCTTTTCACATACTTTTACATGCAGTCTATGCTAAACCCTAGCAGAGACCCCTAAGGCTGCTGTGTCCAGCCAGCATGCAGAAKAGAATTGTGAACAACTGTGCAAATCTGCTCTCTAGGCAGGAGAGGCTTTCCGATCACAACCATCCGCCCCCACTGCTGGATATTGGCAAAAAGTTAACATGTCTGCCTGTTTGTAAACATTTTAAGACCCATCTTCAAATCAAGTTAACAGACTCAGGCCATGATGTTCACGTAATAAAGAACAGTTTGGAAATGTCAGAAGCAATCAGAGGTCATGCTGAAATGCCTTTGTATCATGTCTCAGCTCCTTCATACAGAGGAATAGTTTGAAATATCAACTTGCTTTTAGCTGTGTCCTTGAAAAAATTGTGAGCTCGTGTATTGGACCTTTGGCTTTAAATAGAAAGTCCCTCCAAATTCTTCTGTCAGTATGGTATTGATACCATTTCCTTTTAAAAGGTACAAAAAATATTTTAGGAGTCCTAAACACGCTGGCTACAATATTAGCTATATTATTCTAAGTACATTATTGCCTTTTTATACATGTTAAATGAGCAAAGACAAATGTTTACAGCACAATTATTCCTTGATGTTAAAATGTCTTTGACTCCATTCTGTTGTGCCAGTGTAGTTAAGCGAGAGTAGTTACATTTATACAACCAGCTCTTTTGTGTTACCTATTTGCATCTGGCTGCACTTTGCTCAGAAAATGCTTCTGCTTTTACAGTTACATTACGAACCAAGTTAATGTTATAATTGATGCATTCAAATGTATCCAGTGTTTCAGCTGTAATTATGACCTCTGCTTTAGCAACTCTCCTAAAATTGCCGTGACAAATTAACTAATGAGAAAATTAATATGAAGAAAGCATTTTGATTCTGAGCTGCTGGCACTTTTTTTGAGATTACTAGGGAAGGAAAGCATCCACTTCTTACGCTCAATAGTTCATTGCTTTCCTTCTTCCCTCCCTTCTCTCTCCCTTGCATTCTTCCTGGAATGTGCAGTGTTTTAGATGTGCAGTCATATTTAGGAGGAAAAGAAAAAAAGGTAATTGGAAATTTCCGACCTGAACCTGCTTTAGGTTTAGGGGTAGTCTGAACCCCTTTAAATGTTGAAAGAGAAGGAGACTCACTCCACGAGTGTATGAACCTGTGGACCTGAAGAACCCACAAAGAGTGAACTCAAAATTCAAAAGGCCTGTTTTCTAAATTTAGGCTAAGAACAGCCAAGATACCAGAAGCCTCTAAAGAAATGCTGGTCCTACAACTATCCATATCAGGATAGTTGTCATAATCTAGTAGGGAGAGTTCATAAGAAGGCATCATTAAACCTAAGTCTCTGCCCTGATCAGGTCAGCTTCAATCCTGAATCCCGAATGTTGGTCTGACAGTAGCTGAGACTTAAGAGTTTAAAAGTGCCTCTTGTGTCACCAGCAGCTGGTTAGTATTTACATGTGAAGCATTAGTATTAGTAGGTGTGTCTTTTTGAGTTATCTCAGAGTAATCACAACGTAATTCACTTTTATACCCTTGTTATTTCTTTCAGTATAATGGTTCTCGTCCAAGGGAGGAATGGGAAATGTGGCACCCGACTCTCATTGCAGAAGCCCTCTTTGCAATATCCAACATTTTAAGTTCCTTGCGTCTCATATCCCTGTTTACAGCAAATTCACACCTGGGACCCTTGCAGATTTCTCTGGGACGCATGCTGCTAGACATCCTTAAATTCCTTTTTATCTACTGTCTGGTGCTTCTGGCTTTTGCCAATGGACTGAACCAGCTTTATTTTTATTATGAGACCAGTGCCTCGGAGGAACCCAACAACTGCAAGGGGATCCGATGTGAGAAACAGAACAATGCCTTCTCCACGTAAGACCTCCTTTCCTTTCTGTTTTTAAGGTTGCCTTCCACTGTCCCGTCTTATCTGCCTTTGCCTGTTGTCTGTCACTGCACTGAAAGTGCCTTTATTTATTCATTTGCAAATATCAGGTGAGCTGGTTGACTATGCAGGAAAGGTGTGAGTTAACTGGGGCAGACAATCTGCTGAGCTTTGCTGTCAGAAAGACTCTTACTTAGGTCTGGAAGTGGGAGACAATCGTTTTAGTTCTGAACCAAAGAGTCTCCCTACAYGATCCTGCAACTTAAATTTTATTATGGCTACGTACAATTTCAGTATATTTGAGAAAGCAAGTATCCTTTTGCCATAATAATTGTTTTGTCTGATTCCGGAGGAAAGGAGAGGAAGCTAAACAGAAGGTAGAAAACAAGGGATAAACCTATGAAAAAAAGATATTAATAAATAATGTGATACAGCAACAACAATGTCACCTAGGTGATTTTTATGCATGCATGATGTTGCAGGCTTCTCTGATTTCCTTGCAGTGGGGTGAGACTAAAATCCCAGCAAAATCCTTTTTTGCGGGAAATGCTGATACTTTACTGAGATGTTGGCATGGAAATTGCTGTGATGACAGCTGGCAGGGTTGAAAGAGATATCACATGCTGAAAAATAACATGAATTGTCTTTCTGATGTATTTGTTTTAATTACTAATAGTGGAAATAATTATAATAATCAGCCCCCACCCAATTGTTCTTGCTGCTCGCACAGTACTTAAAACACAATGGGAAGAGAAATAAATAAAGCACAGTCTAGAAAAAGGCCTACACCCTGCAAACAAGCAAAACAAAACTGTTGTCCACCACTTTATGCTAAATTAAATAAAACTTGTCATAATGCCCAATAATTCTCCACCCTTCCTCAGCTGAAGGCTTGAGGTTAAGAAAGGATTTGTGATATATTTGCACTGTTATCAAAAGCAGATGATGGCTGAGGCCACATGACTAGGTTGGAAGAGGAAAGGCTCCAACGTTGTCCTGTGGCCTCTGTCCTTAAAAGAAGTGGGGGATTTTCATGGGATGGAGTCCAGCCTTACAAGAGCATCATGACCTGGTAGACCAGACGAGCTGCCGTTTTCCACTGCAGAGCAGGAACACCATAGGCTTGATTAATTTTCTCATTAAGCCCATCTATATCTGGAGGAAGTGAATGGAACTGCAGTGTGCTAATGAAAAACAGAATTAAAGACTTCAGTCTTTTTTCTATTTTAATTGCTTCMCATGCCCCAGAAATGTGTTGCACTGCCCTTGCAAAGGAATTAAATAACAAATACTATTCCTTGATCTACGTCCATATTGATGCAGCAGCCAGAGGGAAAAATGTTGGGCAAGCACAATGTTTGTGAAGTGGCAACTTCTAGCTCACGAAGGGTCAAAACCACAAAGTTCAGGACTAAAGCCTGCCTTTCCCTGGAGCGATGGTGAACAGATGTATTCAGTTCTGCATTCTGGTTTGGACCTGTCTCCATTGCAAACCAGTTGTTTTACAGATTTCACTGTCAGCAGGTTAGTGGAGAAGACAAGAGCAGGATTTGAAAAAGAGCGTTGGGTCAGCAGGAAAAAAAAAGATCCTCAAGTCTGTAAGAAGATGTAATATCTTGGGAACTAGAAATGATACAGAACCACCTACCAGAAAGTGTGCAGATCAGCTTAAATACAGACCACAATTTCTCCCACCCTAACATTCAGTTTAAACCCCCTGCCAAGGAGAATGTAGCACAGAAAGGAAATTGAGGGGGCTCAGCCTTTATGGCAGAGGTTTGTGTAAAACAAAATCGCAGTGGGAGGGGATCCATTAGGACTGAGGTCTCCTGGCAGGGGACAGAACGCTCTGCAGTTAYGTTTTGTTTGAGAATTGCTTAAGGAATTTATTTAACATGTTCTTAAAAGTTTAAATAGTCGTTATTAACACCCCCAGTACAAGCTGACATTTGGCCCTTGAGCAGATGCACAGCATGGGTGAGTGGCTAAGAACGAGCAACCTGCAAAACGGAAAATTATGTTGTTGGGCTTGTTGAGAGCAAGCATGGCTGGAGAGAATTCAAGTCAGAGCTGGTGTTACCTCAAGTTTGCTCATAGTTCATCCCTAATGAAAGAATAAATGTAAAAAGCTTTCAATCAGTACCCTTTGATTCCTACCAGCATTTCTAGACAGTCACACAATAAGATCTAATTTTGTAAGGGAAGAAAAAGCAGGACACCACTCGTGTTTGTACAGCTTGTTTAAAATGTGACACCTATTTACTGGTGCATTATTTCCTATTACTCCCAAAGGATGGGTTTAATATTTTCTTGGCGAGGAAATTTTCTGCATCGCAAACACAGATCATGGAAAAGTAATATTCCTTTGTGACAGCAATGAGGTGAAGTCATGAATAATTTAAGGTTTTATGCTTTGGCCTCACCATCCCTTAGAAAGCAGGGTGTCTACTGCTTAGGCAGAGAATTTGAAAATATGTTTATTGCTGTGATTCTGGCAACTGGAGGAGGGAGAAGYGAGAGAGGAAGAGGAGGAGGAGGGGGTGGAGGAAGTCACACCTTACTGCCCGCTGTGTCATTCTCACTGGAGGGTCACACTGATCGCGGGGCCATTTCTCCAAGGACTGCAGGAGGTCCGGAGGGTTCCTGTGGGAGAGGGGGGCACTTGCTTTCTCTAAGCTGCCGTGGAGAGTGGTGGAGCTTTGAGATTTCCCCTGTTTGCTTAAGATCCAAAATATACTTGGCAGGAGGGGATAGTCTCACAAGCTCTCAATTTCCAAAATTCTTTTTTTAAAGCTGCTTCTCTGAAGTAGTGTGAGCCCCATCTGAAACACTTACTGTGAAAGAGATTGTGGTTCTGGCCTGTCATTAAACTCTGAGGAAGGAGTAACTAAGCCTTACTTCTGTGCAAAGCTGCAGAAACCAATTGCTGTCTTTTTCAAGGGGGACTACATGTCCACATGTAAAATGTTGGCCTTAGTCTGAGCCCAAATTATACTCCCGGTTAATACTGTGAATTCAGAGCAATGCACTGATCACTTCTAAGACTGATTTCAGTTTCATGACAGGAACCTCTGTCTCCCCTGAGCCTACAGCCTAATCAGTACTTTTACTGCTAATAGTTGAAATAAGTTAAAGGATAGCTAGCACTCCTTCATCTTTAGTAGAGAAATGCTTAGCATTCTTTGCTTAATCCTTATTTTACTACCTCACTTACTTAATAAATCTAACAAACAGCCTGACTTTTGGGAGAAAGGATTTTTGCTTTGAAGAGTCTTTATAATTTTGGCCAGTGAGAAACATAAGATACGTCCACAAAATACAAAGAAACTAAATCCCCATATAAAGCATGGGGGTACATTTGGAACAGAAGCCCGGAGAATTCCTGGTATGTAAAGTAAAGTATCTGAATTATTTTTATTGATTTTTCTAGTAGGAGCATTTGAAAATATCTACTGACCTCAGGCCAAAATGGAAACTCTTAAACAGGCATATAAATGTCATTTTTTGATGATATAAATGCCATATTTTGGAAAGCCAAAACAAAGATGCCCAAATAGAGCAATTATTTAGATTGCTGATTATGTATTTGATGGGATTGCGAAAGGTCACTTGTCTCTGGCTGAAGCAAATAGAGACCTGGGATGATCTCATCAGCTGTAAAGCACAGTGAGGTCAGGTCTAGTTCATCTATGGAAGGAAGACTTCAAAAGAAGAAAACCTCTCCAGCTGAATTAATGTGATGACTCTCATCTGAGTCATTACTGATCGATTGTTGCAGCATGCTATTGAGGGCACTGCACGGTGGTGGGTGGGAGCTGCTGCACAAACAAGCCCTAGCGACCAGCGTTTTTGGCCATGTGCATTCCTAACAGACAGGGTCTTAGCACACTGGCCTGGTTCACTTGCAGCCAAAGTAATTGCAAGCTCTCAGCCTATATTAGAGCAAGAGGTGCAAGTGGACGTGATTTCTCGCATCTCCTACCTCATGGTGCCTTGTTGTGCACCATTTAACTACTTGCAGTCATGCTGTACTTGGGGATAGGTTCCCTGAACRTTTAGCCTGCAGACATGTTAATGATGTAGGCACTGATTAAACGGGAGAGTTTATAGATAACGGCAGTATCACAGCATGGCAATTTTAATTAGAGGGAATATATTGTGGCTGTTCTTTGCATGTGCGTAGAGTGGGAAAGGGAACCTTGGATTTTTTCAGGGCAGTTAGGCTCATTGCATCTCACAAGGATGTGGACAGGGCTCTCGGACAGGTAGCAAATGTTGTCGATGTGACACAACTCTCACATGCATTGGCCAATGGGTCACTGTGGCTGGAGTGCAGACTGCCTCCTGGGGARGATAAATGGCTGTACTAAGCAGCCTCTCTGTGGTGTCCCAGGCTCCCCATGTCTATGTGTTCCCCAYCTGAACACTGCCTGAACCAGGCATTGTTTTCCATTCCCCAGAGTCAGGTAGCCAAGTAAATATCTGGTTTTATTTCCAGACTTTTTGAGACCCTCCAGTCACTCTTCTGGTCTGTGTTCGGTCTGCTGAACCTCTACGTCACCAATGTGAAAGCCAGACATGAGTTCACAGAATTTGTTGGGGCCACTATGTTTGGGACCTACAATGTCATCTCCCTTGTCGTGCTGCTGAACATGCTCATAGCCATGATGAACAACTCCTACCAGCTCATTGCCGTAAGTTATCTCATTCTCTCTCTTTTTGCTTTTATTTTTCTCCGTGTGCCTCATCTGTTTGGCTTATACCAAGTGTGTATCTTTTGGGATGCTGGAAACTGCTGCCCCCAGTTTTTGACAGCAGATAGTTGGGATTTCTACTCTCTAGCCTGAATCATGCTTGCGGAGGAGGTTGTACACTGTTCGTAATGCTTCTTAGCTGGAAAAGGCTTACCAGCTGTGATGTGCCCTTGCCTTCTCCTGTAGAGTAACCTCACTGATCACCCTGTCATTAGCAGCTGATTTACTTTGTAGCAGAGAGGGTATATAAAGGGAAGCCTTCCCACTGCTTCCTGATGTTTGATTTTAACTTGGGGGGTGGGGTGGGTGTTGTATTTTTTTTTCTCTCTCCTATTAGGATTTCCTCATTTGAAACCGTGTGTGTCAGGAGCCCAGTCCTGTAATTTCTTATCCCACAGTCTTCCCACTCAAATTAGATCATTTCCATCTGTAACACCAGCCAGTCTCCTGGCAGCTGAATCTGTAGACCCATAATCTCAGATTCCTGAGTAACCTCAGTGCAGGATGGATCTGAGCTGAGGCAGCTCAAGGCTGCCAGTTGGCTGCAGAGCCAGTTTCAAACTTAACTTTATCTTCAATTGAATGTTCAAAACTGGTCTCTCTACTGTAATCTCATTCTGTGTACCTAAAAGCCAATCTGTACATTGATGATTAAATTTGTCAACAGATTGAAAACTAAAGCAGCATGGCTCTGCATTTTAAGGCTTTTCAAGTAAGCTACACAGAAACAGTATGGAAGGAGGCTAAATCTTGTGCTTCAGGTAAACCAGTGGGCACTGACTTTCCAGTTTTGATGCCTAACATGATAGGTTTAGAGATAGTGAGGTGATGAAGTGTTGCGTCATCTGTGAGCAGAAACAGGAGTTAGGAAAGTCATTTGTGTCCTCAGCTGGTCCCTCGGAAGTACAGGCAGAATAGAGACTTCCGTCTCTGCTTTGGATGACTCTTGGATTTACTCTAGAAGGTAAAGGATAAAACAGAGAAAAAAAGAACCAGCACCAGCTCTCCTACTATTTCCATTCCCAACTTCCTGGACAAATCTCTGGGGAAATGTATGGGTGAGCTCCATTCCTGGCTAAAGCTCATAGAGGGGAGTATTGAGTTGTCTGCTTGAACAGGTTCCACAGCTGCTGTTGATCATCTGCTGATTCAAGTGGCTCCTAAATTTAGTTACCTAGTCAAACTGAGCACAGACCCAGTCAAATCAGTGATACTTTTGGACATCTGATCTTTATCACGTTAAAAAGTATGAGAAAAACTGGACCATTGACCTTCCAAATGAGCAGAAAAGCAGCTTATCACAAAGGCATCGCTGCTTTATTAGTCTGTTTCAATGCTTTAAGTGCTTTCTCTTTGTTCAATGCTACTCCTCACATTCCAGGGAGACTGGAATGAGGGGCAGAAAACAAAGATACTCTCCTTGGCCATTTTCTCCCATTCCCCTTCCTTTATTGTCATCAAATAGGCTTGTCACCGACACAAAGCCCAAACCTAAGATTGGCATAAGAATAGCAGTATTTTCTATTCACTGGGATACAAACCACTCATCATTCTTTTCCCTGAATAATTTGAGTGATGCAATGACACATTACAAACAATCCCACATGACTTAGAGAGACCCATCATAACAATTAACTGAAGTGAACGGTCCAGAGTGGACCTGTTGTATTAATGTTTTTGTATATGCAGCAGTTGGGAACAGTGAATTGCTCCATCAGAAAGTATGCTTATGAGAGACCTGAGGGCAAAGGACTGAACTCACCAGATAACCTAGGCATAACACGCAATTCAGCATGCGGCATGAGCCCCCTACTCAGGAGAATGACAGAAATGCTACAGGATACTTCTTTGTCACTTAAGCTGTCATATTGCAATTGCTACTGAGAGCAGTGACATTTTTTGGGAACGCAAGATGCAGTCACTTTCAGCCTCTTCTCATGCAGTGCTTGCAGCTTGTTTTTTGAAGCTGATATTTCTGCATGCTCACAGCATTCTTTCAGGGACAAGTTTTATTCATGTGTCTTCTAAGGGCAGATATCAATTAATCTCTTCCCTGAAGAAAACAACTCATTAATAAATGTTGAGCTTTACAACTGTGGGTCATTTTTTAACCTCCTGTAATCAGGTCTACCCCTTTCTGAATCACAGTAGACTGGTTGCTAGACTGGGCATTTCTTCCTCCTGGTATTTATATTACATTAAATACACATGGAATGACAGCATTCCAGGGATGGAGGAGGGGAGAGAACGAAGAAGCCCTTGGMGTGGGGTGGAGCTCGTCTTCTCAAATATATAAGTAGGAAATCTTGTGCCATGTGCAGGACTCTGCAGAGAAATAAATGAGGTAGACATCAGGGATTAGAGTGCATCTGTGCTTGTTGATTTCCCTGCAGTGGAGTGGTCAGGACATCTTAATTAATTTCACTTGTTAATGAGCCAGTGCCACTGCTGCAATGCAAACAGTCTTTCTCCCCTCCTTTCTTCCAGGGACAAATATGTTAATGCATTTGTAGCAGTTATTCTTCAGGTTAGCTTTTCTCCATTATCTCATATATACATGAATTTCTGCTGTGAGGTTAGAGAAAGGAGAATCTAAGCTGCTCTTCGTTGTGTCTCCCCAGTATGGGCGTTAGGGCTTGGTAGTTAATTAAGCACTGTAGGCACACAGCATGAAACCATAGGGTATTTGTGGAAGACAGAGCAAGGCAAGCAAAGAGTAAAACCTCCACACAGCTTTGAGTGATTCCTGACTCACAGAAGGAAGAATTTTTCTGCCATAATTTTGTTGTTTTTTTACTAAGCTATTTCAGAGTTCAGTAAATACATTTTTCTAGGGGTACCCTGAAGCAGTTTCAATATTGATTTTTTTCATACAGCCCATTTTTCTCTTTTGCCAAACCATTGTCAAGACCTGGTTATGGGAGACACTATGTTTCACCAACAAAGCAAACAAAATCCAAATGCACACCAAAATTTCGGTACACTTCGCGCTGTTTCAATATGTGAAGATCAGAATGTTCTATACAAGCAGCACAGAATGCGACTGGATGTTATGCACTGCCAGGTCTCTCATCTCAATACCTTCCCAGACGTGACAGAAATACCATCACCTGATGAATAGAAGAGGAATATCTCACGATGACAAGAGGAAGGACAACGGAACTTATCTGAGAGTAGCCAGGTGGCTCCATCATTTGACAGTAGCAGAAAGAACAGAGTGGGTAACGAGGACACTTTATGTGATAGGCTGTTTCTCATAGGATTGCCACTTGGCTGCATCTGAAGTTATATGATCCTTCTGCCAGTTTGTAGTTTTTTCAAAACAATGTGATAGTGGGGGTTACTGGGGGTCCTAGGGTGCAGGTGCATTTTGGCCTTTCTGGTGCCCTAGGCTGCAGGTACATTTTGCAGGGAATTAGCAATCTACGCATATTTTCTGAAAGCACGTTCCTTATGGACACATCCGTGATATTCTGGGAAGTCATGCAGGAATTAGTCACTGGAACTGTACCAACAGTTCTGACTCTGCAGCCGCAGAGGCAATGGGAAGCAAAATCGGTGAAAGAACGGCAACTAAGACCCATCCGCAGGAGGAAAACCACAGGGCTGTGAACTCGTAATCTGAGTTCCAGGTGAGTTAGAGCGATAAGTGGCACACAACAGCACTGCAGCACTAGGCATCCCACTGACATATTAAGGAGAAATGTAAGCACTTGCAGGTTTCAGATGTTTTAGGAAAGTACAATGATGCTTAATACCTCAGGGATAGCGTCACACCAAAGTAGGTCTGAGAAAAATTACCTCTAACTGCTGTGCATGAAAGTGAAGGTGTTACAGCTTCAAGTGTGTAAAACACGGTGTACGTGTGATGTTGCAATAATGACTTCACTCTAGCAGTATATATTAAGTTACAAAACTGTTTTGTGTATTGTATTTTGTATCCTCCTGTTGGTTTGTATGTCTGTTATTTCAAGCTAGTTCATCTCAGACAGCTGTTACTGCAAACGCCAGCTGCATGTTTAATTTTTTTTAAGTGTATCCGGGCCAGGAGAGTGTAGGACCAAATTGAAACCCAGTTGCCAGTGTTCGGATTGGAGAAAGTAGAGCATTGGACACCAAACTAGGAGTGCAGTTCTAAATGATGAATGAAATAGAGTGGATTAGCACATATTGTGGAGGACAAGAATGAAAATGATAAATATTTTGCATAGCAAAACAAAATCTGTACAGTAAACAGAAACAGTTGGTATGTGCAGCTAAAAATAAGTGATGACTTTCAGGAAATTTTTACTGTAAGCGTAGGGATGTTGTACATGGAATTTTCTCCATTTTTGCAGAGTAGAGAGCTTAAAAATGAAAGCACAGAGGAATATAAAGATTTTTCATCTGCCTATTACATTGTTTCCAAGATGACTTTGGATTTACCCCAGGAAGTAGTATCAAACTTTCCTTAATCTACAAAAGAACAAGAATGTCTCTAGTTTTCTGCACCAATTGAACTCCCTCAGCACCATGGCAGTAATTGCTACCCAGTTTAATTCACAACAGCAGCAGAAATTCTCTTCCCCGCTGTGATCTATAACCCTTAGGACCGTCAAAAAAATGTTGCACCTCTTCTGCTTGCATGACCTGCACAGTTATTACTTGCTGGTTTTGCTAAGGAAGAATTTTACGAATCAATAAACTTAGTTCAAGATATGTAGCTGGACAGTCCCTGCATGTGATAGGTATTGGGGTGGTAGATTGTCCCCCTACAGAGGTAAGGCCAGCTCCAAAGCCTCACTCAGATCTAAGTTATTGTAAAGCATCAAGAAGCGTTCATCTCACAAGCCCATTTCAGAACCATTAATTTGAATTTCTTAGGAGAAATTGAGATGTGTTTGTTTTTTAACTCTGTCATACAGCAGGAAATTAAATTATGCTCGTTATACTCTTGTTGCCAATATGAGCTGGGATTAATGTCTCTTGAAGCTTTTTATGGTGTAGCAAAACAATAGAGTCTAGAAAGGGGATTAAATGGTTCTTCGGTTTGCTGGCTGAAGGAAATATCACTGTTTGTCCCCCAGTTTTATGGCCCTCAGGGGCTCCAGCTGACCAACATATACATCCTGCTGGTCACTGCCCCCGTGCAGAACCCGTGTTCTGGGTGCAGGTAATACGCTCAAATCTTTTCTTCATTCTACAATGCAACTGTAATTACCCAAATCTCAATTACTGTGCTCCCAAAACTCATCTGTGTCATCAGTAATAATTAAGTGAAATCGCAAATTCTCCTGAACTTACTCGGTGCCTTCTGTGACATTTGGACAGGCAGATTTCTGTTACATTTCCCCATGGAGTGTGATACACGTGAAGAACTGCTGGACCCCGGCTCTCCAGTTCCCTCCTGGGCAGCTGTAGGACATCTTTAGAGGAGTGGGATTGATTCCCAAGGCTGGGTGCTCTCTCTGGAGCTTGTGACTGGATGTGGGGGACTCCCAGCAGGTTTTTATTTGAAAGTGAAGGGAAATATGTTGCAGCAGTGCTGTGCCGTGATGTTACCATACAGCGAGAGGCCTGTGTGTGAAATTAGCCCTGGAGCCTCACTCTAGACTGGCAGGCAGCTTAATTGCTTTTTGTTAGCAAGCTGAAGTATTCATTTGAAGGTGTAGAACTGTTTGTCTTTTTGCTGGCTTTGGCCTAATTACATATAACCCATGGACTTGAATCAAGTTGTTAATATTCATCTGGTGTTTGCAGAGCCTCTAAATGGAAGCACTCAGTGTGCTCTGACTTCACATGCTGCATCTTTCTTCTTCTGTTAGACTAGACAAAGCTAATTCTCTATCCTAGGGCCCAATCCTGCAAACCCCACTCATACAAGTATTGTCAGCAGGATCARAAGGTTAATGCTTTCTGTTGTTTTTAATCTTTGAAACCCCAGATATTTATCTGACCCTGTGTACCACCACGGCCAAACCACTCCAGGGCTTATCAGAGGAGAAGAAACATTACATTTAAGTAAAAAACAAGATGGGCTTGCAATCTGTAGATGACCCCTGGCTAATTTAAGATATTACAGGGAATTTGCTGGCATTTATATGGGTGGGTTCTGTTTTCTTTGGTGTAGTTAACACACCAGTGCCCCGCATGACAGGTCAATAATTATCTGCCCATTACATGCAAAGCAGCGCAGCAAGGTTTCCTCTTGCTACTTGATAGAAGTTGAAGTGTCCAGATGGAACCACATAGGTTGCAGCCCCCTGCATTATCCCATCTTTTATTTAGGCCTGACAAGCTCAATTAGCATTATCTTGTGCTTCTGCATCGAGAGGCTTTTGTTAAAAAGGCAGAAGAAAAGAGGAAAAGTGAAAGATAAAGGAAAAATATTACTGAGGAAAAAGTGGAAAAACTAAAAGGGATTTATCTGGGAAGAGCTTTCACCTGATATTGAGCAATGGGAACAGCTACGTTAAGAATCCTCTGAAATATGACTTTTTAGATGCCAGTGCTTCACAGATTTCCTTTTCAACAGGCTGCAATCTAGCAAATAAGTTGATGCTGATTATATAGGTGAAACAGGATACATACAACTCCATCCAGTTAAATGGGAAGATGTCTAATAACCTGGATACTGTGCTGTGGCTCCTCGTCTGCATTTCTGTTCTCCGGTCTGGTCCCTGGCAGCTCCTCCGCTGCAGACCCTGCTCTCAGAATCTGGGGAAGAAACAGGGGCTTCATCTCCTGAATCAGTGCTATCTGCAGGGCTCAAGATTCACTTMGAGACTTGAGCTATCTCATACGTTTATAATGGTTCCCTTTCTTTTGGCTCAAGGGTATATTTAAACGATCGGGATGTTTAGCTAGGATTTTTCATTTTTGAGCAATTTTTCAATTTTTGGCAGCTAAGCTCATGCACTGCATTTAAGTGCTGCAAGCAGGCTGACTTCCAGAGGTGTCGGGCACCTGCTTCTCCCACCGGTGCTGTGAGCTTTACGGACTCAGTAAAAGACATAGTCCAGCTCCACTCCTTCGCTGAGAAAAGACAATTTGTGTCATAAAAGAGCAAAATACTAAAGCATTTGGTACCTGAATACATGTACGTGGTTTCATTGCTTAACTACGGAAGTTTGGGAGTGATCATTTTATTCTTTTGGTTACTTGAGGAAGGGATATCATGGCTGCATATATATGTGCATAAGAAGGTTGTAAAGCCTAAGGAGATACAGTGAGGCTCAGAGCTTTGATTCAGGGAAATTCCAGCAACACATGAAAACAGCTCCCAGGGTCAGACCAGTAATTAATTTACTGTTACTACCCATCTGGTCAGCTCGATGTGACCAGATATTCTAGTAAACATTTTTGTAGGGTAGGAGTCAGTGGCAAAGAACATCAAATGTGCTTTGTGATTATTCATAATCAGAGTTCAAATCTAAAAGTTAAATAACACATTAAATAAACTGTTAGACCTTTAAATACCTTTGTCACAGCTGACATCACGTTTCGCAGCTGAAATCACATCCTTATAATGGCACGGACTGGATCCTGGGATCTGAAATTCACATGTGGATCCAAACTGGGATTTCTCTTCTTGGGACTAATTTCTCTTGGAAAAAAAAGAAACAACAAATAAATAAAGAGGGGTACAGAGAAGTACCTGATTCACGGGCATGTGTAAATTACTTGATTTTGACCTGGCTGGAGGTAGTTAACATTATCAGCACAGATGCACCTTATCTCTCTGACTTTTAGCATGAAAAGAGGCTCTTACAGGCAGTGATAAGGGAGAGAGRATGGATGGCAGGAAGAACAAAGCCTTAGTGATACCTTTCTCATTGTTTCTTCCTGCTGAGGCATTTTTAGAGAAGTATTTGTCTGCATGACTTTCCTACTGCTCTSATTTATTTGACTATTAAAATAAAAACTGAACTTTGCTGGAATATGACTGAAAGAAAAAAAAAAAGGTGTCAGTTCAAATAATTTAACTGCACTAAAACCAGCACAATCCACAGTTCTGTGTTTTCTCGAATATAATATTCCCTGGCCTTTTCATTAGCTATCGTTGTTTCCATCCAATATGCTGGTGGAAGATGAAATGTAATTGATGTATATAACCTAAATACATTGTGGAATGTATGCAAGCTATAATAAAAATTTTAATTATGAATATATTCTGCACATGGAAGATATAAATAGCAGAGATGCTAAAGCATGCATTTTCCAAGTACAAACAAACTGATTCCCCAGAGCTGGGAAAATCAGCCAAAGTCTTTGGACTCCAAAGATGGAGTCCATCTTATTATAAAACACAGTTGCCGTGCTATATGTCTTGTTGACACTGAACTGACCATTCCCTTGATCTGTTTGAAGTGATGGACCTTGGACACTGCAAAATTAAGGAAGCTTTTCCTAACTTCCTGTTACAGTGTGTTCTTCTATGGGCTCTACCATGACTGCGATCTTCATCCAGCTTTCGAGTTTTTAAGGCTCGCAATCCCATTGATGGCTTCTCTGAAATGTCTGCTATGTAAAAATTTAGATTTTGGGGTTTTTCTCCCTTGTGCTCTGTTTGACTTCCTCACCTAAGAGCCTTGCTGCCTTTTACCCGAGAAGGATAGCTCTTTTCTGAAACCAAGTCTTTACCTGTATCCTGGCCCACGAATTCACTTTTCTTATAACCCAGTGCTGGTATTTATTTAAGAGGATTTCTTCAGGACCTGCCTATGCTTCATGAATGTCCTTGTCCTTTCCTGTGCTGGAGCCAGAAAGCGCCCTGCATCCCCGGCCGAGCTGCTGCCCGCGGAGCAGCTCTCCCTTCCCGCGCCGGTGGCCTGCCCTTGCCCATTTGCCTGCGTTGCGTGCTCGTGCGTGGGGTTTGCTTTGTGGCTCTCCGAGCATGTTTTCCCTCACATCTGGGTGCTCCTTCGCTTTGTATGTGCTGGTTTGCATCTGCTCTGGGCTTGTTCTCCCCAGGGCATGCTCCTCTTCAAAGCCGTGTGTGGTTGGCGTGGGGCCACTGCAGCTTCCCTGGTGTGAGCATCTGGTTGCTGGTCAGGACTCTGCTTTACCCAGGGMAGCGTGTGATTTTGTGCTAGACAGTACTTTCATCTCTTCTCTGGCTGTCTCATTCCCTGACTGTTCTAATTGCTTTTTCTAATGCTAGATTGTCCTCCTTTACAATTTTTCTTGTATTATATTTGAGACTGACCCTCTTAAGTTCTTATCCTTCGGTATGCCATTCCCAGCTTTGAAAGCAAAGTCATTTGTTGTCAGCTGCAGCTGAATTACCTATGCATTAATTGCCTTTGTAGGTCCCTCATTTGTCTCATAGACTTTTTTCTTTCTATGACATATTTTTCTTTGAAAAATATTAARCCTCATTTACCTCAAATAGCCTGCTTGGATTTTTGCTGCTTGCTTCTCTGAGCTTGTCATTAAACCCCCAAGCTCTGCTGATGTTATTACCAGTTTGCCCAACACATATTACAAAATTAACAGCTCTGAAACCGCACAAGAGTGCTCTGTGTCAGGTTCTGTAAAGATTAACTTTCTCCTGACCCTCCTTCTGCAATGCTTTCTGTTCAGGATACACAAGGGTGTATTTCTTGTGCTAGCCTGCTTGAAAGCCATTGCTGATATATTTTCTGTGCTGTCTYGTGCTCTGGGTTTAGCAAAGAGCAATAAAGAGGCACGTGAGCTAGAAATATACTAAAGAGAGTTTAATGACTTCTCCTACACTTTGCAGCACAGCTAATTACACAGCAAAAAAGCATCTTTGAAGTTCCTGTGCCTCTCGGGCAACGAGCCTCCCTTAYTCAATAGGCTGCAAATAAGGTATGTCAGTGAGCACCTTTTAAAGGTGAACGCTGCTTCTCCTCCTTCCTTCCTAGAGGAAAATACTATCTATGGCTTGGGCACTTCCTAATCTTGTGGGGGCTGCTGCTGGCACCTCCTGGGACATCAGCAGAGAGCAGTCCTGCTACTCCTGATGCAGAAATCACGCCGGCTTCTGCCAGCATTCCTGGCACAATGTGAAAGCTTCTCCTGCCTCCTTCCAAGGCATCCAGCCACGGCCAGACAGCCTGGTCCTGAGGGCATTGTCACAGCCATCTATATCTGCATCTGACAGGCAGCAGCCTGATTTGCAGCTTAGCCCACTGACTGTTGTATAAAAAAAACACAAGAAAGGCACACACAGCCCTTTTTGTGCCAGCTAGAAAGATGCTAGTTATCTTTATACATTATTCTTTCCAAAGGGGCGTGGGGAAGATTTGCATCCCAGGACCACACTTCTTCCCTCTTGTTAGAGGAAGGGGCAGAAGCCCTTGTGCACCTCTGTGTAGCATTGAGGAGCTTAAGTAACTCATTGTCTTGTGATTGTTTTACACTGGAAAAGTTTGAAGATCTCAGAGTGCCTGGCTGCCAAGCGTAACCGTCATCTCAGCATTATGTTTTAGCTGAGTGTTTGTACCAGGCTCTACACCATCCTCATCCAGAGCTAACCACAGTGTGCAACAGCAGAGTGCAGGGAGCTGCCATAATCCATCTCAGCCTATGGGCCCTGAGCTAACATAAACTCAGGACTATCCCAGTGCTTTCAGGGATGCTCATTCAAGAGTCATGAGATTGGGCTCCCAATTTGCTGCAGGCTTCCCACGGGACAACCCTGTGCTTCAGCTCCTATGTGCTATGTTAAAAGTAATAGTGTTTTCCTCCGTCAGCTTTCCAGCCTTTCTGGGAGCTGAAATACTAAACACATGAAGAGGTTGAGGAACCTTCAGGCTGCGGCAGCAGTAGCCATCTCATACAGAGAACTGAAAGAGTCTTCCATTGCTGGGGCTCTGCTGGCTGGGTCAGTACCAGCTGAGAAGCTGGCCGTTATTTGGCAAACTATGATCTAAACCATATGGCCCATCAAGGAGATGGTGATGGAAATATTTATGAAAAACATTTCACAAAATGTAAACAACAGATTTTCTACACAGAGATAAAGATGGAGATTAATGCTTGAATTATCCTGGATAATTAGTATAGCAGGTAATTATTTAAAATCTGGCACATCTGTGAATACATCACTTTGACTGAATTAGAAAATCCTCGCAACTGCTACAGTAAGATGGCTTCAGCAATCCCATGGGGAAATCTTTATGGGAGATTAATTCTCACTTCAAATGGCAGAGATTTGCAAGAGGATTATGTGGCCAGTATGACACATTCGCATTGTGATAGTGATACAGTTTTTTTCCTCACAGAGAAGCTGAGTGCTGGTTTCTTTGAGGTCATGTGTTCTTTGAGCTTGTGGGCTCTGCCCTCTTAGAAGTAGAGTGTTTTATAGCTGAAATGATGAGCAGTGCTTGAAAGAAAATGGTGACAAGAACAAGGGCAAGAGCAACAGGAGCTCAAAGAGAGAACAGTGAAATCCAAACTTGGATTTAAATTCCTAAAGCAACAAGGTCACACTTGCAAAGCTAGTGGATATGTTTCTTTAGCTTATTGTAAATGTTACCAAAAAGTTGTCATCTAAGAACACTGTATGAGAGAGCAGAGGTCTGTGCGGATCCTGTCCTCGCTGCGCAGTGGGCCTGCTCGAAGCTCCTCGCCACGGCGGAGCGCGGCAGGGCACATCTTGCACTGCTGAGCTGCCCTTGGTGCGTGCCCCGGGCAGGGGCAGAGCACCTGCGCTTCCTCCTGTCCTCTCCCTCGGGAAACCCACTTCTGCTGAAGCCTCCCAGGGCTACATCCGTGCTGGCTGTCCCTGGGAGCCGGCTTCAACACGCTATCTCCTGTGACCCATCTCTGTACATCAGCGGCTAGTGCAGCACCACCGCAGGTAGCTCTGAACCTTCCGGCAGGAGGTCCGGGCTTGTCCATCGCTGCGTAGCTTTGTGGGGTGTGTGGTGGCCAGGCCCAGGCTGAGCAAGGGAAGGGCCCTCGGGTTGGAGGGGCCTCTCTGTAGTGGTATTCAGGAGCTCGCTTTGAGTGTTCACCTATGTGCAATCTTTGGAACAGCTTTGATGCAAAGCAGGCTCAAACTTGGGCAGCTCTCAAAAATGTCAATCTTGCCCCGTGGTCTGCAGTCACTGGGGAGATGCACCAAAAACCTGGAGCACGTCTGGTGGTCCACTGGGCCACGTTCACAGCCAATGCAATAACTGATGTACTGGCTGTAACTCATGAGTGCTTCAGGTTTGAATTGGGTATGGAATGATTGCTGAAGCATGGTACTCTTGGTACTCAACTGTGCTGGATTTGGCTGGGGTAGAGTTAATTTTCTTCATAGTAGCTGCTATGAGGCTGTGTTTTTCAGCTATTTGTGCTGAAAACAGTGTTGATAACCCAGGGATGTTTTCGTTACTGCTGAGCAGGGCTTACACAGAGCCAAGGCCTTTTCTGCTCCTCACCCCACCCCACCAGCGAGCAGGCTGGGGGGGCACAAGGAGTTGGGAGGGGACACAGCCGGGACAGCTGACCCCAATGACCCAAGGGATATCCCACACCATATGGCTCATGCTCAGCATATAGAGCTGGGGGAAGAAGGAGGAAGGGGGGACGTTCGGAGTGATGGCGTTTGTCTTCCCAAGTCACCGTTAGGCGTGATGGAGCCCTGCTGTCCTGGGGATGGCTGAACACCTGCCTGCCCATGGGAAGTAGGGAATGAATTCCTTGGTTTGCTTTGCTGGTGTGCGCAGCTTTTGCTTTACCTCTTAAAGTGTCTTTATCTCAACCCATAAGTTTTCTACTTTTACGCTGCCAATTCTCTCCCCCATCCCACTGGGGGGGAGTGAGYGAGCGGCTGTGTGGGGCTTAGTTGCCAGCTGGGGTTAAACCACAACATCAACACAGGGAGGAGAGCTAGGAAAGCTGTAGTTTTGTGTGCAGATTTCACTGCTTACAGCACTGAAGAGAGCTCTAACCAAGAAAATGGTGGTTTCCTGGCACACAAAGACATTCTCAGTAAAATTGAAATGTCTCTTTGCTATATATTTCCAACACAAAACTGCTGCCAGGAGCTCTCATTTGATTTGCTCAGGTTCTCAAAACATCAAGGTGAATAATTGAGACAGGCTGAGTTTGTAAACCCTGGGGAATTCACAGCAGCAGCAAAGAGAAAGAAAGAAAGCTACTTTGAGCTTTAGTACAGAGGGTCTGTCTTTTAAGAGAGGTTATATTGCACTTGTTGACTGAGACTGCACAGGAGGAAATACAGGTGGGGGCTGAAGCCAGCATCCACCAGCCTCACCCACAGACTCATTTAGATCAACAGGGATTTGTTCAGGCCCGCCACAGAACTTTCCCAATGAACTTCCCGCTAAGTTTCACAGTGCTGCCCTGCACCTGCATTCAGCCCCTCATCAAGCCCATGTAGTCTCCTTAAGCTATTTTAAAATGAAAGAACAAAAAGAAAACACTCTGTGCAGAAAAACTTTTTTAGCCCTTTTCTTCCTTCCTTTCCCAGAAACTAATTTGCAATCCCCAAACTATAGATTTGCCTTATCCTCCTCCACAAACAGCATCCAACATCCACTGCTAAATGGCCTCTGCCCAGGACATGCCCTTTTTATGGTGTGCTGAAGGAAATTGCTGCCAAGTCACCA
Source organism: Oceanodroma leucorhoa (assembly GCA_030449065.1). Taxonomy (NCBI): domain Eukaryota; kingdom Metazoa; phylum Chordata; class Aves; order Procellariiformes; genus Oceanodroma; species Oceanodroma leucorhoa. The sequence goes on from JASVER010000011.1 coordinate 14,065,733, forward strand.
CACCTGATCCCACCCCACCAGGGACACTGGACCTTTGATGGACCTTTGTAGAAGGGAAGGGTGGATTTATAACCTTCTCTAAACTACCTTCTCCCTTCTGACTCCTCAATAGGACATTTACACCTACTTCTGTATTGGCAAAGAACTTAAAATGTACATGTCTCTATCCAAAACAACAGTCTTTGCACTCTCCGGCTACTGCCTTACCCTAAGCTCTCCAGCTGCCCCAGATAGTGCTATCAGTGTTGCCAGGTGTCGGTGTTCCTGCACACCCTGAGAAGGGCTTACTCACAGCAGGGCTGAATAACTCAATGCTGGTCTCATGCAGCTATTCCCCTACAAAATGCTTGAGATGCTTGAAGCAGCAATGCACCTCTTGTCTGCAGCCTTTCAAGACGCAGCCACCATTGGGTTTCCCTGGTAGTGAGCACGTCCAGGTGGAGCATGGGGAGCTGCAGCTCAGGCCCCTTCTCTGCCAAGAGAGATCTGATCTCCTGCCTTCCCCGTGGGCAGCACGCCCTCCCCAGCGGCCCCTCAGCTCACCTGGCGTGTGGTGCTGGTCATTCTTGTCCAGCTTCTGAAGACTGTTTCAACTAAAGTTGCCCAGACCAGGAAACGTTCAGGTAGAAAGATGGGCATGAGGGAGCCTTTAGGATTGAGCAGGGAGCAGCCAGCCTTGCTTCTGGAAGAGACTGGGACAGCTCTGCCTTTAACTCTGAGCAGTCATTAGGCAGGAGTCGCCCTGTGGGCTCCGAGCACTAACCCAGGGTCTGGGAAGGAGGACCAGCAGCTGCATGGCACCAGCTTCTCCTGCTCTCCTCTTGCTCTGCTGAGCTGCTGCAGCCTGCAGGTAGAGACAAATGAAGAAAAAATGAGCAGAACTTTTTTTTTTTTTTTGGTGGCAATTCTTTCTACTGCTGCAAACTGCATTTTTTACTACCCAGAATGTCATTTCCACCAGCATCAGTTTCTAATGCTTCATGGTGATACTGCAATTTCCCTGCTTACGGGGTCTGATAATGTATGAGRCAAAAAGGGGCACAGCAGGTTGCTTCTCTGAGTCTACCTACGGCTCGAAAACAGCCCTTTCAGTAAGTCGACAGGGGATAACAGTGTTATGGGCTGATTCAGACCATCTGCAGAGACTAATGTGCTCCTGGGCCACTGAGGCAGGCATTTTAAATTGAGAGCTGCACATAATTTGAATACACTACTAAAATGGAGTTCAGCTGCACCTCCCTGGCAAAATGGGAGCATGTTTTACCCATGTCAGAGCACTGGAGCGTAGCCAGGAAGCCAGTGTAGTAATTTTTTTGGGCATGATGTTCAGTCATATTTTATTAAACTCCATGACCTACACGTCACTGCTTGTTTCTGAGAGCTGCTGCCCTGCAGCCCAGCATCCCTCACTCAAGAGGGCTGCTTGTTCCAACTTGGTTGAAATCTCAGAAATTTAAAATCCCACATTGTCCTTTACTCCTACCTTGCGCTGTTACTTAGCCTCGATCATCACAGCTTTGGTTTAATCTCACGTCACATACTGTTAACGTAAATGCTGAACAGCTAAAATGTCATAACCATCAGCTTAGCACTATACTCCGCAATGATAACAATACACAGATTTACCATTTAAATTCAGCGTCCTATTGTAAGCTGTGTTCAGCACTGCTTGGCTTGAAGGCTTCAAACTATTTCCTTCCTTTTCTGTCTAATGTCAGAATTTCTGCAAACATACAAAACAGTGGCTATTTTTAATGTTAAAAATAGCACAAAACAGCATGAAATCCATTTTGAATAGCTGCAGTATCGCTCTGAATCCAGGCTGTAGGTAGATGTCTCTGCCCGGATGTTGAAGGGAACAGGCAATTTGTTACTGGGCAGAACAGCCTGTTGACACCACAGACCAGACTGCAAATAGCTCGATTTGGGGATCACCATTTTGCAGTCTGTAGGGTCGGTGTCTTGCATAGACTCAGTATGCCTTTCCTGGTGACTGTATGGACCATGTGCCTGTATGTGCAGCTGTAAAATGATGCTATTAACTTTCCACCTTTACTTTGTTGGGATGAAAAACACTAGAGCACAGCAAGCTAGCATGGTGATAATACAAATGAAAAAGCCCAAAAAAACAAACAGTAAAATGTCTCCCATTTTGTGTAAGGATAATGCAGAGGTAAGATTTAAAATACGGCACGCATAAAATGTGCCACTTCCTTATAAGAGCTGAATTAATGGATGCTATAAAAAAAAATCAAAAAAACTATGAAAGATTTTTTTCCAGAGAAGAATGTGAGAATTCATTGGATTTGGACATGAGAAATAACAGTTTGGGATAATAAAAGTGCTAGCAAAAATCAAAATAAGAAATGTGTTTCTTGCTTCTTGTATTGGCGAACCAATAAGCACAACCTCTAAAGGATGAAGCCAGGCTTTAGCATGTGAAATTCTTTTTGCTGAATATTGCTATCATCTCATTTCTCAGTGGTTGGTATTTTTACACTCTAGCTGTATTTTTACACTTTAGCTATATTTCACACTGATTTTTTTGTAAGTACACCCCCGGCGAGGGAGATGCTTTGCCTGCAGCTGGAGAAATCCTTTATTGCCCACATGTCATCTCCTCAGCCGTGGGCATTTGCTCCAGGAAAGCCTGCCTGAAGCTGTTGATAGTTTCTTTCCTTCTCTCATAGGACCATGCGGATATTGAGTGGAAGTTTGCACGGACGAAGCTCTGGATGAGTTACTTTGATGAAGGTGCCACTCTGCCCCCTCCTTTTAACATTGTCCCAAGTCCCAAGTCAGTCTGGTACCTTTGCAAGTGGATTCACAATCAGCTGTGCCCAGGTGACGACTCTGACAATGAACGGAAGAGGCATGAAAACCTCAAAACATTCACAGTAAGGAGCTGTATGGTTTTATACTTCATTTTTCGAGGGTGTCTGTGCATGTTCAAGATCACGAGGGCCACTCCTCTGCTGGTGCTGTAGAAGGTTGCTGGATCATGACTTGCTAAGAGCCATCAGGAGCTCTAAAGACAGGACTAAACCTGTGCCTTTCTCTTTCCAGGAACGGCACGCTGACAACCTGATTCAGAATCAACATTACCAGGTAAACTTTTGAGCACATAAAGTTTTTACTTGCTGTTTCTTCTTCCTACTCATTTTCTAATACCTTGATTCTTGCTTTCTTCTAGAATATATTTTGATAAGTGTCCTCTAAGAGGATTTTGCTTATCATGGATTAAAACATTTCCTCATTAGAGGTGGGATGGTTAATTAAATCACTCCTAGCCTTTCACCCCCTCTGAAGTAGTGGAAAATTTGCCAGGTATCAGTCTGGCTGCTGAAGTCAAAGGTGACATCCCCATTGCCATCAGAGGGACCAGGCTGTCACGCCATCCTGGTTAAAACTGTTTCTGCCACATTTTTATATACTCTTGAATTGTTCCTCTCCCGCTCCTTTTTTTATAAGCATCCCTAACTCAAACAGTGGTTGGGATTTTCTTTTGTTTTGGACAGTTCAGGAAGGAGGAATGGTTCCTTTGTTGAATTTTGCTGGTTTTGTTTATTCTCAGCCTGCCTGTCATCAAGTACTCAAAGTCAACCTACAAAAGGATGAAACTGTATTAAAAACACCAGCTTCAGTACTTGAATTCAGTGTGATGTATTATGCCAGCATGCTGGAAGGAAAAAAAATTCTCCAGAATGTTAGGTGGTACGTTAGGCTATACTGTCAAAAGCCATTAGTAATTTGTCTTACTTAAGACATCTCCTGCTTTTTGAAGAGTATTTTTATCTGAAGTTGATGTTTAACATAATTAGTCAATTATGTTAAACAATTATCTTTGACAACAGACATTTGGTACTTTCTGACTTCACAGCACAGCTTACGGGTACCAAGAGTGGGATCCCTTAAAAAACCTCCCAGTAAAACCTTGGCGTGGAGACCATCTTCGTGGTTGGTGTTGCTCAGACTTGTTATTCCTATTTATGAAATGGGGGAAATGAAGGGAAGGGTTGGAGTTGTCTCTTCTGTATATAGAGATCAACCTCTATGTATGTTAGCCGGCACAGATAAATGTACAAGCTCGAAGGTACCAGTTTGCTTATGTAAAGCCAGCAAGGAGGTACATGAACACAGAGCAAAATGGATCTCATCCTACCAAAAATCTGTACTGTAACAAACAGCCCAGGTAACACAGGAGCAAGAGCCCTTAGAGAAGTCACTGAGGGTGTGATTCAGTCCTTCCAGCACCGTCCACAGATACTGCAGCAGCCTTGAAAAGAGTTTCTAACCTGCCATTTGGGAATGTCCCGGCAGCTGGCAGATGTGGTTTAACGTGAACGTGCATTGCCCCATGGGGTCCTGGCTCTTCTTCAGGTTATTTATTGTCAACATACCCACCTTGGCTTTCAAATACTTGATAAACAATCTTCAGATGGCAAGCTTAGCCTATCAGGATACACAGCATATACACATGGGATTGGTAATCTTAAAAACTTCCAGCTGAGATTAAATGGCTTAAGCACATTTAAGAACATCAAGAATTTTTTTCTCAACGGCTTTTACATATGCAAACCAAGTACAAAATACCTGCTCACTGTARTTATCGACTGAGCATTCAAGATGGAAGGTATGTAACCCTTTGCAAAGGTTTGTTCTGTTTATAAGWCAGCCACTGTCGGTAAGAACTCAGTGAAATGCAGTAAGAACAGAGTTTGGTCTGAGCCAGCAGTTGAATCACTCATATTGTTTCCTATTCCAGGAAGTGATAAGAAATCTTGTGAAAAGATACGTCGCAGCAATGATAAGAACTTCCAAAACCAACGAAGGTTTAACTGAAGAAAATTTCAAGGTAATTTATTATTCCTTAATAATAATTTCTTACATTAATTCAAGTAGCCACTTGCAGAGTTCATACTAACTTGTTAAGATGATTTGTAACCTGCTGCGGAAATGGGACTATTACTGGAGCTGGGAATATATATGATGTGCATGAGGGGTTTTTTTGAGTAGAAAATATTGAGTGTCTTCTCATATGATCACCTCCCAGATTTTAATATACAATGTGTTATGTAGACAAAAGCATTGGAAAATGGTAGGAATGAAGTGTTTGATTTGAGTCAACATCACATTCCTAATCCTAACCCAGACAGAACCAAAGAATGAGTCTGGGTTAATGGATATGAAGAATACTTACCAACAAAGTTAAAGTTGGGCCTATCAACTAAACAGGATTCCTGCTGTATTTCTAAATTTCAGCAGTTTCCCCTCTTCTATAACTGTCTTATTTGACCTTTTTTGGGGGGATGGGGGGAGTAGGCAGAGGAGGTTGGTCAAGAGGGCTGGTCCCACAGCCTTTGGAGACAAAGATCTTGTGAGGTCTCCAATTCTCGGGATTACCAATACTTTTTTTTTTGTGTCACTGAATAATGAAGATGTGGTATTCTTGTAAGTGTGATTTGGTATCATCCATTTGCATAACTCTGAACAGCTCTCCCAAGGGAACATGATCATTCTTTCATGTCACAGATAAAGCTGCTGAGTGTAACTCATTTCTCTTCTTGCCCTAGGAATTAAAACAGGACATCTCAAGTTTTCGCTATGAAGTTCTTGACCTTTTAGGAAATAGGAAGCCCCAGAGGAGAAGTTATTCTACCAGCAGTACAGAGGTGTCCCAAAAGGATGAAACAAATGAGGATGGTGCTGGAGAAAAATCCAAAGCCAAGAGCGTGTCTTTCAATGTAGCTAACAAAAAAAAGGACTTCAATGTATCGGCTCTAATTAAAACTATGTCTGGGATCAATATGGTGGAAGAGAAGCCAAAAAGCAATGGGATCAGTAAGCGCTCCTTTGTCCGAAATGGAAATAGAGTTCAGAGACTTTCCAGCTCCAAGAAGGAGTCCTTTAAGAGACTGGGCCTGCTTTTCTCCAAGATGAACGGACACGTACCTGAACCAAATTCAGAACCCATGTACACTATTTCAGATGGAATTATTCAGCCACACTACATGTGGAAAGACATTAAATATTCTCAGATTGATAAAGAGAGAGAAGAGAATTGTTCCAAAAGTGAAATTAACCTCAATGAGGTGGACTACAGTGGGAACACAAGACTTACAGGACAGAGCAAGGAGTGCCCTGTGGTTTGTACCAGCTCCCTTCACTGTGCTTCCAGTATTTGTTCCTCTAATTCCAAACTTATAGACTCGTCAGAGGACGTGTTTGATTCATGGGGAGAGGCTTGTGACTTGTTTATAAACCAGTGGAAAGATGGGCAGGAGGATCACGTTACAACTCGGCTATAAGTGAAGCTATCTTAACACCTGCTGGAAAACTTAGCCAATTATTTGTAATTGTCTGCTCTCATCTCAGCATTACTATTTCCTTTCTGTCCACAGGTGAAAACAAAAAGTGTATAGCTACTTATGTTAACCTATTTTATAGCCATCTGCACCTTTTTAAATTTACTTTTTTTTTACACTCACAAATACTAAAGGTTTCACCRTTTATAAGGTCACTATAAACCACAGGAATCCCTTCGGAGGCAGTCTTTGTCTTCAAACCCCACAGACTTCAGACACGCTGGTGGCCGAGTAAAGGATTTCTCCAGTGCTCTCATCATCATCCCACCGCTGCTGGGTTATCACTGCTGCTATCCAACATGATCGGCTCTGCATCCTGCTCTATTTTCCTCATCAACACAACCAGCTGGTGAGCAGTGGCTTAGCAGGAAGCTGCGAATCATATTTAAAATCTTTTTAGAAAGGGTTTCAGGTTATAACTGGCTTTTGTTTTCTTTAAGCAATACGACCTCTGATTCTTTCAGTTGTGTGTGTTTTTTCAGGTTGTTTATTATATTAATATTGTAAGTTGTTACTGAATAAGAGACCCCTTTGATCATCCAGCTAGACCATGTTATGATTTGCTTATTTACCTAATTCACCCTGTAGGGAGCAAAATGACCTTCCAGTTAGGCTGACAGTAGAAGCCAGCACCTGGCCTTGCTACCAACTTTTGTGTAGATGAACTGACTCAAAACCTGCTGTGGCTGCTTGAAACACAAACCTCAGTGTGGTTCTCATATTCCTAATCGGCTGGACCAAAACCCAGCCCTGAGTGTTGCCCTTATAGCCCACCCCTCGAGCTGTACCTGTTTTTTGGAATTCCTAAGCTTACTTCCACTGCTGCATTCGATCTTTGCTGCCTCTCTGACGGATGTCAGGCTTTAGGAAGAAAACCATCCTCCTGGTATGTGGCAAGTGCTAAGAGAGATTGTCTTCCCTGGGCCTGTGAGCTGCATTGCTGAAAAGCAACCTAAGGAATAGCAGCTCAAATTGCATCTGACAGCCTGGAAAGTCTCTGCAGTTCCTTTTCTAAGGTGCAACAAAAAGGAGTGCAGCAGTAGATGTTATCTTTTATTTCCCCAGTTGTGGTAGTGTCTGGACAGGGCCTAGCAATATCACTGCTTTTGTCCTAAGGAGCATCAGAGAGAGGAGAAGACAACCCCATCGAGGGCAAAATGGTTGAATTTTTAACAGTGATTTTTTTTTAACAATGTGATACTTGAACTTTCTTCTGCGATGTTGCTAAGAAACACAGATGATTGGCACTTACCACCACTTCAGAGCTGTTATTAGTCAGCTGCTTTCCTGAAGGAAGCAAGTCCTGACCGAGAGCTCAGAAATGGCCTTCCCGTATGACAGAGCTTCGGTACTGCGCTCGTGCAGTCACGCTTAAGGCTCTGTTCCCAGGAGAGGTTACATCAGCTGGAGCGTATCCCAAGGGTGGTTGCCAAAAATCAACTCTTCTGTGAACTGGGTTGTGAATTCCATTTGTAAAAGCATAATGCTGGAAAACCTACACCTACCATTGGCACTGGGCAGGTTTTACCAGCAAGGGGCAGGAGCAGCTCTCACAGCAGGACAGAGGGTCAGGAGGAGAGGGCTTTCTCACTACAGCAATCCCCCCCAGAAGAGATGCTGGGACACCTGCAGCTGGATGCTCTGCCTGAGTTTTAAACATGGCTCCYTCCTCTTGTTAAGGAAAACCACCTTGTTGGGTTTTGCCTTTGGGCACCTATAGAGCATTACCTAAAGGCCACGACAGAGCACACCTACATCAGAGAGATACATGTGAGCCATGCAGCCAGCTCCTGTAGCAGAGTTGCAAATGCCAACACACCGGACTCATGGGAAGTTCTCAATACAGACCTCAAGGTGGAGACCATGGCTCTAGCTAGGCCGGCTCTGGCGACAAGAAAAATGAGCAACTAGGAGCAGAGACGCAAATTATGTTTCTGTATTCCTTGCTTATAAATGACACCAGTCTTGTTACCAGCATGCAGTATAAATCCCAAAATATTTAAGCCTCTAGATGTGTTAGATAAGGCAGAGTGAAAAGCATTTTTGTATCAACAGTTTTCAGGCTTTCATACTAATTGCAGGGTTAGAGTTGTCTTTGAAAACTGCATCTCCTCTTCCTTTATGATAGGCTGAGCAAGCTGACACTGGCGCTACACAAGGAGACTTGCAAAATCTGCCGATTAGAAGCAGCTTGCTGAGAATTYGTGAAGAAATCCAGCACCCCTGTCTTTTAAGAGGCAAATCCATCGCTACGTGAGAGCTGCACTCAGAACCAACAAAGCAATTCTCAAAGCAGCTCACAGTAAAAGCCCTACAGTTTAATAAACCAAACCGAGTACTTTTCTGGAAAGATGAACATTAGCAAGAGCTGCTACAGGGGAATAAAGGAAAGGGTTTGAATCATTTTAGGCCTTACCTAACCACACTGCAGTTTATGAACTCGACATGGGGCCAGCAAATCTTCATGGTATTTCCTGTGTAACGAGTAAGAATGAAAACAATTCAAGTATGGTTATGCAGATTACATCAACGGAGTTCGAGGCTGGGCTAGAAGCAGGGTTCGTATCCTTGGACAGTAGAAAGGCTTTTAAGATTTCCACAAGAGCAAACACACTGCTACTGGCAATGATTGTATTGTGTCATTCAAATGCAGCACTGCATTAACAGGTACAAGTAACAAACCACAATTAACTCTGCAGTGGTGCCCCCCAAAAATGTAAAAATGACACCAGGCAACACAAATCCCTTCTGTGCAAACTGCGTGAGTCACGTTCCCCTGCTGTGTCCTGAAAGGGCAGGGGTAGGAACTGTCATATTGACATGGCACCATGGATAATGCAGTCTGCAAAAATCTCTCGATAACGGTCTGTTAAAGGCAAGAGGTACRTCACGTGGCTGCTTGGCTGGGGCTCCCCTGGGATCTGTTTCATGACTCAGATACTTCCTAGCTCCCAGCTACGAGCTAGTTTGAGCTGACTTCGGAATTTAACACAAATATTTGATTTGGCTGTGATTAATACATGTGTCCAGGAGTTTGCAAAACTGTCAAATTGGTCCCCCAAAAGGCAAAATTCTGTTTGATTGCATCTATGCATCCCCTTTGGTAGCAAGACTTTATAGCAGCTGGTGAATTAGTATTATTATTACCACTCTAGAACAGGAACTTCAGGGGAGGGAAATTAAAGTATCTTGTGAAAAATACATTTGATAAGCAAAACCTGTGTTTTTTTTTTTTTTTAATTCAATTGCAGTCACAGTATTTGGGATTTCACTAGCATTTTTCCATTTTCAATTGCTCAAAAAGAAAACATGTTTCAGTGACAATTCTTTCCTTCAGAGAAATCCATGAACTACCCCTGTGCTGTCTGTGCAAGCGACCAGGGTAGGAGCTGATGGGACACTTTGAGCTTCTCCTGTGAGGAGTTAAACTTTTCCTCGGCTTGGGTTCAAGATGCACAGCTGTGCTCCAACTGGTACATGCCTGGCCTTTATTCTGTGGGCTTCAATAATAATCCTTACACATATGCAAGGAATTTGGAATTAGGAGTAATAGAGATCTCAACTACTTGCCCTTTCTTTAGGTTTCTTGCTCTTGAAGTTGCTTGATTTCTCACCTCCCATCCCTGGTGTCATTTTCACCTGGCTTTTTAAAGCAGCACACCTACAAATGATCACCAATTAAAAAGTTAACAAATAACATCCAGGGTTAAGAATATCAAGTCGAGCTAGGTGTTTGCACTCAGGTCAGAGATTAAAGAAGTTGTTTCAGAAGCAAGAAATTAACTGACATTTCTCTGCAGATTATTTGGATAATTGCATTTGTATATTATTCACATACTGGTATATATGTAAATACTCAAGTATTTGTATATGTGGTCCCTCCAGAGGAAGCATGCACAGCGGTTAGAGCAGAGGGTTAGAGAACAGGACTGCTGACGTCTATTCCCAGCTCTGCCACTGACTCACCTGTGACACTCACCTGTGACCTTGGGCAAGTCACATAGCCTCTCTAATGCCTCAGTTTCCCCATCTGTAAAATAGGGATAATAACACTTACCTACCTCGCAGGGGGGGTTAGTTCATTATTTATAAGCACTTTCAGATCTTCAAATTAAAGGCGCTATATACAGTAAGTAGTTAATATTCGTAGCAGTAGTATGTACTTTTATTTTCTTACAACTAATTCAGGTTAGCTTTTAACTGTATGTCCGTTATGATAGTTTTCCATGTAGAAAACTAGCATGGTTTCCCACGAAGGGAATTTAGGGAACTTCTGCAGTAGACAGAGAGCAGGAGCAGCATACCCTGGAAGCCTAAACTCTTAACACCCTTGCTTTTGTGATTTATGTCTCACCCTTAATGTCACCTTACTGTATTTGTGTTTCATCCTTTTTCTGATGGTACATGTAACAATTTCTAGCAGAAACAGCCACTGTAAATATAAAGAGTATTTAAATAAATATATTCATGTATAAATATAAAACCTTACCTTTTAAAGAGGTTAGAATTGGTTGATGCAACAGACTTCTAAGCGTGGGGAGGTTCCACAGGCAGCCCGGCACTGATGCACAGGCACACGGCAGGGTACTGGAGTAGGGCTACAGGAAAATTTCACCACATGTCATCACCTCCTTAGTATTCACTTGTCACTCCATCGCTGGCAAGGGCAGCAAGTCACGCAGGTGACAAGGTGTCGCAGGAGGGTGCGCAATGCGCTGGGGCAAAGGGAGGCCATGGCTGGAGCAAAATCGCCTGCTGCCTTTGTGCCCCGGGGAGCAGGGTAAGGCAGCGGCTCCCAGGGAYGCACCTCGGGCAGCGGCGTGTCACCAGCACGATGGCTGCTGGAGGAACCCTTCCTGGACAGCACGAGACTGTCTCCTGTGTGCCTACGAGGGGGCTCTTTGCCCTGATTTCTCTGTAGGTACGATTTGTTTTTCTTCAGTGCTTACTCAGGATAAAGGTCTTTGGTTTGAGTTACAGAGCACCAAGATTTGACTTGCACGATGAGGGCACTGAGAGTTCCGAGCTCCCTTCCAGGAACGCGAGCAGTTGCAGGGTATCTGCACCGGATATTCGGACAGTTACTAATAGTGTAAGCAAGGATCYGATTTACTGCTGGGTTTTCTAGCAGTTAGAAAACTACACGAGCACCTGCTGCTCTCACACCATTACGTGTATGTCCCACTTCCCTTGGGACTTCTCAGCTTTGCTTTGGTATTTCTACTTCCCTTTTCCAAAGGCCAAAATCCCAAAGAAAAGCATATTTCAGTTAACCAGGAGGAGGTTCAATTTTGGTTTAATTTCTGGCTGAGTTCTCCTTTAACCAGTTAACTTGTCCTGCAGTGTGCTAACACTTCTCCACAGACACATCCATGAGCAAGCTCTGTGCGGCCCCAAAGGCTGATTTCCAGAGAAACTGGATCACCCTCCCCCCTCCATTGCAATTCCACAGTCAAACAGAATGRCAAAAAATAAGCAAAAACATCCAAACCACTAGGGCTGCCTAGAATTAATGAAGGTTGTTACTTGACTAAAAACTCTCCGGAGCTGATTTTGGGGTGGATGCGCTGTGAGGACTTCTCCCCGGGCCCCGGCCGAGGCAGGCAGCGGGGCTGGCTGCAGYCTGCCCAGCTCTGCTGGAAGCACCAGTGACTCTCCTTCATGTCATGGCAAAGTTAATTGGAATCGGTGAGACTACAGTGAATAATAAATCAGCACACTGCAGGAGCATCTAAAGTAAACTGTTACCAAAATAATCTGTAGTTTTCAGCAAACATTTAACTTGAAACCTAACAACTATAYAGTCAATCCCTTACTGTTTTGGGGGGTTTTCTGGGGGGTTTTTTTGGGTGTTTTTTTTTTTTTTTGAGGCAGTGGGGAGCACTCTGGGCTAGCCACATTAGCAGATTTTTCTAAACATTTGTAATTTGATTCGATTTCATTTTCACACCACTACTTTCCCCATTTCAGGCCATTACACTTCTACAAACAAGTCATCTACATATTATTCACATAATTGCCTCTGACCAGAACAACTACTGCTCTGGAGTAAATTCATGGCCAAGAATGATTGTTTTAAAAAGAGAACATGTTTTATCTAAAAAAGTATATTTAAAAGGTAGAAGTGTGTGATCCATGTGTTTTGAATGTTTGATAGTATGTTATGCTTCAGGGAAACACTTTTACCTGCTCTGKTTTTWARG